>JALMGJ010000005.1:90108420-91308420 GCA_023362775.1 Charina bottae | reverse complement strand
TGTTGGTTCTGATTCTATTTTTTTTCCTCCCCCTCCTCTGTCTTCCCTTTCAGCTGTCACCAAATACCACAAGGATATCACACCAATAATTTACTTGGCTATATCACTCACTGAGATGAATAAAAGATGCCAGCTCTTTTTTTTTTACTTCTAATTTAATGACAACCCCCCCTTGGCCAGATTCAACAGATTTTTAATGCTGGAGAAAATTATTTCCCATTTTTAAGCAAACTTTCCCTGGAATACTGTCTAGATCATCTTCCAGATTCCCCAGTTGTCTGGATTTTGTATAGAAAAATGTACATAGAAAACTTGCATAGAAGAATGTGCATGTTACTGATATTTGAGTACAAATCTATGCATATTAGGGAAAGATTAATGTAACAGGAGGCATAGATAGGAACCCACACACTTGGTAGGTATCGGTCGCATCAGCTTGCACAAGGCTTACTACCAAGTAGCTGTAAAGTTCAGTCTAGTGGTTAAGGCACCAGGCTAGAAACCAGGAGACCGTGAGTTCTAGTCCCGCCTTAGGCATGAAAGCCGTCTGGGTGACTTTGGGCCAGTCACTCACTCTCAGCCCAACTCATCTCACAAGGTGGTTGTTGTGGGGAAAATAGGAGGAGAAAGTAGTATTAGGTATGTTCGCCACCTTGAGTTATTTATAAAAATAATAAAGGCAGGATAAAACTTAAATAAATAAATAAATAAAGGGTGACCTGGATAACAATAGGTGTTAACTCTAATTCAACACCATACCCTTAGATGAATACACAGGGATCCACAGCCAACCTCTCTCTCTCACACACACACACACACACACACAAACACATGGCAAGCATTCAACGCCTTATTCCCTTTTTCTAACTTGTTTATGAAGAAATTTATGACTGATGGTAAATTTCTATAAAACCAAAATGATTTTCTCACTCATCTGTACCATGATGAGTCTCCCAATTTTCTTCTCCACCAACATCTGTCTCTGTTTAGCTTTGCTGTCCATCTGTTTTATTAATTGCATTTTCCTCTGATCACCTACCTTCTGTCTCTATCAGCCTTTCCTTCAGTCTCTTTTAAATTATTTAGTTCACCCTTTTCCAAATTAGCTTTAAGTGACTTTATTGCAATTGCTTTCTTCCAACCTCCCATTGGTTTTCTTGATGAATTAGATTTCAACATTTAAGTCAATGTCTGTGTTCAGTTTCATATAGTTGTTGTCTGTTCCTGACCTTACTGTCAATCTTCTCTTCAGTTAAAGATTTGCCTTTAGGGCAGTCCCTCCTAGATAGATAGATAGATAGATAGATAGATAGATAGATAGATAGATAGATAGATAGATAGATGGATGGATGGATGGATGGATGGATGGATGGATGGATGGATGGATGGATGGATGGATGATAGATAGATAGATAGATAGATAGATAGATAGATAGATAGATAGATAGATAGATAATAGCAGAATGGATCAGATCAAAAAACTATCTAGTGACAAACCAACTGGGGTGCTGATGAGTAGAAAGAAATGAGAACTATTTCTTCAATAGTTGTTTCCCAGCAGATGGTCAATCAGCCTTGTTCCATTTAGCTATCAGTTTTGATGGCATTATCTCCTAGGAATTGGTCTGAATTTCAAAACATTATAATTTGGTAGTCTGAGAGTGAGTGGTCATTTTATTTACATCATATATATCTATTGTAAAGCTTAAGAGAATGGTTATCATCATTGTTCTGTAAGGTTTTTTTTTCTTTGTAGAAAAATAGGACATGTTGTGTGTCAGCTACACAAGAGTGGTGCTAGATCCTTCATAGCCAAATATTTCTTTTCTGAGTTGAAAGGATAGAAATCCTAGAACAAAAGGGAAAATCAGCTGGAAAGATGTGTAAAATTTCCACAGATCTGCCTGAGAACTGCCAAACTGCAAGCATACTGGGACTACCAACTGCAAAAAGTGTAGCCTAATTATAAACATTTAAAAATAGAAACTACCAGCAAAAGAGGTATGCAGTAATTATAATTAAATGGATTCCATGTAGAAAGGGATCTTTATATGGAAGGTGTAGCATTGTCCAGTGCACAAAAACCTATCCAGAGCCCTATAATAGCCCTATCATTTTTTTTAAAAAAGATTAATAAATATTTGTTTTGTTTCATTAATAAAAAATTTGGGGAAATGTTTCAGAAGTTGTGAAAGTGAGAGAGATCTAGAGGCTCTCCTGGGCAAGCTCAGATAGAATGATACATGGAAGAAGAGAACAATGTTGATTTTCATTTCACAGCTCTTTTCCAAGTGTGAAACTAGCTATTAACCTAAAGCATGTGGTTCATTGTGTGCTCCATATTATGCACGCTTGTAAAGAAAAATATGTAATTTGTGATGCCACCTCTATTGAGCTTCGTGTGAAGCTGGCAAAGCCTTTGTTCCAGTTAATTAGTTTGCTGTGAAAAAAAATGGGCATTTTATTTTATGCTCATACATTTGAAGCAAACACGGAGTATTTGTTTGGATTCCCTTTTGTCAATGACACGTGAGCATCCGCTCATCAGATGAGACTTTGTTTCATCAAGCTGTGTATCAGGGAGGGGAGCTGAATAGTCCCCAAAGGCCGGATCCAGTACCCAAACTGAACTGGTGGGTGAGATTAAAATAGGTTGTGAGGCTTAAGCTACCTCCCGACACCATAAAACTCTTCATGAACCAGAACATAGGAAGCCATTGCTTACCATCTCTTCTAGCATGGGAAAAAGACCTTTGTTCTTGGTCTAGTGCAGGGCTTTCCAAAGTGCCGCCGCTGGCGACACACCGAGCGGCGGCGGCGGCGGCGCCACGCGCGCTCACAGGGACGGCGCGGGGGGGGCGTGCGGTGGCACGCGCGCACAGCGGCGGCGCGGGGGGGCGTGCGGTGGCGCGCGCGCACGGCGGCGGCGCGGGAGGGCGTGCGGCGGTGCGCGCGCACGGAGGCGGTGCGGGGGGGAGTGCGGCGCGCGCGCGCGCACGGTGGCGGCGCGGGAGGGGCGTGCGGCGGCACGGGGGGCGTGCGGCGGCGCGCGCGTGCATGGCGGCCGCCGTGCACGCGCGCGCCGCCGCTTCCGGGTGGTGTGGCGACACACTTTTGTGTCGCCACACACAGTTTGGAAAGCTCTGGTCTAGTGATTAAGGCAATGGGCTAGAAACCAGGAGACTGAGAGTTCTAGTCCCACCTTAGGCATGAAAGCCGGCTGGGTGACCTTGGGCCAGTCACTCTCTCTCAGCCCTAGGAAGGAGCCAATGGAAAACCAGGAGACTGAGAGTTCTAGTCCCGTCTTAGGCATGAAAGCCGGCTGGGTAACCTTGGGCCAGTCACTCTCTCTCAGCCCTAGGAAGGAGCCAATGGCAAACCAGGAGACTGAGAGTTCTAGTCCCGCCTTAGGCATGAAAGCCGGCTGGGTGACCTTGGGCCAGTCACTCTCTCTCAGCCCTAGGAAGGAGCCAATGGAAAACCAGGAGACTGAAAGTTCTAGTCCCGCCTTAGGCATGAAAGCCGGCTGGGTGACCTTGGTCCAGTCACTCTCTCTCAGCCCTAGGAAGGAGCCAATGGCAAACCAGGAGACTGAGAGTTCTAGTCCCGCCTTAGGCATGAAAGCCAGCTGGGTGATCTTGGGCCAGTCACTCTCTCTCAGCCCAACTCACCTCACAGGGTTGCTGTTGTGGGGAAAATAGGAGGAGGAAGGAGTATTAGGTATGTTCGCTGCCTTGAGTTATTTATAAAAATAATAAAGGCGGGATAGTAAATAATAATAAATTAAATAAATTAAAAAATACCTTCCCCCAATGGTTTGCTGTACATTAGGATTAGGGAATATTGCACAGATGAATGAATTAGGGAATAGATAAATGAACATGCAGCAGATACGCTGGCTGAAGCCCCACCACCATTTCCCCAACTGGGGAACATCCGGGGGGATTCCTGGCAGGTCTTTTCATCTCACCTTCTGCAAATCTATGATTTTGGCAGATCTATAGTGCAGTCCTGTGCAAGTCTAGTCAAACTTAAGCAACACTGAATTCCATGGGACGTGTTTCCAGATAAATGGATTGCTGCCTTTGGCTGCAGTCTGGAAAACCTATGGAATACACTGGGACTTCCTTAAGCAATAGGTTTACTACCGCAGTGTCAAAACTTGAGAATGGTCTGGGTGAGGAAGGTGCAAATAGGGTTGTTCTGCTAAGCTCCTAATAAGGTTTTATGGCAAGGGAGGCTATTGGTGGTCTTTCTGCATAAGGCATTTGCTGCTTCTGCAGTCATCTTTCTTACCTGCTTTAATCTTTAAACCTTAAACTTTAAAGTTTAAGATGAACTGTTGACTACAGTCATTGTCATCAATAAAGCCAACCCACTTTTAGCACTTAAAATGATGATTAAAATGTTCTGGATGGAATGGGATGAGAAAATTAACCAAGAAAGGCCAAGAAGGCTATAACAATGCAAACTCTGTTTTGTTCTATGTGTTTCAAGTGATTTTACTTGTGGGTTGTTTTGGTTTACTATTTTATACGTCATCTTAAAGAATTCTCAAGGATCCAAAGCAGGGAATATTCCACTGTATTAATAAAAAGAAAAATCAATCATATTTAAAGACAAATATGAAAATGTGCTTCTTAGTAATGTCTGCACTTCCTGCTGTTACCTGATTAGCAAACCCTTCCAAGTATTTCTAGTGCAGTTTTCTCAGCCAGGAACCAAAATGTTTACAAAAGTCTAGCCTAAACTCTTGAAAACTATGAGAAATTTCATCAAAGAAAATCCCACTGAGGGCAACGTCTTTCTTTTCTTTTTTTCAGATCCCCAGGGATATATTAAAGTATTATAAATGTGTATCTCAGCACCTTTTTGAATTTGAATTCATTTGAATTCTGAGAATTTTTCCAGATACTTGACCTAAATATTATTTATATAACACTGTTGACATACATGGCATTTTTTGGAATAGCAAGCAAAAGGCAGATATCTTACACATACAAGGAAGTAAATTTAGACCTGGAAAGGAACCCTTGTAGAGGGAATGAATTCCATTCCATAATTGCTCCCATAGTTTCAGCTGCTGTAAAAGGCCATTTGAAATATGGGGGTGTGCCCTGACTGTGATAGAACTCCACCTTCATACATACATACAATACTGAAATAGAGGGGGGGGGGGTGCGCAATTACTCTGAGCAAGTAATCTGCGCATGCGCGCGCGCACACACACACGCACCCTCTTCCCACAACCTTCCCGTGCCTGCTTTCCCTGGCTTCACCACTGCTGGGCAGACAATTGCAGGATCAGGTAAGGAGGCAGGAACCTGGACTGTGGTGCTGTGTCTGCTGCTGGGCTCGCACGTGGCAACTGGGCTTCCAGTTGCCGCGCTGATAGGGCCTCTTCCAGGCTGCCTCCAATGGCAAGTCTGGCTCCAGTCCTCCTTCCTGTCTTCCTGTCCTCCTTCCCGCCGGGTTTAAAAAAGGGACAAAATTGAGATTTTGATCAAAACGACGGGACGGTTGAAAAATGCTAAAATAACGGGACTGTCCCGTTCAAAACGGGACGTACGGTCACCCTAGTAAAAGGCCATTTGAAATATGGAGGGGTGCCCTGACTGTGATAGAACTCCACCTTCATACATACATACAATACTGAAATAGCACTATCTTGAACCATACCACCATTAATTGTATATATATATATTAGGTATGCAATGTATACACAATAATAAAGCACCACCCCCAGTCCATGTTCTTTCCTAAATTCAGGCAAGCTGTAGCCCATAAGCATACAGAAATTTGCACCAAAACTAATTTGTCTAAAACTAATCAAATGTCCCCCTCTTGATTTCATTCATCTCCAGGTCTTTGGCCTTAGTTATTTTTCTAGCTTTACAGTTCGCCTGGAACTACATGTTTGTTGTTGTTGTTCAGTCGTTTAGTCGTGTCCGACTCTTCGTGACCTCATGGGCCATAGCACGCCAGGCCTTCCTGTCCTCCACTGTCTCCCGGAGTTTACTCAGATTCACGTTCATCACATCGGTGATGCTATCTAACCATCTCATCCTCTGCCGTCCCCTTCTCCTTTTGACTTCAGTCTTTCCCAGCATCAGGGTCTTTTCCAGGGAGTCCTCTCTTCGCATTAGGTGCCCAAAGTATTTGAGCTTCACCTTCAGCATCTGTCCTTCCAATGAGCAGTCAGGGTTGATTTCCTTTAGGATTGACTGGTTTGACCTCCTTGCAGTCCAAGGGACTCTCAAGAGTCTTCTCCAGCACCACAGTTCGAAAGCATCAATTCTTCGGTGCTCAGCCTTCCTTATGGTCCAACTCTCACAGCCATACATTACTACTGGAAAAACCATAGCTTTAACTATACAGACCTTTGTCGGCAAGGTGATGTCTCTGCTTTTTAATATGCTGTCTAGGTTTGCCATAGCTTTCCTCCCAAGGAGCAAGCATCTTTTAATTTCATGGAACTACATGAGTAAGCAGCTTTTAATTGGATGTCCTGTTACTATAGGGTTTCCCATGCAGGGAACTACAACTAGGTCTGCAGGAGACAGTTTTGATCTGCCTTGTTTTATTTGTTTAAACGCTTTGTACCACTCCTTACTTTAAAACCATCTTAAATCTGTTTACAATAAAAGTCTGTTAATGAAATGCTTTCATACCAGAGGTGGTGCCATTTTTCTGCAGATGAAGAGGCCACTTAACTCCATGTTGCCTTGTAGCTTTGACCCATTGCTTCCAATAGCCAGGAGAGGCTCCAGCAGATTTCCTGTGCATGGGCAAATGCCTCTTCTGGTGTTTCCAGTAGGTAATTGGAAGCACTGGGACAGCCTTCCATACATGCCCAACATGTGTACAGAAACCTTTTCTGGCTTCTGCAAGTATTGGTTGAATCAGAGCTGATAAAGAAAACAATTGGTTGCTTCACTTCACCATTAGAAATGATGCGGATTGACTGTATGAAGCAGATTTGAGGAGATGTTTCATTTGAGTTTTGACCAAAACAAAGAGGTTTATTTATTTATTTATTTATTTATTAGACTTTTATCACCGCGCCATCTCCCCCACAGGGGACAGTCTGTGCATCTTAGACTCAATCTAATGCAACTTTGGCTTTGCCAGTGAACATCACAAGGACAATTGGATAAATCAGTCCAGAAGCAACTTTGGCACTGGCTCTATTACTAAGCGGGTAAGACGTCAGGCTTGTCGGTCGGAAGATCGCAAGTTCGGAGGTTCGAATCCCTAGCCCTGCGTGCGGAGTGAGCTCCCACACTAGCTCCAGCTCTTGCCAACCTAGCAATTCGAAAGCATGCAAATGCAAGTAGATGAATAGGTACCACTTCGGTGGGTAGGTAACAGCGTTCCACGCGTGTCATGAGGCCACATGACCGTGGAAGCGTCTTCGGACAGCGCTGGCTCTTCGGCTAACAAACGGAGATGAGCACCGGCCCCTAGAGTCGGACACGACTGCACAACTGTGCGGGGGGAACCTTTACCTTTTACCTATTACTAAGCAGAATGTGATCATTCCCTTCTATTGTGATCATTGTCTTGATGGAAAATAACTAGGAGTCCATGGCAATCTCCTAGCTGTTGCTTATGAATCTCCCCAAATGTTCTCCACTTTGGAGGACAGAACTGTCTTTGCCATCTCTTCTAGAGTGGAAGATGCTATCCTATCAAGAGTGTTGAAATGAAAATTCTTTTATATATGGAGTAAAGAAGAACCACCATTGTCTTTAGCCACATTTATTTCTCTCTCTCCCTCCCTCCCTCCCTCCCTCCCTCTTCCTCCCTCCTCCCTCCCCCCCCCCTCTCTCTCTTTTTCCCCAACACTACTCAGATAAGCAGAAGAGTATACATTCTAGATTTATTAGAGAAAGAAGAAAGTTCTGGTCATAATAAGGCTTCATTTGAAGAAAGTTTGATTGTGTTTCCAAGTCATTTTAATTTCTTTTATTAGATCTATTTTTCCATGGATTTAGACACTAAGTAGATTTTGTAGAGGTTGGACTAGATGAGATACCAAGATATCTCCCAACCATTCTATGACTGGAAGAAGCCATGGAGATATCTTGCATTGGCAAATTCCCTGTGTTGCAGACACACTGTGTGAATTAATTCTTCTATTGGACATGCATAATTAAAGGAAGGGATAATATTGATTTAATTGGCTTTGTTTCCTCTCTCTTCTGAGTATACTGTCAACAGAGTATAAATGTTTTGCTGACAACTTCAATTTATTCAATGATACATTTTCTTGACATAGTTTCAATTATTTAGTGATGGAAGAGAAAAAGGATTGGCATGTTGTATGGGTATTGAATTGTCTAAAGGTTAATTGGGCAACTTGGAAAAAGACAAAATATCATATTACTGTCATTGATGAGTTATTCAGTTGCTGATTCCTATCCTTTACGCTTCACTGTTTTTCTCTAGGTAGCCACTAACAGATAACTACTTCTACTGTGTTTAATTGGCATTTGTTGCTTATATGAAAATATCTGCTTTTTCTAGAAACATTGAGAACAATCCCCAGGGGAACATGGAGGGAATGGAAAACATGGATACACAACTAAGCTAGACAGCATGCCCAATGCTTATTTGGCAAAACAATGCCTCCACGAACAATTTAACAGTAATAGATGGATGAATTTGTGTCTAAAACAATTTTCACAATTATCATTAGATCAGGAATTGTTGAATGACATAAATTACCATACACTACTGAGGGACTATTTATTTTTTTAAAGTTTTTAGACAAGATAGAGAGCGGGTATGTAAACTTAAGTTGGTCAAATGGTAAGGTAAAGGTAAAGGTACCCCCCGCACATTTGTGCAGTCGTGTCCGACTCTAGGGGCCGGTGCTCATCTCCGTTTGTTAGCCGAAGAGCCAGCATTGTCCGAAGACACTTCCACGGTCATGTGGCCGCATGACGCCGCGGAACGCTGTTACCTTCCCACCGAAGTGGTACCTATTAATCTACTTGCATTTGCATGCTTTCGAATTGCTAGGTTGGCAAGAGCTGGAGCTAGTGCGGGAGCTCACTCCGCACGCAGGGCCAGGGATTCGAACCTCCGAACTTGCGATCTTCCAATCGACAAGCCTGGCGTCTTACCCGCTGAGCCACCACGCCCCTCGTCAAATGGTACCAATCTTTTAAAGATGGACAAGGAATGTTATATTATTTACAGTCTCCTACATCCCATTCCCTGAGACAAGCTTTCACAGGACTTCATTTTCCAACAATGCCACCAGCCTATTTGGATGGAAGATATAAAGGATGACCAACTACACAGCAATTATGAATTTGTAATAACTCACAGGTGGAAGATTTGAGCTATTACTTACTATTTTGCAAATTATATCAGGAACATAGAGCTAGATTCATCATGTGTTTGTTAATCCAGCTGAACCATGCTTGTTTAGAAGAAAAAAAAATCTACATTCTGTTGACTGGTGTTGATGAACATTTATTTTATTTATTTAATTAATTTTTATCCCGCCTTTATTATTTTTATAAATAACTCAAGACGGCGAACATGCCTAGTGCTCCTTCCTCCTCCTATTTTCCCCATAACAACAACCCTGTGAGGTGAGTTGGGCTGAGAGAGAGTGACTGGCCCAAGGTCACCCAGCCAGCTTTCATGACTAAGGCGGGACTAGAACTCTCAGGCTCCTGGTTTGCCATTGGCTCCTTCCTAGGGCTGAGAGACAGGGACTGGCCCAAGGTCACCCAGCCGGCTTTCATGCCTAAGGCAGGACTAGAACTCTCAGTCTCCTGGTTTGCCATTGGCTCCTTCCTAGGGCTGAGAGACAGGGATTGGCCCAAGGTCACCCAGCCGGCTTTCATGCCTGGCGGGACTGGAACTCACAGACTCCTGGTTTCTAGCCCAGCACCTTAACCACTAGACCAAACTGTAATGTAAACATGTAACTAAACAAGTTGCATTGTTTGCAATGGCCGCAAGGAAGATACCAAAGCAGATGTTGACAAATACTGCTGTTAATATTAGAGGGGGTGAGATTCTATTTTCTTGGGCTCCAAGATCACCGCAGACAGTGACTGCAGCCATGAAATTAAAAGACGCTTGCTCCTTGGGAGGAAAGCTATGGCAAACCTAGACAGCACATTAAAAAGCAGAGACATCACCTTGCCGACAAAGGTCCGTATAGTTAAAGCTATGGTTTTTCCAGTAGTAATGTATGACTGTGAGAGTTGGACCATAACATTGTTTTGTTGTGCACCGCCCAGGGTCCCCGTTGGGGGAGATGGGCGGTAATATAAATTTAATAAAATAAAATAAAATAAAATAAAATAATAAAATAAAATAAAATAAAATAAAATAAAATAAAATAAAATAAAATAAAATAAAATAAAATAAAATAAAATAAAATAAAATAAAATAAAATAAAATAAATAAGGAAGGCTGAGCGCCAAAGAATTGATGCTTTCGAACTGTGGTGCTGGAGAAGACTCTTGAGAGTCCCTTGGACTGCAAGGAGGTCAAATCAGTCAATCCTAAAGGAAATCAACCCTGACTGCTCATTGGAAGGACAGATGCTGAAGCTGAAGCTCAAATACTTTGGGCACCTAATGCGAAGAGAGGACTCACTGGAAAAGACCCTGATGCTGGGAAAGACTGAAGGCAAAAGGAGAAGGGGACGGCAGAGGATGAGATGGTTAGATAGCATCACCGATGTAATGAACATGAATTTGAGTAAACTCCGAGAGACAGTGGAGGACAGGAAGGCCTGGCGTGCTATGGTCCATGAGGTCACGAAGAGTCGGACACGACTAAATGACTGAACAACAACAACAATGGTATTTACTGTAACTGATATGGATTGTTGTAATTTTATATGAATTTTGCTAAAACCTACAGTTGCAAATAAATGTATATACATACATACTAAGTTAGACATGAAGAAACTGATGTAAAACAGAGTTCAACCAACTTACAACACTTCAAAAAAGAAGCAATGTTTTTCAAATCATCAAGAACATTTGGGGTGCACAACTGATTGTTCAGACACAAACAATCAGACTGAGTGCCTGACTGGCCTCTCTCTTGACTGCTTTCAGGTATTGAGTAGAAAGCCATTCACTCAGTGCTTCAGAATCAAGCTGGTCTTCCATCTCTTGATTCTGATTGCATCACACTTTCAGAAGGCCGTTTCGAGAGCCTGTCAATCACTTAATCTTAAATAACCATATTTATTCACTGAATTTTAACAATTAAGTGGTTGGCAGGCTCTCGAAACAGCCTTCTGAACATGTGATGCAAGTTCGGGTACTGGTTTTGTATGTGCCCGAACCAAGGGAATTTTTTTTAAAAAAGGCATTATTTGTTTAATTCAATCTCAGAAGATCATCTACTATAATACCAGTTATCCAAACTGAATAGCATTCATAAACTATATAAGTAGATTATATGGTTTATTGGAAAAATGCAATCTGTTCTTAACATAAAACCAGGAATAAGAGGTTATTAAAACCAAGAGAGACTGAAACTAGTAATAAGTCTCTTTAAAAGTCTTGGTAAGAAAGAAAGCTTTAAATGTGTAATACAATGCATATTACACCGTGGGACGCGGTGGCTCAGCGGGTTAAACGCTGAGCTGTAGACTGCCGATCGGAAGGTCGGCAGTTCGAATCCCCGCGCAACGAGGTGAGCTCTCGTTGCTTGTCCCAGCTCCTGTCAACCCAACAGTTCGAAAGCTTAGCAAGTAGATAAATGAATTTTATAAATAAATAAATTTACCTTAAGTGGGTAAATTTGCTGGCGTCCTGTCGGGGGTCGCCCACCAAACAGAAGATCTCTGGAATGGTGGTGGCTACGACGGATCCCAGAAAAAGCAGCTTCATCTACAGGACGTCGGCAGCTGGCTCCGACGCAAGGCATTGTGGGGCTTGTAGTCCAAGTAGCCACGGAAGAGTCAGTTCCCTTACCCCTTCCCTTAGCGCACAGTTAAAATTGAATTGTATATGTATGAAATGTATAACGAAATATATATATGATGTATGTAAGCCACCTAGAGTCCTCCCTTAGGGAGGGGATAGGCGGGGTATAAATATAAGAAATAAATAAGAAATAAATAAATATCAACAAAGTCAGGGTAGTCACAAAGTAGACACTATTAGAAATGATGTTCTGACATGGGGAAAGAGGAATTACCCTCTTTCCCTATTTAAACCAAGTCCCTGGACTATGCACACATTCAGTATTTTATGAGCTTGACCATCCCTTGCCAACTAGAAACTTTTGCAAGTCTGTGCTGCCGCAGTATGTGATTTTGCTGTCTGATATAGATTGTAGTATAATATATTAGGATACAGTTTCATTTCTTAACAAAGTTAACGAGCAAACTATAGATGAAAGAAGCATCTGACAGCTGATTCTGCATAGATGACTTTTTACAATGGGTATGGGAAAAGCCATCAAGCCAGCAAAATGCAAATACTGTCGGATGTCCCTCAAAATTTGTTTGAGATTCAGCAGGAATTGCTTACTCATTCCTTTTTCTTTTAATAGTAATTTTATTAAAAATTACAACAATGAAAACTAATATCAACTTAAAAAAGAAAAAATAGAAAAAATAGAAGGTGCATAAAAGAAAAAAAATAGAAAAGAAAAATAGAAAAGAAAGAAAAAAGAAGAATATAGTAAAGAAAAAGAAAAGAAATATATAAAGAAATGAGTTTCCCCTTCATCACAACAAGCATAAACAATTTTAGTAATTTACCAACTTCTCTTAAAATACAGCAAATGATCTCTTCTTCCCATAACCCATCTCTTATTTATAAACAAATCCTTAAAGCCTCACCATTTCAGTCCTGATGTCAGCAGAAGTCCATTAAGGGTTACCAGAGATAACAACATAACTATTTTAACCTTGATCAAATAAACCAACTTTATATTCTTTCCTTTGACTCCTAACAATCTTGATCTTTAGTCCCTTCAAATAATGTCCTAGAATTTGATTTCTTTTCATTTCTTCTTTGTCCCTTTCCAAAAAATCCTTCAAAGTGTTAACAAGCCTCTTTTGTAAACCCAATATAGGAAAGGTATCCAGGTCACTCTCTTGGTTTGTTATTTGTTTATCCCTTTTAATTATTAAGACATCATCCGGATTCTTTTGTAAGTCCAGTGTAACATCTTTTTCCATGTCATTCTTATAGCTTGTCATTTGTAAATCTACTATCAAATCAGTCTCAATCTGGTCAGGTAAAACTTGTTCTTCTTCCATAACATCTTTTAAACACAGTCTATCTATAGAGGCAGACACATGGCCGCCCAGAGTTCCCCGTTGGGGGAGATGGGCGGTCATACAAATTAAATTAATAATAACAACAACAACAACAACAACAACAACAACTTCTGGGTCCATTTTTCAAAAATATCCTTCAGTATGTCCAATGTTAAAATATTTTGCTTCATTCTGTATTCGTAAGTTGAACTTAAGTGTTCTTCTCCTTTAATTGTAATCTTTAGTTCCTTCTAGTTCTATCTAGTGTCCAATTTTTAAAGTCTTAGTGTCCTTTCAAAGGCGCCGACCAGGGTTTGAATAAGATGGCTATTCCCTCATCTCCCAGAGCTCTAAACCTGCCACAGACCACTGTCTTGTGGTCTCCTCATGAGGAGCAGCTGTCTGGAGCACTTGTGGGTGATTTCAAGTCCTCTCCTTGTTCTGAGGAACTACAAAGAGCTAGTCTACTCGACAGATTTTCATTCTGCCACGGTCATCGGCTCTGCTTATTGTGGAGCCGTCTTCAGTTCGCCATTTCTTCCCCGAAGTCAGGAATAGCTCACTCATTCCCATTTACATATATATGATCCCTGTTGTCCACAAAAATGAACTCATGAGTTCTGTATATTAAATAGAGCATGCACAGACACATACACAGACGACCTGCATTCTCTATTTTCTAATGTTATCTTGCTACTTCTCCACTGAAATGTCAGTAGGTTAAATACAGCTTCCTACTCTTTCCAGAGTGGCAACATTTTTGCCGTCTGATTCTTTTTTATAGTGCAGCAGAATCACATGCATTTCCCTTGTATGATTGTTAGTGCAAGGAAATCCAGTGAGGGCCTGATCACAAGCATGATGTTGCCTTGAGGAGCCTCAGAAATTTCACCCTGCCGAGGAAGATTTCAGACTGACAGTTTAAGTGGCTTCTGCCTAGAGGCAGAATCAATAAAGTACTCCCTGTAATTTGTGCACCCACGAGGTGGGTCAGAAGGAAGACTATTTACAATAAAGTTGCCTGTAGGGTCAACATTTTGCCATTATGTCCATAGTATTCCAATTAAATCAAATGAGAAAGAAAAACAATGAATTAAACTTCAGTATTGGAGGAAGTAGATATAAACGTTTGTAACTCTAAATTCAGATCATTTATTATACAGATGGACTAAATGTATGCAGTTCATTGCTAGCACATTTTCAACTTTGAAAATTCCCTCCCTATGGCCGTGGCGGTTATGAAACAGTTCAATTCAATCTATTGATTATATGAACTCTAGTAGATTGGACTGCCAATTAATTGTGATAGAGATACATTGCAAGCTATAATTTTCCAGGACGGGAATGCCAGTTATGTAAACAACCATCTGCATTCCCTATCAGTAGAAATGAGACTAGTTTGCGTCCCCTCCCAGAGGCCTCATACTTTCATTTACACCATTATTTTTGGAAATAATAAAACATAAGAAATTTAAAGAAGAAAAAAGAAAATCAACACCACCACACAAAAAAAAAACCTTGCCACCAAAATTCAGCCATTTTGCTGCCAAATTCCACTGACATTATCCGTGGGGTAGCTAATGGGTTGCCCACCCCTATTTAAAATTTTAAAAAATTACTTTAAATATTTAACGTCATTAAAAAATGAAATTTCTCTTCAAATTGCACAGGGGCCTATCATTTTAGGGCCCATAGCATTGGTGATGTTCATACTGCTGGACACCCTTAATGTTCCTGTTGAATTCTCAGCAATGCTTGAGAATTTGTCAAGTTCACAGGGAGACTTAAAGGTTTTAAGCAATTCCTTTCATTACTGACTGCCCTTTTCCTTTCTACTAGGAGATGGAGGGGAGCTTTTCAAGAAAAGGGCAGCCAATGGAGATTATCATATCCAAAATTGGATGATCCATGTACCCCAGGGTTGTTCCCATACCTACCTAGAGATATGTACCAGAAACTGCATCTGATATCTTTTTCATGCAAAGCTGGTCCTGTATCTCAGGAACATGCAATGTTACCAAGAAAAAAAGGCAGAAATGTCCTGCCACTCTTTGGCTATAAATCATCTTGCCAACATTTTGATCCTCTGGGGATCAATGGGATTTAACAGTCAATTCCATGACACCCAGCAGCTTTTTTCCAAAGGAGGAACTGCCACTGGAAATCCTCTATTAACTTCCGTGGGTTTGGGGTCAATCAGCTTCTAATCAGAGCACTTGTTAATTCCAATTAAGTTTGCAAGAATGCACACAATGCACTCTACAGTTACTTCAGTCATTGTGGGTAATTTCCTTTTTGTCAGCGGCCAAGACTCCTTGTATGATTGCAGAGGGATATAAATGTGATAAATACATAAACAAGCAAGCAGACCTGACCATTACACAGAGCTAGGGGTAGATGAGTTATCCATTTTACTTTCTTCCACATTCAAACTTTTGGATCTCACCCCCTCTTTATTATTTTAATGAAGAAATGTGATGATTTTGTTAATCCTTGACCAAACAAAAAAACATCTTCCATCCCCCATAGAAGCTATAATTAAAGAGAAGATCTTGGATGCATTAAATCAAGAGTCTAATCATGTAACATGGGATTTTTCACTAGTCAAATAAATTGATAAGATTCTTAATGCTTAATTCTCAATGTGGCTCTCTCTATATATACTGTATATATACATATATATATATACATATATTCAGTTCAATCATGTCTGATACTTGGAGACTGCCTGGACCAGTCCCTGCAGTTTTCTTGGCAGGTTTTTCAGAAGTGGTTTGCCATTGCCTTCTTTCCAGGGCTGAGAGAAAGTGACTGGCCCAAGTTCACCCAGATGGCTTTATGCCTAAGGCGGGACTAGAACTCATGGTCTCCCAGTTTCTAGCCTTAACCACTATACCAAACTGGCTGTCCAATTTATATTAGAGTTGTGCAAAATTGATCTAATTTGGATGTTCATAATCATTCAGAAAACTATTTTTATTTGTTATAAAAGACCCTTATGGATTTCTACACAAGAAGCATTCTACAGAACAGAAGTAAGAAATAAAGATAAATGGTTAACCTACAAAGACTTTTTAAAGAAAGAACAAGGACAATATATAATTAAATCAATAGAAGAATTGGTATCAGAGGGATACAGTTTTCAATGGCTTTCATATATGCAGCTCGTAGAGAAATTTAAATTAGATAAGAAAGACCTTGAATTTGAACAAACCAAATCGGAATTTGAGATACAACTATGTGAGACAGATGATCATCTAATTGCAAAAATGTATAAATTATTGTTAAAAGGTGAAATGGTAGAGGAACAAGTTAAAGACTGTATGATTAAATGGGCTAAAAATATTGGCCATAATATTCAAATGCAACAATGGGAAGATATGTGGACCAAAGGGTTAAAATTTACTTTGTGTTATAATTTAAAAGAAAACTTTTATAAGATGATGTACAGATGGTATATGACCCCACAAAAACTTTCTAAAATGTATGGAAATGTTTCCAACTTATGTTGGAAATGTAAAAAAAAAGAGGGGTCTTTTTACCATATGTGGTGGACATGTGAGATTGCAAAGAAATTTTGGACTCAAATACATGCATTGATGCAAAATATATTACAAATTCGAGTTCCATTTAAACCGGAATTTTTTTTACTGGGAATAATTGATGGACAACCTGGGAAGCAATTTACAAGGATTATGCAATACACGATTACAGCAGCAAGACTTATTTTTGCACAAAATTGGAAAAACCAGATATCGCCTACGATACAAGATTGGATGTTAAAATTGATGGATATGGCAGAGAATGATAAACTGACATGTTTATTAAAAGAAAATCCAAATAATTATTTTCTTAAAGAGTGGAAACCATTAACTGACTATTTACAAGATGCGGGAGGGGCAAAGCTTATATGGGGATTTGAAGATTAAAATATATATATATTGATGTAATAGACAAGAAATATTCTTTAATGTTATATATAGACCTAGCATGTAAGATAAAAATTTTAAAATACCATGACCAGATACAAATCGGAAGTTGACCAAATTCTATGTTTCAGCTTTATCTTTTTTCCTTTTTTCCTTTACTACACTTTTTTATCTTTTCTTTTTTCTTGATTTGTATTTCCATTTTCTTTTCTGTTTCAAACTTTTATCTATGTAAAATTAAAATCTAATAAAATTTGTTAAAAAAAAAAGAAAACTATTTTTATTTGACTGGGATGCCCAAATCATTCGGAGTGAATCTCCGAATTGAATTTGATTCATTTCTGGACCAGTAAAACACTTGCACAAAAACCCTTCAGTTAGGTCTTTGGACAACTTTGATTCAATTCATTTGATCGACGTGATGCCCCTAATCAGTTTGAAACAGATTTATATCAAAGGTGGCCAATATGAACTATAACATCTCTGCAAATGACTATGGATATTTTCAAGGTCCCATTGCCTAATGAGAAGATAGTTTTCTATGGCTTTAACCACAATATTAGATGAAAAGTTTACAATCAATTGGAAAATCATCATGAATTGAGTGAATGGTACCCAAACATGCTTCTAGTTCCTAAACTTGTGCAAAACAACCCTTCTCTACATCTACACTCACACCATATACAATCATCCTTTTCTTTTCCTTTTTGAATCACTAATCACTGTCCAAGCAGGCAATTTCATCCTTGGTCTTCGTGCATAAGCACTTGACTCTCAGTTAAACACAAACCAAAGATGTTTGGCGTATTGTAGGAGGTTAGCAAACCTATTTTCACATTAGCAATTAGATCGTCAATATGAATTATTCAGGACTCTAGCTCTCTCCTTTCACAGTAATAGCAATGCTGGTGGTTTTTATACATATATTTCCCTTCCTTTCTCCTTGCCATATGCCCCAGCTCACGTTACCTCACTTGGATATTCTGCTTGCTTCCTCTGGGAGGGCCCAGCTCTGAAATATTTATCAAGTTGGCAGATAATGTCTTGATTCCCCTTTCTTCCTTGGACCACCTCCCCTGGAATCTGACTAGACATGCTATGCGGTCTTATTCACAAGCATTCCAGATGTCATCCCTGCATCATCTTTGACAAATCTCCTGGGTTGTCACAACCCATAAGATTAAATTTCCATATTAGCAAGTGTGATTGCGGACCCAATGAAGTGAAGGGAGGAAAAATGGTCTTAAACAGAAAGTTAATTAAAGCTCTTCTTGATTCACCATATACATTTCTTAAGTAATTCATTCTCATGGCATACAACTTATTCTGATGTTTGTCCTGGCATACCCAACTCTTAAGTCCATATAACAAAGTAGGGAGAAACACATTTTCAGTCCCATCCAGTTTAGTTTCCTTCAATGAACATTTATTCCTTGCCACAGACCAGATACTACCTATTCTCTTTTTGCCAGCATTTGTACATCTTAACATTTCTCCATTCTTTAGAAAATGTTCTACCACAAATTAATCTATTTGATATAGGGGTTTTTTGTCATTTTTATATGACTTGTAACCATTCACTGCACTTTCCCTGTCAAACACAACTCTTTTGGTCTTTGATACATTAATTTTCAGACCCATACTCCTCTTTCTAACATTCCCTGCAAATCAACATGGCATCGTACATACACAAAAGTGCACATATACTTTTAACATCAAGACAAGAACTGCTTGTACATCCATCCCTAAGTACTAAATTGTTAAAGTACATTTTAACAAGCATCTAGGATTCTGAAAGAATGTGCGATATAGTAACATGTTTTTATCCAACATCCAGATTTCTCCAATTCAGTGAATGGTGATGTTGCTTATCATTAGAACCTTATTAGTAATTCAAGAAACGGTGAGATGAGATTGCATGAAATCATATTTAAGGCATCTTTTAAACAGCTTGGTATGCTGAAAGATAATTTTTCTTTATATCTCTATAGATTAAGCTTGAGATTCTCTGTTCCAGAAATTGATGTCTATCAGAAAGGATATTTTCTCAGAGTGGTACCCTGTTGTGGAAAGTTCTTCCCTCATTTACACATGATATCTTTGATCAGATGTGGACTGTTCTTCTCCAAGTTCCTTCTCTCCCCACCCCAACCCCTTTCCTTTTTTCCCCCTCTCAGCAATTAAATTTGCTTCAAGTCATTTATTTTTAAGCGCCTGATATTAAAAACAACCACAACCCATTCTCTAGTTCTGCTCTGGTGAGATGCAAATTATTAACAGACTTGCCACTTGGGAAAAGCTTTTAGGATTGTTTGAGTATTTATTTATTTATTTATTTATTTATTTATTTATTTATTTAATATTTATCCCGCCTTTATTATTTTTATAAATAACTCAAGGTGGTGAACATACCAAATACTCCTTCCTCCTCCTATTTTCCCCACAACAACCACCCTGTGAGGTGAGTTGGTCTGAGAGAGAGTGACTGGCTGAAGGTCACCCAGCTGGCTTTCACACCTAAGGCGGGACTAGAACTCTCAGTCTCCTGGTTTCCCATTGGCTCTTTCCTCGGGCTGAGAGACAGGGACTGGCCCAAGGTCACCCAGCCGGCTTTCATGCCTAAGGCGGGACTAGAACTCTCAGTCTCCTGGTTTCCCATTGGCTCCTTCCTAGGGCTGAGAGAGAGGGACTGGCCCAAGGTCAGCCAGCCGGCTTTCGTGCCTAAGGCGGGACTAGAACTCTCAGTCTCCTGGTTTGCCATTGGCTCCTTCCTAGGGCTGAGAGACAGGGACTGGCCCAAGGTCACCCAGCCGGCTTTCGTGCCTAAGGTGGGACTAGAACTCTCAGTCTCCTGGTTTGCCATTGGCTCCTTCCTAGGGCTGAGAGACAGGGACTGGCCCAAGGTCACCCAGCTGGCTTTCATGCCTAAGGCGGGACTAGAACTCACAGACTCCTGGTTTCTAGCCCAGCACCTTAACCACTAGACCAAACTGTCTCTCTTTATTCATTCAGAGTATCTGAATGGGTCAGATTTTTTCAAAGTATTTTGAACCCCTTTTCCTCTTTTTGGTTAAATGTAGTTTGAGCATTCTATACAGGTAGTCTTTGCTTAACAACCATTCTTTTACTGATGGTTCAGAGTTACAATGGTGCTGAAAAAACCAACTTGCGCACCAGTCCTCACACTTATGACTGTTGCAGTGTCCCTGCAGTCACATGGCAAGCAAAATCAATGGGGAACCACGTGATTCACTTAATGACCATGTGGTTTGCTTAATGCCCATGGTGATTCGCTTAACGACCACCGCAAAAAAGGTAATAAAATTGGATCAGATTCACTTAATGACCGCTTTGCTTAGCAACCGAAATTCCAGTCCCAATTGTGGTTGTTAAGCAAGGACTACCTGTACCACTGTGAATATACAGTATTTTCTGATTATCTAATTTTCTTTCTCAGGGGAAATTTTTATACTGGACAATACATTTGACTGTATTTTTGAACTATATACCCAGAGAATAAAGTTATTTGGCTTCTTTTTACAAAGACAGTAAAAAGGTCAATAGAGAGGCAAGTAAATATGAACTTGCACAGTCTAAAGAGATTCAGCTCAGTCATAGGTTTTCCACCATGATTCCAAGCCTTTAGCTACTAGGTTTCTTCAGCTAAGAAATACTGTATGTGTGAAGCTGATGATACACCCTTTGGAGATGTATCAGCTCCATATTACCTTTATTAAAAGGAAATACAAAAAGACAGTTCTGCTTATAAAGTTATGCTGAGCACATTTCAAATCCACTAACCCTTCAGGAAAAAAGTATTATCTAGAAATTCCCCCCCCCCCAGAGTTTCTTGAATAGATGGGTGGGGGACCTTCAAACTTAAGAATGCCAATAAAGATCATTTTTACCATGGAACCAAGGTGCAATAGCATTAGAGTTCCTTTCCAAACCGGCACGCCGTGGAAGTTGTTCCTCTTTGAACCACTGAATTATGACTTCTCTGGACAAAGGCCTCCGGGGACATTCGCAAGCTTTGCTGTGTTAAATTAAAAAGAAATGGAGGTTAAGACCATGCAGGTAGGAGCTGCGTAAGAAATAAATTGCACCATAGTTACAAAATAAGAGGGACTTTTAAAAAAGTTAGACAAGCAATAAAACAACAACAAATATCTTCCACCTTCGGTAAGCAAAATGAAGCTATAACTGGGTATTAAATCTAGACTTGAGGTAAGTCAGGAGTTGCCTGGAGAAAGTTTTTGGAGCATTTTTAATAAGTCAGTTTCACTATTCTTCTCAGACCGCTGCTTTTAAAGCACAAGGGTTGACTGACACATATTCAAGTTATTGTAAGAAGGCTGTTTAAGGATGGATTACTTGTGACAAGTAGGTCTTGCCTGATGGGGAATATGAAAAAACCAGAGCAACAGCATCTGAAAAGAAAACTCTCTCTTATAGCGGTGGGTAGCAATTATGTCCTAAGTTATCTTATATGCATACAGACAACCAAGATGACTCTCTTACACAGCGGGGTATGGTCAAAACAGTCAAAATGGTAATCCCAACAGTGTGATTGAAGCTCCACCTGTTTTTCATGTGCATTGTGTGAAGCTTCAGTCTCACCATCATGGGTGTTATCTTGACCGTTTTTTTACCACACCGTGCAGACTCCACTGAGAGCCAGCTAGCATACTCATCTAAGCTGGCAATGGACACACTAATTTAATTAATGTATATGTCCAACCAACTTGACTGTGCGCAACTTACAACAAACCAAGGAACACTAACCAACCAACCAGCCAAACAAACCAACAAACGCAATTCCAATTAAAAGCTAAAAAATAATGTAAAGGTAAATGTTCCCCCCGCACATTTGTGCAGTCGTGTCCGACTCTAGAGGCCGGTGCTCATCTCCGTTTGTTAGCCGAAGAGCCAGCTTTGTCCAAAGACGCTTCCACAGTCATGTGGCTGGCATGACGCGTGTGGAATGCTGTTACCTACCCACCGAAGTGGTACCTATTTATCTACTTGCATTTGCATGCTTTCGAATTGCTAGGTTGGCAAGAGCTGGGGCGAGTGTGGGAGCTCACTCCGTCACGCTGGGCAAGGGATTCAAACCTCCGAACTTGCGATCTTCTGATCAACAAGCCTGGTGTCTTACCCGCTGAGCCACCACGCCCCTAATAATTAAAAGCTACACAATCATTAATAGGCAACCAGGATTCACAGTCATACTCCCCTCTAGATGCAAACTCTACTCAATCCAGCAGAAATGTCTGAGGAAAAACCCAGGTTCTTACATGTCTATGAAGGTTCTCAGTCATCCAGGTGGAATTGTCTGTAGCTTGAATCATGTCAACTGGATTTCTATTTTCTCAGTGGAAACGTTTCGCTCCTTATCCAAGGAGCTTCTTCAGTCTGAGCAAAGTTAGTAAGGGAATCCTTAAATATGTTTCTAGGTGGCTGTGTGACCTTGCACCTGGGACTAGGTCATGGTTATTTTGAGATGTTATTTCTAAGTCCCTTTATCATCTAAAGGAGGATCGTTAAGACTACCATGCTGCTGTTGAGCTTGCGAAATGGTCTTAATCTTCCTAGGCACAGAAGACAAAGCAGGAAGGAAAATAGGTGAAAGATTGTGCCTGAGGCCCCCACCTCTATTCAAGGAAGGATTTTCCAAGTTGGCATAAATGGATTCCTTGACCCCTCTCTCAAACCACCTGTCTTCTCTGTCTAAAATGTGAACATTTATGTCCTCAAATGAGTGTCCTTTTTCCTTTAGATGAAGATAAACTGCTGACTCTGGTCCTGTGGTGTTACTTCTCCTGTGTTGGGCCATCCTCCTGTACAAAGGTTATTTGGTTTCTCCAATGTAGAGTTCAGAGCACTCCTCACTGCACTGGATTGCATAAACTACATTGCTTTTCTTGTGTTTTGGAGTTTGATCTTTGGGGTGTACAAGCCTCTGTCTCAGTGTGTTGGTGGGTTTGAAATATACAGGTATGTAGTGTTTGCCAAATATCCTTTTTATCTTTTCAGACACGCCAGCCATGTAAGGAATTATCAGGTTCTTCTGTTTACTCTGAGTCTCAGCCCTATCTGTCGCTGTTTTAGGTCTGGTAGATTTAGATTTAGTGAAGGCCCAATTTGGATATCCACAGGCCTTCAGAGCTGTTCTCAGGTGCTGATTTTCATTCTTTTTGGAATCCATGGAGGTGGGGATGGTTTCTGCTCTGTGTGACAATGTCCTGATGACTCCTAGTTTGTGCTGCAGTGGATGGTGGGAGTCAAACATCAGATATTGATCTGTGTGTGTGGGTTTCCTGTAGATCCCTATTTCTAGCTTGCCACCGGTCCCAATGAGGACTTCACAGTCTAGGAATGCCAGTCTGTTGTCCTTGGTGTCTTCTCTGGTGAACCTAATGTTGGCATCTATAGTGTTTATATGGTCCGTGAAGGCCTGTATTTCCTGGGTCTTGATTTTGACCCAGGTGTCATCCACATACCTAAACCAGTGGGTGGGCACCATTCCCTGGAATGTGTTGAGTGCTTTCTTCTCCACTTCTTCCATGTATAAATTGGCCACAATGGGTGACACAGGAGAACCCATGGCACAGCCATGTTTTTGTCTGTAAAAGTCACACAGCCACCTAGAAACATATTTAAGGATTCCCTTACTAACTTTGCTCAGACTGAAGAAGCTCCTTGGATAAGGAGCGAAACGTTTCCACTGAGAAAATAGAAATCCAGTTGACATGATTCAAGCTACAGACCAGGTTCTTACAGACATTCTGAAGGCCAACAGGATCAGGGCCAACCACATATTGGGGGGGGGGGGGACAGAGATTTTTCCAAAGAATAGGTACCACCACAGAGAAGGCACAACTCCTAGGCTTTATGAAATGGCACAATTTCAGAGAAGGGGCCCAAAGTGTACCCACCCCATTAGAGTGTGTGGAATGAGTGGAAGAATTGGGAAAAGATGGTTCTACAAATAACCCAGCACTATCCATGTAGGGTTTTATAGGTGATAACCACACTTGGAATTGCACCTAGAAGCTTATAGGGAGCCAGTGCAGTTCTTTTCTAAGCAGCGTCCAAGTTCTGAAGGATCACCTGAATCAAAACCTCAACAAAATGCCTTTAAGAACTTGCTGTTCTCTTCTGTTCAATAGTCCTTCAAAGGTATCAATGAGTTGATGGCTTTATTTCAGAGAAATAAAGCCACAGTCATGACTTGCAGTTCACCAAAATAATGAGAATATTGCTTCCATAAGAAAAAGTAGAGAAATCAATTTTTTCAGGGTACATCCACAACTGGAATAAGATTTAGAGGCAAGATTTTCTTTCTTTTTCCTTACTGGGCTATCAGACTTTATAAGAGCAAATGTTGACAATCATGAGTCCTGACATTAAAAAACAAAATACAAATGAATCGAAAAACGCCTGCTCTTAGTACTTACTGGTGGTTCTGTATTAAACAACAACAGAGAAGCACATTCCCTCACTAGCTTCTTCATAACCCTAAGACTAATTAATAAAATCATATGGTGCATGCAAGCTCAGGAGGAGCTACTGATAAAGTTTCCCCTTCCTCCATCTGCTATATGTTTTCCACTGTTGGAAATGCACAGAACTGAGTACACAGGAGAAAAATCAATAGAAAACTTCATAGAAAATATTAGTTTGTCCCCCCCCCCAAAAAAAAAAACCTATCACAAGTAGAGTTGAGAATTAATTGGTGAATAAATCCTTCACCAAAATCATCATCATCATCATCATCATCATCATCATCATCTAATTAAAGCTCTAAATTCTGCTTCACTCATCAGGAATACTTAGCATTTTAACCAACACAAGTTGTATGAAAGGCCTGATTCTGAGGACACATTGATTGCAACTGACCTACTGATTTGGATCATTCCTCCATCTGATCCATGTGTTGCTTAGAACAAAGTGAGCTTCAATTATTCATCTCTTGCCTCCAAGCCTTTTCTCTTAATGTGAGTTTTTAAGAAATAGCCTCCAATGAGGTGAGTCTAGCTCCCAATAATTTCATCACCTTTTCATAAAATGCCCTCTCTGCTAAAGATATCAGATTTGCAGAGTGGTAGAAGAACTTGAGCCATTTGGTTTTTATTATATTTATTTAGTATGTATTGTATTTATTGTGTGATTTTATATTGAATAGCTTAGTTTTGTTTTATTGTAAACCGCCCAGAGTCCTCTTGTGGGAGTTGGGTGGTGATAAATCTAATAAATAAATAAACTATGACCCATACAGTTTTCCATAATGTGTCCTGGGCAATAATATGGACACTGTTTGCCATTGCATTATTCCTGGCTTTGTCTGGTTGCATTTTTCCAGTCAATTTTCTGAACTGATTGAAGTCCTGAAATTCCCTGTTGACATTCCAGCCAAATAATAACAGTCTGGTCTGATCATCCTTGAAATTCTCTGATAATGTCCCATCTGATTACTAATCGGGGAAGACCCAAGTTAGCTTTTAAGCCCAAAGTTCAGCTTGTGCATATTTAATAGCAGTGCTCTAAAACCATTTTAAACATGTTTTCAAGTGATTATCAGGACTCACTACATTTAAAATCAATTCTGACATTTCTTTCATCTCTGATTCAATGGGAGGGATGGGTCTGTAAATGAAAGGTTGGAAGGAGAGAATGACTCGTGATATCTTAATCTCTGTTGCTTTCATAACCTCTTGCATGAAGTGGCAAGTTATTCATGCTAAAAGGAGTTGTGCATTATATTTCCTTCTGTATATCAAAAATGCAACCATATTGAAGTTTAGAGGCGGATCTTCCTTCCATTCATACATCTGCTTGAGACAGCTGTAATACTAATACTGATTTATCTCCCCACCCACCCCATTTCCCCTCCCCAACTTCAGTCTTTTCCACTGGCTCCTTTCATGTTCTTCTTCTTTTTTTTTTTTTGCTATGCACATGGAGGTATCAGGGGGTCTTAATATGAGGTTCCCAAAATCTGAGCTCTTCAACAGGAAAGGCATTTTATGAAAAGCTGACAGAATTACAGAAAATACTGCAAGCAAAAGGGAGAAGCAAATTAAATAATATAAAAGATATGATTAATATGACAGGCTAGAGAAGCCTTCTATTCTGTCCACTGTAACTTAGGAAAACTGATGGGTCGAATACTTTGATTCTGCACTAGTTGTTATGGGAAGTAATCCATTGAGAAATGCTGATGGGAAAACCCTTTTGCTGTTACAGGGAGAAGCTTGGCACATATTAATAGCATTGCTGGGAATACACCATGTCCCCAGGCACTTGGGATGTTTCAATTTAGAAAAGAAGCGGCCTGGAGGGAGGTAAGAGATGTTTAAAATTAAGAATGGTGTGGAGAGACTGAGTTACAGGGAAATAATAACACTCTCTAAATAACACATCCAAGAGAATAACCTAAGCTCTTTTAAAAGCATTAGGAAAGTACCTTGAGGACAGGTTTCTCACTGAGCTATCAGGTGGGATAGTTAGAAGCACCATCTGATTCATGAGCGAAGGCATGATACAGAGAGTTAATCTGTTGAGGTTACCCTCTCCTTACGAACTTCTGTACAAGTTTATTTTCTGGAAAAATTTTAAAAAGCTGAGAAATCCAGTAAGTTAGCAACCTTTCAGAACAAACCCTCCTTCAGGTCCAGCTCAACTCAAGCTGACATCCAGGTAGGTTTCTTGACCACACTATGGAAGGGGGTTGACATTGCCTTCTTCTTTAGTCTTAAGTCCTAGGCTTTGAATACCCATGTCCCATCTGTCTTTTTGCCTTCACATCCAAATAGGCATCCTTTGAAAATTCACAGAACAACTTAAATTGCCTTTCCCCATCTGAAATGTGTATTTGAATTTAGTTATCCTTCTGTTTTTGCCCATTCATCATGTTCCAGTGCTTGGCTCGCATATGCATACACATTTGTTTGAAAGTAACATGCCTATTCTTAAATAAGATCCAAACTATTGATGAAAGTGGACAGAATCGACTTGTCAATCTATGCATCCAGAAGGGAAACTGACTGGAAATAGATGGATGGCCCATCTCTTTCTTCCTCAGCTTCCTAATTACCCTATTCTTAATAAAGCAACTCAGTTTCTTGCAATGGCCATCACAGAATTTGGGGCTGTCTCTTCTTCCTTTAAATCTCAAATCAAAATTGACCTGTTCCGTGTCCCATCCATTCTTAAACAGAAGTAAACGTGCATTTTTTTTCACTGCCTTCTTTCATCCTTCGCTGTCCACACTATTGGTTATCCAGCACCATACCCTGTCTATAAATCTGCTTTAGGCTGTTTGGAATCCAAATGTGTCATTGGTTGTGTTATGGCATAGAGTATCTCTCCACATATGAGAGCCAGTTTAAATGATATTAAAGGCAAAACTGAAGTACTTTGGCCACATAATGAGAAGACAGGATACCCTGGAGAAGATGCTGATGCTGGGGAAAGTGGAAGGCCAAAGGAAGAGGGGCCGGCCAAGGGCAAGATGGATGGATGATATTCTGGAGGTGAGGGACTCGACCGTGGGGGAGCTGGGGATGGCGACGGCCGACAGGAAGCTCTGGCGTGGGCTGGTCCATGAAGTCACGAAGAGTCGGAAGCGACTGAACGAATAAACAACAACAATCTCTCCACATATGAGAGCCAGTTTGGTTCTTATAGTGGTTAAGGCACCAGGCTAGAAACCAGGAGAACATGAGTTCTAGTCACACCTTAGGCACAAAGCCACCTGGGTGACCTTGGGCCAGTCACTCCCTCTCAGCCCTAGGAAGCAGGCAATGGCAAACCACTTCTGAAAAACCTTGCCAAAAAAACTGCAGGGACTTGTCCAGGCAGTCTCTGAGAATCGGACATGAGTGAACAGATCAAAAAAATTATATCCACATAGAGCTATCCAACAATATGCAAGCAAAGTTTAATACGCTATTAGGTATATCTGTCCATCGAAATTTAACAACTGGAGTCTGTTGGCACACTAGGACTACCACTCCTCCTTCTAGCTCTGCATGCAGCCTCAGATCATTTCCAGAGGATCCCCAACTCCCTGGAGTAGTTTTAGTTGGGGATCCTCCATAGCTCTGAGCATCACAATCAAGGGGTACAGTGGCACACTGCATGTCCCATACTCTCAATTTTTTAACCTCTCACTCAACTCACCAATCCCTGATTCGTGGCCATCCAGCCCCCATTTGAAAACTGTCAATGAGGAGGAGCTTCCCAATTTTCCTACTGCTTAAGAGCTCTTACTATCAGGACAGTTCTCCTACTATTCAGCCCAAATCACCTTTTATTTGGGAACCATTCGAGAAAACCTTGTTGAATATCATATGGAAATCAACTCTACATTCTACATTTCTTTATGGGAATACAAACAAACCTGATTGGTGCAGCCACATTCAAGGAGGGGACGGAACAAGAGTTGGTCAGCTTGGTTTCTTGCTCGATATTCAGACCAACGGCCTGGAACAGGTTACTTAGACTAGCCACTTTTCCTCTACGGGTGGCCCGCAAGGATTGCCGCTGATACTCATCACGAGCTTGGCGAGCCTTCTGGCTTTTTTCTTCATCTGCAGCTTTGGAACGACGTACTGCAGGCAGGCCAGCAAGAAGGAAGGAAGGACAGAATCATCAATGTCTCTTTTGTTTTGCTTTTCCTTTGCATTTTCTACTGTCGTGGTCTGTGAGAATAAACTCGGGGGACAGGAGGACCAGGAGCCTCAGCCTAAGCAACAATCAGACAAGAGATAGCTCAGACTTCCGGGTGGAAAAATGGAGAACTAACCCGCCTTCGCATCCTGGAGACGATGCTAAGGTGGAGAATGGTGGCCAGGAGGCGAGCCTGGAGCTGCAGAGCTTTTCCAGACAAGGAGAAGCTGTGAGATCACCCACCTGTATTCCAGAAGGCAGCTCCTCACAGGTAAATCTGCAGGATCCAGAGGGACCCTGCAGGCAACTTGCGGGTACAGCACCAGGAGCCGAGGAAGAAAGATCAAGCTCACAGCCTCAAGTGGACACTTAAAGGACACTGAGTTTGCCCACTCCACATTCTAGAGCACATTAGAGTGGGGAAATGTTTAAAGTTATGGAGGTCTTCAGACCAGCAGAACAGACAAGAGATATCTCAGCCCTCAGAAGGAAGCGGGGCATGGGAAGCATCTCAGAAGGGTTTCTCTGGAAATTAAAGGGAGGGGAGAACTGCTTTCAGGTTTGAAGATTCCGTTACTGTAAGCTTACAATAAAGGTAGTGTTAGTACTCATTGGTTTGGTTTCTTGGCTGGACTATCTCGAAGGGCTGAAATCTACATATGCAGAATCTCCCTTGGTAGCAGTGCTCGCTGGCTTTGCCCGGGCTTGGTAACTAAGCAGGGTTGGGCCTGCTTAGTATTTGGATGGGACACACCAGGGTTGTAACCTAGACAGGGAGGTCAAAAGCATCCTGGATGCTGGGAGCAAACCACTGACATGTAATCGCCAATAAAACTGCACCAATTTGACTCCAGCTGAGCCTGAAAGAAAGTTCACTTTTATTTTTATATATGCTGAGCTACCATATTAAGATTTGTCAAGGAAATAATGTTTCCCCAAAGTAAGGTCCAGCTCAAAAAGCCACTGAGTCAGGCACCAGATGAGATGGAGTTCAAAATAGGGCTAAAGCGTCAGTCTCAATGCGCAATGGCCAACGATCTTGAAATGGTTCAATAGCTGATTTTGAGCTCTATTGCAAAGACAAGAACTGAGGGTTAATAATTGTGAGTGTAAAGGAAAGGAATCGATGAGAGCACCAACTGCAAAATAAAATGAAAATGCTTTGCATTTTTTTTTCTTAATGAAATGAGTTGCATCCTTTCTTTTATGAATTAAGATCTCTTTTCTTTCAGGCTGGATCACCTTTATTTCCCAGATCTTTCTACAGGCAGTCTGTATGCTGCCCACACTATAATATCTGAAGAAGAATTGTGAGTTCAAATGTCTTCCTTGGCAGAAGAATTACCACTCATCCTAAACTTCTTCTCTAGGTTTCTGGAAAATAGAAATTGGATGAAATTCTGTCTACTTCATTTTTGCTTCTTAATGTCCAGAATGAAGAACTACATTAAAAGAGAGAGAGAGAGAGAGAGAGAGAGAGCGCATAAACATTTTATTACTCTAATTCAATTTAACAGCAAATCTTATGAGCTGCTTTGATGTGATATTCAATTGCATTTTTTAAAAAAAATAAAGACATAAATGAATTCCTGCTCTTGGGGCTGAATTTGAGAAAAATCACATCATTTGGGACCGATTAGAAGATGTTCACATGTTACGCCTTCATTTACTGTTTTGAAGAGCTGCGAGTCACAGGGATATATATATTATAAAGAGTTCCTATGAATATGCATTTTTTTAATCATTTCCTCCAGCTGCTTGCTTGTTAATAGTCTCTGGTCTGTAGCTAATTGGGAACGAGTTGCAACAAATAATCAAGATTCAAATTGTATTTGACTGCAAACATTGCGTCGTATGTTTCTCTTCAGCCATAAAACAAAACCTGACTCTTGAAAAATATGAAATATGAGGTTGTCAATGAAAAGTTAGGCAGCATGGGGCTAATATTGATTATGCGCAAAGAGTTCGTGTCTATACTGATGAGTGTTCACATTGATAGTCCCACCTTTCATCTAAGAGCAAAAAGCAGCTTACTTGGGTGTCTTCTCTCATTCTTCTTTGCATAACAACTCTGAGGGGTGGGGTGGGTTGAGAAAAAAGGAGAGGACCAAAAGTCCCCACAGAGATATGATAGAATCTGGTAAGCAGATTATGAGCCCTCGCTTGGCCTCTCTTTCTTCTCTCTCTCTCTCTTATACATCATTGGCGATCACTCGTAGCCGAGTAAGATTGTCTTCCAAAGGTAAAATTTTATCGGTGGATCCGTAAGTGGCTATAAAGGCCAATTCTGGATCCGCACAACCTCCCACAAAAAAATAAATCCTTTATTATTCTTATACATACACTTTAATGTAAACATTTCCAGTGAGGACAAAAGAGATTCCAGCTGAAGAAGACATGTTCTAGTCTTGCCTGAGTTTCCAACTGCAGTGCTTCCCTGTTCTCCATAAAAATGGCGGAGAGGCGACAGTGATGCTATTCACTGACATCATGGAAAGTAAAGACATAAATAAAATAGGAGGATGGAGTAACCAGGGTTATAAAAGGTTAAGCCCAGTCCTGTGTAGCAATGTGATGGTTCTGTTCTCAGACGTTTCAGCTTGTTTTTGAAGAATGGCACTCCTATATCCAAGTTCATCTATCAAGGCAGTTTGGGAACCAAGGAGCCTTTCCAAAGCAGTTATATGAGTAGACTGGGCAACTGGAGTCTTAATAAGATGGCAAATGTCCTAAGCACTTGTTTAAATGAGGAGTGGAAATAATTGCACCATAATTTGTGGAGGGCCTCATGAAGAATTCCGCTAGTCTATTGAAGCTCAGACTCTTCCCTTTAGAGAGTGGGGCCCAGGAGCTTCATTTGCTGGGGGAGGAGAAACCTATTAAGTGGTTATCTCAATCCTTGCTTTCACATGAATCTTCTGTGTAGATGGACCACCTTCCGTTCTATCTATGTTCAACATCTGTTAGCCTGGGTCAGAATTTAGTCATGCTTAATGGCAATATATTGAAGCCCAGGGGACTTCGATTAGCCAGGTCTTGTTTTTCTTTACTAATTTCAATGAGTCTAGAGTAAACATGAGTGAATCTGGATCCAATCCATTATTTCTTATACATGTTTTAATATTCATGTATCAGTAGAAAAAAAAAAGAAAAATAAGGGAAGAGAAAAAGGTAGGAAGCTCAGGATGGAAAAGGAAAATGAGCTGCTAATGGACCATTATTCCTGGATCTTAACTCTGAGATTTAAACTCAGAAGGGATCTTGTAACAATCCCCCATATATTTGTGGTGTAAGTACAGGATAATTAAAGTTCACCTTGATATAACCGAGGATCAGTTTTAAAACTTCTTCTCCAAACAGGACATTCAATAGGGATGTGAGAACCAGTGGGTTATCATGGTTAGGGTGTTAGTCTAGGGGACTTTCCCCACTGCTGAGTGAAGGTGTTTTCCACCTATCCTTGAGTCACCAGAAAAGAAGTCCCAGCAAGAAAGGCATATTCCTATCCAGCCCCTGTTTCAATGCAGGACAATCACCTGTCTTCCCTCCAGGATAATGGGCAAGAAAGAAGTCCTAGGATGGTGCCAGAACAAAGAGTACAGCTAAAGATGATGTAATCCTCTCCCACTTCTGGACTGGGGATGAGTTTAAGGCAACATCATAGAGGCATGGCAGGCAAAAAGAAGAAGTGCCATGACATGTTGGTACCACCATTATGTGCAAGAGGGGGAAAATTCTGGGACAGGAGAGAGTCAAGTTCAAATCCTTCAACAGCCAGATTTTGTTGTTTATTCGTTCAGTCGCTTCCGACTCTTCGTGACTTCATGGACCAGCCCACGCCAGAGCTTTCTGTCGGCCGTCACCATCCCCAGCTCCCCAATGGTTGAGTCCGTCACCTCCAGAATATCATCCATCCATCTTTCCCTTGGTCGGCCCCTCTTCCTTTGGCCTTCCACTTTCCCTAGCATCAGCTTCTTCTCCAGGGTATCCTGTCTTCTCATTATGTGGCCAAAGTACTTCAGTTTTGCCTTTAATATCATTCCCTCAAGTGAGCAGTCTGGCTTGATTTCCTGGAGGATGGACTGGTTTGATCTTCTTGCAGTCCAAGGCACTCTCAGAATTTTCCTCCAACAAACAGCCAGATTAGATCGACCATAAAGCATAAAACATAACAGGAAAAGTAGTAAAATAACAAAGTTATATGAACTATGAAGCACCAGTGCTTCCTCAGACTTTAGTCCATCTGGCCCAAATGTAATCTGCAAACAGTAGAATAAAGTTTTGCCACATTCAGAGAAATAGGTGGGTTCTTATTGGAGAATGGCCTTTTTAAGTCAAACAAGTCTGAGCACAAAGGACAATTTGCTAATAGCAGGTACATGGGGTGGAGACCGGTATCCATATTGAGTTGAAATTAAAGGAGGACATGAGCTGTGGTTTCAATGGCACCATCGCTGCAAGGGCAGAATCTGTCCACATATGGAATTTTCTTGAATTTCCCTTCAGTGGCCAACTTTGTATCATCATCATCATCATCAACATCATCTCCTAACTTTATTTTTTTACAATTCAAGGTGAGTATATAATGTTCCCACCTCCTAATTTCGCACAACACCCTGTGATACCTCACAGGGTGTCTGGCCTGAGAGAGCGCGACTGGCCCAAAGTCACCCAGCTGACCATCATGAGCATGGAAGGTCTAGGACACAGTCTCCCTGGCCAGCACCTTAACTGATACACCAAACTGCCTCTCTTTAGAAATTTGTTGCCTTTAAGAAGTGAGCTGGCTTTAATTTTACAACAACAAAAAAAGCCTATTTGCAAATTATATCTTTTGAGCAGGGAAGCCTGTTCATTTTGGCCTTCCGTGGCCAGTACACACTGCTTAAACACAAGCTTGGCCTTTTGCGATCTCAGCCTCAGTATCACCTCACTGATAAGAAAGATGGAGTTAAAAGTATCAGATGCATTGAGGAGACCCATCCTTAGCTATGGAGACTCACTAGAAAACTTTGAGCTGATTATTCTCTCTCAGCAGTACCTGCCCCACAGGATTGTTGGAGAAGGCGCAGACACTGTGCCTGTGGCTTTGAGCAACTGGAAGAAAAGTAGGATATAAATATAACCAACACAGTATAAGGCTGCTGCAGCAGTTAGTACTTTTTAATAGAGAATATAAGGACGTTGAGTGGTTTATTCCACTTTGTTTGGGCGATTGTTCAGAAGAAACAAATTGGCTGCAGTTGAACAGCACAAGAGATATTTATAAAGTGATAAATAATCCAGGGGAAGAGGAAATATTTTCTCCTTCCCCAAACACTCAAGTTTGATTTGCTTTTTTTTTAAAAAAAAAAGGGGGGTTAGACTAATTCATGGAAGGTGGCTTTTTCTGTGGTTATTAGTCATGACAGCTAAATTGAATTTCCACGTACAAAAGCAGAATGCAATTCCCCTGCGGTCCAGATCCTGAGTCAAGCAAGAAGGAAAGGCCGCCAAAGTCATCATGCCTCCGTGGGCAACTGACTGCGCCATGATCCAAGTGCTGGACTAGATAGATCTTATTCTGATCTGGTGATGCAGTTCTTGGATGGAAATTCAGAGGAGAGCTGGTTTCTGCGTCTATTTATTTATTTATTTATTTATTTAAATTTGTATTACCGCCCATCTCCCCCATCGGGGGACCCTGGGCGGTTCACAATAAAACATAGTTAAAAACATAAGTAGAAATTTACCATATTAATAAATAATATAAAATCCAATCGTAAAAGGTGTTAAAGGTGGTAATACTGGGGGGCTTCATGGGACCAGCCATCCCCAATTTGAAAAAAACGTTGATTTTTTTAAAAGAGGATTAAAGGTTTTATCTCAATTACCTACAAGAAAGCAGTGTTATTAGTTGCTTGGCTCAGCAAAAAGAACCACAGCAGTGAATTAAGCGGAACACCGAAATTAGTAATGCTTCGCCTATTGACTTGGCACTATGCAGCAGGGAGACAAGATGAATCCTCGTTCATTTAGAAATTCTATCCACTAACTAAATTAGTTGCATCGTCAATATCCCTGCAACATTCGCTCTCCGCAGCAGCTGCACTCGGACCAACGCCCCCCCTAGCCCTCAGCAGAGCAGCTGACCTGAAATCTGCACGACCTGATGGGACCGGCTCTGCTCCTAATGGATAAATTAAGCTTCTACTGACACACGAAATAGCAAACGGAGGCCCACGCTGACATCTCTGCACCTTCTTGGCCGCCAATGCTGGCTGAGAAAAGCCAGGTTAGCACTGCTGTACAATCGATGGATTGTACAGGATTGGCTCACATTGTCTTGGGTTGTGTGAAAGGTATAAACCTTGGTCAGACACAGCACAGCCCTAACTGCAGTAGATGTGGGCAAGAATCATGCCAAAAGCATGATACCCTTCAATAGTCCTGGATACCTTTCATCAACCTGCTACTCTCCAGATGTGATGGCCTTGTTGACTAGGGATGATGGCAGTTGGAGTCCAACATCTCTGGCAGGCACCCAGTTGGGGAATCCCACCCTGGATGATTCAAGAAGCATATTTTCATAAGAATTGGATTTAAGAGTATCGGTGGGGTTCCTAAAAGCTGTTTAAAACTGTAGCAATGTTCTCTCACATATACAAGGTTCTCCTTTTCCATGGGCTGACTTTTCTTGCAGAGAAACTTCCAAATTACAAAATGAAGTATCCTCCCTCTCTAACATTAGAGTTGTCAGTGCAGCCTACCAAATCAGAAAATAAATATAATTTATGCACATATGTATGCCTCTAACTCCTATATAAATAGGCTCAGCAGCAGCACTTCGCTGCCTTTACAGTATACGGTCCCATAACCTAATGATCTGGTTAGTAACTGAATGGGACCCCACAAGAAAATCCCAGCTAGACAGGGAATCAAAATCACATCCTGAGAGACGGCAATAGCAAAACTACTTCAGTGTCGTTGCCAAGAAAATGACATGGCTCTGTCCATATAATCACCAGGATTTGAGCTCATCTTGAAGGCATCTTTACTTGGCCTGTAGCAATGGGGCAGACCTGATACAGATGCTTCATAGGTGCAGAACAAGGGTCAGGATTATGAGCAGGCTCTCAGTCTCTACCCTACATGGGTAATTGTGCAGAATGGAATATCTGTATGGACCTGGGTGGTATGGTGCAGTGCAAATTGGCCTGTTGGTTTTCTGCTTGTATGTGTTCGGTGTGTATTGCACAAGTTATATGAATGTAGACCCAGCTGCAGCTAAAGTCTGAAAAGAACTACCTGACTTCCTGAGTATGAGTTTTGGGCAATAAGGACTAACTGACAATATCCACCTTTTGTATGCGATCAAAACACCAAACTGCATGTTCCATAATTCAGGTTTTCTTTTAAGAATGGATTGAATATTAGAGCTTTTCTGATGCTAAGAGCCATTAATCAGTAGCACAATCTGCCCAGAACAATGGGACCTCAATGACAACCACTCACAAATATTTTACTGCATTCATTCATTGATCAGATGTTGGACTGATGCCCTATAAGGTCTCTTCCATCCCATGCCTTCTATGATTACATGAATATATTTTTGTCATTACAAAGGCCAGAAAGGGAAAGCTTGTATTGAACTGATTGTTTTGTGCAATACCTGAGATCACACTGATATATTAGAATAAAAAAATATATAAATCCTTGGAAAGTTTGTAACAGCATGCTTCAGGCTGGATGCTTTGTTTAAAACAGCCAAAAATGAGGAGCAAGTATTTAGAGACATGAGAGAAAAAGTGAAGTGTTGGTCCTGGACAAAGTTGGAATGTGGCAGATGCAATTGCAGAAATAGAATTGAAAAACCTGGATGTGTGCATGTAAAAGGAGGCCTGGGACAAACGTTTGCATTGGGACTCACAACCTGGTTCAAAAGGATCATGCCTTCTATTTCAATTGAAAAATAAGCCAAGGCTTTTTCTAATTTCGCACGCAATTTCCACTCTCCCCTCTATCATGAAAGTTAATTATTCAGGATTTTCTTTATTAGGAATGTGAAAGGTCAGGTACAGTCAGGGCTAATGGGAATATCATTTATCCCATGCAAATTTAATTCAGTGCAAAATGACAGGGTTTCATATCAAACACAGGTCACAGCCTTTTAGGTAATTAGCATATAAGAATACCTTCATAGAGCAGATAGACCATACTAAAAACTAAAGATCGGTATATCTGTGTGATTCAGAATCTTATTTTCTCTGCATTTTTCCTATCTTTGTTCTGATTCCTGCATCTGTTTACATGTTTTTTTTTAAAAAAATAAATAATAAAACGAATCTGCTCAAAACTGCAGGGATTTTTATGAACATTTATTCCTATATATATATATATATAGTCATTATAAGTTGCATTTCCAGTTGAATTTGGGGAAGCCACTTGAGGCATTCGTTGTGTTGAGCTATTTCAATTGCTTTTGTTTGATTTGTTCATTGCAAACAGCTGAAAGTCTGTAAATTTTGACAATAAACCTGATTTGCAATGGGGATTGAATAATTTCGATTGCAACTATATGTCTATATCTACAGTCTATATGTCTATATCAGGGGTCGGCAAACTTTTTTATGCCGGGAGCCATTTTGACATGCTCGAGGACGTTTTGAAATGCTCGAGAGCCAGGGGGCGGGGTTTGCGGGCGGGGGCCAATCACGTGGAAGGGGGCGGGGTTTGCAGGCGGGAGCCAATCACGTGGAAGGGGGCGGGGGGCTCACGGAGGGAGGGGGCACAGCCAGCGGCTCCGCGAACCCGCCCCGGCCGCCCCACCGGGAGTGGCGGAGAAAGAGCTGCCACCCTCCGGCCGGCAGGACGGGCGGGGGAGAGCGGAAGGCTGCGCCCTCTCCACCGGGCGGGACCCACGCCTCCTTCCCTGCCGGCGCCCGAGCACAGACACCAACCGGGACCCCGCGCGCCGCCAGCGCCTGACGTCAAGGCGGCTGCGCTTCTGCGCCCGGCGGGCTGGCGAGGCAGGGAGAGAAGGGGAGAGGGAGGGGCTCCCTCTCCGGCCTCTGCGCCCCTTCAGGCCCGGCGCTGCGAGGCCCGGCGCGGCAGGGAGGCACTGCTGGCCCGGGACGCGGCGCAGTCGGAGGCGGCGCAGGAGCGGTTGCAGGGGCTGCTGCAGCTGGAGATGGCGCTGCTCCGTGGCATCCAGGTGCTGGGCGAGGGCGCGGGCCCGGGACACGAGCGGCAGGGCGGCGCAGGGGGCCTGGCCGGGGCAGGGGCGGTGGCGGTGGCGGCGGGGGGACGGAGCCGGTGGAGGTTTGCCGGGCGGCAGGATGGGGCGGGCGGCGCTGCTGGGGCTGGTGGCGGAGCTGGAGGGAGCGGAGGGACCAGGCGTTCCCATGGGCGCAGCGCGCGCTCTGCAACCCGCCTTGGAGAAGCAGCCGCGGGAGGCCCTCCGGGTGCACCCTCCCGCCCCATCAATCCCCCCACCCCGCCGTTCGGCGTCCTCTCCCCCCGCTAACCCGAGCCCTGCGGCGGCCGGAAGAGCCGAGCCAGGCTCGGACCGGAGGCGGCCAAGGGGAGAGCAGGCGGCTCTTCGCCCTGTGCTGCCCTGCCGCTCGCGTCCCGGGCCCGCGCCCTCGCCCAGCACCTGGATGCCGCGGAGCAGCGCCATCTCCAGCCGCAGCAGCCCCTGCAGCCACTCCTGCGCCGCCTCCGATGGCGCCGCGTCCCGGGCCAGCAGTGCAAGAGCCAGGGGGCGGGGTTTGCGGGCGGGGGCCAATCGCGTGGAAGGGGCGGGGGTGAGTTCAGCTGCGGAAGAGCCACACTCAAGGGGCCAAAGAGCCGCCTCTGGCTCGCGAGCCGCCATTTCCGACCCTTGATCTATATCATCTGTATCTGTATCTGTAACTATATCATCTATATCTATTCAGTAACAACAGCTTTTGAAGGTGGTATCAAGAATTGCAACTTTGGGGGGGAGGGGGGAATCCTAAAATATATCCAATGACATTTGACCCTGTTCAGTCACCACGGCAGCCTGGCTCTTGGAAAGGGGCAGATCTCTTCCAAAAAAAAAAAAAATATCAGAAGGGAGGGGAAGTAGGGGGGAGTATTTTGCATATGTGCCCTCTATAATGCAGCATTTAGTTACCTAACTGCAAATATTTTTTAATTATATGCATGTATTTATAAAATTACTTTCCATGTTTTCACTGCTAAAAACAATCTCACCACAGGGATCCAATGTATTTAGAAAACAAAGCCCACAGTTTAGGCAGTTAAAAAATATAGTCAGTAGATAAATTTAGTTTAAACAGCTATTTAAAATATATGTTTAAAACCACAAATCCCTTAACACTCTAGAATTTTAGGTACAGTATGTCACAGAAAATTAGAGATAATTTTCAAGTCTTTGTACAAAAATGATCTAAATTGGTCTTTTCCAACTGGCATCCTCCAGAGATGTCAGACTAAATTTCCTGTCATCCAAGAAGGCATCAGTCTGAATTCAGATGTATCTCTAGATCAGGGGTACCCAACCTTTTTGGCACGAGGGACCGGTTTCGTGGAAGACAATTTTCCATGGACCGGGGGGGCGGGGTTTGCAGGCAGGAGCCAATTGCACGGACTGGGGGGCAGGGTTTGCAGGCAGGAGCCAATCGCGCGGACTGGGGGGGTTGCAGGTGGGAGCCAATCGTGCAGACCAGGGGTGGGGTTCAGAGACCGGCATGGCGGCCCGGTTCCTAACAGGCCACGGACCAGTACCGGTCCACAGCCTGTGGGTTGGGGACCCCTGCTCTGGATCATCAATTTGGGGAGCTTTGCTAATGGACAAAACATGAAACAGAACAGAGAGGAAGATAACCATGAAATTAGAACATACAACTCAACTGCCCACTTTGTATTAAGAGTGCAGCCTCTCCTCTTATATATCTCTGATGGTTTGTTATTTCTCTCAAGTCTTGGGAGGAATGCTCCTTCCCACTTAGTTATATTCTGTCTCCATGAGAAATAGCATTGTCAGTAGATGAAATCACAGTCTTTTCCTCAAGGTCATTGGGAATGCAGTCTCCGAGGAAGAAGTAGATGCAGCTGGATAGAATACATGCACATCTACAGTTGGAAGGTATAGAAAGTATACCTTCCAGATTTGATAGCTTCTAGTTGGGGTGGATGAAAATGTTCATGAGCCAATGGTCAGCAGAGCCACACTGATTGAAGTTATGAAATTTGACATAATTGGGGGACACATTGGGAAGGGTAACAGAAAGTATTCTTGCTTTCAGCTTCACAATGCTAGAAGTCTGACATAAGGGGCACCCATGTAAAATATGGCACCTTCACATTACATTTATTTGTTTGTTTGTTTGTTTGTTTAATTTCTATCACCACCCATCTTCCCCCAAAGAGGGAACTCTGGGCGGCTTACAATAAAACCACAATTAAAATACTAATTAAAATAGGGCGCTAGTAGAATTATATCTCCTCATGCTTACCAGACAGTTACTTTTTCTTGCTTAGTTTTCATAAGTGATTGCAAGATGCATCCCCATGACACTGCCTTCTTCTTATCCCCAGCCCATGAGTAAGATAGGTCTAAGTCATTCATAGCTGTAGCAGGGCTAAAATAGTCTTTCCCCCTTTTTTCCAACACAGTGCAAGCTGTTAGGCTCTGTCACCCTGGAGGAAAGTTAAGGAACTGCACCGTTTGGAACAGAGGCAGGATAGAAGGGACAGAATGGGTACAGAAAAAGTCGTGCTAGTATTGTTTTGTGCCCAACCAAGGATGGACACAAAATAAGTTGAAGAGCACTTCAACTCAGCAAAGGGGATAAAGGCCCTGAGACAACCAAGCTGTCATTCAAGGAAGGCTCAAATCATACATCACGCAGTGTTTGTTCAGGATGCATCAAGATCTTGGCATAATTTAATTTAAAACCCTCTATAGCAGAGCTTTCCAAACTTTTCATGTTGGTGACACACTTTTTAGACATGCATCATTTAGCGACACACTCTTATAGCAGGGCACAAGGCAGGCACTAGGACCTGCGCAGAATCACAGCAGGTTTGGAGGCAGCCAGGCACAAGGCAGGCACTAGGACCTGCGCGGAATCCTGGCAGGGCTCGGAGGCAGCAGCAGCCGCGACACACCCAGACACTGCAGCCAACACACTAACATGTCCCGACACACAGTTTGGAAAGCTCTGCTCTATAGCCTCAAGTTTACTCACACTGTTCTTTCCATTCGTGGTCTTCCTTTTCACGGCATTTGCTGCATTGATGGGCCTCTTTGAGACTCATGTACAGTTCCTGAGCTCTGAGTTCCTCCTGCTTTCGAATCTCCTCCTCTCCTCTTTGCATTTCTTCTTCTTCTCTTCTCTAAACAAAATGAATAGAACATGACATTTAGGGTAAAGGAGCACATGAAGAAAGTTCCTCCTTTCTGCAATGGTATTCTCAAAGCATTTTATTGTCGGGATTGAAAGGTGTGCTGTGGCCACCAGCCAACCTGCACTATTACAGGTGACACTCTGGGAAATCGGGAAAGGCAAATATGAATGATGAATTGAATTGAACTAACATGAGCCGATATCTCCTTTTACAAACAGGCATGTGGTGTGACCATATGAAGGGTTTCTAACTTTCTTCAGCCATGAAATTGCTAGAAGGGCAGAGATATAAGTTACAGTAACCTCCAATTTGGAGTATTGGAATTTGTATCTGATTCATAGTGTTGGTTTTATCATTTAATGCTTAAATCGAACCATAATCCATTGCAGGGGTACCCAACCTTTTTGGCACCAGGGACCGGTCGTGGAAGACAGTTTTTCCATGGACCAGGGGGGTGGGGTTTGCAGGCAGGAGCCAATCACGTGGACCAGGGGGTGGGGTTTGCAGGCAGGAGCCAATCGCGTGGACCGGGGGGCGGGGTTTTCAGGCAGGAGCCAATCACGCAGACAGGGGTGGGGTTTGCAGGTGGGAGCCAATCGCGTGGACCACCACAGCTTACCTGCTGTGCGGCCCACTTCCTAACAAGCCGTGGCCCACTAGTGGGCCGTGGCCCACAGGTTGGGGACCCCTGATCCATTGGACACAAGAACACTTTGACAGTAAATAGAGTGGTCAGCAGAGTGAGAGAGAATCCTTCACAGTGTTTCCAAAGAGTCCTTGATCAACTGGGGCTGCTAGATATTTTCAGAACCTGTCATTCCTTCCCTGAGGCTAATGAGAATAGGGGGGGGGGGGAAGCAGTCTGCAGAGAGGATAAAGAACACTTCATGGTTTTCCCTTTGCTCTTGGAAACCTGCCCAAGATAACTTAGGAAATGGCTAAACACCCCACTCATAGCTCTGATTTACTTTTCCCACTGCAGGAAACCAGCGGTCTAGAAGCAGGATCGCTTGAAGAGGAGTGGATCCAGTTATTTCTTTTTCTTCTCTCTCTCTCTCTCTCTCTCTCTCTCTCTCTCTCTCTCTCTCTCTCTAGTTTCCATTGATGAAATGCAAAGAAAAGACTGTGTGGGTGTGAATGGATTCATGGTGTGTGGATCCCCACTTTTGATCCTGCAAGTGAGAGTCAGAAACAGCTACCCATCCCATCCCTAATGATAGAGCTCACATACTCTGCTTTAGCTGTTGAAAGCTCTCTGCAAAATTCAAAAGCCTAATTTTTAAAAGCTGTAAATCGTGGCGGAAGCAGCTCTGTGTTGCATGATTTGAGATGACTAGTCCTCAGACCTTTCAGGATGGAGTTAAGAATAAGGAGGCTACGAATCAGACTTGCTTCTCTCAAAGATGGCCAATCAGGTCTTGCTTGACCAGACCAGGTCCCCTCTTGCTCCTGGAGAATCAAGCCCCAGTGAATGATCTCTCTAGTCTCAGACATTTGAGATTGCAGAATCAGGAGTGACTTCCTCGACAATCAAGAAAATTTCTCTTCAAGATGGGAAGCAAAGCACATTACAAATGATATCTGCCTACAGAAGCCTCTCACTGATGTTAAAAGTCTGTTGACATAACCATTTTATTCTTTCCAACCCAACCGAATGTGGGAATGAAATTAAGCAAAAGAGCTTGGGATTCTCTCTATCCATCTAGTCTCCAAAAACTGAACAGAATGGGAACAACTTTGGTATGAGAGGAAAAGCTAGAAAGAAGTTCAAAATTGAGCTGGATATTTTGTAATCATAGAGTAAGAGATAACTTTGTAATCATCCTTATATTTTCCGCAAAGGAAATTGGAAGCTTCTATTTCTTTTTAAGGGGCATGGTGGCTCAGCGGGTAAGACACCAGGCTTGTTGATCGGAAGATTGCAAGTTCGGTGGTTCGAATCCCTAGTCCCGCGTGACGGAGTGAGCTCCCACACTAGCCCCAGCTCTTGCCAACCTAGCAATTCAAAAGCATGCAAATGCAAGTAGATTAATAGGTACCACTTCGGTGGGAAGGTAACAGCATTCCGCGCATGTCATGCGGCCACATGACCGTGGAAGTATCTTCGGACAACGCTGGCTCTTCGTCTAACAAATGGAGATGAGCACCGGCCCCTAGAGTTGGACACAACTGCACAAATGTGTGGGGGGAACCTTTACCTTTTTTATTTCTTTGTATCCTTTATTTCTGCACTTTTGTTTTTCATTTTTTTCTTTCTCTCTAGATATGTATAAATAAAGCAATGAGTCCCTTATCTGATCCTTTTCTAGTTTTATCTCAGCTACCATTGGTAAGTATAATATCAAGAATATACCTTAATCCTTTTCACATTATTTTCATGAAGTCCTCCACTAATCACAGTTATCCTGAAACAGATTAGTTGACATGGTGCAGATTCAGAAGGCTACCCTGGAGACTTAAGGGATCACTTTGATCCATGAACTGAATTGTCTCTTTATGATAGCTAGCTTCATTGCACTTTGGCAAATGTGTGTAGTGGGAGTATGGAGTCTCTGAACATTTGACAATCTTTCAGAAGATTCTCCAGTACGTCTCTATGACCTTTAAGATATCAGTAAGACTCCAATGGCTTGATGGTTCAGAGGCCAGAGATATTTTTAAAGGAATGATGCAGTTAAGGAATATTGGCATTTCTTGTTAGCAAGGAGGGGAGAGAACGGATATGCTCTTTCGAGTGTAAATAAACAAGGACAGGTGTCTTGGGTTTCACAAAGATAGCTTGCTTAGCACAGACTTTCAAAATGCTTTTTGTCCATTGACATTTCAAACTTGATTGGTAGAAAGGAAACAATTTGCTAATTACAAGCATTTCTCATATGCAGGGAATACAAAATTGGGAATGAATGCGGGTTTCTACCATTAGCAAGAAATCAAGAGGCTTTGCCAAGCGGTCTGAAAAAAGTTATAAGGGTAACATCTCTTCAATCTGCAGTGGGGTTCCTATCACTAAACAAGGTAGGCATTGCTATTTATACTAGCTGGGGAACTTAGAGGCTTGGGGTTTTTTTCAGAGAATTTGGCGCATAAGGCCCAACTTGATTAATACATCTGTGCAGGGTTTCTGTTTTCAAGGAAGAGTTTCCCCCTCTTGTCCTTTTATACCCAAGCCCTTCATAGTTTTTTCCTGGATTAAAAATGGAGACCCAGCTATGCTGTGAAGGATAAGCTTAGCTTGAAGAATGATGGATAGACAGAAATCTGCCTTCTAAACATAGCCTCTCATCATCCTTGGCCAAGAGAGAGGTGGAAGAATCATTTATTCAGGAAGCTTCTTCACTCCTAAAAGCGTATGGGGCAGGATGCAGGCAATATTAGGGCTGTACAAAACTTTTCATGTTCAGAATATTTCCAGTTCAAAACAGGTTGTTCTGACCTTGCGTTCCAATGTTGGTCCAAGCATTCTGGAAGTGTTTGCATTTGAAACAGGGCAGGCTGAGCTCAAAACAATTTGCATTTGAAATTTTTTGATACCACTACTTCACATGGCAACTCCATCTCTTGATTGCAGTGGGCAAAATATATAAAACGAATAAATACATTGTCTAAGTTACAGTTTGCTCTGGCCTGTAATTTAGAAATCAGTGCTTTCAGTGTTATTTGCATCTCTCCCATTTCAAGCTGGGAAAGAATAGGAAAAATGGTCTGGGTTGGGAACACAACATTTGTGTTAGTTGAACTGTATGGCCATTGTGCTGTTCAGTTTATAAACATAATCCTTTCCTTAATAAACACACCTCATTATCATCAGAATAGTAGCAAAGTCCAAGCAAAATGCAAGACCTTCTACAGAGAAATACAGATGAAGGAATAAAGTTATTTCAGAAATTATTCTGAATTGGAGTCGCTCCCTCTAAATCCTATTTTGCTGTTGTTGTTCAGTCGTTTAGTTGTGTCCGACTCTTCGTGACCTCATGGACCATAGCACGCCAGGCCTTCCTGTCCTCCACTGTCACCCGGAGTTTACTCAAATTCATGTTCATTACATTGGTGATGCTATCTAACCATTTCATCCTCTGCCGTCCCCTTCTCCTTTTGCCTTCAGTCTTTCCCAGCATCAGGGTCTTTTCCAGGGAGTCCTCTCTTCACAGGACATAGTAAATCAAATCAAATCCATCTTTATTATGGTCATAGACCAGCATAACAGAACAAAGTACATTCAGTTTAAATTTGGGGGCATTGCTGAGAAGCAGCAGAATCTGACCTTCCCTCTAAATAATGATGTTTCCCTGGATAAGTGCATCCCTTAGTTTCTCCTATATAAGAAAATGCTTAGAAGAGAAAAGGGGAGAGGTAAAAAAATACACTTGAGAAAAATATCTAAAATATGTGCCTGATATCTTGCAGACCAACTCAGCTGGTGAAAATGGACCAACAATAAGTTCATTCTCCTTTTGCATAAAATGAAAATATGTATCTCTTAGAAGAAATAGTTATCATTGCTCTACCCCTGCAAAAAAAATCAAAACATGTTTTGCATTAGGATTGTGCTATTACTCCTATCTTTTTTAAAAGGTAATCTTGAGATTATGACCCTTTTAACAGCAGACAAAGAAAAATCTTTCAAGCATGAAATAAAGACCATCCAGTTATCCTGGGATTTTAACAATATCTGGACAGCTTTTTCCTCCTGGCAGTATCTGCTTCCACTTGTCTTCCAGTGGGTGTCTAGCTGATCCTGGTCTATAGATCCGAGTGCTTTCATCATATCTTCCTGTCTTTATCCTGTTTACCATTTTATCCTGTTATTGTCAATCACCATGTCCTAATGGGGCATGGCTAAAGGATATAACATCTGAAATGAAATATACAAAAAATTAAATGTGGTAAAAAAGGCAAAAACTTCCTATCTCAATTTATTTCCATTCAAAGGAAACTTTAGAGAAGACAGAATTTGTTTGCTATTTATCTTAGCTTTGTAAGTATTGAATGGAGACATAAGACGAGATGAGAGAATTGCTGGAGTGAGGATTAAAAGAGATACATAAAAATTACCAGCATTTGCTAATTCCTTGGTGATAATTCTGGAAGATCCTCTGGAAGGAATAGAAATATTAATGGAAAAACTAAAGGATTTTGGGGTATTTGCCGGTTTTAAAATTAACAAGTAAAAGACAAAGATGCTAACAAAGAATATGAAAATAGAAAAACAAATGGAACTGATGGGAAGAAATGGTTGAGAAAAAAGTGAAATACTTGGGTATTACTATGACTAATATGAATTGTATGTTATATCAGAATAATTATGTAAAGATATGGAATGAAATTAAGAAGGACATGTTAAGATAGGAGAAATTACAATTGGCATTGTTGGGGAGAATTTCCATGATAAAAATGAATGTTTTGCCTAGAATGATGCTTTTATTTCAAACAATATGAATTGTGAACAACTGATGTACCATTTAAGCAATGGCAAAAAGATGTATGGGAAGGGGAAAAGCCAAGGGTTAAATATAAAACACTCCAAGATGCAAAGAAAGGAGGAGGATTGGGATTACCTGATTTGAAATTGTATTTTGCAGTCTGCTGCTTGGTCTGGATGAAAGAGTGGGTCTTGCTGAGAAATAAAAGAATTTTAGAACTAGAAAAGCACAATCTGAGGTTTGGATGGCATGGTTTTTTATGGTACGATAAAGGTCAATGTAGATTTTAAGAATCATTAAATTAGAAGTGCCATATTGAGAATATGGAACAGATATAAACCCAGACTGTGCCCAAAAATGCCTTTATGGGTCTCAGCACATGAAGCATTTTACAGGAAAGAAACAGTAGATAAAGAAAAATTGTTAACTTATTGAGAGTTGTTAGAATAGGAACATGGAGAATATGAGATGAAAGCAAGAGAGCAATTGACTGCAGAGGGATTTAGCTTTCAATGGTTTTCATATACATAGTTAAGAGATTTAAGGTAGATAACAGGACATTTGGAATCAAACAGTAGAAGACAGAATGTGAAACTGAATTATGTACAAATGATGAACGTGCAATTGCCAAAATGTACAAACATTTGTTGAAATTAGAAAGAAATTAGAAGAAGAACAAGTGAAAGACTGTATGATAAAATAGGCTAAGAACTTTGGATATAATATATTGATGGAACAGTGGGGAAATGTGTGGCTGAAAGGACTGAAATTTACATTATGTTACAATTTAAAAGAGTTTTTATAAAATGATATACAGTTGGTATATGACTCCAGAAAAACTATCTAGAATGTATAAAGGTACTTCAAATTTATGTTGGGAATAGGGACAAGAAGGGTCATTTTATCATGCCTGGTGGACTTGTAAAAAGCTAGAACATTTTAGGTTCAAATACATACAATGATACAAAGATCAACATTGAGCTGAAACCAGAACTTTTCTTGCTGGGATTAATGAATAGAGAATTAGAAAAGAGTCATGGAAGATTATTTTTATATATGATCACTGCTGTGCAAAAATAGAAAGACTCTAATATACCCACAACGGAGGAATGGTTGGTGAAGATAACAGAACTAGCAGAGATAGCAAAATTGACGTGTTTGATTAGAGAAAGATCAACGATTACATTTATTAGCTACCGGAAACCCCTTATAGACTTTTTGCTGAAAAAAGAGAAAAATGAACTTGTGATTTATGGGTTTGCGATTAGAAAGGGTAGCTTATGGAAAAAGGAAATTATGATGTAACCTTAGAAAGAGGGGGTAAAATATAAATGCATTTATAACCACTGTCAAGAAGATTGGAAGCCACTTCCTTATAATCTTTCCTTTCCTTTCCTTTCCTTTCCTTTCCTTTCCTTTCCTTTCCTTTCCTTTCCTTTCCTTTCCTTTCCTTTCCTTTCCTTTCCTTTCCTTTTATATCTATCTATCTATCTATCTATCTATCTATCTATCTATCTATCTATCTATCTATCTATCTCTTGGTGAAAGATTCATCTTTAAATAAAACTAGTTCCATGGGGCACAACAGAGGCCACATCCCTTTAGTAGCCAACAGACAGGATGGGGGAGGACACCCAAAATATTGGTCATTGCGGAGGGATTAAAGAGGCGAAATGAATGCTTTGGCCATGCACAGGCTTAAAACATACATTCCATCCTTAATCCCCAGCCCCCAAATGGATCCAGGACTGATCCACTTTGGGAGGGCAGTTCTTGGGTTCTATAGTCCTGCTCTGCACCCTTGCTTTCTCCTGATGGCACAGGGAAGCCAGGATAATTCCTCCTCTTTGTCTGTTTGACCCACAGCCTTTTCTCCCTTCACTGCTCTTCCTTTTCCCATCATCTATTTATAGATTTAGTGCATTCATGTCCTGCCTTTACTCCTGAGAGTTCAAGGCAACGTACATGGGATCTGCCCTCATTTCCCCCCACAATGAGGTAGGAGAGAACAGCAGTGACTTGTCCAAGATGGGGGAGGGGACCAGAAATACTAGGTTGTGTATTTCTGCAAAATGTATTTTTAAACGAGCTATGAAAACTCTTCAGAAAGACACAGTTGCTCTTTTTAGTTATCAAGTCATTAGCATTTCTCTAGCTGAGCATTATGTCCATTTCACAGTCATAAAGCAGATACAATCTGCTACAGAGGATAACAAGACCTGTCGCATCATATAAATGCCTCTGCAGATTCCCTTATATTTGGGAAGTTGATCAAGCAAAAATATATCACTAGAAACTACTGCAGAACCCTCAGGGGGCCGCAGAAGAATTCTTTCCTAGTGAGAAAACTGTTTTGTTTCTATTTGGGTTTTTATGTTTTGTTTTCGTTTTCAATCATGGAGAGAGTTTTAATTAAAGCAAAGTAGAAAACTGCATATTAATTGGGGGAAAACCTTATCATTTCTAATGCACAGCTTGATTGCAAACTATTGTTTGCTGCTCCTTCTGTAGCTCAACAAACCACTCAGAACACATGTTGAGTGAAATTTATTTATTTATTTATTTATTTATTTATTTATTTATTTATTTATTTATTTTCTATCCCGCCTATCAAGGCGGTGAACATACCAAATACTCCTTCCTCCTCCTATTTTCCTCACAACAACCCTGTGAGGTGAGTTGGGCTGAGAGAGAGTGACTGGCCCAAGGTCACCCAGCCAGCTTTCCTGCCTAAGGCGGGACTAGAACTCTCAGTCTCCTGGTTTGCCATTGGCTCCTTCCTAGGGCTGAGAGAGAGTGACTGGCCCAAGGTCACCCAGCCAGCTTTCCTGCCTAAGGTGGGACTGGAACTCTCAGTCTCCTGGTTTCCCATTGGCTCCTTCCTAAGGCTGAGAGACAGGGACTGGCCCAAGGTCACCCAGCCAGCTTTCCTGCCTAAGGAGGGACTAGAACTCTCAGTCTCCTGGTTTGCCATTGGCTCCTTCCTAGGGCTGAGAGACAGGGACTGGCCCAAGGTCACCCAGCCAGCTTTCCTGCCTAAGGCGGGACTAGAACTCTCAGTCTCCTGGTTTCCCATTGGCTCTTTCCTAAGGCTGAGAGACAGGGACTGGCCCAAGGTCACCCAGCCAGCTTTCCTGCCTAAGGCGGGACTAGAACTCTCAGTCTCCAGGTTTCCCATTGGCTCCTTCCTAAGGCTGAGAGACAGGGACTGGCCCAAGGTCACCCAGCCAGCTTTCCTGCCTAAGGCGGGACTAGAACTCTCAGTCTCCTGGTTTGCCATTGGCTCCTTCCTAGGGCTGAGAGACAGGGACTGGCCCAAGGTCACCCAGCCAGCTTTCCTGCCTAAGGCAGGACTAGAACTCTCAGTCTCCTGGTTTCCCATTGGCTCCTTCCTAAGGCTGAAAGACAGGGACTGGCCCAAGGTCACCCAGCCAGCTTTCCTGCCTAAGGTGGGACTAGAACTCTCAGTCTCCTGGTTTCCAATTGGCTCCTTCCTAAGGCTGAGAGACAGGGACTGGCCCAAGGTCACCCAGCCGGCTTTCATGCCTAAGGCGGGACTAGAACTCTCAGTCTCCTGGTTTCCCATTGGCTCCTTCCTAAGGCTGAGAGACAGGGACTGGCCCAATGTCACCCAGCCGGCTTTCCTGCCTAAGGCGGGACTAGAACTCTCAGTCTCCTGGTTTCCCATTGGCTCCTTCCTAGGGCTGAGAGACAGGGACTGGCCCAAGGTTACCCAGCCAGCTTTCCTGCCTAAGGTGGGACTAGAACTCTCAGTCTCCTGGTTTCCCATTGGCTCCTTCCTAAGGCTGAGAGACAGGGACTGGCCCAAGGTCACCCAGCCGGCTTTCATGCCTGAGAACTCTGTCTCCTTGGCCTGGCTCTCCTATGCTTCTTTGTCACATAAGACTCTACCAACAAGTATAAATAATCTGAAAGAGTTGAAACATCAGAAAGCCAACCTTTAAGACACCTCTCACAGTTCACTTTTTTTGGGTTGGGTTGGGGTGGGGTGGGGTGGGGCTATTCATAGCTTGTAGTCACATATGTTTATGTATAAATCTTGGTTTCCATGGGTTCTTTCCTCAAACAGATAGCGTACATCATACAGAACATTCCCGTGACACTATTCCCTATAGGAATAAGACACATGCAGAGAAAGAGTAGATAGTAGTAAACCATGAAATTAAAGATGGGTGATAAGAGAAAATTTAAATAAATCTAGTTGACATCACCATTCAAAATACCTCTCTATATCTTTGTACCCTTGCAGACTATCCTGTTTTCACTTACTCCATATGCTGCTTTATATGTTGCCTTTTGATCTCGATAGGTTGCCTCTTGATATGTTGCCTCTTGACATTCCCCTTTCTCTCTCTTGGAGGATCTCATCAACTCCACTCAACCACACCTTTCTCAATCTTCCCCTTCTTCTCATCCCATTCATTCTTCCTTTAAACGCTGGTTTAGGGCAGAGCTTTCCAAACTTTTCATGTTGGTGACACACTTTTTAGACATGCATAATTTCGCGACACACTCTTACAGCAGGGCATCATTTCACGACACACTCTTACAGCAGGGCACAAGGCAGGCACTAGGACCTGCGTGGAATCACAGCAGGTTTGGAGGCAGCATGGCACAAGGCAGGCACTAGGACCTGCGTGGAATCACAGTAGGTTTGGAGGCAGCCAGGCACAAGGCAGGCACTAGGACCTGCTCGGAATCACAGCAGGTTTGGAGGCAGCCAGGCACAAGGCAGGCACTAGGACCTGCACAGAATCCTGGCAGGGCTCGGAGGCAGCAGCAGCCGCGACACACCCAGACACTGCAGCCGACACACTAATGTGTCCCGACACACAGTTTGGAAAGCTCTGGTTTAGGGATTCAGTTCTCATTCTTTCTCTCCATATTACCAAACCACCTCAGTGTACTTCTTTCGTAATATCATTCATTTTTGTACTCCACTTTCACTCAACACCCATACTGTCTTGATCCAGTCTCTTCACGTTTTACTATACTGTACCCACTTCTAAATACTCCATTCCCACTGTATTCAGCTGACTTTGCTATTTCTCCTGGCATATGCAATTTTCATTCCCGTATAGTAAAGCAGGCAAAAATGTGCTCTTGTACAATTTTGCTTCTTTCGATAAGCATTCATTCAACAACAGACCTCATATTCCCATTTTAAATTTATCAAGATTTATGCATCTTAAAATTTCTCCTTCCATTTTCCCACTGTTAATAAACATTCTACAAAAATTCACCTATTTGTTATATCTTTTTACCTTTTAGGTACAGTATAGCTTGGATTCATTCACTTCTTTTTCCTTCAACCACCTTAGTCTCTGATAGGTTTATAGCTCAAGGCTTTCTCCATCACTGCTCCAACTTTTTGAAAAATCACCCTCTTTCATCAAGCCTTTGGAGGATACGCTTATGGAATCATGGTTATGTTTGACCCTGAAGGTTATGATTTTATGCTTTCGTTTATTAAGTGACCTTGTAGTCCTATAGGCGAATGCTAATTTTAGGATTGGAGATTTTATTAATATCTGGAGAAGTGGGCAGCATACAAATGATGGAAATAATTTTTAGGTCCAAACTCTTATTTGCATCATATAACCTAGCATTCGCTGCTAATCGTTTGGGTTCTCAGTCAACAACAGAGCACTATCTGACTACAAAAGTACATATATATTCATGTCCCAAACCAACACACCTCTAATATCACAATTCCTTATATAAGTGTAATGTACATAAGTACATTAAACAACAAGGTAACATCATACATCCTTGTCTTAATTCCTCCTCATTCGCTAAGTGTTCTATTTATTTATTTTCGTTAAGCTTTACTTCCATCATAATACACACAGCAACCAACCTTTACCTCCATATTTGCTTTATCACATACTTTCTATAAATCAACCAATATATACTAACCTCTCTTTCTCACCTGCATACATCAAGCAGTCAGAAAGCTGTGTGATAAAACTACTCTTGGCTGCACAACTTCTTCAACTGTAAAGACTTATATAAACAAAGGAGTGCCTCCTAGTCTTTCTTCTTGGAAAACAATATCCTGTTGTAAGAAGGATTCCAGTCTAAGAAAGGTCTACTTCATGGGAAACTGGCTATAGCAGCCTTCCCAAACCTGGTTTAGTTTTTAGCTTGGACTACAACTCCCAGAATTTCAAGCAGGAGGGTCAAAATCTGCAGGCACATCCAAAAGCAGCAAGGCTTTTATCATGACCCCATGCTTGACATCTTGCAGATTTTGATCCACACACTCCCTATGGACGGTTTTGACTTCAAGATAGCCTGGTTGGAAATGGTTAGCCTAGAAACTCTTGCATATTCATACCTTTCATGAAGCATAGCGTCATAGTTTTAGATTGATTGGTTGATTGATTGATTGAAATGTATGGAGGGAAATGCACATTGCCCAAGGACACTGGAATCCTAGATACAGTCCTTCTTCAGTCACAAGGCTTGTAGGATCAGTCACAATTTCTCCATATCTTTCTCATAGTTGCTGTGTAGGTACCACCTATTTCACAAACCCAATTAAACGGTTGAATAGTAAGTATGTAAGGACACCTGGAACAATCCAATTACAGAGGAGGGGGAAGTATTAATATATATCCAAACTAACTTTGAACTTCTGACCCATATGAATGTAGGGTGAAAATGTTAAGGTTTGCAACACATTTGGTGGTTGAAATGTTCCAATCTCAACATGGACTATGTCTATGAAGGTTCTCAGTCATCCAGGTGGAATTGTCTGTAGCTTGAATCATGTCAACTGGATTTCTATTTTCTCAGTGGAAACGTTTCGCTCCTTATCCAAGGAGCTTCTTGCTCAGACTGAAGAAGCTCCTTGGATAAGGAGCGAAACGTTTCCACTGAGAAAATAGAAATCCAGTTGACATGATTCAAGCTACAGACTCAACATGGACTATTTCCAACCTCAAAACAAGCTGTTCTATCAGAAATTCTCCAAGCTTGAAAGAAGGTGCTAATAAGTGAGTTGTAATGCCAATAAGATGCTAATAAGTGACATGGTTGTTAGGTTTTTTTTGCACTATAATATTGTTTTATAAAATGAGGTCTCCACTAATTTTTAGAGCAAATAAAGGGATTGTGCAGAACTCAAGAGACCATTAAAAAAAAGTAAACATGAAAATGACGTTTCCGGGAAAGATAAAAGATAAAGTATACTACATCATGTAAGTGTAGACAATCCTAAACCATCTAAATATTATTACACATTATATTGTTACACATTATGTTATACATATTATTACACATTTCTAAAATCCTCAACTTCTCAGCCCACACCAGCAGATCTGCATGGCTTCATCCAAAAAGAAGGCTTTTCGGTGAGTTCTCAAAACAGACAAAAGAGCCACCACAGGGAAAATAAAGAACCATAGTTTAATTATGACATTATAAACAAAGAGCAACAATCCTGGACTAAATGTTTTGGCTGTGTTCACTTAACACACTGAGTCAAAAACTAGCCAACCATATGATTCAACATGTTATACAAAGCCAGAAAATCAGGGACAGTGAGTAATCAAGGCTCAGGTAAGCATGCCATGTGAACAGAAACTCTATAGTACAAGCATCCTTGCAAGCTAAGACATGGGAAGCTGAACAAGCTCTGTTTAGAGAATCTGTAATTCTTCATCTGCGAGACTCTTAAAAGTCTCTTTCCTAGGCAAAGCAGAAACAGGCAATTGTGATTGTTTTGCAAAACTTCAGTTTAGAAGTTGGAAAAACTCATCTCAGTAACCATGGCTGACTTCACATATTGCACTATGCTAGAAAGCGGTTTGTTTTGTTTTAGCTTAGGAGATTTTCTGAACACATCCATCAGGATTCAAAAACAATTGTTTATAACACAGACTGTTGTGGGGCTCCAACTAATTGTGGCCTGTTCAGTAAAGGTAAAGGTTTTCCCCTGCACAGTCATGTCCGACTCTAGGGGCCGGTGCTCATCTCCGTTTCTTAGCCGAAGAGCCAGCGCTGTCCAAAGACGCTTCCACGGTCATGTGGCTGGCATGACGTGCGTGGAACGCTGTTACCATCCCACCGAAGTGGTACCTATTTATCTACTTGCATTTGCATGCTTTCGAATTGCTAGGTTGGCAAGAGCTGGGGCGAGTGCGGGAGATCACTCCATCACGCGGAGCTAGGGATTCGAACCTCCGAACTTGCAACCTTCCGATCGACAAGCCTGGTGTCTTAGCCGCTGAGCCATCGCGCCCCCTGTTCAACAAATCATGTTACACAAGCTGTTGCTTAATGCAATGTGTGGACTCCACCATTGGCATACAGCATGAGAAATGAGCAGAAGTCAAATAAGGTAAAACTGAGAGTCACCTTCTCCTTCATCTACAATTCAAATGTGTTCATGAAAGCCATAAGGTTTCACCTGTAGAGCTAATTAATTTTTAAAAAACAGAAAGACCATATGAGTAGTCATGAAATATTCAAGTGAAGGTTTAAAAAATTATTTTCTCTCTGCCCATCAACAGGAAGTCATAGTCAATACCATTATAGGTGGAAAGCAGGATGAAGAATGCAAAACAGAACTGAAGAGAGAGAAGGAGCAAAATTATTTTCAGAATTTGCACAATCATGATCTGCATTCCTGGTTCCCAGAAATTATTATTATGATCCAAACAGACTATCTTTTCCAAAAGTGAAGGGAACCGAGCAAACCCTATTATAATATGGATAAAATAATAACAACAAAAATTGGTGAACACCTGACATGGCTCATATATTTTCAAAGTTTCAATGTCTCCAGTATTAAAAGGATGCATTTAAGAAGTATGAATTCAAACATCAAGTTGTTGAATGGGAATAGTTGTGAGAACAATACACAAAATTCTATACAACTCAAGACAATATCAGGTGAAGCATCTATAATTCAAGTTCCATTCCAAGGCTAAATTTAGTTCCTTCAGACACAAAGACAGTAATTTTTTATAATACCTCTGCAAGAACAACTTAATAAAACCCAAGGACAAACACTTAAAACAATGCTGGATTATAACCATAAGATATAATCACACCTGAAAAAGTATACATAGCACTGCCCACATTGGACCACTTGAAAACTTGAAAATGCAAATTTCCTAAATGAAATGCAGGGAACATTTACTAGAGAAGAGAATATAAATTTCAAATGTATTATTGCTCAAAATAATTAGACTACATTCTACATTTCACTTTCCTGCTCTTCATCAGTGCTCAAATCAAAATCAAATCAATTTTATTCGGTCATAGACCAGAAGATCATCAGTGCTCAGTTGTGTGCCTTTGTCACCAATATAATGCAAGAGATATCAGATCTGATTCATTGTTGTCATGGTCTCCATTTGTATGAAGAATAGTGGCAACGTAGTGAACAGGACAGATGTGCAAAAGGGAAAAGTTAAAAATTCATTGTTTTAGAATTGTTGAATCTTAAGAAACAGGACAGGAGAGGTTGTAATCTGGAGATTTCTTTCCCCACTTTTAAATCTGCTCCATAAAGAGAAGATGAGGCTTATATCCATACACTCCAGAATTTTTTTTTTCTTTCTTTGCAGTGGGGAGTCAAGCTCCAAGGACATTCAGCTTCAAGTGGATGAGAAGCACACAAAAGGAACAGGGGAAATTCAGAGAGGAAATATGCCTACCTTGTATCTGGGGTGGATGGCAGATTTAGAGGTAGACAAGAGGAATCTTTAGGATTCTTCTGCAAATGTCAACTCTACCAATTCTCACCTTCACTTATTATCTTGCCTTACTCTAACAGCATGTCTTGGAAATATAGTATTTCCTTCAAGTGAAGCTCAAACCCTCATGACTTTGTGGCCCATCCATGCTGTTTTCTTGGCAACAATATAGAAGTGCTTTCGGGCTGTCTTCTTGTGGGATCGTTCTGCATTTCCTAATAGCCCTGGTATTTTCTACTTCACTTCCATCCAAGTACTAACCTGGACCAAACTTTTCAAGACCTGTCCACAATGGATTGACCCATTTAAGCCACTGTGTGTGTGTGTGTGTGTGTGTGTGTTCCTAATGGAGGTGGGGGAGTGATTGCCTCTCAATCTCCTTTGTGATGGCTGGTAGCTTGGAAAATAGCTACATCCCAGTGAACTACCAGCTCACAGAAGTGAGACCATTAACTGAAAGAATGGATAACAGGGTCAGTTGTGTCATGCAAACAAGGCTTTCTAGCTTGGGGATGGGAGAGGTACCCAGGGAAGTGTTATGGGTAAATCTAGGGAAAGACAGGATACAGAACATTACATAGGGTGCATCATACAATAAAGGTTCCTGAATCAAGAGCCATCTATATTAAATTCAACCCGGAACCTGCATTCTTTTCAGATCTGAAACTGAACTCCTAACTTCTGACAAACAGCATTCAATTATTTATGAAACTTTTGCAAGAGGTCCTCCCATCACACGAAACCCAACACTGGAAGGCAGGATTGTTCAAGAAATCACCCAACCTTTAATTCCTCCTGGATTTTCTCCTCCTCCATCAATTTGGCTGCTTTGCGGTCTTCTGTCTCTATTTTCCATTTCTCTGCCACTATTCGAGCTTTCTCCTGAGCCATAGCATCCCGGAACTTCTTCGTAATTTCAGCTTCTTTTTGTTTCCTTACCAAAACAATAAAAGAATAAGAGGCAAGGCAAGGAAGTGTAAGTCAATCTCGAGTTGTCATTTAGAACAACGGTCTATGGATACTGGACAACCTTGGCTTTTTTCCCAGCAATCATCATAGTGACAGAATTGTTGGGGTTTGTATATACCCAGGAATTTACAGTTAGATAAATTATACTGGAGAGGCTTGATATCTAGGTGAGAGGGGAATTATTCTGCAAATCACCCAATTAGCAGCCATTGTTGTAGGGATGATGTGGCAGTGTATGACTCATACTACAGGTGCTATCATTTAGCTGGGTGTGGCAGATGATGAGAGTGACCTATAATGTGATTGGTCAGTTTATGTATATAAGCAGAGGAGTCTGGTTGTATTCTTTCTTCTCGTTTGCTGTAACTACTCATCGCTGTATCATTTGTTACCCATGTGGATGTATTCTGTAATACATATGTATATATAGTAAATAGGATATTTTATCTAATCTCTGCTTTAGTGTCTATTTACTGCATAGAACGTGAATCACTGGTGTCTTGGAAAATAGAGCAGGCCGCTCCACCGCGCGCACTCTGACACTCATGGATATACATTACAGTTCACAGGACACTGATTATTGCTGATGAGGATGAATGATCTGCCCTCCACATATCCAAATGCTCTCAATTCATGTACAGGTCCATGGAAGCATCAGGGGCTATGTAGTGAACTGAGAACTTTTCCTGGCTAAACTAACTTATGTAAGTATAATTCAACATTATTTTATATTCAAATGTCAACCAAACAGTTCTACTTGTTATTGTTATGCCATGTCAGGCACAAGAAGTGCCTATTAGATAATTTAAGAGAGAGACTGGAAGTTCTATAGAGTTTTGAGGCATTCAGAATACAATTAAAGTTTCCATCCAGTTGAATTCCTGGGGACTTCACGGACACGTCCATGCTGAAGGGGGCTTGCCATTGTCTTCTTCTGGGAGGTTCTTTTGACTTTCCAGTCTAAACTACAGCCATGAGATCCTCTGATGGTCTCCCACCCAAATGCTAACCAGGCACAACCCCGCTTAGCTTCTGCACCCAATCAAGGTGCTGTCTGCACCTGAGATTTTGGGTTTTAAAAACCGAGTATAATTTTCAAAGGAAACATTATCCAACAGAATTCCAAAGGAATTCTCATTCAACAGTATTTTTGACAGCAGTTTCTAGAAGTGATTTTTTGCAGATGCTCACCATAGTTCTTCGGCTTCCTTCTGGGCTTGCTGTCTGGCTCTTTCTGTAAGGAGCTCCTCTGAAATCTGTTCATATGGCTTGTCTCCAGGAGCCTCTCCCATAATCCAAACCCAGTCCTTGCCATCAGCTCCCTGGAGCCACTGTACATGTTTCCGGTTACCTGGAATAGCCATCCAAACACTTCGCCATAAGGGAAACATCTCAAAGTCATAAATCAAACAACACAAGTCTTGAAATACAAAGAATCAGAACCAAGCACTAGGCCTGCGCAAGGTTTTGAAGAAGAGCTTCATTTCAGCAAAGGTGCCTGCAAAGCATTCCTCTGAAGTTGCTTTGCAAAATGACATGGCCACCTGCTTCTGGAAAGGTGAGCGGAGCGGCCAAGTCGTTTCACTTTGCTGGAGAAAAGGGGTACACTGTATGCAGTAGAGTCTATTTGTAGTTAGGGATAGGACATGAAGAGGGACTTCATCCCATGGAAAGTATTGTGACTAAAAAAAACCAAACACCATTCTGCATTTCAATCAGGGAAAGCCCATTGCCATATTTTCATGGAAGGAGACCTCAAAAGGTAACACAAGCTTAAACAACATGTCATTTAACATGTCACACTGCTACTGAACAAGCATTAGGATCAGCAGATGGCCAGGTGGGATTTAACTGGATGTTTCAGTGTTGTGAGCTAGCATTTGCCTTTTGAATAATGACACACCCAAATTCTCTTTGTCAACTTCGCTCCCTCCCTTTCAGGATTCCCATTTAAGTTGTTTGCTATCAGATATGCCTCTTGGGCAGCAAACAGCTCTGAAGCTACCTTATGCAGGTTTCTGACCAGCCAAGAGGACACCAGAAAACCTAACTGAAAGATGATTATTTTTGAAAGGCAGATGCCTTTACCTGAGATCCTTAGCATACTGAGAGTCTTTACAGGTAACTATGGGCATGTCCATGCCACCAATTGGCTTCCATGATTTTTTCCCCAACCGAAATTATCTTCTTCATACTGAGTAGCCTTCAGCATATTTTATTTCTGCTCAGTCCTGGTCTGCATGGTCAAAGGCAGAGAACCCATGGAATTGTGGTCCACAGTATTTGGAAAGTACCAGTTGTCCTCCTCCTTGTTGTAAGATGCTCAGACTGTCCTGTCCTGCATTGTCCAACTTGTTGTGGAAAGGTATGGGAGTAAGGAATGCTGATAGGTCCCACCAACTAGACAACCACAAAGTCGGGAAGGGAGTTATTCCCATTCCTTTGTGTAATCTCTCTGTTTCCTCTTTCAATCTGAACATTCTTTGTCACCATCTCTCCCTCAAGGAAATCTGAATAGGTTGTGACTATATATGTGCCAATGAGCATGGAATAATCCAGAAGAGACTTTAAACGACTGAACCACAACTATTGATAACCAGAAGAAATGCAGGTACTGCAACTGTCGGACATGATTTTCAAAATTTGCCAGATTTGCACTTTCAGGTTACTGCAAATACCTTTCCCAAAGTAATTCTTGAATTTATGTCCATATTTATGAGTGTGGAAAAATTAATAAAACACAAGTTGTACTTAGAGTGTGCAATGATCCTGCTAGGTGCTGATTGGGTGTGGACCACCATGTGCTTTAAAAATATCTGCTTTCTTCAGGTTGTGATGTAATTATGCATTTCTGTGAATTTACTTGATTTCTTGGATTAACAAGGTACAAAGTATACAGCGGCTCTTGATAAGGATTCACAATGTCTATCTCCTGCTGAAGGGATCTGAGAAACCATGGGCCACAGACCTTGGCCTGGAAAACACCTTGCTTTAGTGTTTCCCATAATGCAACACTGCTAGAGCTTTACTGAACCAAAGATTGTGCTTGAACCAAAGAGTGTTAACCCAAGGATGACCCTTGAGATAGGCCTGCCCAAGCAAGGCCCCAGAGAATTCTGCATAGCAATGCCAGGTGCTACATAATAGTCCTACCTCTCTTCAGAATACATACCAGCTTGGGGCCACCCCTATCTGGTCAGCATCTTCTTCCTGACAAGCTAAAATGTTTACTTGACTTCCTTGTAATAAATCCTTTGTCCCCGTTCCCAAGATGTGAATATGCAAAGACTTGATTTTATGGTTCTGACCTCTGTGATTTAGTATGCTTGTATAACCCAATGTCCCTGTAAGCGCTACTGTTATCTCTGTAAGATGCAAGTGTTAATCTCTGGGCCTCCGGACAGTGCCCATAGAACAATTGGTGTGAATGTTCCCAAGCTCCATTCTTTGTAACTATGTTGATGACCCACGTCACCCCCTTGACCTGGTGAATCCCAGAATCCTACAGCTCTGGGAGGGACCCTGATCCTCAAGAACTAGCCAATCCCAGGGAATGGTCAGAGGACACCTCACCCACATATGGGCATACCATCATCATCCTCACTTCCTGCTTGTAATCTCTGTATAAAATTTTGTGCACTCTTGTACTCGGGATGGCTGATCCACTCAGAGGTCACCTGCACGTGACACCTGTAGGACTGCCATCCAGCAACCTTGCTTGGCGCCAATAAACTTGCTGCTGTTCCTTTTACAAAGTCTCAGTTGTGTACTTGGTATTTCTCTAAAAGGCGCGTGGTAAGTTTTGGTGCCTTACACTGCATTCTTAAATTATAAAATAAAATTCACCACTGTCTCTACTGTCACAAGCTAATCTTTTTCTGGATATAAGCTGATATGATAAACTTGCTTCCTATATATAAAGTTTTAAAATTGGCTTCCAGAGAAAGAACACAGTTTTCACTCTTTTTCTTATTGATCCAGGCTTTGTAGGGATACATAAACACTTCATTACACCTTGCTGATTTGCAATTTTCTGCTACCTTTTTCAAGTTATATACTATTTTCTGATCTGTGGACTAGATGAACCTTGCTGAGAATAGCCACACACAAACATGGTGTCTCCAGTCGTCATGGACAAACTCTATTTATGTGGCTGCTGAGAGTCAACAATGACTTGAAGGTACATAATCAGTCAATCAGTCAATGACCCTAGATGCATTGCCTGAGGATTATGAGAATTGAAATGTAAACACTGGTTGGGAAAGGCTCTTGCATCTTTTTCCAAAAATAATGTCACTGTAGATCAATTTTTTTTCAACTATTGTTCATGTGTATTTACTTTATTCAGCTTTTGACTTCCTTTTCAATACCTTTAGGATTCAGTAGCTCTCATCTTTGATGAGACATATCTGTGGATTTGTGAGCTCCTTTTCATGCCTTAATTATGCTTTTATATTCTTTGAATTGGGTAGTTAATCTGTTTCTAGTACATAGGAACTGCCTTCAGTTCTCCTTCCCACTGCTTTTTAAAATTTCATTCCTCCATATGTTCTGTTTATTTTATGACTATTATGAATCATTGCTGTTTTCCTACCTAGATTGTGTTATCTACAGTTAGCTCTGTTTTAAAATTCATTTGCCGATTGAATCAAGCAGTACTTCTCCAACCTTCTAAACTTTGCTCAAACTTTCTTTCCCCAAATACACTCATCTTTATCTTCCTTATACCTACAATTCTCATATCTTCCTTTATATTGTATTTATTGCATTTATTTATTTATAATGCTCTCATATTGTATCTTCCCTTATTGTTAAACTTATTTATTCTTCTGCACATGTTTAGAGATACAGGAATGGAAACTTTCAGAATCCTGATAATAAATCTATTTTTAATTTTAAAAATTCCGCAAACTGAAGACTTTCCTATCAGTTGAACAGTCTAACTCTCGTGGATTATAGTTCTAAAGGGAAAGGAAATGATTAAGAAAAGAATAAGAAGAAGCTACATGGGTTTGTACATGGTGAACACCAAAATTGTATTAACCACATATTGTTGAATAAGCCACAATGGCCGGGTTCCATATTGCACTAAGCTATGAACTGTGTTTTTCAAACCCCCATAGCTATGTTTGCACAAGACACTAGCCCAAGATCAAGTAAACTACTTTATGATTTAGTGCAATGTGTGACCTCCAGCTACTGACCTAAGAACTTTGGAAGAGCCTAAATAGAAGCCCCCAAGAAATTTGCAGAACAGAGCCTCAGTTCATATGGTAGTGACTGAGGTTGCAGGAGTTAGATCACAAAAGATCTGTATAGAGTAAATATGTGTACTTTCATCCATAACTTGCAAGTCTTCAATGCACCAAATAATTTGGGCCATTTTGCAGCCCATATATAGAAGCTCTATGAAAACAGTAATGGCAATTAGGTGAAATATTTGAAAATTATCTGAAACATTTGTCAGCCCAGTAATACAAGGAGATTTTTTGAGCCCAGACAGTAATATAATGTAACATTTTTACATTGTACTATTGCTGGGGTCAAAAAAACTACTTGTATAACTGTGTTCAATAGGAGAGGAAATATTTCTTAGGACTTCCATCCCAGGTAAATGAAATTTTTTGCTTCTATGCATTCAAACTATCAATTAACCTGTGAGATTTTATTTGTTTGCTTAATAAAAAAAATGTTTGGATTCAAGTAAATAAATGACATTTGGGAAATATGTGGTTAATCAATTAATATGTGGGAGTCACACGACAAGTAAGTTTGAGCAAACTAACAGAGCAGGAAATAGTTGAACTATACAGTGGAGTAAATGTGAGAACAAGACTCTTTATAGAAATTCATAATGCAATTATTGCCATTATAGATGGCTTTCCAAATGAACAATATCTATAAATAGATTAGTATCAAGCCATACTGTAAGCATGAAAGTAAATTTCAGATCTACTGTATCCTGGTGTATTCCACATCTCCTACTCTGGTTGTGAAAAATGACAGCATTAATAATATAATTTCTAAAACAGAGGAGCTAACTGAAACCTATTACAAAAAAAACGTGAATTGTACGAGTGAGCCTGCTGAATTTTCACTATTTTGAATGTACTTTAACCTTCCAGATAAGCAGAAAAAGAACTTGATTGGAACATTACGAAAGAATTCACAATGGGCATGGATTAATGCATAGAGTTTGACTGCATGTTTTGAACATATTCAATAGCGGCCTAGATCTCAAAATTATTACAGGGGAAGCCACTGATAATTGGATACTTCTTCTTTCAGGAGACAGTGTTCTCAGAAACTCCCTGCGTTTGAAAGAAATTGCACAGAAGGCAATTTTCAAGAAATGGTTCTTTACTTTTACAGCCAACAAAACCCAGAGACAAATATATAATACTTTGGAATTATAATTTTCCAAAGTAAACGTTACTCAAAATTGATTTAAAAATCATATATTAATGTTTTCAAACATTACTATAAATATGCTAAGGAACTAAAAGTTTCCTTTCAATCATAGTTCTCCAAAAAGGTTTTGAATTTTAAAATTTGTAAATGTTTCCAACCATGGCTGGACTCCTAAATCTATTTATGAAGGAGTGAATACTGTTGATCTCAAGGGGAATGATTTAGGATGATATGCGGAGTTTTGCACTATAAAAAGGTAAAGGTTTTCCCCTGCACAGTTGTGTCCGACTCTAGGGGGCGGTGCTCATCTCCGTTTCTTAGCCAAAGAGCCAGTGCCGTCCAAAGATGCTTCCATGGTCATGTGGCCGGCATGATGCATGCGGAATGCTGTACCATCCCACCGAAGTGGTACCTATTTATCTACTTGCATTTGCAGGCTTTCGAATTGCTAGGTTGGCAAGAGCTGGGGCAAGTGTGGGAGCTCACTCCGTCATGCGGCACTCGGGTCTCGAACCGCCAACCTTCCAATCAACAAGCCTGGCATCTTAACCACTGAGCCATCACACCCCCTTTGCACTATACCTGAATCAAAAAAGAAGAAAGGCTGATATATGTTAGCAAAGCCACAGATGGGCAACTTGAGATCGCATGAAGCCTTTTTGAGTCTTTGGGATGGTCCAGCCCAGATGCTAACTACCTCTTCCACTATCTGCCAGGTATCCTGGTACCATGTTTCTTGGGTTTTATATATCACAGTCAACACCTTGAATCCAGCTAACTAATTAGAAGCTAGTGCAGTAGTCAAAGTGTATAAGGCTTAACCATGTAATATCTAAAGCTAGTCACACATAGAGCCTTCCAGTAAAGAGGGGGGGGGAAACCTCCCCGGTTCCTGATTAAAAGGAAAACAAAGAATCAGAGAACTATCTGCTTAATGATGAATTTTTCTGAGTGCCAGTGATTTTAGCCCACATCACAGAAATAACACTGTGGTAATTCCTGATTTCTGCAGCCTAATGTGCAACAACAGCTTTCCATGAGGCAGAAGGCTATGACTAATGTACAGTAACATGGAAAATGCACCCTTAGCATTGCTTGTAAATGTATAGAATCCTAGTGCTGGAACCATAATATTTGTCTGTGCTTTTCCAGTGCCTTCTATGACAGATTAATAGAAACTGCTTCTGGCTGAAATTCATAGCAATGAACTCCAGAAACAAGGCCTTAGAGAGCAATATCAAGTTCAAGATTCTGCTCTTTAACAATCATTCATCTCCAATGAACTGCCCTACCTAATACAGTGCAAAAGAGAAGCTGAGGTTGTTCTTTCTAACCTCATGTTCTCAAAAACCCAAGATTTCTTTTAAAATCTCAGATTTTGCAAAAGACAAAGGTTAATCCACAGTGGACCATGCTCAGATGATTTTCTTATGAAGATCTCTGGAACTCTGCACACACCATTAGCACCATCTAGATATGTTGGGTGGCAACTTCACACATCTGGAAGGAGTCACCTTTGGGCCAAATCACTCCTATTTTTTCACACATTCTCCTTCCATTGAAAGAAAATTTCAGTTGCACCTTCTACTAAAACTTATTTGCTTGTTCCACCAGATGTTGTCAGTGACCTTTTAAGCACAAAGAACAATGGAGAAGGGCCTTACTGAAAATTTTAGGCAGAAAAGTTGCAGAGGTATCTGTAAATAAATGGAATGAAACAATTCCCAGATTACAAATAAAATAATGTTTCAACCTTAAAACAGCAGAACAAGCAGGAAAGGAGATTGTGCTAAAATCTAATAGAGCTCTGTTGGGAGAGATAGCTTTGATTGTACAAAAATGTAATCAAACTCAACGCTAGTCTGTGGTCCATGAGATACATCCCGGGCCTTCCACGTGGGCCCGCTCCTTTCTGATTCACTCAGGAAAGCAATAAAAGAACCTCTGTTTCACAAGTTAGCATGGTTTGCTGAACTTCTCCAACCATTCCTACTTGATGGTATAGCCATCATATGGAAAACCATATGGAACCCGCTTCTGAAGTGCACACAAACACATACACATACTTTTCTACAAGTGAAGAGTTGTCTTCTGTTGCTTTGCCTGACTGCCTGTCTCCTCTGGCAGTTCCATCAACTGGAAGAAAGTTCAGCTGGCAATCTGGTCATGCAAGTTCGTACTGGACACAGATCCCTAGGAATGGAAGAATAGCCAAGCCTTCACCCCCATTACTTAGGAGAAGGACCTGCAGCAGAACCAGAAGCTATATGGGATTGGATCAATTTCTAATGGCCCCTTCTACCTCTGCCCTCTGGCCAGTTGCATGGTTGATATTTAGATCTGGCAAACAGCAAGCCCAAAACAAATTGGCAAATTGTCGCAGTGGCACAGAACGTAAAGCGTTTGTGTGTAGTTGTCGGTGTGAAGTCTGAAAGTCCCAGGGTGCTCTGCAACCTGTTCATTTCTTTGTTTAAAGAAGCTTGCAATAGATGGCTGCTCCAGTGAAGTGTGCCAGTGGCACATACCAGTATAATCAGACATTTTTAGACGATGTAAGAAAACCTGTTTCTAGCCCTGACAGAAGTCAGGTGGATACAAGAGACATGCATCTCTCATTTGATGCCCACATTCATTTGCATTCATGCTGCTAATTAAAAGCTATCTAAAATAACTGGGGCTGCAGTGGACGAAATATTGCTGGAATCAGCTTATTGCAAGCAGGCTCGTTTATAGCAATTATGGCACCCCTGACGAATCTCAATTGTTAGCCATCTTCTCCGACTCTAGAAATTGATTCCCTTTTGCAGAAAGTCTATTGCAAGCCCAACTGGATACCGCCTCTCAGAGATATACCTCCCATTAGACAAAGTTGCAATGCTCTGCCATATGCAGCATTCAGGTACTTTTCCATCATCCTATTGTATGGCAGATTAATTGCTAATTTAATTATAGTTTAACTAGATAGTGGCTTAGGAATCTCTGAGAAATTAAAGCACTTCTAGACTTAATAGGATTTCCTGATAAAAACTGATGCAGGAAGCTTGTGTAGCATGGTGCTTCTCCCCATTCCCCCCTCCCCAATAGTGCTAGATCGTTAGTGCACAGGGCTTCTTTGACTTATAATAAGGACAATCCATCACAATAAACATGTACAATTATTGCCTAAGTGTACAGTCAAAAATTCTACCATCTAATTTTTTGTAAAGTGTAGATTAGCAATCTGAAACTTGTTCCACCATTATGGATGTCCTCCTTCTAGAGATATACATTAAAAATCATGATGGATGATGATGATGATGATGATGATGATGATGATGATCATCATCATCATCATCATCATCATCATCATCTTTGGTAGTACTTAGCTAGGGCAAGCCTGCTTTTTTGACTATGACCTGAAGTTTTTCCACCCCTAAGAGCCAGAGGAGATATATCTGATGATGTGGTGGCATCTCTAGTTAAAAGGCTAAATATATTGGCCGCTCGCTTTTGAGGAGGGGGAGGGGGAGGAGTTACTATAGTAAGGGGTATCTGTAAATAAATGGAATGAAACAATTCCCAGATTACAAATAAAATCCCATCATCAAAAGAATTCCATCTGGCGGGGTCTAGGAGGCGTGCCTTCTCTGCGATAGCACCCGCCCTATGGAATAACTTGCCCCCTGAGACGAGACGGGCGCCCTCGCTCCTGGCCTTCAGGAAGTCCTTAAAGACCTGGCTCTGCTGCCTTGCCTGGAATGAAGGAATTGATAGTTCCTCCTGGGGGTGGTTAGCTTAGTAATATCCTCCTTTTAAGAACATACCATCTTTTGGATTTGGATTTTTTATTTTTATAGTAGCTTTTAAATGTATAGTCTTTTTAACTTTTTATATATTCTGATTGTAAACCGCCCAGAGTCTACCATGGTAGAGATGGGCGGGGATAAATTCAAATAATAAATAAATAATAAATAAAGGGGTCAGTCACAAATGTATAACACAAGCCTGCCAGAACCCAGCTGGACAGCTCCAAATTCCAACCCCCTTTACCAGAGTTCTAGGGTATCTGCCTCCTCAACTCAGAGAGTTCCATATGAGGCAAGTAGCTAAGCTTCTACCACATATTTTATTGGAAAGGTGTCCCCTTTCTCACATTTCTCAGGAGGGGGGCAGAACAGGAGTCTTTTCCCTTCCCCAGGACTAGGCTTATCAATAAATGGCTCCAGTTTTTCCTTTAGACAGGGTCATCATCAGGCTCAAGCAATTGTAGATTCTGTCATTCTAGTCCAAACCCAACACTAGAATAACAATGAATTTAAAAAAATATACTGTATATAAACCATAACAAAGGGAGAACTTGGGGATTAAGAAGCTTAACTAAGATACAGGAGCTCTAGATCTCCATATACAAGCTAGCATTCACTACTCAGGAACTAGACAGGCAAACGAGGAAACAGAGAGATCGAAAATGTGAGTAAACTCAAAACCACACAACTGAGCAAAGCAGCAGTGGAAAGAAACAAATCATTTGCTGACAGTTCTGCCTGTTCATTTCATGTCAACTTTATTCTCCTGGTTCCAGTTTTCCCAGGGCTTTTGGGCAGAGAGACCTGCCTAGTCATGAAATATGCTCTTCCAGTCCTCACTTTTCTCAGGACCAGCATCCAAATTGGAATTGGGGGGGGGGGACTTCCAGCTGTCCCTTGCAGCTTAAATTCCATCCCTGACTTCAACCGGAAGAGGACCTGGGACTTGTGGGGGCTATAAAGTGCATGGAGTCACTAACTAAATGAAGGCCCCTTCACCCATTACACTTGCAGAGCCTTAAAATCTATTTTGCATAATTTTAGACCAAAAGGGGGAAGGAAAAAAATATGCTGGTAAAAATAGGTTACTTTGTCATGAATGTTTGTATTCCAGTAGCCACACGGAGACTATGTAGGTTTCCGACCCTTGGCCTGATCTGAGAGGAGCTGTTTGGAAACATGACTACTGCATCACTTTCAAGTCCATTCTTGTGTTTTTACAATATCAGCAGCTACTGGATCAGTTCTCAGAATTGTGCTGGTTCCTTGGTGATACAAGCTCCAAGCTGAGTATAGAAATATGTGGAATAGTTGTTAATGCTATAATGAATATGGACTTTTTCTCAGACCCCCACCTCTTCCAAGATAAAGTCCTATTCATGCACAACATTATTAGAGGGAAGGAACAAGGATATCCCAGTTGAAATTATTCTAGTTCTCCAAAGTTTAGTACCTCGTCTTTCTCATCAAGCTAAACAGTTCAGTACTGAAATAAGACGAATACACTTTTTAAAGTATGGGGCATTGTAACTAAGATGCATTTTTATTATGCCATGTATTTAGCACAAGTTTTATTTTGATAGTCTATGTATTTTAAAAAAAAATACAAGCTGTTCTGAGTCCTAGGTGGATAGACTAAGGATCCAAATGAATAAGCATATAATGAGAACAGCCTGAACTCATATTTATAAAGCCAAGTTTTCATTCTCGTTGTTAAAATATTTCAAGCATTTTTCCCTGTAACATTCTGTGAGAGCTGTTTGTGCGTTTGAAATGCACTCCATCAGCACTCAGTGATCTAGCACAGAGCTAATCATGCCTCTTTGTCATGCTTCGGATAAAATGAAGGATTGAAACAAGTCTTCATTTTTCCAGCCAGTCAGCCCTTGTAAACAGCCACTTCTATGCTCTCCCCCATGAACTGATGCAAAAGTCCAAAATGGTTACAGCAGAAATTTACACATTCTCATGGCTTAGGTCAGAGCTTTCCAAACTGTGTGTTGGGACACGTTAGTGTGTCGGCTGCAGTGTCTGGGTGTGTCATGGCTGCTGCTGCCTCCGAGCCCTGCCAGGATTCCGAGCAGGTCCTAGTGCCTGCCTTGTGCCCTGCTGTAAGAGTGTGTCGCGAAATGATGGATGTCTAAAAAATGTGTCACCAACATGAAAAGTTTGGAAAGCTCTGGCTTAGGTACTTCCATTCGGAAGGAAAGGAGGATCTTGCAATCCACCGTTCCTTATCCAATTTTGCTGATGTCCAATTTTCTCCCTACCAGCATCAGCACCAGCACCAGGCATTACAGTATTCAGTGGATGAGGACACATGGACAGTAAGAAGCTGCAGGAGAGCTGATATTTCCTACTACCTTCACCAATCAAACTGGTATCTAGCTTCCCATCTTAAAATACTGCATGATTGAACAATATCCAAATTGTATTCTGCATGTGTGGTAACCCATCATCCCATTCCTCATTAATGTTTAGCCAGCTTCTACTTATTCTTGTAAAAGCCCCTTTCCTAACTCTTATGGAATTGTTTAATTGCTTATGGAATTGTTTAATTGCTTAGCCTTCAGATGATGATGATGATGATGATGATGATGATGATGATGATGATTTTCAGTAGGAATCATTTATGAATACCTGAAAAATTATCCAATTAGAGCATTTGGAACTTTGGGAGTTAGAGTTCCTAGGTGACTTGTATTTTAAAAGAGATGGCTTAGAGGCAATTTGTGTTTTATTTTCCCTACTGAGGAACCAATTTATTCATATAAAGAACATACCACATTATTGATGAATAGCTCACACATGTATAAAATATGACCCTTGCAGGTGAAGTACCTGTAAGTAGACTCCTAGTAAGAATTAGATTGTTCTTAGAAGTATTTCCCCAGAAAATATTGCATCTCATATAATGGCATGCTATTCACAATTAAGAATGGATTGCAGAATAAGGAGCCAGAGGATGTGAGGTTCACAGATTTACCGAGCATTATGCGCAGCATTCCTTCTAAACACAGGGGAAGCACAGGGCAATGACAATATGACTGTATTAGCGCCTTGCTTCTGAGATTTGAAGACACAAAGGATGGGTAAGAAGCAGCCTAGTAGTGCAATACAAAGGTGACCCTTACACACACACACACACACACACACACACACACACACACACACAACCACACAATAATAAGACTCCAAACTTGCTTCCAGCATTTCAAAGGAACAGCACTTCCAGTAAGGAAACATTCCTACTTGTTCTGTCTTCCTTCTTTCATTCAGAAAAATCTGCTTCTATTCTCCAGTGTGTCTCTCTGCTTTGGTGTTCAGTCCAAATAGGGAAGACACGGATTGTTTTTCTGTTGTGATTTTCTACCTCTCTCGGTCCTTCTCTATGACACATTTGGATTCTTATTTAGCAAGCACTTTCAGAGTAGAAATTATGAGTAGCACTGGTCAAGCAGAACAACTCTGTACAGCTGCTGCATGATCACTCTGGGTTTTTTAAAGACATTTGCCAGCAAGTTCCTTCAGACATTTCTCAGATTTCAGGTGTTCCAAACCTTTCTATTTATTTAATGTTAACAAAAAAGGTAGCAGGGAGACATTTTCTGATTGTTTGAATGATCAGGCAAAGGACAGTTCTTGTCCCTCAGCTTTCAAAGCAGACAAGCAAGGGCACAGAGAGGATTTAACCTGTTCTAAGTAGTGGGCATGGTCAGCTTGAGTTGCAAGATTAAGAATTCAGACTTGAACAGAAGGCCTGACAGAAACCTTACCGGCAGATAGGGGACAGCTTTCAGTACTGATTAGTACTGGGGTTCAAGCTGTGGAATGCAGAATGCTGGACAGATCCCAACATTGGTTGAGCCCTAACTCATGAGCATTTCAATTGGAGGTCAGCCTTTATTAAAGGCACTACGGACTTTGAAGAAGCACGAGTACAGGGCGAAAGAGAGAAACGAGCTAAGAGGAAGGCATGTCAAGCAAACCCTCATCATGACCGTCTTCCACCTGGAAACCTATGCCCTCATTGTGGGAGGTTGTGCGGATCCAGAATTGGCCTTTACAGCCACTTACGGATCCACTGTTAAGATTTTACCCTTGGAAGACAATCTTACTCGGCTAGGAGTGATCGCCAAGAGAGATATACCAGGAGGGCTCAACTACGATGTTCAGGACCTTGGACAATTCCAGGTATTGTTTACATTGGGAGTTCTCAACTGTAACTCACAGCCCAAATGATGTTATCATTTACTAAGTGATTTTTGTTCTTGTCAAACCCTATCCCCAATAATATTATTAGTTTTATTTATGGAGGCATTTACACAAATTCATCTCTCATGCTAGGGCATCATGGTGTTGCAAACTTTGAGGCTTTCCTGAATAGTCACAAGCAAGATCTGGATGTTGCATCAGTGGCAATATGGACTTCACTGAGGCTTTCAAAATAAACTGCCATTCAACTCAGTTATTAGTTCCTTCATTTTAAGAGTCTCCTATATTATTGACTATGTTTTATAAGTACTGATCTGAATGACATTGGTGACAAATGCTCTCTTAGAAAGATGCAAACATTACCCAGTCAAAACCCAGTCAGATGCTGCAAAATTCCACAAGATTATTTTCTAAAATCAGTAATTCTCTTAGCATCAATAAAATTGCTCTGATCATCCTGTGTAGCCCTTCAAAATCAGATTTTTTAAAAAATATATACTTTAATCATTATATAATTAATGACAGCAGTTGATTAACACAACTGTTCTGTTAACAAAAATAGATGGCATGGCTAATTAATGACATAATCAGACTATTACTTGAATTCTATAATTTTGACACAGGCTATTTGTTAACGAGCAATTGAATGGCATGGCCCAAAGCCAATAGTTCCATTCAATAATCTCTGCACAATTGGTTTGCTAGTTATTTAATTTCAGACACATGTGGACCATGTATCTGCTATTTTCTATTGCAGGGGAATGTCCTCCATGATGTGGTGTAGCTTCAGTGATGTTGAGACTAATGCTGGAGGAAAGGAGAGGGGGGAAGCTAAAAGTAATCCACGATGGTGGAGCACTGCTTGTATGAATGAAGCCAACCAACTTAGGAAAAGAACTTCCAAAATCAAATTCAGATGAAGGCAATAGCTAAATTATTTCTGTATTGTTGCCAAGACACCTGTACAGACTTGTCTCAAATGTCTCAAAAAGATTGGGCCAGATGGGCCAGATGATAAGACTCAGTTTGGGGCATGTGATGCAAACAGTTGATGGATTCAAAGGAGGAGAATTAAATGAATAAGACAGAAGGCAGGATCAAAGAGATTGCAGACATGATCTTTAAAAAACTCTCTGGATTGCCATTGGACACAAATTATCACTTTTACCAGAATCAGCCCCAATTTGATGGAATCTAAATAACTAGCTGGTTGCTACTTCAACCTGTAAGCTGGAAGGAGCACTAAGACTGCAATTGTGATTTTCTCTTAATTTGTTACAGGCTGCCTAAATAATGGGACAGAGTTCTAGCACATTTCTTTCCCCTGTGAAATGGGAACACCACAAAATTTAAGTCAGTTGTGTAGCATCTACCCTCCTCTCATCTCTGGATCAAGATATAGTTGCAGGCCATAGAGAATAAATATTTCTTAGATAAATACAGAGCTTTTTCCCAGTCTCCTCTGTAGGTTGTTTTTCTCCCAAATAAAGACAACCTCAAATCAAGCCCAAGCAATGGTGATGGCATTGATACACTTTTCTTGGCAGCGTTAGAAAGTAATCTGCCGCTGACTTCTTCCAGGATGTTTTTTCAACTTTCCAGCCTAGCCTACAGTCCTGCAATTCCCCCGTGGTTTCCCATCCGTATACTAACCACAACCAACCCTGCTTAGCATCTGAATCAGTCAAATTCAGCTAGGTGTCACCACCTTTCCCTAAATAAACCTACAGTTAAGGATGGAAGAGTTTCTTTGGAAGAAGCAAATAGTCATAAAATGCTGGAAAATTGAATGACGGCCAGTAGAGGATTTCCTGAAATCCTTCCCTTCCTTTTCTCTATCTTTGGTAAATGAGAAAATGAATTAACCAGGAAACAGTACTGTGTATTAAAAAGCAGACTAGGTTTAATGTATCATTTATGTATGGAAAAGGTTAACAATAATAGGGGCGCGGTAGCTCAGCAGGTTAAACCGCTGAGCTGGAAGACTGCCTGTAAAAGATCTGATGGTCGGCAGTTCTAATCCCCGCGTGGCGAGGTGAGCTCTCGTCATTAACCCCAGCTTCTGTCAACCCAGCAGTTCGAAAGCTAAGGCGAGTAGATAAATGGGTACCACGTTAAAGTGGGAGAATTTGTCGGCGTCCTGTTATCGGGGGTCGCCCTCGGAGCAAAGGAAGATCCAGGGAATCCCGTAATGGCAACGGAGGACGACGGAACCCGACCGGTGAACATCCAGGACGTCAGCAGCCGACTCGGAAGCGAGGTATGCTGGGACATGTAGTCCAATGCCTACGGAAGAAGAGTCGGTTCCCCTACCCCCTTCCTGAGCTCGCAGTTAATTATATGTATATGAATTGTATAAATATATACTGAAATGCTTAAGCCGCCTAGAGTCCTCCAATAGGGAGGGGATAGGCGGGGTATAAATATGATAAATAAATAAAATAAAAGCGACTGTCAAAAGTAGAACAAATGATGCTATGAAAATGTTGCGCCAAAGTTTTTCAGCGTTGGTGTACATTGTTCATTTTTGGCCCAAGACCTTCTTAATTTTGTTTTGCTGCACAGAACTGAGCCTTGTTCATAGTGCTTTAACCCTGCCCAAGAAACTAAAAAGCAGAATAGGGCTTTGTTTCAGCAATTGAGGTGGTGGGTGGGTGGAGAGTTCCTACAAAAATGCAAGCATCTTGCTGAACCCCTTTCCATTCTATTTAAATATGGCAAGAAAAAAGAAAGGATGAAGGCAACACCATCAAGTTCATCAAGCATTTCCCAGAACTTTTTTCTCTGTGTTCCTTAGTATCACTTCTTTCTAACTCCTCTCTGCCTCTACCCTCCATTTCAGTAAGATTTAATATTTGCATAGCCTGTGTTGTACCCATTCCCAGGTAAGGATGAAATCTCCATTTGTTGTTGTTCAGTCATTTAGTCGTGTCCGACTCTTCGTGACCTCATGGACCAAAGCACGCCAGGCCTTCCTGTTCTCCACTGTCTCCCGGAGTTTACTCAAATTCATGTTCATTGCATCGGTGATGCTATCTAACCATCTCATCCTCTGCCGTCCCCTTCTCTTTTTGCCTTCAGTCTTTCCCAGCATCAGGGTCTTTTCCAGTGAGTCCTCTCTTCGCATTAGGTGGCCAAAGTATTTGAGCTTCAGCTTCAGCATTTGTCCTTCCAATGAGCAGTCAGGGTTGATTTCCTTTAGGATTGACTGGTTTGACCTCCTTGCAGTCCAAGGGACTCTTAAGAGTCTTCTCCAGCACCACAGCTCAAAAGCATCAATTCTTCAACGCTCAGCCTTCCTTATGGTCCAACTCTCACAGCCATACATTACTACTGGAAAAACCATAGCTTTAACTATACGGACCTTTGTCGGCAAGGTGATGTCTCTGCTTTTTAATATGCTGTCTAGGTTTGCCATAGCTTTCCTCCCAAGGAGCAAGCGTCTTATAATTTCATGGCTGCAGTCACCGTCTGCGGTGATCTTGGAGCCCAAGAAAATAAAATCTGTCACTGCTTCCATTTCTTCCCCTTCTATTTTCCAGGAAGTGATGGGACCAGATGCCATGATACATACATGAAATCTCCATACTCATGCCTAAATGCACTCCCAATGAAGTGATACTATTTTGGGAGAGGAGAAATATATTTCAGCCCCATTCCAGGTCAGTTGACCCCCATAATTTCATCCATACATCGTTAGGCTCACTTGCTTCCTATAGTTTTAGATGCTGCTTGTTTATATTATATATTTAGTATTACAAACAAATCATCAGTCTAGGCAGTAGGTGTGCCAGCCAAACAGGGAGGGAAGTCACATTTAAGGGGAAGAAAATTGTCACAACTTACCGTATTCCTTCCAGCCAACATGCTAACCCTAATTTGGAAATTAAATGTGTCCAAAACGATATCATGGATGCATTACTTTTGAACCCTAAATCTGGGTTCAAAACATTTAATTTCAACGCATTACATTTCCCTCCTTTGTATTCATTGAATTCATGGGCAACTGCTAAGGAGAAGAATATATCGATTGCATACAACTTTGCACAGTAAATGAATGACCCATGGAGAACAGGGGAAAAAAAGCCAATCTTACTCTGTTGGAATATCCTTGTCCTCTTCAGACCAACCTCTCCCTCTTTGCCTTCTTGCTCTCTTTCCTTCCATCGCCGGACCTGCTCTTCCCTCATCTTGTAGAAGAGGATGTGTTTCTGTTCTTCATTCAGTTCAGCCAAAAGCTCAGGATCGATGTACAGATCTTGCAAAATTTGCTGCAGCATGGCAGACTGGGGAACCAAGCTGCCCCACAGGTACAGCTAAAAAAAGGAAGGGGGAAGAAAGGATGCTACATTCAAAATTACTGAAGCCCGATCCAAGCCAACAAAACGACAATTTGAAGCTTTTCAGAACAAACGAGGGAAAAACGAAAGAGGGGGGGTGATCCTTCTTGGATGAGTTATGGATTTCCCCCTGGTCTGCTTGCATTCCTTTAGTGACCACCAAAATAATTCCTGGGAGTTTCACCCATCAAAAAATATTCAGTAGGAAGGATGGAGCCAGAGAGTGGCAGGTTGGTGGCATTACAAGAAAGGATGCTATTAAATTGGCCCAAAAGACAGAAAAGAAACATGAGAGGTTTGCTTTTCTGATTTGCCTGAGGAGAGTTCAGAATTTTAAAAAATCAGAATATGGCACATTGTTCCTGCTCAGTCTGTGGTGCAATACAATGCATTGCTCTGAGCGTACATCCCTCTGCTTTATTTTTAAATCTGTGATGTCATGGGTAAAAGTAACAACTACACCAGTGGTATCTATGTCGTTCCACTGCCCTTTGGGAACTGATCTCCCCTACGAAGAGGCTAAACACCTTGATGCATTCATTGCAGCTCTGCTTGCCAGGCACCGTAATACACGCTACCACCCACTCTGTCTGAGGTGATGTTTAGTTACTGCCAACACACATGGTGATTCAGCATTCCCTAATTAAAAAGGATTTCTCGACTTGCAGAAAGGGATGGAAAGGCAGAGGAAGGCTGCCTTACAAAACTCATAGGGTAGTTAATTAATATTAATTTAGCAAGAGCCAAGCTTTGGCAGCTCAGAGTGTGCTAAGCCTTTGGCCCATCCGCGTATTTTCCATTTCACGGAAAGAGGGAGGAAAGAAGATTGCTTTTTAAGCAAATGGTGACCTTTGCCTGTTTGCTGGCATTTTCCTGCTCTTAATGAAATAGTATTGATAGCCCTTTAGAATCTCTGTTAAAATAACTTGGATGCCACTGTTTATTGCCCCCAACAATCCCGAGGTGTCAAGCAGTATAATACACAATTTCACATTCCAAAAGCTACAGGTAGCCAATAACTTTATTAAGCCCGGTCAGAATGGCATGAAATCAGACACAAATTCTCAGGAGGGAATGGACCTGCATAGTCTGATTTTTCCTGTTTCATAGTCTACATTTAGATCCCATTTGAAGATGGCGATTGCAAACTGAATAAGTTGTACCTTTATATGCACCACTAAAGTTACACATAGGATTCTAAGATAAAGAAACAACACTTTCCCCCTAATTAACAATAACCCCAGACCTTACCTAGATCTAACTTCAGCATTGAAATCCAGATACTACACCATAGCTTTCCAAACTGTGTCAGGACACGTTAGTGTGTCAGCTGCAGTGTCTAGGTGTGTTGCGGCTGCTGCTGCCTCCAAGTCCTGCCAGGATTCTGCGCAGGTCCTAGTGCCTGCCTTGTGCCTGGCTGCCTCCAAACCGGCTGTGATTCCACGCAGGTCCTAGTGCCTGCCTTGTGCCCTGCTGTAAGAGTGTGTCACGAAATGATGCATGCCTAAAAAGTGTGTCACCAACATGAAAAGTTTGGAAAGCTCTGTACTACACTATGTTGTCATTCTGCTGGGGCCCAGCAGATAGCAGCATTTGGCCATCACTGAGGATCCTCAGCAAAAGCTAAACAGGATCATCCTGATTAGCATTTCAACTGGAAGCTACCAAGAAGTTATAGACTAGACTGGGAAGTTAAAGAAAACTTCTGAAACAATGCAATGGAAAATTTCTTCTGTACTGTTGCCAAGAAAACATATTGAAAGGGCCTAGGGGTTCATTTTGACTCCATCTTTTCTTTGTCTTTTCTTTTTTTTAGTAGTTCAGGCAAATTTCATTTAAAAAAAACTAGAAATATACACAACCACCTGAAGCCAGGCCACTAATGTTCTTGAAAATATAATAACTTTAATAGTTGATGGGGTACCTTAAATGATACCAACAAAGTAGTTTTTCATAACAGCCATATGCAGACATTAGGGTTAGGGTTAGGGTTAGGGTTAGGGTTAGGGTTAGGGTTAGGGTTAGGGTTAGGAAACGACAATTTTTTTTTAGGAAACGACAATTTTTTTTAATTAAAATTTGACTCTTCTACATTGGCCGGCGGGGCCCTAGTTGTGGCGACCTCCGGTCTCCTGCGTAACAGACACTGGTCACATTAACTAAAGGGTTAGGGTTAGGGTTAGGGACATTTGTTTGCATGAACATAGGGTTTAAAAGGGTGGGAGAACATTGGGCTTGCAAATAAGCTGGGTGTCCTTCATAACCAGAGTCCCCCATTGGGGGAGATGGGCGGTCATATAAATTAAATAAATAAATACATACATACATACATACATACATAAATACATAAATACATAATCAGCCATATTGCAGAGGGCAGCCATGGTCAATCCTGGGGAAAGATAAAGCTCCTTTAAAGAGTTTGCTTGCCCTCCAAAGTGTTGAATACATTATCCTCATTCCTGGTGCAGAATAGAGGAAGGATCACTGATTGTCCTACTGGCCATCTCCATTTTTGCTACTGCTATGTATATTAAAGGGTTAAAAATGGAATAACCAAAGTCCATTCGTTTTGGGACTCTCCATGCTAATTACCCACAGGATTGTTTCCAGTGCCTCAGGAAAGTTATGTGCCTTTTTATAGAGATGTAGAGATATCTAGATAATGTTAATTCTTGCCTGTGGTTAATGCTTACTGTACATGTGTGCCAGTTAATTATTTTTGGCCTTGCTAATGTTTGGTAAGGACAGGGACATGGTGGCTCAACGGGTAAGATGCCAGGCTTGTCGATCGGAAGGTTGCAAGTTCGGAGGTTCGAATCCCTAGCCCTGAGTGACGGAGCGAGCTCCCACACTAGCTCCAGCTCTTGCCAACCTAGCAATTCAAAAGCATGCAAATGCAAGTAGATGAATAGGTACCACTTCGGTGGGTAGGTAACAGTGTTCCACGTGCGTCATGTGGACACATGACCGTGGAAACATCTTCAGACAACGCTGGCTCTTCGGCTAACAAATGGAGATGAGCACCGACCCCTAGAGTCGGACACGACTGCACAAATGTGCAGGGGGAACCTTTACCTTTACCTAATGTTTGGTAAATCATCAAGCTATATATTTTTCTAGCTGAGTTGAGTGGTTTTCTCTGATCTTGTCGAGAGTAAGGAAGATGACCATGATGCAGGAACTTTAGCTAGGCAAAAGGGGCTGAAACATTTGTTACCTAGGTAACATTCGGGAGTGGCTCAGGCAGACACCTCCCTGATTCACTGGAGTATAAGAAGGGGAGGAGGTTCACTACAATCAGTTGCAAGATTCTGTTATTATAGCCAATCTCAATAAAAGAAGTTTTAGCCTTCCTGTGGAGTTGATTTCCTGGTCTGGTCTACCTGGTGGGTCTGACAGATCTGAATATCGGGATTGACTGAGTATGATGGGTGCAAACTGAAGTGGACATTCCCCAGAGTGATCTTCAAACACAAAGCACTTTTTTCTGAATTATTTCAAAGTTTTCCCCAGCCCTACAAGACAGAGTGGTTCAAAACCAAGATGGAGATATTAGCCATCAAGTTGCAGAATTCCTAAAGTTAGCAGAACTAAAAAAGGGGGGTCAGCCCCTCCCCAGGAGGGGGGAAAAACACTACCAAATGAGAACTGATTATTTTCAGGATCCATAGAATTTTCATTGTCAGAAATTGAATGCAGGAATGTGGAAATTCATGGTAAATGATCTGTGCAATTAAAGGTGAATGTATTGGAAGATATTGTTGCAGTTTCCCCTTTTTATCTAACAACTGTCTAAAAACCTTGTCTCCATTCTGAGCAAAGTGAGAATTATTGTTGAAGAGCACAACAACTGTAGCCCATAAATTAGCTGGTATATCTGCCAAAGGCAGTGTATGCAGTGAAGACAAGCATTCTCACATATCTGCACATGTCTTCACTACATGTTATATATTTCCATAGGACGTGGAGAACTAATGGATCAACATTCGGTTGATCCAAAAAAAGTGGATCCTGCACCCATGAAAAAACACCAGGAAGGAAAAAAATGGTGGAGAAACCATTTCTTACCATAGTTGACAGCCAAAGATAAAGCTACCTTCCATGACAGAGACAACTTGCAGATATTTAATCCCATTCTTTTGCACTGTTTTCTGATATGTTGTAAAACCAACATTTTAAGAAGCGGAGATTTGCTTGTTATTATTAAGGAAAAAAGAAAAGGGCACTTTGCTTGCAAATGTGGGTCAAGAGTTCATTTTTGGCAAAAGCAATCTTGAGATAATGCAAGAGAAATTGATTTATCTCCTCTCAGCCAGCATCTACCCATTTTGGATGCTGTCTCTAATGGGACAATAATTGGTTGCTACCTAACAACTTTGGGGGTACCACAGGAAGATGTTTTGTTTCTCCAGGCATTTCGATTTGTGAAATCCCACAGCTTTATATATTTGCTATATTATGGCTGTTGGACATTAGTATTCAATTCCATTAGCTCTTAATGAATTGAACTGTTCATACTGTTACACATTTCCCTTGAATCTAAATTTGGCAAAAGATAGACTATTCTTGTTTCAGCTCAATAATTTTAAAATCTTCCTGTTGAGTCCCCTTGCCTACCAGCACTGTGGAGCCAATTTTGGGCACTCTCTTTGGGAAAGAATAATGTTTTGTTTTAGGCAGTTGCCAGATATGTTTTCTTTAATGAGACTTATTGAGATGGATGTGGTGGTTTTACAAGAATCTCAGCAATTGGACTACTTTTCATTTAGAGCCAATGTACATTTATATCCCATGTACATTAGGACACAGGCTGATTCTCCAACAGCCTTCCCACAAAAAGGTGGGTCCCTTCACTGAAAGTGGGAAAGCTTGCACTGGGTTGTTTACAGAACGGTTTTCTGAAAAATTAGCAGTTGGGGAACCTCCTATGCATCTAAAAACTGATGATTCCCAGATTGAGCAAATAAGGTTTTATGGGCCGTTTCTGTAAATTAATGTACAGCTGGCCTTGGGGAATATATGAGAGAGACAGGACTTGAGGAAGTAATTACACAGTCCAGAGACTGAAGCAAGCATAAGAAATAAACTCAAAATCACCCCATTTTGATTTTGTTTAGTATAAGGTGGGATGAACTTGGGCAGGCTTATTGTTATTGTTATTGTTATTGTTCTAGAGCCAGTTTGGTCTAGTGGTTAAGGCACCAGGCTAGAAACCAGGAGACAGTGAGTTCTAGTCCCGCCTTAGGCATGAAAGCCAGCTGGGTGACCTTGGGCCAGTCCCTGTCTCTCAGCCCTAGGAAGGAGCCAATGGGAAACCAGGAGACTGAGAGTTCTAGTCCCGCCTTAAGCATGGAAGCCAGCTGGGTGACCTTGGGCCGGTCACTCTCTCTCAGCCCAACTCACCTCACAGGGTTGTTGTTGTGGGGAAAATAGAAGGAAGGAGTATTTGGTATGTTTGCCACCTTGAGTTATTTATAAAAATAGTAAAGGTGGGAAAGTAAGTAAGTAAGTAAGTAAGTAAGTAAGTAAGTAAGTAAATAAATAAATAAATAGCATTCCCAGAATCCCTGCTGTCCGTGTATCTCAACCTGGCCTATTTTGAAGGTTTCTACAAATAATCCTCCTGAGTAAGGAATATAAATATTCAGAAACAAAAAGTTAAAAACAGAAGAAAAGCTTTGTACTTTAAATTCCCACCACTCTTTTCTATTTAAAAAGTCTTTTTGGCTCTCACTATCCTGTACTGAACTGTGTTGGGAATTTTCATGTTGATTATAATAGCTAATGAAGCTTCTGGTATTTAATCTAGATCTGTTTACCTGGTTGCTATAGTCTTAGAAAATGGTGAAATAGGAAGAGTGAATCCAAGAAAGGGAGAAAAGGAGAGAAAAACGGGGTGTTGCACAAAGTTTGCTAAACCAAAAGCCAAACTGGACTTCTGAATGGTGTGCCGGGGGCCACATGCCAATGTGACCAGGACAGAACTAAATTGCATTTCCTTTCACTACATTTCAATGTAATTAAACATAATTACAGCAATGATTACTACCTTCCAATCATGCATTTAATAAGTTTCCCCCTCTGTCACATTCTCATTTACAGTTGATAGCAGCTTGGACACTGCAGCCAAGATTCTCAGTTGTTGTATCCAGCCATGGTCAAGACTGAGCAAATTCTTGGGGGAAGAAGCAACATGAGGAGAGGAGAGCTGGACTTGTGGAAGGGATGAAAGTTGAAGCTCCTCAATAATTTGAATTAGCCACCCAACTCTGTTTTCAGGCCCCTAGCCATTCTTTGGGGATGGTGACGGCCGACAGGAAGCTCTGGCGTGGGCTGGTCCATGAAGTCACGAAGAGTCGGAAGCGACTGAACGAATAAACAACAACAAGCCATTCTTTGCCACTAGATGTTCCTCATCTAGACCTTGATTCTATAACTTCCTTTTCTCCCCCACCCAAAAAAGTGCAGTTTTTTCTGAATGTGTCTTGGATGCATTCATTTGATTGCTGCCATTGTACACTGCATTTAGTGGCACTCGGCTAGCACAGCTATTTATATAAAAAGGTAAAGGTTCCCCCCGCACATTTGTGCAGTCGTGTCCGACTCTAGGGGCCGGTGCTCATCTCCGTTTCTTAGCCGAACAGCCAGCGTTGTCCGAAGACGCTTCCACGGTCATGTGGCCGCATGACGCACACGGAACGCTGTTACCTACCCAGCGAAGTGGTACCTATTCATCTACTTGCATTTGCATGCTTTCGAATTGCTAGGTTGGCAAGAGCTGGAGCTAGTGCGGGAGCTCACTCCGCACGCAAGGCTAGGGATTCGAACCTCCAAACTTGCGATCTTCCGATCGACAAGCCTGGCGTCTTACCCGCTGAGCCACCACGCCCCCTAATTTTATATACTGAAAACCAAATTGTTGAAAGTCCTGCCACGTATAAGAGCTACCTAAAGAATTCAGGAAACAGTGTACAGATACTGTGTTTACATCTCAGTATTAGAAAACCCAGAGTAGCTCCTGTAAATTCATCCAGCTTTTTAAGTCAAAGTGACTCAGGTAAGAAGGGCAGTATTTTCCTTACTGATGAAGTTAAGAAGTTATTCCAGCTGGCCGCAAACCAGTTGTAAATGCAAGCATTCAAGTGCAAGGGTTGTGTGAGTTTGTCATGAACACACTAGGCAACCTTAGATAAGAGTAGATGGTAAAACAGCGAATACAAGTGGAGAAGATCAGCGGAGGAAGGTCTTCAAGATAGATGGGAGCTGAGCATCACAATAGAGGGTCCTCATCAACCACATTGGATCCAGACTAAGTTAAATAAATTAAAATTAAATTCCCCAGTGGTTTCCCATCCCTGTACTACCATGGCCAACCCTGCTTAACATCCGAATCAGTCAAATTCAGCTAGGTGTCAAGATCTAGGCAACCTTGGATAAGATTACAGTGTAAAACAGGAAGTACAAGTGGAGAAGATCAGTGGAAAAAGGTCTTCAAGATAGATGGGAGCTGAGCATTTCGAAGACACAATAGAGGGTCTTCATCAACCACATTGGATCCAGACTAAGTTAGCTGCATTTAGAGTCCATTGGACAAGATGGGCAAGTTACTTATGACTTGAAATCTGTACAGGGTAACGTACAGATTTCATTCCAACACTCAATGATCTGGGAGAAAGTTCTATTTAATTGCCTGGAACTTAGGACACTTCATTTAAGGAGTCTGCTGCAATCCGAAAGGAGCACTCAGTAATCCCAAAATATTTGCTGAAGAGCTGAACTATTTTATTTCTGGCTTAGCTGTGGTGTAGTTGAAGTGCAATTGAATTCGTCTTCTCTTTGAAATATTGCAATGAAGTTCCAGTGACAAATTGCTGGACATTCAGAGAGCTGTTGTTGTAGTCATTCAATTGTCCACCACTACTATGCCATGTTTAGATGTGGTCTCTGCAGCTTCCTGATCATACTTCTTTGCCATTAGATCTGGAGCATAAGCACCTGTTCTTACCAGTCATATTGCTTAGAGCCATCTCTAATGTGTTGCAGTAATTGCTGTCTATCCCATGCATCAGATGATCTGAAGACACCATTATTCAAGGTCCCTTCATGCTCTGCAATAGTCCTATTTTGGATCTGGAATAATTTTATGCCTTAGAATTATCAGATGTGGGAGTAAGAAGAATGTACATGTAGTTAGGCCCAGAAGGTGTTGATTCTTCTAACAAAAACATTTATATCTTCCTATTTACCACATACCTCTACAGAAGTTCTAAAACCTCTACAATCATAAATCCCAAATATTTGCATACATTTTACAAGAGTCTTCTCCAATCTGGTACACCTCAAATGTGTTGCACTACATTTCCAATCCTTGTCATTCACTATGGATAGCAGTTTTAACTTAATGATGGTGATGTTTCTCATGTAGGGTTACTAACAAGGTAATATCAGTCTTGAGTCAAGTTAGATTTTTTTCTGATTACAAAGATGTGGGCTTTGACTACATGGAAGCACTTTGTCCAGGATGTTTTTCAATTCTTACAGCCTTGTTAGTCTCGCATCCAGGTACTAACCAGACTCAAGTGGTGAAAACAAAATCCCCAACCATGGATAATATGAGGTAAGCAAAAGATGAAGATGAAGATGAAGATGAAGATGAAGATGAAGATGAGGAGGAGGAGGAGGAGGAGGAGGAGGAGGAGGAGGAATATCTCCAAAGCTTTTCTTTCTTTAAGCCTCTAATCAACAGACTTGGTGATGTGTGCAGAAGAATAACTAAATCCACATTTTTAATCCTGATCATTCACCCACAAGTATGGTTTGCAGATTACTTAAAAAATCCTGCAAGACCTAGATATGTAAGTATGGTGGTACTGCAAAAACATAGGACTTCAGCTCTCATCACCTTCACCCAGCTCAGCTATTGGCAACATTTGACTGAAAACAAGGATAGTTGTGCTCCCAAGTACTCTCCAGCAGGAGGCTGAACAAGTTTAACACAAACGAGAATCTGGAAACAAGAACTGGGGAATGAAAACTGACAGCATTAAAAACAGGAGAGTGGGATTGTGGAAGTTGTTGCTGCTGTTGTTGCTATTTACACCATCTACCAGATTGTTCTGATTGGATTTGGTTCCTGAGATTCTGGGATAACTAAAGGTATCACTGTAACATATGCATTGTCCCAAGTAATGCAACTTTTTATAATTGATGAGTTGATATCCTATCCATTCCTGTTACATCCAAGCATTTTCCAGAACTTTTGGTATGGCACTAAGCAGATGATGATGATGATGATGATGATGATGATCATCATCATCATCATCATCATCATCATCATCATTTCTGTCTTCTCCCACAAAGAATTATCAGTAAGAAAAATACATCATCATCATCATCATCATCATCATCATCATCATCATCATCTCTGTCTTCTCCCACAAAGAATTATCAGTAAGAAAAATACATCATCATCATCATCATCATCATCTCTGTCTTCTCCCACAAAGAATTATCAGTAAGAAAAATACATCATCATCATCATCATCATCATCATCATCATCTCTGTCTTCTCCCACAAAGAATTATCAGTAAGAAAAATACAAGGGAATATATACCAAAACAAATCTTTCCTGCCTCAGAACTACCCAAACATCAGTGTAAGGTTTATTTTTTGGGTGTGGGAGGAACGTGTAATTCCCTGCTTTCTCCCCTTAATTATAAACGGTTGGTTTGTCTCATGCATTTCTTCCAAGAACATAGTTAAGCCTATAGTGCCCTCTAATGGACAGACTCAATTATGTTTCTAGAAGGAAGGAAGGAAGGAAGGAAGGAAGGAAGGAAGGAAGGAAGGAAGGAAGGAAGGAAGGAAGGAAGGAAGGAAGGAAGGGAGGGAGGGAGGGAGGGAGGGAGGGAGGGCGGGAGGGCGGGCTCAAGTGAAATGTGGCTCTTTTCCATACTAAGTCCCTTTAGGATGACTATTTTGCCATCACTTAGAAGTATTCTTAGAAACCATGGCTCATGCAACAATCAGCATCCTCTAAGCTGCTTTGGAAATCATGATCCGAAGAGGAAAATTATCAGTCCTTTGCATGGATTTACAGATGTTGATGAATTCCAATTTGCAGCATTTTTCAATGCTAGCACTTTGGCAGGGGTTACCAGGAATTGTAATTCAGCAATGTTGGGAGAGCTGCCAAAGCCATGCATCTTAGGAAAATAGTTGGTACCGTAATAGCTGGGGAAGATAATGCATTGTCATGTCTGGGCCATGAATAACAGCGGTTGCCAAGTAAGGGGATGTACAGCTGGATTGGACACCAGCAATGACAGAGAAGAAGTGCAAGGGAAGTAATGAAGAAATATCTCTCCAGCCAAGGTGTGGATGGAATAAGCATAGGACTTTTTCAGTCCAACTGGAGAAGCTGGCATGCCAAATATGTTCTAAGTCTGAAAAAACTTCACAAAACTGATCATTAAAAAAAAGGCAAGATGTTGGTTCCAAAGAAAATGGTTAGATGTACCATCCTCACATTGTGACTTACCCTACCCTTGGTGGAACCACATGTCTTCTACACATTACTTTTGTTCCCTAGAGATACAGAAGCTGAACATCGTTGGAATTTAACCCACCACCCAGCTGGAGCTAGGTTGCTAAAAATAACTGATGTCATAAATTGGACTGTCAAAATGTGACTTCCAACCTGTCTTCTATATCCTTGTTAAACATTTGTCTTGTTCACATGGGTTGTAAACCGATCCCATGAGGACCTTCATGATTGGCGTGGAGGGAATGTTTATGGTTCTATATGCCTCCAACGTACAGAAGGTCACTGATGGTCCTTGAATATCTCTGTCCTTGCTTGCCTGCTTAATGTAAAAGTCAATATATCTAGCCACAATAACCTTAATTGCTAACAATTGCCTTGAATGCATGCCACAACTATTCCCTCATGGCATATTTTCTCCTACAGTTGTAACCTTTGTTACATCAATGAATGGCCTTTGAGTCACAAACATATGTCTCCATGAACTGTAACATTCTCAATGATACTGATAATGGGTGTGTTGACACGTCCCCCTGTTTAAAGTGGGACACAGTGTCAAGCTGTTGACTGGCACTTCTCAAAGGCTACATACCCCATGTGACAAAGTGTTCACTCTCTGGACACAGCGATATCCAGATTCCTTTATCTGTACTCAGTTGTAAAACAATTTAATTAATTTATTAAATGGACAGAAACACCCCTATGTTCCTCTTCAGTCTCTGCAACCCTGTATAAGAACTTGCTTGACCAGTCCCTAGTGATTGTTGCTCTTAATAGTGGCCAGTCACTTGCTGTAACTTGCTAGCTGTAATAAAATGACTGCCAGATCGTCTCTGAGCAAAAACAACTGTCTTCTATCTTGAGGTTAAATAGCAAGGGAAGAGTTTGCTGGAGGCAGTGTTCCCCCAGGTCCAGCGAGGGCTTGTTATGAGAAAGCTAAAAAAGGAAACTAATCTACAAACACGCACACACACAAGCTGTGGGATGAAATCTTTCACATAGACTTCTGCAGCAAGTAACTGGATAAAGTGGCATTAGGGTTCAATTCTATTTTGTATGCATCCAGATCAAATCTCACCTGGTTTCTTGCAAGTTTAGACTTTCTCTGAGATTGCCACCTGACACTGGGCCACCTATTGTTCCTTTGTTCATCCTTTCTCTTGTGAAGCCAAATCCTTGTCTTTAAACCTAACACCCATCCATGTTTGATTTGCTGTCGTGTGCATTTTAACAAACTCAATGCTATTTAAGTAAATGGACTTGTTGCCAGTTCATGTCTTTGGGGTTGGGACTGAACTTTGCCAACTTGCTTACAAATCCTAGACATCTGCAGATTGGTCACCAGATAGTGGACTTATACCACCCTTGCATTTCCTTAGTAAAAAAAGAAAAGGAAAATGTGTTCTCCTTCTCCTGCCTTCGACCTTGTTCCTGCACCTCTGATGGAGGGAGGAAAAGAAGATGGTGCCAACAATAACGTAAGAAAATTCAAAATAGTCTGTGAATGATCCATTCCATACATGGAACAGCTAATTTCAGGTGTTCCATGTCCCAGCTAAAACAGGGTGAATGAGGGGGTAAGAAAAAAACCAAAGAGATTGGCAGCAGTTAAGGAACAACAAGGAAGGGAACTCAATGGGAGGTATTGTCCTGACTTCAAGTGAAGGAACACGCTGAGACTTGGTGTACAGGCTCTAGTGTTTTATTGTTCTACTCTGCTAGACAGAATCCAGCTAAACTAAAATGAACTAGTGATGGTCAGAGAAAAGGCCCAAGAAACTAGGGTGGGGCCTTCTTTAGCCTCTTGAGAGGAAAGCAAAGTGATTCAGTTTTAAACTGCGCATGCGTTTATCGCCCTGGAGGGAGCCCCCTCCTTCTTCACCAGTTATCTCCCTGACACCTCCAAAATTTAACTGCAAACAGTGTCGTGTTTATATGTTAAAATTGCTGGCTGGAGTATTCTGGGAGTTGAAGTCCACACATCTTAAAATGGCTGAGGTTGAGGACCCCTGCTCTAAGGGACACAGTGGTTCTTCTACAGATTCTCTATTCATCCCCTTCCTGCTTCTAAAAGTAGAACTTCCTTCAAGTTCAGTTTGACTCCCAAGGACTCATGAAGAGCTCCACATGGAAGCAGCTTTCCATTTCCTTCTTCCAGTCTGGCCTCTTCCTTCCTAGGGGTCTCATGTCCAAGTTCTATCCAGGTCTGACCCTTCTTAGCTTTCCTGGGTTGGCAATTTTAAGATGTGTGGACTTCAACTCCCAGATTTTGCCAAGGCTGAGAAACACTGCTCTAGTCCAATGTTACATTTCTCGATTACAGAGATCTGCATAGTTTTGCCACCCAGCAGGGCCAACCATTCACAATCCCTGATGAGCATGTTCCCAATTGATAGACACGTTGTCCTGACTTCGAGTGAAGGAACATGCTGAGACTTGGTGTAAAGGCTCTAGTGTTTTATTGTTCTACTCTGCTAGACAGAATCCAGCTAAACTAAAATGAATCAGTATTGCTCAGAGAAAAGGCCCAAGAAACTAGGGTGGGGCCTTCTTTAGCCTCTTGTGAGGAAAGCAAAGCAATTCAGTACTGCACATGCGTTTATCCCCCTGGAGGGAGCCCCCTCCTTCTTCACCAGTTATCTCCCTGACAGGTATGGAGCAGTAGGAAGGTGAGCTGGATATGCCATGCTTGAAGTCCAAGTTACTGGTGGTGTTTAAAGGGAAGTAGGAAAAGTAAAATCTTGGGAAGATTGGTGGGTGAGTCAATTCAGAGAAGGAGGAGAGAGGCACATCACCCTTGCCCCCCCCTTTTTTTTTTTTATTTTTAATCCATTCAATTGTGTCCAATTCTCAGAGACTGCCTGGACCAGTCCTCGCAGTTTTCTTGGCAAGTTTTTTCACAAGTGGTTTGCCATTGGCTCCTTCCTAGGGCTGAAAGAAAGGGACTGGCCCAAGGTCACCCAGCTGGCTTTGTGCCTAAGGTGGGACCAGAACTCACGGTCTCCAGATTTCTAGCCTGATGCCTTTAACAACTACACCAAACTGGCTCTTGCCCCATAAGACCCTCTGGATTTTATTATAATCAAAACCTGGAAGGACCATACAGTGGGATTCTGCTTCTGCTGAACCACAATGCACTCTCCAACCCCCCGAAAATTATTGGCAGGTCATCCATAGCACAGTGTGTTCGATTAGGTTTCAAACTCTTTTTCTGCCTTATGCACAGTCCTACATTAACTGCTGTATCACCCCAGACTGTCCTTTTTAGGTGGGGTAGACCCAGCAATAGGAAGAGAGAGAGAGAGAGAGAGAGAGAGAGAGAGAGAGAGAGAGAGAGAGAGAGAGAGAGAGAGATGGATGTGCTGCACTTACAAATGAAAATAATTTCCCACATTATGACTTCTCACCCTGTACTAAATTCTTCTCCATCCTCTCTGTGAAGAAATGTGCAATATGTAGAAGCTCCTGCTTTAAAAAATAATGAATACATTCTTCCTTACCTGTATCCAGGTATGCCTGGCTGTATTTCATCCATAACAAGTTGTCAGAGATCGGTAGATCTCTGCCAAAGGCGCTAGACAGATATGCACATTCCAGGAGGCTGCAACTGACTCGAAAGAGACGCCGGCTTTGAAGTAGACCGGTTCGCACCTAGCCGACGAACGCGAATACACATCTTCGCAAGCGGATGTCTGAGCACCATGGAAGAGACAAGTTACACGTGTCACCATCCAAGAACCTTGGGGGGGGGAGGTTTAAATGTGCATGCTTTACTTGTTTCATCCATTCAAGTCTTTGTTCGTGCTAACTTCTGTATGCTATAATAAACTCTTTTGCTTCTAAGAACTCACGCGTCTGTGGGTTACTCTAGAGCAGGGAGATTATAGATATCAGATGGAGCGCCTTACACAAGGGTTGTCCCAAAAAACCAACATCCCCTCAAAACCCCTCAAAACCCTTAATTCAACACTATAACATTTTAAAAGAGATAGATAGTAGGAATGGATAATTAATCAGTTTTCTTTCCCCCCCCCCCACTATTCTTTTTTATTTCATCTTAAAAGGGGAAAAAAAGATTTTGGAGGTCATACACAAATTCTGGTAAGTATTTTAAAAAGCCCACAATTTTCACACATCTCTACTCCAATCTTACAGCTTTCAGCTACTTCCCTCCCACATTTCAGAGAAAACTCAACTTAGAATGAGCTTACACTTCTAAGAAATGTTAAAAATAATTTTAAAGATATTGCGGGATCACCTAGATTCAGAGTAGAGGGGAAAAAACTGCATCTCTAAATTTTTAGACCAGCTTTCAGCTTGATGGATTCCAGGGTGATGCTTGGTAATAAGGGTAAAATAAAAGCAACACATGTCCTCATACAGTGAAACTGTAGGGGCATAAAAGCAAATAAAACCAATTTCAAATTATTGGATAAATGTAAGTGTCTTGACCTAGTCCTGAAGAAATTATAATATCAGTTCCAACTTTCATTAGAAGTAATATTCCTAGAGGTCTATGTTAAAGAAACTATAGAAAAATATTTTAAAAAAACATAGAAAGCTTAAATTAGCTAAACTCCTGGTGACTTCATGGACACATTCATGCAGTTTTCTTGGCAACAGTGGAGAAGTGATATGCTGTTGCTCCTTTTGGTGTGTTTGTGTGTGTTTACTTCCCAGTCTAACCTTCAAGACTGCCTTTCCCTGGAGATCTCCCATCCAAGCATTAACCAGATTTGACTTTGCTTATTTTCTGATATCAGCCAGGTGATGCCACTAAATGTCATGATGATCACTAAATTATGATGATGATGATGATGATGATGATGATGATGATCATCATCATCATCATCATCATCATCATCATCATCTAGAAGGGTATCTCAAGAAAAATAACGAGAGACTAATTTTATCTTTGCATGCTCACGTGTTTTCCTAGATAACTATACTGATAGACCATGGGTAGAACATTTTTCTCTCAGTAAAATCCTACCATTATAGTGTTGTTGGTAAGCTGATAAAGTGTGATTTAGATGGTAATACTGTTAATAGTATAATAGCATAGCTACACTTTGGGACCAAGTTGAGGAATCAGACTAGACTCAAATAATGTTCGTCAATAACCTTTCATCAACAAGAACAGCAGAGGCAAGTGGATTGCCTCCAAGCTCTATCCTGGGCCTGGTGTTGCTCATCACTGTGAATTATGGGGACTGAGCAGTGGATGAAACACCTATGACATTTTCATCTGAATACACTGAGCAAAGACTACATTAACAGAATAGTGGACCAAGAACAATTATCAGCTTGAATGTCAACAAAGTTAGGCTCTCCACATTGTTATTATTTATATTCGTTTCCATATTCCAACTCTCCTTTGGAAGCCCAGGGTAGCATATATGGATCTCTCTCCTCATTTTATCCCCTACTACAGCAATAACTGTGATAGGTTGGCTGAAAAAGTATGACTGGCCCAAAGCATGAAATCAACTTCCATGGCTGTAAGTCAGCCTGAACCAGGGACCTCCCTTAGGAACTTAAAAGGAAATTCACAGCAGTATATGTGAAAAGGACAAGGGGAGTTAGCAGACAATAACCTGAACCTAACCAGTGTGCTGCATTGATTACAAAGGCTGGTTTAAGTTGCTGCCATCAACAAAAATAGGATGTCCAGATTGCAAGAAGTAATGGTATCCCTCCATTCTGCTTGGGTGAATCCTCACCAGAGGTCCTGCGCTGAGCAGAATGTTGGATATCATAACTTAAACAACCCCTTCTAATGCAATGATTCCACTTTGCCCTCTTCTGGGCATCATCCTATGAAGAAAGAAATGACAACAACAGGAGAGAACCATGTTTGGGTTATTGATGTAGCCATTCCAAGAGACAGCAATGTTGAAGACAAGAATTTGGAAAAGTTCACAAAATACTGAGATTTGCAAGTAGAGATTGCAAAAATCTGAAAGAAGAAGCTGACGATAGCACCAGTTTAGTGTGCAACATCTGGAAAGGCCAGGAATTCAAAGTCAGTCCTTAAAACTAAGAACCAATCCCTCTGAATCTACTGCATTTCATCTCTGCTGGTCAGTGGCAGTCAACTTGTACTCCCATCTTTATGGGAAGCTCCATAGAGACAAAACTGTATCAGCATAATCCTGGGCCTGTCAGCATTGAAGTGCCAATGTGCAATGATCCTGTGGCTCGGGGCTTCCCCCAGAGCTAGCATAATGTTTTGAAGGGCTCCATGCTCTCCCCATAGAGCCTGGCACAGAAAACATATTTTTCAAGTTGTCAGCTGCATCTCCTGCTGCCCTTGTACTACGCATGATTACTTGGGCCTCTAGGAAAGGCTGCATCGTTCAGCAGAATTCCTTAATGCTTTGACAAACTGGTCAGAAAAGGCATGACTCCAATTTTTTGTTTCATTTGGCAGATGGTATTTGAAAAGCTGGCCCCTATTACAAAGGGCGGAGGCTAAAAATAACTAGAAGAACTTTCCGTATGGTAGTTTATTCAGTTCCAGTAATGTTTTCTTTTTTCTTTTTCCCTAGGGCAAGACAGACAGATAGAGATAGAGATAGAGATAGAGATAGAGATAGAGATAGAGATAGAGATAGAGATAGAGATAGAGATAGAGATAGAGATAGAGATAGGGAGAGGGAGAGGGAGGGGGAGAGGGAGAGGGAGGGGGAGAGGGAGATGGAGATGGAGATGGAGATGGAGATGGAGATGGAGATGGAGATGGAGATGGAGAGAGAGAGAGAGAGAGAGAGAGAGAGAGAGAGAGAGAGAGAGAGAGAGATGATAGAGATAGAGATAGAGATAGAGATAGAGATAGAGATAGAGATAGAGATAGAGATAGAGATAGAGATAGAGAGAGAGAGAGAGAGAGAGAGAGAGAGATGATAGAGATAGAGATAGAGATAGAGTTAGAGTTAGAGATAGAGATAGAGATAGATAGAGATAGAGATAGAGATAGAGATAGAGATAGAGATAGAGATAGAGATAGAGATAGAGATAGAGATAGAGATAGAGATAGAGATAGAGATAGAGATAGAGATAGAGATAGAGATGATAGAGAGGGAGATGGAGATGGAGATGATGGAGATGGAGATGGAGATGGAGATGGAGATGGAGATGGAGATGGAGATGGAGATGGAGATGGAGATGGAGATGGAGAGATAGAGATGATAGAGATAGAGATAGAGATAGAGATAGAGATAGAGAGAGAGAGAGAGAGAGAGAGAGAGAGAGACAGAAAGATGAAAATGGCGTATCTTAGTGGTGAACAATGAGTTTATTTTACAGACTTGGAAGGGATCTATTTCATTGTTTCTTGCTTGCACAGCAGCAGACAAAAATGGTTCAGCCACATCTAAGAGTTTGAATATGTTTAGAGAAGGAAGTGGAGCAAGAATTTTCTAATAGAAGAGAAAATCTGTAGCTCAGGGTTGAACTGTGGGGTCCTTGGTGCTCTCTGAGCTTTGAAACATTCTTGTGAAACTTTTCTACGTTTCAAAATTGATTTGTCTCGGAGGTAAGCAGTGTATATCTTTCTATATGTTCATGAATTACAATGTCCGTCACTCCTTACTATTAACTTCCCTAGTGGTACTGGGAGTTCTGGTTCAACAACATCTGGAGAGGCAGAGGTCTCATGTCCCTCATGGGACCATCCATGTTGTGGTCTCAGTCAGCTAATCTTGTTTGAAAGAACCTAGTTAAAGCAAGAAGTAAACCATATTCTTTTGAGCATTACACAAGGTAGCTGCAAGACCTCCACACTCAAAATGCCTCAGACAAGGGCCCCCCCCCCTTAATTCATATGAAGATTAAAGAGAGAGGAAGGGAAGCACATTCAGACTTGGAAGATTCTGTTTCTATAGCTGTTAAGTAGCTTTAGGTCTACACAGTGTCTGTTCCTTATAGGGCTGACAAAGGCTTCCATAACAGTGAGGCCCATTTTATCCTGTGGTGTCCCAAAGCCATAATCTGCTAAAAAAAACACAATGTAACTCATTTGAAAAGAGAGCAAATAAAATCCAGAAGACAGATTGGGGCATGTGCCAAGTACCTCATAAGTAAGCCGGAGATACTGTAGATTCTTCTTTGAGATGTCGGGAATGATTGCAGAGAGCTTTGCGTTACAGGGAAAGGAGAGTAGGGGAGAGCTTCAAGGCCATCCTCTATACTCACTACAGCCAAGAGGATGCTTGTACTAAGAATGCCCACCCAGCCCCTTAGGGACATTTTCTTCTGTGATGGGAAGGAGAGAAGGGGGAAAAATATTGGTTCTAGACTATAGACAGAGGAACACGAAGTATCAGCTGGGCTAGAAACCAGGAGTCTGAGTTCTAGCCCCGCCTTAGGCATGAAAGCCGGCTGGGTGACCCTGGGCCAGTCCCTGTCTCTCAGCCCTAGGAAGGAGCCAATGGCAAACCAGGAGACTGAGAGTTCTAGCCCCGCCTTAGGCATGAAAGCCGGCTGGGTGACCCTGGGCCAGTCCCTGTCTCTCAGCCCTAGGAAGGAGCCAATGGGAAACCAGGAGACTGAGAGTTCTAGTCCTGCCTTGGGCACGAAAGCTGGCTGGCTGACCTTGGGCCAGTCACTCTCTCTCAGCCCAACCCACCTCACAGAGTTGCTGTTGTGGGGAAAATAGGAGGAGGAAGGAGTATTTGGTATGTTCGCCACCTTGAGTTATTTAGAAAAATAATAAAGGCGGGATAGAAAATAAATAAATAAAAGAAAATAAAGACTGCATTTTCCCCAATATTTCTTGATCACTGCAGTCCTCTCTATTTTTTTTTAAAAAGGAAACTTTTGTCATTGCTGCGGCATTGTCCTTCTCTTATAGCTCAATCACAGTAGAGAGGGTTCCATTGTCTTCATGCCACATGCCAACAAGCAAAGATTATGGCCTGAATAAATACTGCTAACATACAGGTAGTCCTTGCTTAATGACCATTCGTTTAGTGATGGTTCAGATCTACGATGGTGCTGAAAAACCAATTTACGACTGGTCCTCACACCACCATCGTGGCATCCCCGTGGTCACGGGATCACAATTTGGGCATTTGGCAAAGTTAGCATTTATGACCGTCACAGCATCCCATGGTCATGTGATCGCCATCTTCAACCTTCCCAACCAGCTTCTGGCAAACAAAATCAATGGGGAACTGCGTGATTTGCTTGATGCCCACATGGTTTGCTTAACATTCGCGGTGATTCGCTTAACCACCGCCACAAAAAAGGTCGTAAAATTGGGTCGGATTCACTTCATGACCGCTTTGCTTAGCAACCAAATTTCTGGTCCCAATTGTTGTTGTTAAGCGAGGGCTACCTGTATTGCCTCATGGATGGAACAGGTTGCATCACTGAAAATCCTTCCCAAGTCTCTCTATCTTGCCCTTTGGCACAACTTCACCATTGGAAGAGGGACTCAGAGGGGCAGAAGAATCAATCTCCTCTGCATGAGGAGAACAGATTACTTTTCCCTTGGGAGAAAAATCTCCCTCTTCACTGCTCAAAATTCCCTAGGAACTGTTTGGAAAAAAAAAGAGGTTCTTTTCATCTCCAATTAATAATCAGTCAGTCATCAGTCTCCTTATTCTTCTCTCTCTATGTGCCCCATGTATGTAAGCAGCTTGAACACAGTGGCAAATGGGACTGCCTGCAAGTTTCAAATCTTCCTATCATTGGGTGAAAGTCCTGCTAGTGAATTAACAACAGTTCAATTTTCAAAGGGCTGAAATTTTTCAGGAACCTTTTTATTACCAATCTATACAGCCAAGTTCCATACAATATGGCTCCAAGCTGGGGCGTTTTCCCCTCCTGCATTGTTCCAATAACCTTTTGATCTTGCTCTGCCTGCAAAAAAATATGTTATATGAGCCCTCATTTGTTTTAATACAGTCTCTAGCATAACTTAGCTTCATTACATATAATTCTGCCATCATAGCCACATTTACATTGTGTTTGATTACTGATGCAAGTAGAGGTCATTGATAAGGGAGAAAAAGTTAACAACTTTGATTATTAACAAATAAACGTTAATTAACCGCCCAGAGTCCCCCTGTGGGAGTTGGGGGGTGATAAATGTAATAAATAAATAAATAATAAACCCCAGTACTTTTGTGTAACTGGATTTTTTTTATTTATTTTTTTATTATTAAATTTATACACTGACCATCTCACTATAAAAGTGATTCTGGGCAGTTTACAAATCAAAAAGGTGGAGAGAGCGTCTTTAGATCACCAACCACTCCCAGTGATAGGTATATCACTCTTGATGAATTGATTGATTGATTGATTGATTGATTGATTGATTCTTGATGAATTGATGCAACTGAATTGATGATTCCTTATGTAAGATTTTGCTCACCTAAAACCATCATAGCCATTTCCTAGCCAAGGAAAATTCAGATTTGATGTGGCCAGTAATAAATAAGCAGATAATTATAGAATTACCTTGTTTCTGAATATAAGCCTTTTTTGGGGGTTATAGCTCAAGGCAAATTCATCTTTTCTATCTTCTGCCCTTATTCTTTTTCTCCCCCACCCCCCAAAAATGCAACCACCCCTAACTCAGGAAATGCATATAGTATATTCTACACTATAAATGATTTCCTTTTTTGATTATTTTAGTTGCTAATGATTTCCTTTAAAAAAAAAAAGGACGACTGGTTTTCCTTTTATACATGCAAAAGCTATTTTTTAAAAAAATATCCATAAAAGGACAGTGCTTGCTGAAATTATAAAACAGAGGGTGAGTAAGATTTCCAGTCACTGAGCAATGGGACTTCACTTCCCTGCCTTGCAAATTATATAAAATTAGATAAATTACCTGAAGTAATCTATCTGCCTTAGATCTTCTCACAAATTAATGATGATTTGGCATATTGAGGTCTTACCAGGTCAGCACTACCTACTTTGTGACTTGATAAAACCTTGGCTGAACTGAAGCAGAGGATTTGGGATCTAGATATCCAAAATGACAGGACCAAAGTCTGCCATCCCTTTTATAGCACAATCGTTCCTCCTCCATGATCCACATAAAAGGTAAAGGTTCCCCCCGCACATTTGTGCAGTCATGCCCGACTCTAGGGGCCGGTGCTCATCTCCGTTTGTTAGCCGAAGAACCAGCATTACCTTCCCACCAAAGTGGTACCTATTCATCTACTTGCATTTGCATGCTTTCAAATTGCTAGGTTGGCAAGAGCTGGAGCTAGAGCGGGAGCTCACTCCGTCACGTGGGGCTAGGGATTCGAACCTCCGAACTTGTGATCTTCTGATCGACAAGCCTGGCGTCTTACCCGCTGAGCCACCACGCCCCTCTAACGTTCCACATAGGAGACGATTTACTATGGCCTGAATTGGGCACTATCTATTAGGCCAACAACTGGTAGATATAGAAGCCTCCTGTATGAAAGCTGAACCCATTTCTGTTCAGACTAGGAGATAGAATCTGTCTCACATGTGTTATTATTATGTCCATTGTACACCCAATGGCAATTCAGTTTAATACTTCCAATTGTTAATAACTAATTGCCATTGCAACCAGAAATTGTACCCTTCTCCTGGGTGGCCACCAGGTTCAGAAACCTCTAAGAAGGTTGCAAATTCTTATCACTGTTAGTTGTTATAGCTGTTAGAAACTGTCTGGTTTTTCCTTCCTGCTATTAACTGTTAGCTTCAAATTGTTTTAGGATCTTCTCACAATTTTAAACATTTCTTTTATACTTACTGTATTGTATGCTGCTCTTTTGTTTAGTTTGGTCTTAGACTGTAAGTTTTTATTGATTAGGTCTTCTGACATTATCTCTGTAAAGCGTTGGATTCAATTCGAAAATTGAAGCTTCCGAGCGTTAGGGAGCACAAAGGTAGTCCTTGCCTGCAACGCTAAAGGAATCTCACCTTTTCCCACAATCACTCAACAGTTGCAGAGGCCAGCTGAAGCACCTTTTGGGAACTGAATCCAAAGCACAGTTAAATAATGCAGAACATTTTGAGCTAATTCTAGAGCAAATTAAGCTGGTTCTCAAATGTGTTTGCCTGTTCTCTCTTGTTTGTGTTTTTGTGTTTTTCTGTCACTGGAAGATTTTTCCATTAGTACTACAGGGTGCCACCTCCTCCTTTCTTCAACCCCCTTCTCAAAATTTTGCCTTGATCTTGACAAGATGCTGAAAGAGCAAAGGAAGACAAAACTCCAAGAATGCAAAATAATGGATCAAAGGCTTTTATGCTTTCAGAGTCACATCACCCCTCCAAAGCACCTCTTTTTCCTTTAGATTCCCTCACAAACAGAGAAGCCATCCAGAGACTTGGACCAACTCGGTAGAATTTTCAGCAGTGGCCATTCAGGAAGTCCACACAACCGGTGGCCATTCAAGTTAGAGAAGGGTGGTGCTCTTTGGCCTTTCTGATCATTCCTTGGGGCCACCGATTGATTAAAGTAAGAATATATATTCCAGGCACCGAAAGGTGTAAAAGCTTTATTTTTTAAAGATTCTGAAGGTCCCTGGATCAAGAGCCCCTTGACCTGACTTCTAAATTCTCTGCCTCTAGAGCTGCTGCTCTGTTTGGTCTTCATTTAAATAAGAAGCCAAAACTGAGGCCATTAGCAATGGTGGATGTGAATGTTTTCCTGTTAAGTCTTGTACTAACTCATACAAATTTTGTCTCTGCTTCTCTTTTTACTCCTTTTCTTCCTTTAAAGGTAAAGGTTCCCCCCGCACAGTTGTGCAGTCATGTCCGACTCTAGGGGCCAGTGCTCATCTCCGTTTGTTAGCCGAAGAGCCAGCGTTGTCTGAAGACGCTTCCGCGGTCATGTGGCCGGCATGACGCGCGCAGAACGCTGTTACCTTCCCACCGAAGTGGTACCTATTTATCTACTTGCATTTGAATGCTTTCGAATTGCTAGGTTGGCAAGAGCTGGGGCTGGTGCGGGAGCTCACTCCGTCACGTGGGGCTAGGGATTCGAACCTCCGTACTTGCGATCTTCCGATCGACAAGCCTGGCATCTATCACTAATAAAACCAAACATTTCAATTCATTTTACACTGAACGTTTGAGTGTCCACCAACCAAATCAAATCCTACATAGTGAATACTAGCCACTCAGGACCAGTGAGAAGAACATACTTGAGGAATGGAAACAGTGGGTTCAACCGATACACTTCAACCTTTCCCATCCCTTTTTGGTTGGTTTGGACTACATATGTGGTTGATCATCCTATAAGTTAGAGTTCCAAGATGTCTAGAAGGTATGATCCAAGTCCTTAGGGAAATTCTACTGGGATGTTCTGCAGGAAGAAGCCACTGGAACAGACACCACATACTATCAAACCCCAAATATACTCACCAGACATTTAAAACATGTATCTGCCTCATGTTAGGCATTTTCCCATGACAGACAGGTCTGGCAGAAGGACATATACTCACAATCAGTAGACAAAACAGACCAAGTCAAAACAAAGCCCAGTCATAAACTTGGAGAACTTCAGCAACACTCAACACAGCTGCAACTCCAGCACCTGCATATACTCAGCTGAGACCTTAAGAAGGCTGAAGAACTAGACAAATCTTCAGCTCCACTCCTACTTTCCGCTGATTCTGAACATAAACAACCCCTGATGCTTTCTGATCCCTGAGATACCTGAGTGACTAGAAAGCTGTAGAAACAATATAAAAATCTGAACCTGGGCTTTCAAATGTTGGGTGGACCACATCCGCAGGCTGGGAAAGCATTAAAGGGGGTGCGAAATGCTTTCCTTGAATTAAGACAATCCAGGGATCAGCACAGTCTAAATCCTTATCAGAGTCTGGACTGCTGATCTAGAGGGCATGACATTTCAAATCAAAGTTGTCACCTTAACATTCAGCTTCTGGTTTGTCTGGGCAACTAAAGTAATGGCACAGCACACAAACACTCATTTCTCCAGTGGTAATCTAATGTACGAGCTCCTAGTGGAACAAAGCAGGCAGTTTCCAAACAGAGATGTCACCCAACAACACAGTTGCCAACACTTATAATTGCCCAGATGCACAGAGGTAACGCAGTAGTCCTGAACTGGCAATTTGATTTAGTGTTTATTTTTGGTCTCATAAAAGGATGAGATTTGCCACCATAGTATTCTTCTTAGGCATGGAAACAAAGCATTTCACAATTCCTCTTCTGCAATGCATCAGCTTTTTTTGCAGGTCAGTCCACATCCAGAAATTCTGTTATGAACAGCAGAGAGAACTTTATGAGCTCACCGAATATGGGCCAGTTTTGCTCCCACTAAGTTCCCTTCACCGACTAGAAACCCTGAAGGTTTCCTCACATATGAACCCGCAGGTGTCTTGAAAGGGAACAATGATGAGCAATCCCAAGAAGAACAGAATTGGATTGGACCAAGGGATCATGTAGTCCAGCATCTGGCTTCCCCCTGTAGCTAGCCAGCGATTTCTGAGAAGTCCATTGGTCAAGACCTGTCCCATACTGTGCCCTCTCCCCAACTACTAGTCAAGGATGTTAGATGCAAATTACCTCTAAATGGAAATGAGAGTCTCTCTATTCAAATGTAGCCTAATGGACAACAGCCTAACTAACCTCTATTAGGCCTACCATAGCTGCGCTTGAAAAATCTGGACCATCATTCTTCCTGCAAAGAGAGGCCAGAAACTCTTTTTGCTGTCTCTTGCAATCATCTGGATTATGCAGCCCAGATATGGGAGTCCTATCTGCTATGACATTGCCCTCAGAAGAAGACCAGATGGATCCAGTATCTCAGAAGCTGAGTAACCAAGGCCTAAAACTAGCTCTGGTAAACCAGATGCAGATGTCAGAGAAAGAACACAGGTCTCATGTGAACACAGAGCTGGAGCTAGAACCAAGATCTTCAGCCTGAGATACTTAAGGATGCTCAGAAGGCAGATATCTTGTTGGAACAATTCAGTGGCAAGAAGCTCTTACTTATGTGAGTTCTTGATCTCTGAACTGGATGAGGCTTGGCTGTTGTTTTCATCTTACCTTGTCAGCTGTGATATTGTCTGTAACCTGTTTACTGGAACCTGGGTCTGCCTGTTACTTTGCAACACTGATGAAAGGCTGCGGGCCAATTTATTGCTTTATGATCCAATAAGTAGACTGATTTAATTTTTTTAAATATAATTTTATTAGTTTTCAACAAAGATAAAAACTACAGAAAAACAAAAAACTACAAAAAAAGAAAAAACTAAAAAAGTGTGAAACACAAAAAAAGAGTTTGAGATTACATACAAAGGTGACTTCCAACTTTCAACAGCAAAAATATACAGCAAATTCCATAGTCAAACCCTTACTCTTTGTCAAACCAAAATCACATTATTTCTAAAAATCCTTCCATTAACACATGCAAATCACTAATACAATTGTTCCTTCCCCTTATATAAAAAGGTGTATGTGTGTACGCATATACATATACATATACATATACATATACATATACATATACATATACATATACATATACATATACATATACATATACATATACATATACATAAATTTCTATATCAATTTCCCTCCCCCTTAAAGCAACATCCATTTAATTCCTTCCTTCCTACCACTATTCTATATATTTCAGTAAGTAGACTGATTTATGACTGTTTTAACTCTGTGGAGTCCTTGGTGCTCTCTGAGCCTTGTGGTTTTCTTGCAGACGTTTCATTGCCAGGCTAGGCAACATCTTCAGTGCAAAAAGGGAGTGGGACTTGCTCTTTGTTTATATACCATGGCTTGTCCTGCTTGTGTTGGTGGAGGCGTTGTTCTCTCCTTAGGATTTCCTTGACTGGGCTGTTGTTTGCTATTTGGTTGATTGACTGAGTTAATAGTTCCTTGATTAGGGTATATTGTGCTATTTGATTGTTCCTCTGGTGCTAATCTTGGTGTTAATCTTTGCATATCTGGGTGATGATTGCTGGCAAGGAGCTGTTCTGTTCTTTTGGCTTTTCTATTGTCTCTTATGAATGGTATGTAAATGTTGTTTACCTCTATGTGTCTGTTGATGGCTGCTTTGTCTCAGTGCCAAGCTTCCAGGAATTCTCTAGCGTTTTTGGATTTGGCTTGGTTTAGGATGCTCACAGTTTCCCAGTGTTTTAACTCTCTGGGCTTGGTAGGATGTGAAAGTCAATGAGTTTCTAATGTATTGAAACTCATACTCTAATGTATGAGTTTCTAACCTGTCCACCCTCCAGAAAATTTTGTGATAGGCTACAATCCATAAAAAGAACAAAACCAAATAAAATAAGCAATAACTTAAGGTACAAAGCACTAAACATAAGAACATTGACAGAGAGCTACTCACAGGGCAAAATGTACAGTCAGGCTGTGGATGCTGAGTCCCAAATGTAGTAAATGAACGTCTTTACATGGTGTTGGGAGGCAGGTAATATTGGCATTAGCCTAGTCTCCAAAGGAAAGGTTTTCCGAAAGGGTACAAATGCAGAGAAGTCCCTCTCCTGTATCCATATATAATGTTCCTCTCCCAGCCGTGGGATGCAGGGGAGATTCTCTCCCTGCAAGTTTTAATAATCAGAGAAGTACATCCTGAGAGGAAGACCCTCAAATATCTGGGTCCTAAGCTGTTAAAAGCCTGGAAAATCATGATTAGATCCTTGAAGTTTGGTCAATAGCATATAGACAATCACTGCAACTATTGTAGGAGGGTTGTTAAATAGTCCCTGAAGGCTGCTCAAAGGTAACAGCCATAGTACTGGTTGTAATTTCTGAGTCATTTTCAAAGAAGACCCCTGAGCACATTACGAAAATGCGAACCAGAGGTCCTAAATCATGAACTATTGTGACAAGACAATCCCTTTCTAGGAAGAAATGCAGCTGTCAAACTGGGCACAAATCCAGAAGAATGTCAAGGCTGTGTACCTGCTCCTTCAGATAGTGATAGTGATAGTGATCGATAGTGGTGGAGACCTATCCAGCGTCAGACTCCAACCCAACACCTTTATTCATTCATCATCCTCAGATGATGGGTAAAAAATAGAATTTGGTGTCCTCAGTATACAGGTGGCACTCAACCCCAATCTCCTGATGACATCACTCAGAGGTTTTATAGATGAAACAGCAGTGACAGAATACACCCACATCCTAGCATTCATGGGGCCAAGGAGACATCCCTGAAGCCTCTGAAACCAAATCTGGAGGTAGGAGAGGATCCACTGAAAAGTAATGCCTCTTCTATCAGTGCCAGATAGTTAGCTGAGTGCTGTTGGGATCAAAACCTGCTGAGATCCTGAAGGAACAACAGATCTGGACTCTCCTTCTTTCTTCCCCCAAAGTAGGAAGACAGTGGTCAACTGACAGTGTGACCAAGCATTTTGAAACCCAAATGGAAGGGGTTATATAATTCCTTCCATTCAAACACCCATATCTCCTTTCAACTAAATGACTGTGAAGTGTGAATAAGTACTATATGTGCTTCTGAAACTGCCAGCAGCCAATTTTACTGAGGTGTTTACTGTCAAGGTGTTATCTTATCATTTCCTCTGTGTTTCTTAGCAGGTATCTCCATGTATTCAGCAATCTCACCTGATGGTGGAAGGACATAAGAACTTGGCAGAATAGAGGCATTGCATTAGTGTGTATCCCAATGCTGCTACTTTTAACCCAATTGAAAGGAGGAAGAGGGCACACTGTCTCTATTTGGATCAATACATCCCATAGGGTTCAGTCTCCCACTCCGGGGATGCAATCTCCCTGAATTCAACCTCCTGAGTTCTTCTGGAACCTAATATGATGCAATCGATGATGATAATGCGATCTCCCCTCCCTGGGTCTGCTAATTGCCTCTGTAACCAAGTGCTAAAATCAGAGGTAGCACCAAGTTAGACACTTGCACTGACTGTTGCTGCATTTTCCCAAATCCCTGAATTTTCCCTGAATAGCTGTGGTGCATCTCTGGAGGAAAAGAAGATTGCAGAAGCTGTGGCTATCCAGCCAACCACTTCTCCTTTGAGCAGGAGGTTGTGAACCTGAAAAGTGAATGCAGTTCTGGAGCCAAGCTTGATGGACCCTTCAGAACCCATGAACATTTCTCCAAACATGCTACGTGCAGGCATTGTGCTGATTTGCTTGAACATCCCCAAGCTTGGAGCACAGTTTGAGCATTCAGAAGCCTGCCAGGAGCTCACATCTCAAGCTACTGCAATCCTGTTGCAACATTCCAACACTGAGATTACAGGAGGGATGCTGGGAGGAAACGTTTAGCTTTTAATCCTGGCAGTGGAATGTAGGCCAATGAAAAATAGAACCTGCAGATGGTTGATAAGAAAGGCTGTAAAATTCAGGAGCTACCTAAAAATAAACCCTAAGATGCTTTCTATTTTTGGTCCTTCATTACTTGTGGGGAAATGAAAACCAAGGTTACACCGTGTCACATAAATACTTTGCAGAGCCATCTGGATAAGCTTTAGGTAAAAGCAACAACTAGGTCCCTCTCCTAATTCCCTCTCTTGGTTGAACCTTGGATGTGGGGTCTCTGTTGCTGCATTTCCACTTCTAGCAGACTCCGGATTGCAACCTTGCTGCAGCTTAAGAAAGTCATTGCCTTTTGTCTCTTTTTGGCATGAAGCTGATGGTAAGGATCCCTTTTTTCTCTGGTTGCGCATTGCTTAAGGAAGGAGAAGAGTCACATTCTCGTTCTATTATGGGCTTTTCTTACTGCTGCCTTGAGTTGGCAGGCAACAGTTCCACCTGCAGTTGCCAATCCCTATCCTGCCTGTATTGGCTCTCTTCTGGTTCCCTGTTAATTAGTGCTCCCCTGATTCTGCCTCGGGCAGCACATGGCAGGCCAAGTGAGACGGCCAGCTTTACTGCTCTCCCTTCAGCACATCACCATCTGGCAGGGAAAACATCCTGCACTCACGGCTCTGCCAGAGCAGAAAGCAGGGACTGACTGACTGCAGGATTCTGTCCATTCCTTTTCATCTCTTTCCTATGCCATTCCTCCGATGCTCCACTAGGTCATAACCAGAGTTGAATAAAGATTTGGGTTTTTTTTAAAAAAAGAAATCAGTAACAAAGGGAGCTGAGTCACCAGTACATGTACAGCATGCATTTCAACCAAAGGGCTCTAAGCTTTGTCACATGATCATGTATAGGCAATGAGTCAGTTCAGTGCCACTATGGAATCGTCCTTGTTGTGACTGGGGGTGGAGGTGGAGATAAGACCACGATGGTTGCTGTCTATTTTTGAAAGGAAAGACTGAGCAAGAAAAAGCTGAGCAAGGTCAGATCCCAGGATTGTACAGTGGGAAACTACTTCCATACTGCTGCCAAGAAAACTACAGTGGTGGGTTCATAAAGTCACCAGTTGTAGCACAGAAGGAAAAAGGGGAGAGGAGAGGAAAACAAAAACGATCGGGCATTAATGTTTACTGTTACCTCCATGCTTGCTTTCTAGTCTAGATAGCTTATAGCTACATTGCAGTTTGTAGCTCTTATTGATGTTTCATCCCATTGTAAGCTGCCTAGAATCAGAAGAGGAGATTTGGTAAATACATAAAATGATGCAGAAAGTTGGGATTTCTCTTTGTATCGTAAGCAATCAGCATAAAACTACTTTGGAGAGAGAAGCTCCAAATCCTGATTTTTCATCTCTTCTGATATAGCTCAATAGAAAGGCTGCTAGATGGCCTTTATGGAAGAAGCTAGCTCTTGAGAAGGTCTGACAGAGGCCCTTCTTCTCTTCTCCCCCTCTACAACAGTCTAGTGGAAGAGCTAAATAATAATAATAATAATAATAATAATAATAATAATGCCATCTCTGCAAAGAAACGGAAGAAACAATGGATCACCTAGTTAGCTGCTGCAAGAAGATTGCACAGACTGTTTACAAACAACGGCATGACAAAGTAGCAACAATGGTGCATTGAAATACCACTTACCTGCAAGCAAGAACTGGTGGGACCACAAAACAGACAAAGTAATAGAAAATGAAGAGGTTAATATGCTCTGGGACTTGAGAATTCAAACAGACAAGCATCTGCCACACAGCACCCCAGACTTAAGACAAAAAAGTCTGGATAGTGGACAACACCTGGTGACAGCAGAAGAGAAGAGAAAGAACTGGAGAAGATCACAAATACAAAGACATGCAAATAGAAGTAGAACGACTGTGGCAAAAGAAAGCAAAGGTAGTACCAATAGTAATAGGTGCCTTGGGTGCAATTCCAAAACATCTGGAGCACCACTTGAACACCGTCGGCATTGACAAAATCACCATCAGTCAATTGCAAAAGGCAGCTTTACTTGGAACAGCTTCCATCCTGCGACAATACCTTTAACACCATCAAACAACAACATCTGCCTATCCCAGGTCCTTGGGAAGGACTCGATAGGTGGATAAAAATGCCAAATCCAGTCTAAACTGTGCAACCAACCATAATAATGCAAATGCAAATGCAAGGCCAGGCTACTGTATTACAATATGATCTGTTTCTCTCCAATATTTACACAAATTTGGAAATCAAGGCAATCTACATGGAATAACATCTGTATAGGCTGTGCATTAAGACCCCAAGCAAGATGCAATCAGTTGACAGTACTATTTCCTCGCTCCCTGTTATTTTCTGGCCATTTTCCCACTAAGAGAGATGAGTAGGTGCACCTTTGGTGTGGCCCACAATGTTCAAATTAATAAACTAGCAAAAGCCAAGAAACTGAACAGGATAAACTCAGTAGGTAAAAGAAAGAAGTCTGAAAGTCCCAGAAAATGGATGATCTGCTAACTGTTCAAACCGCATCTAGTTATCCTGTCCAACATATGAAAACTGGAAAGCAACTTCAGATATCTGTGGACATCCTTTCGATTTCTCATGCTTCACTCTAACCCTTCTGGGGATCTGGCCAGTTACAAATTGCAATGACAGTATTTGGAAACTGGGGTAGGCAAGGCATGGTATACCATTATCTCAGTAGGTGCTCCACCTTAGTGTGAGCTCTACATTCAGCACATTACGATGCTGCTAAAACAGGAATCCGGGGAAATGACCCCAATTCTATATTTCAGCTGTAATATTACCCAAAACACTAGCAGCATAATGCATCAAAAATATTGAGGACTTTGAGCCATTGAAAGCAATTGAACAGGTCTTGGTCACAATGAATTTAAGTTGCATCCATCTAAGGTCAATCTGTAAGGAACACTTTAAGGCATTTTCTTAGAATACTCCATTTCATTCACTGTTTAGCAGAGCCAATCTATGTGAGCAGATCCAGACCCATCCACAATCCTTAGATGCTTAAGAGATCCACAGTAACATGTAAAATTGCTTACAGATGTGACAAGTTCCCATAGAAAGCCTGCCTCTTGAACTTTTTGTCCTCATGCTGGCGGAGAGGAAAAAGAAGATGAATCATTTCTTTTTATTGGAAGCAGGCTGAACAAAAGGTCCTAAGGGTCATCTAATCAGGGGAAAGCAGAGCAGAGTCGAGGGGATTGTGTTGTTTGCTACCCGCATTCCGAATGCCTGGTGATCAACAGGATAAAGATGGAAAGAGCTGCATTTCCAATTCAAGCTACAAATATAACAGATCATGTGGGAGAATGGATGGCTCCATTTCAGAGAAAATTGAGTGAGATAATTCTTGAGTGAGCTCATATATCCCTCCTATGCATGCTAGGGGCAAAGGTCCTTTTTACAGGCAGGAAACTTTTTTATATATTGGAGAACTTAGTCATCCACACATACACTTTTATAGTCCTAAGTGGTAGAATGAAGAACAGATGAGATCAGGAATGCCTGTGTATCATCCTGTTTCCCATGCTACCCCCTCTAGATGCCTCTGAGAAGTCAAGGAAGACATGAGCAGATCCCCCCCCCCCTCCTCCTCCTCCTCCTCCTCCTCTTCTTGCAGCAGCTGGAATTCGCAGCCTATGCTCCCTTGAGTAGACACTGATTCAACATCAGTTTTATGATGCAATCTGTTATAGGTGTGGACAACAATATGGGTTTGGACTAGGAATCCAAAGTATAAAGAAGAAAATAACTGCCACTAGCATATACTCTGACCTACAGTCATAATATATGTGTTGGTGCCCCTAGCATTCTAAGATACGAATGGTCTAAGGATATGGTAAAAGTCCAAATCCATGGCCATGCCTCTCTAAGGGCGGCATAGCTGCCTCTGATTCTCCACCCTGGGACAGGAACAACATTGGAAGGAGCAACCAGCTACTTACAACTGGCCTGCATCACCAAGAAGAATGAAATTCATGGAATTCACAGTGCATCAATCAGAAACAAATGTACTTGCTGTGTGAATTATGGCCCATCACAGATGTGTCTTGGGACATCAGAATAATGACAATACTGTGCAGGAGTCATTGAAAACAGGACAAGGTCCCTTTCAGTACTGCTCAGAGTGCTTCTGGGGGAAAATGATAAACAGCAGCCAGACGCAATAAGAAATTTCAGCTGCTAAGCTCCATTCTTCTCCCTTCCCTGCTGCCCAAAGCTATTCTGGAGAGCTTTAAGGATGGAGAAGTGGAAAGGAGGCCTTCAATCATAATGTGGCCAAGAAAAGTGTTCTCAGAATGAGAGTTTGGCTGGCTAATCTTTTCTGAGAACATAGCCCGACGATGAGGATGGTTGGAGTTCCTTGGTAAACTTCTCAACTTACCGGCAAGTCAATGTGATGATCCCAGCGCCAGTATCTTAACTTAAGAAATTCTCCAGACAATTCATCAGAATGCTAAAAGAGTTCATTTATTAGAATACAGCTACATGGGACGGCTGCAAAGCTCTGAATGCCAGTTTTGGCGCCAAGCGTTCAAACGTAAGAACATCCCTCTGACTTCATCCCCTGTTAGTTTCAAAACAACTGTTTTCCCCCTCCTGATCTTCCCCCCTCCCAACTTATTAAGTTTAATGAGAGTCCAGGTGTCTTATCAGAGTCCTCAGTTTGTCTCCGTCAGCGAAGGAATGCGAGGGAGGCGATTCTCTTCCGTGCAAGAGTCGGCTTCTATACGGCTGGACACGTGTTGGCTCAATTACATGGCAGGCAAGCAAAGCGAGTCTGACAGTCAAGCTAAAAAACCAGCTGTGGCACTTCTGTAAAAACAGCAGCAGGAGGGACATTTTAAAGAAATGATATGAATATGGATGAAGAATCAAAATGAAGAATCAGCATTTTGCAGTATTACTCCCTCCAAGAAGAACTAAATTCAGTACTGATTTGTAGGAAGGGGAGAAACGTCCCTTTGCACAGATTGTACAAACTTCTCTACTCCCTGAAAACACTCCTTGTTTTTCTAATGAAAACTGCCCTTCTCCCTCAGTAGAAATACGTCTTGCCTCTCCAACCAAATGCATTGCTTTCTGCAAAGAGCAGTGCGATGATGGGGTTTTATATTTGAAAGGATGGCAGAGAAGTATCTGCCATTATCATAATTTCCTACAACGATTATCACTGAAGCTTCTTTTGATGGAGACTTTTGGTCCCAAGAGAGCCACTGAAGCATTGAATGCATATGTTAGGATTCAGTTAAAGAGTGCATCTACTGTAAGTTGGAAGAGACCACAGAGTCCAACTTCCTCCTTGATGTAGGAATTCAACTTAAAGTATCCCTGACAAATGCTGTCTAGCCTTCTCATCCAATGAAGGGGAACACACCGCTCTGGTGGGAACTGGTTCCACTCTTGAACTGATGTCAACGTTGTTACTGTTTTAATCCAACTGGAATATCTCTTCTTCTAACTAAAATCCTTCATTTCATGCTGTGAACTCTGGAAAAATGGAGAGATTTCTGCATAGCATCCTTTCAAGGATTTGAAGAGTACAGTCATAATCCTCCTCAGTCTTCTCAAAGATAAACATGCTCAGACCTTTCACATTCTCTTCATATGATGTATGTAGCTTGAATCATGTCAACTGGATTTCTATTTTCTCAGTGGAAACGTTTCGCTCCTTATCCAAGGAGCTTCTTCAGACTGAAGAAGCTCCTTGGATAAGGAGCGAAACGTTTCCACTGAGAAAATAGAAATCCAGTTGACATGATTCAAGCTACAGACAATTCCACCTGGATGACTGAGAACCTTCATAGACATATTCATATGATGTAGTTTTTATCCCCGGGTTATCCTCTTTTTCTCTGAACCTCTTCCAGTTTGTCTGAATCCTTCTTAAAGAGTGGTACCCAAAACTGGAAATGGTTCTGGGGCTTTTTACTAAGGGCAGCTATTTCTTCCTTATAATTTGGAAGTGACACTGACATAATATAGAAAGAACACCCAGAACATTAGAAAGGTCCTTCACTAGCTTGGGATGGAAAACATCTAATACATCAACTGAAGCATAGCCATTCATTGCTCCAAGCTTCTGACTTTTTCTTCAGGCACCATTACGTCTTTATACTTGTTACAAATATACGCTAGCAAATACAACACACAAATATATCCCAATAGAAGAGAATATCTGTATCTCAGGGTTGAACTGTGGAGTCCTTGGTGCTCTCTGAGCTTGGTATTTAGGTAATGAAATGTCTGCAAGCAAACCACCAAGCTCAGAGAGCACCAAGGACTCCACACAAATATATGTTTGTTGCAATTATATGCTTCCCAAGCAAGAAAAGAAACATGTCACTGTTACAGAGTCCCATCCCTTCAGTTTTGTTCCTTTCTCTAGCTCTTTGTTTAGCCAATATACCAGACCTTTCCAAACTTTTCATGTTGGTGACACACTTTTTAGACATGCATCATTTTGCGACACACTCTTACAGCAGGGCATCATTTCGCAACACACTCTTACAGCAGGGCACAAGGCAGGCACTAGGACCTGTGTGGAATCACAGCAGGTTTGGAGGCAGCCAGGCACAAGGCAGGCACTAGGACCTGCGCGGAATCCTGGCAGGGCAGGTTTGGAGGCTGCAAGGCACAAGGCAGGCACTAGAACCTGCGTGGAAGCCAGGAGGCAGCAGCAGCCGCGACACACCCAGACACTGCAGCCGACACACTAACGTGTCCTGACACACAGTTTGGAAAGCTCTGCAATATACTGTTCATATAGAGAGATTATTGTTAGGAATTCCCCTGCTGAACTCCATTGGCAAACTCCTGTTTGCTCTCACATCAAACAAATTATCTGGAAGTTGGCTACCTTATATCCCTCCTACAGTCTCTACTTACTCAGAAGGAAACAGTCACCCAATCACCCATAATGGGAAAGGTCAGCGACTTTCAGGGCACTCCTCCTGCAATCAAAATTGATCCAGGACACGTTTTGACCCTCACAGTTCAACAGGGAAATTTGCATACCTCTTTTATCCAGCCATACTCAACTTTTCTATGATTCATCCTCCTATTGAACTTCAGTGGCAAACGGCTGATTGTGTTTGATTTTTTTTAACTATAATGTTAAGAATACTCAGTCTAAAACATCATTCAACATATAAACATCTGTGTTATGTAGTCTGTATTGATCATGATTGTGTTTGCTTAATTTTTTTCTTGGATTTATTTTGCATGGTATGTGTTTTCCATGGGTTTCGGATATCTGTGTGTCTGTGTGAATTAAGGTGTGCTAGGAGGGTGTTTTTCTGAGCATCCTTATTTTGCTCTTTGTGAAACTGATACTTCTTTGTGGAAGCAAGGATGTGATTTAGGGCATGAATTTCCTCAGTCTCTTCTTCCACTTCTCAGCCAAATTACAGATCTATCAGCTTCATTACTTTATTTCCTGTGAAATAGCTATTGGAGCAGAAAATGGGGTTCAATTGAGTAGTTTGGAATTAGGAGTTTAGAGTCATGTTTATGCTGTGCTTTGCTGAGGCTTGTTACGTTTTTTTTTTTAGTCTCTTCAATTTATCTCCTGGAAACTTAGTGTTACTGACTTGAACCATTTGTAAGTGGCACCCCCACCCCGTTTCCACAACTTCACTTTTGTGAGAATGCTCACAACACACACTGGACAATTTAAATGTTCCTGTTAACCCACAAAGACTGGCAACCCTTTCTCTAGAGTTTACACATACATCTCAGAATTTAGAAATGACTTAGCAGAAACTCCTTTATAGACAGAAAATCCATAATGCTGTTTTTGGCAAAGGCAAAGAATGACTTTATTCCATGGTCTATCTGGTATTGAAATGATACTGTCACAGAAAATGCACCCGGACATGGAATCTTGATGTGAGTATACTGTATGCAAATAACCATTTTCTTTGCACAGTTGATGTTCTGGTAGAATTATTTCAGCTTTGTATATTTTTCATCTGGTTAATTAAAACTCTAAGGGAAAGGCTGGTGTTCCTGGTAGTAGACTACTTGCTTATTCTATTTTGTTATGCTTTGTTTTCTTTCCAACTTCCAAGCATAATCTGTAGTCCTAGGATTTTCTGTTGATCTCCTTTCAAAGTGCTACCCATATCTGATCCTGCATAGGTTTTTTTTCAAGATAATCCAAGAACAGGTTAGGCCAGTGCTTTCCAAACTGCTGCCGTTGGCAACACACCAACGGCGGCAGCAGTGGCGGCGCGGGGGCACACACGGCGGCGGCATGCATGGCAGCAGCGGCAGTGGCCTCGTGTTTTCCGCTAAAATGCAGAAGCACTGATGGCGCACCGCTGCCGTCATCGCTGCCACCGCCTCCATGCACACTGCCGCCACCATGCGCGCCCCCGCGCTGCCGCCATGCATGCCCATGCTGCCGCTTCTGGGTTGTGTCGCGACACACTAAACTGTGTGTCGCGACACACTAAAGTGTCACGACACACAGTTTGGAAAGCTATGGGTTAGGCACTGCCACCTGTTTAGGGCAGAGCTTTCCAAACTGTGTGTCACCGCGGGAAAACCCAGAAGCACTGATGATGATCAGCGTTTCCGGGTTGTGTGGCGACACACCAGACTGTGTGTGGCGACACACTTTTGTGTCGCGACACACAGTTTGGAAAGCAATGGGTTAGGCACTGCCACCTGTTTAGGACAGAGCTTTCCAAACTGTGTGTCGCGACACAAAAGTGTGTCGCCACACACAGTCTGGTGTGTCGCCACACAACCCGGAAACGCTGATCATCATCAGCGCTTCTGGGTTTTCCCGCGGCGACACACCAACGGCGGTGTGCAAAAACCGAAAGCGGCAGCAGCGCTTCCGGGTTTTTGCGCGCTGCCGCAACGGCGGCACTTCCGGGTTTTCCCGCGGTGATACACCAACGGTGGTTGGTGTGTCGCCGCGGGAAAACTTTGGAAAGCCCTGGTTTAGGGGATCCATACCCACTGGCACTAAAGAGATGGCAAAATATGGGATGCAGTTGGGGTTTAACTGAAACATGGGAAGCCAGGAAACTGTATCCGACTGAAAAGATGATTGCATCCTGAAGGATAGCAAATTCACACAAATAGGCAACTATTTCTGGCAAATTCTTGCAACACGTAAGAAGTACGTAAGTGCAAGAATTTCACATTCTGCCCGTGGGATTTTCACCAAAATTCTCTTCAACTTTGAAATGAATTTCAGAATATATTTTCTGCTTGATACTCTTGGTATCCATTTAGATAGCATGCTCTATATTGCAGGGGAAGGTGTCTGAAGGAGGTGTAAAGATAGGGATGTGTAAAGGACACTAGTGTGAACAAAGTAGCGCTCTTTGACACTTTACAACAGCCACCATTTTTGCAAGTCTTGGCTCTTCCTGGCTGTGTCCCCATGGATTCTGTGAGCAGTCCAAGCATGTGCCAACAACCAGGGAGGGCTTTCAAATCAGACATGTGAACTTTGCGAAGGATGCGGCTGCTTTCAAGCTGGCTTAATTCATAACAACACACTTCCCAATGCTTTGCACCACCCTAAGAAGCAATGGGTTGCCACTTTCCTTATCAAATTACAGTAGGCCTTTATTCTGCAGCAGCCTAGAAGCCATTGCATTTCAGATCGCAATCTGCTTTACAAACATGGAGTTCATTGCCGAACTATATCCAGTCCTTTAATAATTTGTAGGCATTCGTTTAAAGCTCTCATAAGGCCACAGAGTGAAAAGGATGGCATAAGGTCACGATTTAATAAACAATTTCAAAATGTTGTATAAGCCTGAAGCACCCCTCGATAAAAGTACATCATTTAAAAGCTTTAACAACAATCGCACCAAAGATCCATAAGAAATGTTTTAAAATAAAGAATTATTTTACAACTCTAGAGGAGAAACCCAGCTTAAGACAATGTTTTACAAATGCATTTAAGGACAGCAAGAAAAATCAACTGCTTTCAAGCGAGTGATTGAGTGAGTGCTTGCTTTACCATTCCTAATTTTAATGTTCATAACAGTGTATAATTACATATCCAAAGTTTCAGCCTTCTCTGAAAAGACAAACAAGCAGGAGGAACTTAACTATGAATATGAATATTTTTTTTAATTACGGTCACTGACCAGAATTGCAAACAAAAACACATCAAAAATAAAAATAAAGTAAAAACAAAACATTCTGTTGTTGTTAAGCTTGTAACACGGAGAGTATTTTCAGCCTATCACATTCCAATTAATTTATCTGTTCAAAATGAAAGGGATGAATTGTGAAGGAGGATGCCAGCACATAAAATAACTGTGCAAGAGTCTACCTGTGTAGTCAAAGTCAATAAGATGGCTGTTGTGGGTCTTCCGGGCTGTGTGTCCGTGTTCTGGAAGTTGTGGTTCCTAACGTTTCGCCAGCATCTGTGGCCAGCATCTTCAGAGGGCAGGAGCACAGATAGAAGCAAAATCTCTGTGCCCAGGTAGAGTGGCAATGTTCTATTTATAGAGCTAAATTATAGGAGATTAGGTGGGTTTTTTTGTTGTGTTGAAATGTTAACGAGTGGCTGATGAGCGTGATTAGCATGTTCATTGTGAGAAGTATTCCCATGACCTGGTGGTTGGACTGAGTTCGTTGACCTTTTGCAGGCTGTGTTTTTCAGGACTGGTAGCCAGGTTTTGCTAATTTTTAAACTTTCTTCTTTTTTATTGTAACTGTGCTGGTGTTTGTGAATTTCAATGGCTTCTCTGTATAATCTGGTGTAGTGGCTTTTGGTGTTGTCCAGTATTTCTGTGTTTTCAAATAGGATTTTGTGGCCTGTTTGCTTGAGAGCATGTTCAGCTACTGAAGATTTTTCCGGTTGCTGTAGTCTGCAGTGTCTTTCATGTTCTTTTATCCTGGTGTGAATGCTTCGTTTTGTGGTTCCGATGTATACTTGTCCGCAGCTGCATGGTATGCGGTATACTCCTGCAGCAGTGCGGGGGTCCCTTTTGTCTTTAGCTGATTTTAGCATTTGTTGTATTTTTCTGGTGGGTCTGAAGACTGTTTGAAAGTTGTGTTGATGGAAAAAATGGGAGGACGCCACAGTCCGATGGACTAAAAAGGGAGACGGTTGTGGTTGTGTAGAGCAGTTTTCATTTCACCCCATTGGCTGCAGGGCTCTGCTGAACCTTCCCCTCTATTCGATTCAGCCCCTGCCTCGCCAACTTCGCCGGAATGCCAGCCTCGGTGCCCTTCACAGTCGCGCCCCCCAGCAATCCTATCAGGGCGGCTGACTTTGCTTTTTTCAGTTGTGAGAAGCCTCGAGACGCTTCCACACTCCCAATAAGCATCAGCCACCCCAGGCACACTAACTGGAACCCGCCCTGCTTCCCCGCCCTGCCAGCAAGTGGTAGCTGCCAGGCCTTCCCTCTATACTCCCAAGGCTTCTTCCCCCCTTCATCTTCCCTCCATACTCCCCAAGACACCGCAGGCTCAGGTCATTTCACTAACTTCTCTGGAAGAGAAGCGACTGGAGCAGTCGAGCCTCTCTTTCCCTTCTCCTTCTTCCAAACCTCTCCCGCCCCCTTCCACACGATTGGCTCCTGCCTGCAAACCCCGCCCCCTTCCACACGATTGGCTCCCACCCTCAAACCCTGCCCCCTGGCCCTCGAGTGATGTTATAAATGTTATAAATGTCAAAATGGCTCCTGGCATAAAAAAGTTTGCCGACCACTGCACTAGAGGACATGGTTGACGGGAAAGGCCTATCTCAGGTGGCTTCTTTGTGAAGTCCTTTTGATATACGAACAGTAACTCCATGCAGATCTGAAAATGAAAGTGCTGTAGTGTTAAGGTTCATATTAATATTAATATGCTGATGATAACCCTAACCCTTTAGACAGTGCAACCTTCTTCTATTTCCATGTTCTAGTAGGAGCCTAGGAAAAAAAAGTCAGGCTTCTTTATGAATAGCAGAGAGGAAAGGCACTTGCAGAGGTCCCAAGCATTTTTTCTGGATCATTTTTGAAGCCTATGCACACAGCCTCACTAATTTCACAGTCATTGCCATGAAACAGCCATCCAGGGGTATAGCCAGCTGTCATAATTGGCCTTATCGTGCTGGTCTGCTCGAAGCTTGTTTAGCAACAAGGTTTGCAGTTGCTTTGGATATGGTGGAATATTTGCACAGATGGCTTGCTTCAGATTTTCCCAGCTTAACCTGTGCAAAAGCATCAAGTTTGCCAGTGGGGTTCACAGCATTTGCAGAATGATCTGTAGTGCAGAAGATGAATTTATCGTATGCACATTCTTCTTTAACTTTACCTATGAACCCTGTATTTCATGTGGTTACTTCTTCATCCAAGCTGCAAAGAACAAATGATGCTTTGTCCTATTATTCTATACTAGTATCATTCTATACTAATAAACTACAAAAGTAAGACTGTAAAATCAGATGAGTAGAAAACTAAACTAAACTAAACTAGGTAGTAATGCAACAATGAAAATATATAAGGATAGGCTTTGTTGGGGTGTTTAAACTCTTATTAAAGGTCAGTTCCCCCAAAAGTTTGCAAATTGCTGCACAAAACATGGTAACAGTGCATGTTATAATAGAATTACAGTCAGAAAGAGATAAAAGCAATAGATCATTATGGCCACCTAGCATGTCTATTGCAGTACTCTGTGTTTTCATATATAGCATTATTTCATTTTTGCTGTTAGACACGAGGCAAGGCCTTTAGTCAATCAGTGAATGGCTCTGCTTGGTCTTCATTAGCATAATAAGCCAGGCCTGGCTCAGTGGATTTTGACTTTGGCTGTTTCCATGGGTCTCTTGAACTGTGTTGGGCTAACAGATAATAGCAATCTATCCTCTGACATCTGCCGTAGTGGCACTGGAGTGTGATGGACTCTGCAGGTCACCTGTAAGCCATGACAATAATGTAGAGCATTATGGTTACATCCTAATCTGAAGTCTCCCAGTGAAATCCAAAGAATGAAACAAGCTGGGAAGGTCACCATAAATGTTCATAATTGCTGGACATCCAAAGAGTGTAAGGTGTTTTAATTTAACAGCCTCACCTGTTCCTTCCACCAAATCAAGTGGAATTAATCTAACCACTTGAGAAGTATTACTGAATTCAACTATTGATTGATTGATTGATTGATTGGATTCTCTTTTTTTAATTTCAAGCTGATCCAGACTGACACCAGGACATGGGAATACTTCTAACAATGAACATGCTAATCACGCTCAGCAGCCACTCATTAACATTTCAACACAACAAAAAACCCCACCTAATCTCCTATAACTTAGCTCTATAAATAGAAAACAAACATTGCCACTCTACCTGAGCACAGAAAGAGCGCTTCTGTCTGTGCTCCTGCCCTCTGAAGATGCTGGCCACAGATGCTGGTGAAACGTTAGGAACCACAACTTCCAGAACACGGCCACACAGCCCGGAAGACCCACAACAACCATCGAACTCCGGCCATGAAAGCCTTCGACAATGCACCAGACTGACATCTTTCTCTGCCAAACACTGCGGAACTATTCCAATGAACACCATGCTGTGCATTATTCCTAAAGGCTAAACTTAGACTGGGACCTGCTGCAGCCATTGGTCCCCTGTGTTAAACAATGGATTACGTTAAAGCCAAGATCAACGTCAGCATGGCAGAAAAGATTGCGCCATCCAAGCATCGTTCCATGCTTAGAGGGCATGACAAGCACAGCTATCCTCCAGATGAGAATGTAAACAAACCCTATCAAATGTGCCACTTTTCCTGAAACCATAATGCTCAAAGTGTTTATTTTCCTCTTAATAGAACAGGAGATACAAGGAGTGCTGAAGATGAAGTAATCAGGCGGTATTTATTTATTTAGCAAATGTATATAGTGTTATAAGCATTTGAGCCCAGGGTCACAGGGAGAAAGAATGAAAGGAAAAAGAATCTGTGTGATGCTTTTGGGCTGGAGACTGATAAAATATTCTCTTTATTCATGGTTTGGTGGTTGTAAAGGAGAGAGTCAGACCAGCCACGTGTTCCTTCTCATCTCCAGCCCAGAAGGGGTGAGTAGAACAGGGGCTAAATATAGACCATGGACTCTTTTTGAAAAAAGTACTGTTAATCTTTGTTCCCCTGAACCTAAGGGTGTAATTTCAAAAATGTATCAAATGTTATTGGAAATAGATTAGACTTAAGAGAAAGAATTAGATGGTAATACTTAGCAGTCCCTATGGCAGCGGGAGGGATTTTTCTCAGCACCCACACAGGAAATTCATCTTAAACTTTTACACTGATAGCATCAAACCCCAATAAGAATCTCACATGTATCTTCTAAATATTCAGTCAGGTGCTGGTGAGGCTGTAAAGAAAGGAACATCTTCAGAGTATGAGTTTTGAAGGAATGTGTTTCATGAAATGTCTTATATACTGTAAGTAAACAAAAAATTGAACTCTCTCCAAAGCTAGGTTTGCTACATATATTTGATGGCCAGAATAAGTCATTGCAAAGTAAAAAACTCATTAAGTTTTTACTTCTAGCAGCCAAATTAGACATTGCTGAACAATGGAAATATCTAGATCAGTGTTTCTTAAGCTGTGGTCCTAGGACTTCTGGGGGTCCACCAAGACCCTCTCAGGGGTCTGTGAAATCAAAATTATTTGCCAGCCTATTTTGGAAAATAATACAATATTAAAATCCCATCAAACAATTGTGAGAACCGGTAGCAGCAGGAAATGTGTCAGTTTTAATTTTTAATTCAGTAAATATTGATAAATATAACCCATACAAACAAAAGCTCTTTTGGGATCCTCCATAATTTTTAAAAGTGGGAAGGGGTCCTGAGAGAAAAAAAAGTTTAAGAAACACTGATCTAGATAATGTATCTCAGTGGATAGATAGATGGTATGATAAGATTTGGTATATAGTGTTGCTTGGAAAATGTCTATTAGAATCCACTGTATGAATCAGTGTTTCACAAGCTATGGTGGGATTTTATTATTTCTATAAGAGATAAGTAAACTGGCATTGATTTGCATAAAAAATTATAGGTATATTAAAATGTACCAATACTGTCTCTCTCTGTGCGTGTGTGTGTGTGTGTGTGTGTGTGTGTGTGTGTGTATACCATGAACTAATATTTCATGAATGAGAGATTATTTTTTCACACTGTAGAAAATATTAAGAAGAATGATAATAAGCATGCAGTTGCATATACATGCATGCATTTTAAGAAACACTCAGTTCTTTGTATGGTCTCTTTTATTGTTTCCCATGCAAGAGAAACAAGATCATAGATCCAATTTTTAGTTGATTAATTATCCATCTGCAAATGGGATCAACTTTTAAAATTTCCCTGTACCCAGCTCTGCTGCAGATAATTCTGTTTGTCATAAGAAAAGACATGTAATACTTCGCTTTTTGATCAAGTCATTACAGCAGGGGGGACAATATCTGTCTGTCTGTCTGTCTGTCTGTCTGTCTGTCTGTCTGTCTGTCTGTCTATATCTATCTATCTATCTATCTATCTATCTATCTATCTATCTATCATCTATCTCTATCTCTATCTATCTATCTATCATCTATCATCTATCATCTATCATCTATCATCTATCATCTATCATCTCTTTATCTCTTTATCTATCATCTATCTATCTCTATCTATCATCTATCTATCATCTATCTATCATCTCTTTATCTCTTTATCTATCATCTATCTATCTCTATCTATCTGTCTATCTATCTATCATCTGTCTATCAACTCTTTATCTCTTTATCTATCATCTATCTATCTATCTGTCTATCTATCTTCTATCATCTCTTTATCTCTTTATCTATCATCTATCTATCTATCTATCATCTATCATCTATCATCTATCATCTCTTTATCTATCATCTATCATCTCTTTATCATCTATATCTATCTATCTATCTATCTATCTATCTATCTATCTATCTATCTATCTATCTATCTGTTGCAGTACATTAAAACTAAACGTTTTAAGTAAACATGTGCAGAATTGCACCGTCTGTCATTTGAAGCCACTCTGTTTTTCATAAACAAATTGTGCCCAACACAGTTTTTGACTGGTCCCCCCTGCTAGGACTCAACTTCCCTGAATGCTGTGTTGTTCAAAAATATCTCTGCTCATCAACAGGTAGATCTAATTCAGGATTAAGTCGCACTGGGCTGAGCAGATTTTAATACCCAATGCACGTGTGTTGAATTGGACTGCATGTTAAGCAGGTAGAAGCCCCTGCAGCTTGTTTTTTTTTTTTTTTTTTAAGAAAACTAATCCTGGACTGTTCACTTTGCAATGCTTAGTTACAGTCATCTCAGTTGCAGTTTCCCCCTAGTGCAAAAAGACCTGGGCACTTCAACTTGCTTGCAATCAGCTTTACCGGCCACAGGACAGGCTGAAATTCCGGATGAATGCCGACCGGTCAACTGGCTTCATTTCATGAAAACTTTGTTTTTGGCCCCACTGTGCAGGCAGTTCAGGGGCAAAGATTAACCGTCTCTGCACCTATTTCGCACATACAGTAGCACGCATGGACTGCCAAGCGGTGTGTTTCCTACATGGCTCTGTGACAGGCTCCTGCTGCAAAGCTCGCTGCATGCAAATGGACTTCAGTTTCTGAATGAGCATCACCATAATGACTTCTTAAATCTAGGAAGCACTCACTAATTTAAGAGATGCCTTTTTTTCTCTCTCTAGTCTGCCCTAGTAGTGCTGAGGTGAGGGTGATTTACATTTTGGCTGAATAACACGACCTAATTACTCTAAAGTTATGATGTTTCTGGGTAGCATACCTAGTTAAGATATTTATATGGTAAGGTAAAGGTAAAGGTTCCCCCCGCACATTTGTGCAGTCATGTCTGACTCTAGGGGCCGGTGCTCATCTCCGTTTGTTAGCCGAAGAGCCAGCGTTGTCCGAAGACGCTTCCACAGTCATGTGGCCGGCATGACGCATGTGGAACGCTGTTACCTTCCCACCGAAGTGGTACCTATTCATCTACTTGCATTTGCAGGCTTTTGAATTGCTAGGTTGGCAAGAGCTGGGGCGAGTGCGGGAGCTCACTCCACACGCAGGGCTAGGGATTCGAACCTCCGAACTTGCAATCTTCCGATCGACAATCCTGGCGCCTTACCCGCTGAGCCACCACAGTACCTTCTTATTAATTGCACCCAAGATGGTTAAAGCAATATGAAACAAAACAGAACTAAATGGCAGATGTTAATAGTACAGTATAACAGTATATAATGTTGTTGTTGTTGTTGTTGTTGTTGTTGTTGTTATTATTATTATTATTATTATTATTATTATTATTTTGCTTTTCTCATTTTCCAATGGCCAGCATAAATAGCACTGCCTTTCTCCACCACTGGAAAGAAAGAAAGTGGCCAAATAACTAACTAGAGGGAGAACTGGAGAGTCGAAGGCCCTAACGAAAAGGTCTTCAGGCTGATTGCCTGCTCCTGTTACTGGTAAGGGCAGGAACCGTTGAGAGAAAGCCTTTGACGAACTTCTCCCCACCCAGAAAGGTTCTTATGGTGTCTCTAGGCTTCACCGATCATCCCTGAATACTGATCATGATGCATGAAAATAATGGTGGCTGCATTCAAATGAATCGGGCTGCACAGTGCCAGACTTCTATGGTGGCAAGAGACACATCTACTGCCACCTAATGGTTGTCCAGATCTTTGTAGCCCCTAATTCATGCATCCCCTGGAGATCCAAAGTTGTGAATAGTTGTTCAACATAGTCATTTCCTAGGGTTCAAAGAACTGGTTTCTCCAGATCATTTACGATTATTAACATTGCTATCTCTCCCTAGAAGGGAATCGTCACTCAGTCCAAACTGGGGTTGGCAGCACGGGACATAGATAAGGCAGAATACAGCCTGGCCAGCCACCGAAATACCATTCAACATAGTAACATTAACTGGTACATTACGATGGAAACAACACAGCAGATAAGACAAGGATCGGCAATAATTCAAACTGTACCAGAACTACTGATTTCATCACTTCTGAATGGTAAAGTGACATTTCATCTCAAAATCTGTTAGCATTTTTGATGGCTAAATATATTATTAGCCCACCCTCTTATTCTGCCAGAGACCATTAATGCAAAATAAAATAACATGTTGCCTGTCAGCTTTTTAATGGCAAATACTAGAATGAATTGGATAAACAAATATTCTGAAATCATATTCAAAAGTACAACGGCTGATATTAAATAATCCCTTAAATTATAACAATTTACAAAAGATTGGCATCAAAACACTTAGAGGACATTTTGGGGAATGTTTCTTGCAATTTTTATTTCCTAACAAAGCTTTTTCTCTTCCACAAAATATTCCTTCCTTTGGGGGGGTCTCTAGAATGAGATGTCACACCACACAGCAATGCTTGTATTCAAATAAAAGAGAGGCTCAGGGCTCTCTTACTCAGTGGCAAAACAGATATGACCACCTTTGACAAAATAGCAGCAAAACACGAATCATCAAATAACCTGAACACTTTTGTCCTGTTTAGCAATCCATGCCACATTGGTCATGCTCACATGAGAGAGGGGTCAAGGAATCCATTTATGCCAACTTGGAAAATCCTTCCTTGAATAGAGGTGGGGGCCTCAGGCACAATCTTTCCCCTATTTTCCTCCCTGCTTTGTCTTCTGTGCCTAGGAAGATTAAGACCATTTCGCAAGCTCAACAGCAGCATGGTGATCTTAACGATCCTCCTTTAGATGATAAAGGGACTTCGAAATAAACATCTCAAATAACCATGACCTAGCCCCAGGTGCAAGGTCACACAGCCACCTAGAAACATATTTAAGGATTCCCTTACTAACTTTGCTCAGACTGAAGAAGCTCCTTGGATAAGGAGCGAAACGTTTCCACTGAGAAAATAGAAATCCAGTTGACATGATTCAAGCTACAGACAATTCCACCTGGATGACTGAGAACCTTCATAGACTTAGTAATCAACAACAACAACAACAACAACTTTATTGATTAGTCTTACGACCATATCAAAGATAAAATAAGATAACAAGAATACAATACAATTCAATTTAACTAATAAAATTGATAAAAATACACCAAAATAGGAAATAAGATAATTGAATAACCTGAAATAATAATAAATACAATACATGTATATCTAATCAGAATTCAAATGAGTTCATCACCCCTACATGGGACTCCAATCTTTTCCATATAATGGGCTCTCTGGTGAACTGCCTTGTCTACAAACTTGGCAGTCCTATTCACAATAAAAGTATTTGAGCCCGAAAGAAAATAAGATAATCTGTGATTAGAATCCCAGTGTGCTGTTCTTTCTAACAAAGGAGACAGGAATTTAATCCTAAGTGAATCATATAATTTGCAGTCGAACAAAACATGGGCAATATCTTCTATGGCTGGGTCCCCACATACACAAGTCCTCTCATTATATGGCAAATGATGAAAACGTCCATATTTAACCATAGAGTCCAACAATTCAAACCTAGCCCTGGAATAGGCCCTTCTCAGATTTTGTGTTAGACTCATCGACAGGTATTTTTCAAATTTAAAAATAGTTTTATTCTTAGCTAACCATTTTAATGAACCATTTTTTGCCAATGTCTCCATGTCCAATTGGGCACTGATATCCAGGGCTCGCTGTTTAAAAATATCCTTTGCCTGCGGTGCAGTTATAAGTACCTGTTGAATGGAAAATCCATATTGTGTAATAACTTTAGTGAGATGTTTTAACCAGGATGTGGTAAAATCCAAACTCATTTGTTCAAGTAGGCATAATTTGGGAAGCCTATCATGGTCCATTGAATGGACCTTCTGCCAGTAAGAAAAGACCTTTGATACTGTCTGGCTATGTATAGAGTGGATACCTGTTTCTGCTCTAATTGCGGGTGCTGACGTATTTTTATCAACTCCCAGTATACTTCTTAAAAAGCGGGTTTGAACATATTCAAGTGCAGCAGAATTTGTAAGACCCCACACTTCCGCACCATAAGTCAACATTGGGACAATTTTTGCTCTAAATACTTTCAGAATAGGGGTCAAAGTGCCGGGATATTTATAATTATACAGTTTAGATAGCCTTTTGGCACAGACCTCAGCCCTCCCTGCGGTCCTTCTGAAATGATTGTCCCAGGCTCCAGTATCAGTAAAAACCACTCCTAGGTAAGTGAAAGAATTCACTTGTTCTATAGGCTCCCCATTTATTTGCCATTTATATTTCATCCTTTTTCTTTTACCAAAAACCATCACTTTAGATTTAGACTTATTTATAGTTAAAGAGTTATGAACACAATAGACATTCAACTTTTTCAGGAGTCTTCTCAGGCCAACTTGTGAATGTGCCATCAAAATCATATCATCTGCATATAATAGGACATTCACAAATATGCCATGAATTTTTAACATGTGAGTATCTACGGTACGCATAAACCCTGGAATATCATTAATATAAAGATTGAAGAGCATTGGAGCTAAGATACAACCCTGCCTGACACCTCTATGAGTAGGAATACTTTTGGTTAAAGAGCCATTTACACCAGTTCTTACTTTTAAATAAGTATTTGAATAGAGGGCCTTTACCAGGAATAAAAGTCTGGGCTCCATATTTAAATTAATTAATTTCTTCCATAAAATGTTTCTATCTATGGAATCAAAAGCTGCGGTAAAATCTATAAAAGCAGCAAACACTTTTTTACCATTTGCCAATTGTTTTGAAATAAGATGATGTAATGTGAAACAATTATCTATTGTGGAGCGATCTGGTCTAAAACCAGTTTGTTCCTCTACAAGGAGGTTTGTCCTAATTACCCAGTCCTCTATTTTGCCCAAGAGGTGTTTGGCATACATTTTTGCAGCAATTCCTATAAGACTGATTGGTCTATAATTTTGTGGCTCAGTCCTATTTCCTTTTTTAAATATAGGGACAACAATTGCTACTTCCCATCCTACTGGAATGAATCCTGTGTTGTTTATATAAGAAAACAAACCTGCAAGTAATGGGGCCCACCAGTCAGTATGGGTTTTAAAAAGTTCTGGTGGTAAAAAGTCCTCTCCTGGAGCCTTGTTGGGTTTCAAGGAATGGATGATAGATTTAACTTCTGCCACTGACACTGAGGGCCAAAGAGGGAGGTTTTCAAAATAAGTAGGATCAATTATACTTTCCTGCAAGGGTCTTTGGTTTGACTCAGTAAATAAACTTGTATAGAAATCCTCCCAGACTGAGGCAGGTATAGGAATGTCAAGTTGAAAATTGCGTTCCTTCAATAAACCCGAGACGGAATTCCAAAAAAATATTGAATTAGTTCCTTTTGCTGATAATTCCAAGTCTGCCCATATTTTAGCTGTATAAAGAGCTTTTTTGGACACAATAAGTTTCTTATATTCCCGCCTGATTTGTAGCATTTTGGATTGATTTTTTATACTAGGATAACTCTGGGCCATACGCATTGCTGCCCTTAAATGTTTCCTAGTATGTAGACAATCAGAATCAAACCAGTTCATACTGTTTTGAGAATGATTTCTAGCAGGAACTTTATCTATCAAAAATTTCCTCAACGAGCTAGACAAAAGATTATATTGTGTGAAGATCTTGTCTGGGCATTGAAAAGGAGTTGAAATAGAATTTCTCCAAGACTGAACCTGCTCTGAGTTTAGATAGGTTGTTATTGCCTTTGTATCTACCTTGTGCCACCTAAGTCTTCTGTTTTGCCTAATTTCAATATTGGCTAGTAACCTCTTATCATAAGTCATAAATGATCTAATATCTGATCTGGCTGCAAAATAAACTGTAATCGGCTGATGATCGCTGTCTTCTCTCACATGGGCTTGAATATCTGAAAATAACCCAGACTTATTTCGAGAAACACAAATATAATCTAGGACACTACTAGAGTTTCCTGTATGAAATGTAAATGGATATATAAAATCAGATTCTTTGCCTCCTAAAATATGAAGGTTACATTTATAAATTAGTGAGACCAACTGAGAACCCGCCATGTTCCTTTTGGAATCTCTAGAACGCCAGGGTGGGTTGTTAATAAGGTAGTCCTCAGGAATAACACCCAGTCGTACAAAATCAAATAAAGAAGCCCCCACTCTGGCATTAAAATCTCCCGCTAAAATTACAATAGCATTGGGGTAATTAAGGTTTATCTTCAACAGTAAATTTTCTAAATTTACCCAAATGTTGGGAGAAAAGTATGGAGATGAATATGGTGGCAGATAAATGTTCACTAGTACTACTACAACTGCTTCATACGAAAATTTAACCACCAAATAGAAAGGAGAATCAAAACCAAACACCAGTTCCTGGCCTTGCCAACCCAACTCAGCCTTGGCAAGTATCGACAATCCTCCCGATGCCCTTCCTTTAGTCTTGTGTTTCACTGCCGGGACTGACCAGGAATTAAATCCTGGAATGTGGATCCTTTCTTCCTCTTTGGACAGCCAAGTTTCTTGAAGAGCTATAAAATCAAAGCCAGAGAGAAATTCCAACAAGTCTCCATCAGATACTCGATTTTTCCAACCGGCAATGTTCCAAGTCAGTAGGTGGAGAAAAACCTTGCAATTGATGTTGGCAGGCGGCCCCATTGGAGACTTGAAATTTTGGGTTAGAGTACATGAGGCTTTTAGTCAATCGGCAGGGGTGATGTTGTCTAGAATGCCTTCTGTATCGAAGAAGACACATTGATTTACAAGTTGTCTGCCTTCGTCATTGTCTTGTTGATGGGGAAGCGCCAACAGAGATTGGGGAGCAAGACAATTATGATGAAATACTTTAACAGGTTGAAGAGTCAAAGTAGAATCAGCATCCAAACAAACAAAGTCCTCACTAACAGGTAAGGATGTTCCAGCCTTTAGTTCTTTCCATAACCCATTTTGAACTTCTCCTTCAAATGCTGTAGATCTAGCGTATGCGGGACTCATTTGAGACAACATTTGGTTGGAAATAGAATCCTTAGGACTCAGTTCTATTCCACCACCAGCATCCGATTTTAACACACAAGATACTTTAACTTTCTGCAGATTATCTGGGACTGGATTGAGCAATGCCATTTCCTCACAATCAGCCTGTGTTTCTAGACATTTCTTTTCTGTTGAAGTAGTAGTATTTTGTTGAACAGATATATTTTCACAGGCCTGAGTACTTAGTAATGCCATATTTATTAATGGCTTTGCCATAGATTGTGTTGTTTTCAATGTCTCTCTTAATTCATCCAGTCTTTGTATAACATCTGATTGCTCTGATTGTGGTAACTCCCCAAATAAGTCAATCAGCGTTTCTTCTGGCATTTCCTCCCTCAGGGTCATTGCTGTTGTAGCAACTTCATGATTATCTGTATGTTTGCTACTGCCATCAGAACTTAAAGCAATATTACCCCCTTTCAAAGACTGATCAAGGAGAGGACTCACTTTCTCTGAGCTAAAAACACGTATTGGAAATATTGAAAAAGTACTCAGGAAAGGCTTCATTTTAAAAAGCATGCTGGGAACTATAGGCTGCTTAAATATTAACAAAACTCGGATATAGTCTCTTCTGGATGGCAGCCATTCAGCATGCACTAAGTCTATCAGAGAGCGTTCGCATCGTAGCAGCAGACTCAACGAGAGCATAACAGCTCTCCTATCACCCCATCTCCCTCTATTCATTTTATTATCATAAATCTGCAAGGTAATCTGTTTGGTTTGTAAGTAATAACTACATGGATCTCCTCTCTGCCTTTTTCCTGGTTGAGAGCTATTTTCTTTAGAGCTATTCTTTCCTCTCCTTTCGGTTTTGGGAGTAGAGCCAGCTTTATTTTCTGTATTAACCCCTTGATGACTGTTGGTGGGAGTAGTAGTAGATATCTTCCTGTTTCGTTCTGTTTTATTTGGATAGTTCTTAATGAATTTTACAACGGACTCCTTCAGGGAGTCAACCTGATCCTTAATTGATGTTAGAAGTTCGAAGATTGAAACCACTGTCTGTGCGGTAAGCAAGCACTGACTTAGTAGGTAGCTGTGATGTTACCTGTTGTAGAGTCTCTGTTGAACCTTTTCAAATCAACCTGGAATCAATAGAATGGAAACCTAGAGTGCTTTGTCTGTAGCTTGAATCATGTCAACTGGATTTCTATTTTCTCAGTGGAAACGTTTCGCTCCTTATCCAAGGAGCTTCTTCAAGCTTCTTCAAGGAGCTTCTTGGATAAGGAGCGAAATGTTTCCACTGAGAAAATAGAAATCCAGTTGACATGATTCAAGCTACAGACAGTTCCACCTGGATGACTGAGAACCTTCATCGACGTCATGCTCACATGTTTGAAAAACAACAGATACAAAGAATTTTCCTTGTGAAGTCATCCTTGGTTCAATGGGTGAACTTTATTCACTTCTTTATTAAGAACGTTATTAAGATCAGATTGTTTGGTTGCTTTTTCCAAAAGTTCTTTCCTGGACCATACAATCCCCTTTGGCCTAGTCATTGTTGGTGTAGTCTTCAGCCCTGCCCAAGGAAGAGAGCTCACCTCCCCTTTTTAAAGCAACACTTCAGTAGAGAACAAGATGTGCTAAAATAACTGTGCCCCTATTGTTGCATGTACCAGCTGGCCATGTTCCTTAGCATCTGCAGGCACAATTCGGGTCCAATTTCCGGGTTGAATCTTTGCACGTTTACACATGAGGCTTCCAAGTGAGTCAGACTCCTCTACTGTATACAGCAGAGCTTTCCATACTGTGTGTCGGGACACATTAGTGTGTCAGCTGCAATGTCTGGGTGTGTTGTGGCTGCTGCTGCCTCTGAGCCCTGCCAGGATTCCACGCAGGTCCTAGTGCCTGCCTTGTGCCTGGCTCCCTCCAAACCTGCTGTGATTCCGCGCAGGTCCTAGTGCCTGCCTTGTGCCTGGCTGCCTCCAAACCTGCCCTGCCAGGATTCCGCGCAGGTCCTAGTGCCTGCCTTGTGCCTGGCTGCCTCCAAACCTGCTGTGATTCCGCGCAGGTCCTAGTGCCTGCCCTGTGCCCTGCTGTAAGAGTGTGTCACAAAATGATGCATGTCTAAAAAGTGTGTCACCAACATGAAAAGTTTGGAAAGCTCTGGTATACAGAATAGCCCTGTTCAGTCATCTACTTTCCAACTGTTAATAGCTTGGAATCTGGGGAGTTATCAGGCCAACCTATCTGAAGAAGATCTAGGTTGGGGAAGCTGCTTTAAACAAACTTTTCTTCTAGTAGTCTTCAGCCCATCAAGTTTTCTCTCCCTTTTTTCATATCAGAAAGAACACAATAATCTTCCATCTGGTCAATGTCTTCAAGGACTTTGAAAACCATTGTGCATATGGTGTTATTCCATGAATTCATTCACAGGGGAGATAACAAAACACCTGGATTTTTTTCTCTCTCAGTACTATACAACTGCAGTGATTAATCCATCTCCAAGCTATTCAGCATCTCACTGTTTTTAAACTCAAAGTACCCTGAGCCAAGAGGATGATGTTGGATTTGGACCAGGGAAACATAGGTTCAAATCCACCACAGCCAGCAAAACTTGATGAAGGGCTCCAGGCTAGGCTTTCTCTCATTCAGCTCATGAGGTTGTTGTGGGGATAAAATGAAGAAGGTTTCCAAGTAAGCTATCTTGAGTCTTTAGAAGAAAAGATGAGATATAAATTTATCATATATGTATGACTAGGAATTTGGAAGGTTGTCAGTCCAGTACATTTGGAGTGCCCCAGGCTGGGGAAAAAATGTAATCTCATGACAAAAACAAATTTTGAATATCATAGGATATGTTTAAAGAAACAGTGAGTTACAGGTATGAAAAGACTGAAACCAATTTGACTACATTATGTGATATCCTAAATGGATACTGCAATGAACGTGTGAGTCCCATCAGTGCCTATTTAGTTTCTTCTGTCCTTGGTAACATTTTCTACAGCTTAGCCTGACACAAGGGTGTCAGAAATAGCATCTTGAAGCAGGAAAGAGAAACACACAATCATGGCATCATGGCATCATGGCATGAGTGGGAGGCAATACTTGACATTCAATTGCCAGTTTTAATTAGCAATTAGGTATTTATTGCAACGTGAAGTTTGGCTTTAGTTAAGTCATATTATGGTTGAATGGAATTGTTTCCCTGCTGTAGCGACAACATTTGAAAGCTATGAAAGGGATCTCTTATCTAAAGCAATAAAAAGCATTGGGTTGATTATGACCAAGTCATATCTGAGAGCCAGTTTGGTGTAGAGATTAAGGCACCAGGCTAGAAACCGGGAGACTGTGAGTTCTAGTCCCGCCTTAGGCACAAAGCCAGCTGGGTGACCTTGGGCCAGTCCCTGTCTCTAGCCCTAGGAAGGAGCCAATGGCAAACCAGGAGACTGGGAGTTCTAGTCCTGGCTTAGTCATGAAAGGTGGCTGGGTGACCTTGGGTCAGTCCCTGTCTCTCAGCCCTAGGAAGGAGCCAATAGGAAACCAGGAGACTGGGAGTTCTAGTCCTGCCTTAGGCCTGAAAGCCGGCTGGGTGACCTTGGGCCAGTCCCTGTCTCTCAGCCCTAGGAAGGAGCCAATAGGAAACCAGGAGACTGGGAGTTCTAGTCCCGCCTTAGGCACGAAAACCGTCTGGGTGACCTTGGGCCAGTCCCTCTCTCTCAGCCCTCAGAAGGACGCAGGAGCAAACCACATCCAAATAATAAGCAGGTCCAATTCAGCTAAGATTTTTGCCCCGTCAAGGTTAATTAAATGCTGCCACCTGCTGAAGATACAGACAGAATTAATTTCTTTGTTCTTTCTTTTTTAATGAATGATTTTTTTTCTTTCCTTTCTTTTTCTTAGAAAAATAAGCTTGGTTTAAAGAAATAGCTTTTCTTAGAATCGTGGTCGATTCTAAGCCCAGTTAAGCCTAGATGTACTCTACTGTTATACAATAAGATATATTCCATATTTTTTCATTTCTGTGTCTTCTTGTTTGCTATACTTCTTTGAACATTTTCATGTGTCCCATCACCTTCCTCTTTTTTTTTTCTATATCCAATATTCTCTATTGCTTTTCTTCATTCAAATGGGAGCCTATTAATATAAGCACAATCCAGAGTGATGGTGGGAGGAAAGATTCTCATGCTTCTCAAATCCTGTTATTCAATCTCTAGCTCTCTCCACAGTATTACAGCACAGATGATGTGAAGAGCCTTGACTTGACCAGTCTTGACACTGGCACTTCTGATAAGAAGAGACAATCCTCGGTTGGTTGGATAATTAGTATGACCTGATAACAGGGATTTCCCATGTTTCTGATTTCTCCATTAACCACAGTTGCAAGAGAAGCAGGCTTACCTGTCACAATTGACATTTTGAGCTCCAAACTGCTCACAGATGAAACCCTGGTTTGATGCAGCTAATGCCATTCCTAAAGATTCGTCCACTATTCCTGAGGTCTCTGAGATGAACTTTGAGACAAAGACAGTGGCCATGTTTGGATAAGAAGACTGATTTCTGCCCTCATGTTTTCCTCTGTCTTGTGCTTTGATGCTTCTTTGGTCACCACCCATCCTTTGCTTTCTCATCCATCCTCCACCATGTCTCCACAGCTTGGGCTAAAGTGTGAAGTTCTGTTGATCTGTGGAGCCAAGCCAATATCTGCCATTCTACTGACCACATGCAATCTGCCATCTTCACCCTGCCTTGCTTAAATGAGCTTATCTCAGCCAGACCACAGCACACTCTCTTTCTGTTATATCTAGAGTATAACTGACTACTTTCATCCATTGCACTCTTCTGAGTGCCATGAAAAGGTACCACATAATAGCTGGGGGCATTGGCATGCCAACTCTGTTTCTTTTTACATGATCTTTTGTTGTTGTTGTCATTGTTGTGGTTGTTCACATGCTGCTACCCATTTCAGAGAGATTCTGGATTCATATGCATGAAACAAACACTTTACAGCTTATTAGTTCAGCCAAGCTGGGCTGAACTGGAACCCAAGACATCTTAGTTGCTCTGTGACCAACTGGGACTGGACCTCCTGCTCTCCAGGTCCATCCCTGCATGTTTAGGCACTGCCCACTTCAACCTGGCTGTTTGCACATCTGTACTATTTAAGGTGACAGAAGGGGAAGGTGGTTAAGTACATGGCTGTAGAATTGCATGCACCTGTAATGGAATTTAGAGTGACCTTGGGGAAGATATGAGAGAGCCGATAAGCAGGGAAAGAGTGAGATAGGATGTTTGCAGCTGAGATCTGGTAGCCCATGGCTAGTTGATCAATTGTGTACGTGCACAATCACACACACATATCCAGCTGTATAAAGCAAGTCTCCTCTGGGTTTCAAAGGCAACCTATCCTGTTTGAGTTCTCAGCTCTCCGAGGCTTCAGAAGCTGGATGGCAATTTAATTTGACAAGGCGTCAGGAACTCTGTTCTAATAAGATATATGGGAACTGTAGCCATGAATGCATCTTCTTCAGCTCTCCCCCTTTCACACTGGAAGGCATTATTTTCTGATACTTCTCCCTGGTAAATCACTGTCTCCATTTGAGGCTGAATGCCTTTTAAAAGATTTTCCTAGATTGAATTACTGTTCTTGGTGCATGTTAGTGCATGTAAATGGGGGCCTGTCCTGTACCACCCATGGCCTTTCTTGTGCTACTGTGACTGAGATAGAACTGGAATGATTGGTGACTTGTGATAGAACAATCATAGAGCTTTGGGTGGGCATATGGGTGCTGAATAAACATGTGTGAGTGGGAGAGTGAAATGGTGGCATGTCTGCTTTTGAAAGCCTGCAGACAGCCTGCATCCATAACTGCGTGCATAGAGGGGATCTTTGCAAGCCCAGGAATCCTGCTTTCTCAGAAATTACAATCAGGTGGAAAAATTGCGACATGAAGCAACGGTATACATGCAGGTTCCCTTTAAGCTTTCTACTGAGATGCTATAAGAAGTGGCATCAAAATGCTCCCCAATGTTCAGGATTTGCAGGCAGTTTCCAAATTATTCTTTGCTAAATCAGTAGATATTGCTTCATTTCAGTGATGTTCTGTATTTAAACACTACATGTGTCCTGTGGGCTTAAGGTTATCCTACGGGGTAAGATTTGTTTGTTTGTCAAATTTATCACCGCCCATCTCTACAGCAGTAGACTCTGGGCGGTTTTATCCCGCCTTTATTATTTTTATAAATAACTCAAGGCGGCGAACATACCTAATACTCCTTCCTCCTAATTACAGAGGCATGTTCTGAATGGGAAAAATTAAATTCTTACAGCTTTCGCAGATAATTGTGTCAAAATAGTATCTCCCAGTCCCTGAGCCAACAGAAAAATAGACCAGTATAAATTATGTCCGTTCCATTGTTGGTGCCTTTTCTGCAAGAAAAAAACAGGGCTGCTTTGACACACCTATTGGGGCTCCGTTAAGGCAAGGGATGGGCGAATTTGACCCACTTTGCTTCCTTTCCTACTTGCTGGTGCAAAAGGAACCGTCAGTTACTGCGACTACCTCTAAGGCCATCTGCTGGGAGACTAATGGGCTTCTTTGTGCAGTTGCTTGGCCACTGGAAGCACAGACCACTAGACTGGATGGGCCAGGGGTCTGACCCAGCAGGGCACTGCTTATGTTCTTCTGTTCTTACTCTCCTTTGCATGGGGTGAGGCAGGGTTGGATGACAGTAAGCTTAGAATGGTGATTTTAGCTACCTGTGCAGTTGGTTGCAAGAGTAAAACATGGACTGTAGCTTGAATCATGTCAACTGGATTTCTATTTTCTCAGTGGAAACGTTTCGCTCCTTATCCAAGAAACGTTTCCACTGAGAAAATAGAAATCCAGTTGACATGATTCAAGCTACAGACAATTCCACCTGGATGACTGAGAACCTTCATAGACATAGAGTAAAACATGGAGTTAAGCTGGAGGAAGCACTTCCATTGTTCTTGTTGGTACTACCTTGCTTCCATGCCTCATCCTTCAAAAATAGTTAGGTGACAGGCAAGGAGGCATTCCTGACTAGCTTTCTAACCAGAATGATGTATTTCCCATGTCATCAAATGCATTTGTATTTATCCAAGGTTATTGAACAATGACTACAAGTTGTTCAAAATGATTCTAGCTGATAAACTGAAAATAATTTTGCAAGCATTTATTCATGAGGATCAATGTGTGTTTTTACCTAAAAGACAGTTAAAGGACAATATCAGAAATGTGTTGTACATTTTGGAATATTTGGAGCAAAATAATTAAAAACAAGCCACCTTGATTTTCTTAGATGTAAAGAAGGCCTTTGACAAGTTGAATTGGGCTTTCTTGTTCAAGGTTTTGGAAGATATGAATATTGGAGAGAGCTTTATAAAATGGGTAAGATTGATTTACATTTCACAGAAAACACAAATAATTGTCAATGGAGATTTTACAAAGCCTTGTGAGATACAAAAAGGAACAAGACAGGGATGCCCACTGACTCCTCACTTGTTTAGTTTGGTTCTTGAAATACTGAGTAGAGATATAAGACAAGATGAGAGAATGGTAGGAGTAAAGATTTTAAAAGAAACATATAAGTTAAGGGCTTTTGCAGATGACTTGGTGTTGGTTTTGGAACCTTTAAAGGGAATTGAAGCATTAATGGGCAAATTTTAAAAATTTGGTGCATTAGCTGGCTTCATGATTAATAAACAGAAGACAAAGATGTTAACAAAAATATGAAAAAAGAAGATCAAACTGAATTGATGAATAAAACAGGTTTGAAGATTGAGAAGAAGGTAAAATATCTGGGTATCACTATGACAAAGATGAACTGTATGTTATTTCACAATAACTATGTTAAGACATGGAATGAAGTTAAAAAAAGACATGTTAAGATGGAAGATACTACAGCTGTCATTGATGGGGAGAATTTCTGTGGTAAAAAATTAATGTCTTGCCTAGAATGATGTTTTTGTTTCAGACAATACCTGTTTTGCACCTTTTAAACAGTGGCAAAAGGATTGGGTTTACCTGATTTGAAATTGTATTTTGCATCTTGCTGTTTGGCTTGGATGAAAGAGTGGGTGATGCTGAGAAATAGAAGGCTCTATTTTTCCCTTTCTTGAACTTTTAGCTTTGTCTTTGATTTCTTTCTCTTTTTTTTTCTTACTTTATATATTAGTATTAGTATTAGTATTAGTATTAGTATTAGTATTAGTATTAGTATTAGTATTAGTATTAGTATTAGTATTAGTATTAGTATGTATGTATAAATAACAACTTGTCTGGTGAAATCTTCAGCAAAGGAAAACCAGAAAAGATGCTAGTAAGATGCCCAAGAAACACTCATTTCAACCCTCATTTTACCTGCTACAAAAAGGCTATCAAGGATGAGGTTCTTAGTAAGATATTACTACAGCTGCCTATTTCCTGCCTCGGCTAGATATCATGTTTTCCTTCTAATAGGCAGAATGTTTTTCAGGGGTTGAGAGAATGGGGGCAATCTGCAATCTGAACCGAGTTGACCTGGAAGGCTCCATATGTCTCAAAGACTAGAGAAGTAGCCATTGACATAGGCTACCCTCAACCTGTCAGACCAGCTCGTTTCCATCCATCACACCAAATGAGACTTGCAGGGTGGCAATCTGGCCATGGTTCCAAGCAGGCAGCCCCTCCTTTGCCGCATCCTAGGAATCCCTGCCTCTCTGTCCTTTTCAGTCAGTCTGTCCATCTGTCCTTGAGTCCTTTCTTGTTGCAGATTCCGAGGCTCCAGCCACCTTGCTGAAAGTGACGTTCTGCCTGACTAAACTCGTGCGCTAAAGGGAGCCCAGGAGCTTGCCGAGAGGACTAAAAATGGCATGTGGCACAGCTCTGGAGGAAGAGAATAGATTGCTCAAAACTCCTGAACACCTGCAAGGTCGCCATCTGTTCATTAGCACCAAACTCTGAAATTTCCCACTGCCTTTCAGAGAAAGCAGATTTCAATTAAAGGGAATCACAGGACTCCCCAATTATTTATTAATAGATCACATGTTCTAGCTCTTCTTTCGGAGTGGGTTTTCAGGGAGGGTTGGCCTCTAGGTTTGCCAGGACAAATTATTTCCCTATTCTGTAGATGCATCCATCATCCACGGAGAGGGGGTCAACTGGGCGGTGGTTTTAGAGCACAGCAAAGAGAAGTGGAGCCATTTTGTTTTTCCCATGATGCACCATGGTTGTTGTTTTTATCCTTCCATAGGGCCCTGTGTATGTGAATAAAAGTAGGCAGAGAAGGATTTGTGTTGAGGTAAATGAATAAATACTATTATTAATATGCCCAGTTTCTACGCTGGCCAAGGCCAAAAAGAACTCTGATAGAAAGAATGGTAAAGGATAATCTGCTATTCAATGTAAAGCACTAAGGGTAAAGGTTCCCCTGCACAGTCGTGTCCAACTCTAGGGGCCGGTGCTCATCTCCGTTTGTTAGCCGAAGAGCCAGCATTGTCCAAAGACGCTTCCGCGGTCATGTGGCCGGCATGACGTGCGCAGAACGCTGTTACCTTCCCACCGAAGTGGTACCTATTCATCTACTTGCATTTGCATGCTTTCGAATTGCTAGGTTGGCAAGAGCTGGAGCTAGTGCAGGAGCTCACTCCGTCACGTGGGGCTCAGCAATTTAAATAAAAGCATTACACATCCCAGCTGAGTAGTCAATTGACAGGTGTGCCTGATGTCCTAGTCTGGCTAAAAGATTCAAGGTTCTTACTCTCCCTTCTTTGCATTTGATAAATTCAAAAAGATTTGGAATGGACCAAGGATATCCTTTCACAAACTTTAAAATGTCTCCTGCAAAGGAGAACATCAGGTTGTCTGAACACCCCCCCCCAAAAAAAAAAGGAATCTACCACGAAAACATCTACATTAATAATTTTACAGATTTCTTTAAAGAATGCAATTTTTAATTTAAAAAAAAGCAAAAACGGGCAAAACTTGCAAATACTGTTGAAACCTTATACTATTGAAACAAAGTAATACAAATGAACAACCAGCATAAATGTAAAAAAGGCATGGGATAAAAGAAAGTTAAAAAGAAGAAAAGAAAGAAAGAAAAATAAGTAATGAAATGTATATATTTTTCAACTATATGAGAATGCAGGTTACATCTTTATACAAAAAATTACAACTCAGCTTTTAAACAATGAGTTGAACCCAGACTACACCGAATCTTATTATCTGATCTTTCCATCAACACAGAGCCAGTTCAAATGATGAGATTTAACAAATTTCATTAAGCTAATCAGAGCATAGAACCAGTTCAAGCTGTGTGAGGTTCTTCTGTAAACTTAGCAAATTTAATACTCAGTCAAAGGGATGTCACATTCTCTGCATCCTATTCTTGTCTTTGGGCTTTCTCAGTCACCAACCCAGGTTGCAATATTTGAAGAAGGACAATGAAGAGGACTCACTTTGAGTAAGAGAATTTATCCTGTTTAGGGAAGACACATGGCTTGCTTAATGTGCTTCCAAGGATTACTTGCCCATTATTAACTGAAACAGAAAAAGTCAAAGTCATTTTGAAATGTACAAGAAATACCTGGGCAATTAAATCCAGTTTTCTCAGATTAATTAAACATTGGGTTCATTGGGACATTAATTGCATAATTTGCATATTTTAATGTGCATAACCAGAATTCCACAAGCTTAATAGCACACAGAAGGATAATCTGCTATTCAGCTTAAAGCAATGAGGTGTGGGTTTGGGGGTTTTTTAATGATGATATTCCAGATTCACCCTCTAAATTTAGAACACCTGCTCTAGTTTTTTTGGAGGGAGTGGTATTTCATTTGAGATACGATATCTTTGAAGCAGATTATTCTGTCCTCTGGAATCAGAAGAAGTCAAGGAATATGGTCTATCTTTGCAGAGAAAATGAAAATTCTATGGGTAAACAAACTTGCCCTTGGTCCCCACTTGAATACTTCTTCTGCACACATCGAGAACTTCACATGGGCAGAGCCATTGGCCATATTTGCTATGACAACCGTAAGTAGCCAGTACTACTTTTTGGGAAAAAGTAGAAAAGAGGGGTATTTGCTGGAGCCCTTGATTATGTGGACAAGCCTTTTTGATACTTTGGGACCTTCCTTATATCTGCTTCAACTTCCTCCTCTTGTTTTTTATCAAAGTATTGTGGAATAATGTGTAGGGGGTGTGATGGCTCAGTGGGTAAGACGCCAGGTTTGTCGATCGGAAGATTGCAAGTTCGGAGGTTCGAATCCCTAGCCCCACATGACGGAGTGAGCTCCCGCACTCGCCCCAGCTCTTGCCAACCTAGCAATTCGAAAGCCTGCAAATGCAAGTAGATGAATAGGTACCACTTCGGTGGGATGGTAGCAATGTTCCGTGCGCGTCATGCCGGCCATATGACTGTGGAAGCATCTTTGGACAACGCTGGCTCTTCGGCTAACAAACGGAGATGAGCACCGGCCCCTAGAGTCGGACACGACTGTGTGGGGGGAAACCTTTACCTTTATTGTGCAACTGAGGGATATGTCAACCCCACTAGGTAGACCAGACCAGAAAATCAACTCTGCCAGAAAACCAGAACTATACTTTAGTTCAGAATCTTGCAAGTCTGATTGTGCTGTCTCTCCCCTCCTCCTTATACCACAGTGAATCAGGAAGGTATTTTCCTGAACCACTTCCGAATATTATCCTGATTCTCAGGACTCAAATAATATTTTAGTCCTCTTTGCCTATGCAATGGTTCTTGGATATTCCTGTCAGGGTTATCTCCCTTAGCCTCTCCAGGAAAGCCTCATAAAGGCCCATTCAACCAACCATGACATATAACATGTATGTCTACTTGAAATATATGATCTTTGGTTCAAATGCCAGGACTGAATCCCATCATGGAGAACCAGTGTATTGCAGTGGAGTTGGTGTTAGAATAAAACTAGGGGTTCAACTCATCCTGGCAGCTCAGTGAGTAACATTCAGCTAATAACCTCCTTGGTCTAATATACACTATATTACAGTAAAGAAGGTTTGAGCCCGTGGATAACTCATCTGATGCTGAACAGGTCCCTGGACGCATCTGGCTTTATTTTAATTTTTTTTTTATTTCAATTTTTGAAATAAAAATTAAGGGGGAATCCTGCAAAGGAAAATATTGGCCTCGAGTGTGTCCTAGAACATCTCTTGGCCCACATAAGTCTCAGAGGTACCTATAGAAAGAAAACTAATGGGTAGCTATTGTCAGAGTTCAGTCTGACTCCGACTCTGAACAAGAGGAAAACGAAACTTAGGCTGAGCAGGAAACCAAAACTGAGCACGACTCAACAGAGCGGGAGAATCCTGAGCAAATGATTGGTCCAGAATCAGGAGCAGCTTCAAAGCCACCAATCAGCACAAGGGAGAGATGAGCTGAAAAGCGCGCCAAGCAAAAAGAAGCTTGATTGGTCCCTGAGGAGAAATGGCGTGGAGAGAACAGGATAAAAAGACGCCAGCGCAGGGACCCAGTCGCCGGAGACAAACATTCCACTGAGCTAACAGCTTCTTTCGGAGAAGTCGAGCCGGAACTGTCTTCAGAAGCCTGCCCTGCGGCCGTCGTGGAACCAGAAGCAGCGCCTTTCACCATTTCGGAATTGAGTCCAGCTTCCTCAGAGTCTCGTCCTGCCTCCTTGCCTCGAGAAGCCGAATCCTGCTTCGCCGTCTTGCCACGTGCTCCAGCTCAGTCTCGCCTTGCCAGGTCAACCGAGCCTTGTCCTGTCGCTCCAGCGGAACCTCGCCTTGTTACTCCAGCCCAGTCTTGTATTGTCGCTTCAGCCAAGCCTTGATTTGTCGCCTCAGATCATCCTTGTCTAGACGCTTCTGATAAGTCTTGCCTTGCCAGTTCTGTTGAGTTTGGTCTTGATTCATTGCCACGAATTCCCGCTACACCTTGCCTTGCTACCTCGTTGCGAACGCTAGCCGAGTTTTGCCTTGCAGTTTTGCCATGTTCTTCAGCCAGTTCCTGCCTTGCTGAACTACCAGGTTCTCCTCCCTTGCCTGGTTGGGTTTGAACTTGCTCTATAATTTGTCATTTAAAGGACCTTATTCTATGTAAATAATTTAATTGTAAATAAAACTATTTTCCATAAACCTTCCTGGCTGTCTCCTACTCCGAACAGAACAGCTATAGCACTTGGCAAGTCTGGCCATCTACCTAGAACCCAAGACAAAGGTAAGTTAAGGTAGAATAGCAGAAATTTGAGAGGATAGTAGAAAACAACTCCACTCCTTTGGCGTCTGATGAGTGGTTTGCGTCTTATGACAGCCATTTTGTGAGAGCACCTGCAACATGTTCCCATTATTCCCAAGGTGGCAGTTTATTTATTTATTTTTATTTATAATTCGATTTATATCACCGCCCCATCTCCCCCAAAGGGGACTCTGGGCAGTTTACAAAAAATCTGGGCAGTAAAGGTAAAAGTGTTCCCCTGCACAGTCGTGTCCGACTCTAGGGGGCGGTGCTCATCTCATCTCATCAAGCTGGCAGAAAAAAAGCATCTTCCCCTGACCAAACAAAAAAGAAAAAGAAGAGTTACATGAGTCTCATGGACCATTCTAGTGATCACAGAGTCAGTCTGCTGTTTGGTTGTGTTTTTTTAGGACACTGTTATTTCAGTATTTTTAATTGCTTTTTTGGAATTTCATTGTTCTTGTCTTACTTTACATTCTCAGTGTTACGATTAACTTTGTGAACTGCCTAGAACTTCACAAAGAAAAGATGGGATATCAGTGTTATAAACAAATAAAGTAAAATATGTTTCTGTACTTTTACTGTGCATTGCTTTCTCTGGATACCTCCAAGAGCAAGTTGGTAGCACCAAAGTAATCACATCTTTGGTCAAAATAATGTCGTATTATCCTGAAAATGAATCTCTTATCCATGCCTCCTAGGTGGGTGTTATCTTCAACTGCAATTTATTTGTAGCTTTATTGGGCTGTTGTTTAATCAGACATTTTCAGGATCACCTACCTGCCCTTAGTATAGATTTGTTGTTGTTCAGTCGTTTATTCGTGTCCGACTCTTCGTGACCCCATGGACCATAGCACGCCAGGCCTTCCTGTCCTCCACTGTCTCTCGGAGTTTACTCAAATTCATGTTCATTACATCGGTGATGCTATCTAACCATCTCATCCTCTGCCATCCCCTTCTCCTTTTGCCTTCAGTCTTTCCCAGCATCAGGGTCTTTTCCAGTGAGTCCTCTCTTCGCATTAGGTGGCCAAAGTATTTGAGCTTTAGCTTCATTATCTGTCCTTCCAAGGTTTTCAATTCAGGGTTGATTTCCTGTAGGATTGACTGATTTGACCTCCTTGCAGTCCAAGGGACTCTCAAGAGTCTTCTCCAGCACCACAGTTCGAAAGCATCAATTCTTCAGCGCTCAGCCTTCCTTATGGTCCAACTCTCACAGCCATACATTACTACTGGAAAAACCATAGCTTTAAGGTAATATTAAATAGGTGTTTTTGTGCAGTGAATGAAAATGGCCTATGACCGCAAGAGATGTTTCTGTGTGTGTGTGTGTGTTTGTGTGGTATCACATAGTAAGATCTCTTCTTTTATCAGATGGCCGTGACCCAATAATTCATAATCAAAGACTCTCAGATGTATCTCAGATTGATGTTTTTAAATGATTACCAGTATTTCTCACAGTTTAAATGTTTGCTCTGATTATATGCTGGCACCTAGGTTATGGTGTTATGGTGTCCTCCATTTAAACATGTTGCTAACACTGGTTTTAAAGGGAAGGTGATCTTTGAGCTTTCTCTTGATCCATAGGAGTGATGTTCTTTCCAGATTTATCCTTATGCCAGGATTTTATAGGGCAGCCCCACTAGTTGGGAAGTGATAAGTCTGGGTAAGAAAGAATCGCTTGGCTGCTGTGGGTCTTCTGGGCTGTGTGGCCGTGTTCTGGAAGTTGTGGTTCCTAACGTTTCGCCAGCATCTGTGGCCGGCATCTTCAGAGGGCAGGAGCACAGACAGAAGCGCTCTTTCTGTGCTCAGGTAGAATTCTACCATTCTACCACTCTACCTGAGCACAGAAAGAGCGCTTCTGTCTGTGCTCCTGCCCTCTGAAGATGCCGGCCACAGATGCCGGCGAAACGTTAGGAACCACAACTTCCAGAACACGGCCACACAGCCCGGAAGACCCACAACAGCCAACGAACTCTGGCCGTCAAAGCCTTCGACAATACAAAGACTCGCTTGTTCAGGAAACCTGTAACTGCAAGACACACCATGTTAAAGACGTGGATGCAATGGCACTAACTCTTCAGCACCTCATGATCTAGTGTATAGATAGAGTGTGACGACTCACTCCTTTGATATTAACTTGGAAACTTTTAGCACAAGCCATGATAGGATATGAAAAAGTTCTTTTATTAATACAAGTGAATAGAACCGATGCAAAGAGCAAACTAAACATTTTCCCGGGCAAACTTATCTTAAAACCTGCCAGACTCTCAAGCACCCCTCATCCACCTCTCCCCTCCTGACTCACTTCCCACCACTTTACACTGCCAGCCTTTGATGTTTCCAGATGGATGGCCTTGGAGCCTGGTTCCTCTCTTCCCTCCCTTAACGCCTGCATGCCATTCCTATCTCTAATGGTTGCTCTACTGTCTGGCAAGCACTCTAGCTAATTACTACAGGCTTCACACTATCTAGTTACTACAAATCCCATCTATCTAAGGCAATATCACTAACTAGTTACTACAAATCCCATCTATCTAAAGCAGCATGGCAGGATGGCATCCTGACATAGAGACTCAAGGATTTGCTGTTTATTCCCACTTTATCACTCAATTTGCCTGCTCATTGACTATGAGATTGGTAACTGAGGTTACTTCCTTTTGCCTTTCTTCTCAGGCACACGCACACAACACACATACTCTTTAACTCTTTCTGTAGGATGCAGTTAGCTAGGTGCTGGGTTTTGTCTATCTTTATAATATATTGTGGGGTGATGGTGGCTATTGGGGTTCCAGGCATAGAGTAATCCAAACAATGTGTTTTAAGGCTAACAATATCTTTATTGATAGCATAAGGCAATAATGGATGTGTTAGAAGTAAATTTTATCTTACCAGGTTCGTTCCTGAGCCGGGAGTAAAGAAACTGACCAATTGCATGAAGTTAGGAGTTTATTCACCCAAGAGCAAAAGCAATGACAGCAAGCTGTTAGGTGGGCGGCCGCGCAGGACCCCCTTCCTACAGCACATTATATAGATTCCATTCAACTCCTCCTTTAGAAGACCACCCCTTACTCAGTTACCCATACTCCACCTTACCCTCATTCCATATTAGGAATTTCCTTCCTTCACTCCATATTAGGAACTTCCTTCCATCCTTGCTAGGGCTCCTTGACCGTTATTAAACAATATTTCCCCTGGAGAAGCTATCCTTGGAAAGTACACTTTATCTTTCTATGGGCACAGCTATCTATCAAGGCCTGCTAGAAAGGAAGGGTAAGAAAGTTAACAAAACTCTTCAAGGAAATACAAAATGGTTTCAGAGCCATAATGCAAGTGCAAATGTTTCTAATATATGAATATGAAATATATTTGTATTTATATATACAGAAATGTAAGAATATGTTTACAATCCAACAATCCCCCCTCTGTGCATGGGAAAGCATATTCCCATAGCACACCTAGGAATGGTCCAGTCAGTAGTTGTGGTTGAAGAAGCAAAGGGAATAGCGACTGGATTCCCTTTAGAAACCTCTAGTAGGAGGATCCACAGCATTATAAGCCAAGACATTCTTTCAAACCCCAAATGTCAGAATCCGGATCCCTAACGAGCTTGATGGGAGGCCAAGGCAGGAAGGGGACTGTGATCTTGGACTGCTGGTTTGACGTGTGTCCAATGAAGCCAGGTGTTTCATTCAGCAACCCGAACTGCTGTTTGTGTTGTCAAAAGGATATCCACACCCAATCACCTGGTTCAAAGGGATGAAGAGTTTCTTCCAATGGCAAGGTCTGGAGTAGAGCACTTCATTTCCATAGAGATCGCAAGTACCTGCACATAGAGAGGAGATAAGAAAATAACGTAGAATCCCCCTCTCCAGATGAAGTGAGTGGGGATCCAGGCCTTTTGAAACATCTGGTGGCCTGCCAAAAAGCAACTCAAATGGAGACAATCCCACATCTTTTCGAGGTCAGGTACATAAGTGAAATAAAGTGATAGGCAATACCTGGGGCCACTTTAAATGCGTCTCCTGGCATAATTTTCCTAGCAATGTCTTGAGTTCCCTGTTAGCCCATTTCACACACACACACCCAAAGATTGAGGATGATAGAACATGTAAGTTCTGTGTGATGCCTAAAGCTTGCAGGATGTGAGTAATCACGTGTGCCGCAAAGTGTTGGCCGCGGTCCATATCTAAGACAGAGGATGCCGTATCGGGGAACGATGTGCTTCAGCAGGTGTCTTGCAGTTTCAATTGCGGTAGCATGTCGACAAGGGAAGGCTTCAATCCAGTGTGTAAGTTGGTCTCTGCAAACAAGTACATGTTCAAAGCCATTTGCCTTAGGTAATTGAATATAATCTAGCTGTAATTTTTCCAAAAGGTCTTTGGGCCCAGGGTCTCCCTCCCTTATGGATCTTTTGTCTTGAGGAAGCATTGTTAGCTTGGCAAGTGAGACATGTACGTGCTACTTTTTCAGCCTCCATGTAAACCCCAGGCGCATACCATACCCATCACATGATATCCACAATGGCCTGGTCCCACAGTGGCCCTTCGCATGAATCTGTTGACAAAGAATGTGTAACAAACATCTAGGGGCTAAGGGTCTTCCATCCTTTACCCTCCAGAATCCATCAGAAAAAGTTGCCTCACAGTTTGCCTGCCTCTGTTCCACCTCCCCCCTCTCAACGAAATTGTCGTATGGAAGAGACAATTGAAGATGAAACTCTGCAGCTGTGACAAAGAGAGATAGAGGCTGCAGGGCGGCCCATTTCGCTGTAGCATCGGTGAAAGCATTCCCCTTTGTAACCAGGGAGACGTCCTGTTGATGTGCAAGGCAGTGCACTACAGCCAGAGCCTTAGGGAGCATAATGGCTTTGAAAAGAGAGGCTATGAGGGTAGCATGAGCAATGGGGGCACCAGAAGAAGTAAGGAAGCCCCACTGTTTCCACAGGGCTCCTGTAGCATGGCAAACCCCAAAGGCATATTTAGAATCCGTGTAGACCGTCACATGGAGGGTGCGGGCAGCCTTGCAAGCCTTGTTGAGGGCAATGAGTTCTGCGGCTTGGGCACCGTGGGAAGGGGAAAGTCCAAAATCAATCCATTGGGAGTACATTTAATAGTGGCCCCGAGTTTACAGAGTAAATCACGACCTAGGAGAAAAACAGGAGATTCAGAACAAACAGTAAAAGCATGTTCAACAGTGAGAGGACCCACCTCTACTGTTAAGGGGTCAGTAACATTTACAGGAATGATCCCCCAACCCCAATAATATGATCAGAAATCCCAGAAAGAACAGTAGGGGAAGAGGGAGGGTGAGTTAGTAAGGATGCAGTGGCCCCAGTATCAACCAGGCAGTGATACTGTTGACCACCTATAGTTAAAGGAAGAAAAGGTTCTCCCCAGGTCCAGAATGTATAGGTAACATGAGTGCACTCAAGGGTAAGGTCGCTTGTAGAGCCAGCTGGTTGAGAAGAATCAGCGACAGGCAAAACTGGATACACATGAGAAGGTTCTGGAGGGAAAGGTGTGTGGGTCAAAATATATCTCTCAAGGGCTCTAAGATATGTGTTTGCAAACACAAAAATATATGGGGTGGTTCCCAAATGTATAACTTTATGTTTGTGCAGCAGGATCACCCCTATTTTCATCCTGCTACTTTATTAGTTGGTCCAGGTGTTGGGGTCACAGCAATAAAGCACAGTAGAAACATAACAATTTCCTTTCTTTTTCCCCTCTGTGATTCACTCCACATCAACTCTCTCCCAAGCCATCTCAACATATCTCCATCTTCACTTCATTCAACTTACTCTCACCCAATTTCAACTTACTCTTACCCAGCTTACAATATTCTTTCCTCACATTCCCATCTCTTACTTCGATACAGATCAAATTGGTTACCTACTTACAGCAGAAGTAACATGCAAAGAGGCAAACAATAGATCTGCAAACAACAAATTATTTTCCAACACCCTCCCAAAGTCTCGGTCTTTAAATTGAAAAAACAAAAATAAGTTGAAACAGCATTTCGGTGTTTTGGCAGAGCTCCATCAGGTTTTATCTGGGAGCAGGCAGCAGACACAGCATAGGAGCTGATTTCTTCTTCGCCTCTTCTGTCCTTCGGTAGCAAACAGTCAGTGAAACAGTCAGTGGGAGGGGGAACCTCAAGGAGAGTAGGCACACAGAGAAAAAAAAATGACAGGAGAAAGGCTGAATCCAGAACCACACAATCAGGGCACACACAAGCCTTTCCCATGACATTCATCAGTTTAATTCATGCTTTACTTATTGTAAAAGGAAAGGAGAAAAGTTAGGATCCCATGTCAGTCAGAACACACACTCCTTCTCCCAAGTCCCATCAAGCACAGCCAACCAGGGCATATACAGTCTTCAGTTCCTTACTTGCAACTAGGAAATCAGACAAACAGCCCTGATCAGCAAACAGGAGATTTATACAAACTTACACACACATAAGTGTAGCCCAGTTGGTGTAAAAAAAAAACATAATGAAAACCAAACCAGGGGAGATAGAAACACACACAGATAGAAAGAGCTTCTCATGTATACACACACAACCTTTCACATGAAATCAATTTTCTTCCCCCTTTCCCTTTCCAAAGGTGGCACATTCAAGATGGCATGTACATATCATACAATAAAGATTATATGGTAAACAACAAACAACCTCACCTTTCTTCTTGTACGTACTCAACTTAGAAAACAAACACAAAACTTACACAACTACAGGAAGTGCAAATAACTGGACACATGGCACGATCAAATCCCATGTCCAGCTATTCACAGTAAATAACAGAAAGGGTTGCATAGCCAAAAAGTTGGAAGAGCCACAGCCTGGCCAGAGCTATGGATCTCCAAAAATTCGAAGCATTCCCTTACTGTGGAGAAATTTAGTTCCGTAAAGGGACAGACTCGCATTTAACTCCTAAAGGGACAAACTGACATACATACATACATACATACATACATACAGTACATACATACAGTACATACATACATACATACATACATACATACATACATACATACATACATATTTTCACAGACTTTCCCTCTTCAGCCCAAGACAGATGTTCATGTTATACACACATACATAGACATACACAAACACACAACCTGCACCATTTCCCTGAACAAATATAGATAGAAATGTACAGACGAATACTTAACAGAAAACATTTTGGTTACAGATACTTACATAAAGAAACCTCTCAACAATACAAATATTTGAGCTAACTGGCATGATCATGTTGTAAGTGTTGTTTTAAAAGTTTAAGTTTCTCATAGTGGAAAGTACCCAAGCTTGACCAGGGTTCACCTGACCACCTGGAGACTTCCTAAGGAAGGTTGGGGATCAGGAGCACTGGCAATTGAGGGTGGGTCTGCAAGCTCATTCCAGGAACGCCAATAGGATAATTGATCAGGGTTATTTCTTTTCAGCTGAAGTTTAAGAAGCTTCCATTTCTCACAGTGAAAACGTACCCATAGGAGGCCAGATTGCATTACCGCTTGTGTCTAAATATTGAGTCAATTCTATACATAGCTCACGTGCACGTCTTTTCTTCATTCCTGGCTGGGTGGGCAAAATCCCCTTATCCCAAGCCTTCAACAACGCCCCTAAGGGGGAAGATGGGGGTACTGTCGACTTAGTATGCCCCATAACCACTCGTGTCCCTAAGCATGGCACCGGTGCCCGTCGGATTTGGGGTGTGTCTAAACACCCAGAGACTCCCTATTAGAGTACCGACCCTCTGCGCGCTTCCAAGTCTTCAATTACTTATCCACCTTTTTCTACTTTTAGCTCACAAGTGGTAATTGCCCAGTTATAGTTCATTCATGCATTCAATCGCAACCTGTCCGGGCACGCGTATCGCCCTGGTCCCACTGGCTATCCGAGTTACTCTGGTCAACGCCCAAAAGAGCTAGCAGAGGCCCGGGGGCGTCTTGAACCAGTTTGACACACAGCCCTGGTCGACAGTCGGGTTTTATAAAAGGAATCAAGCACACACATTCACTGGGCTTATAAAAGGAATAAAATTTTCAGGTACTCACCCACTGTGGAGTTGTCCTAGGTTCATGCAATTGGCTGGCATAAAAACCAAAGTTCCCTTTACTACCCTCTGGGCGGTCCCACAGGAAAATTAAAACCCTCTGGGCAAATGGCCCGGTGCCGGCAGGGCGTGTTATCCCCCTGGGACCCACTCCATTGGGTTAGCTCAGTAAAACATCTGGGGTGCCAAAATGTTAGAAGTAAATTTTATCTTACCAGGTTCGTTCCTGAGCCGGGAGTAAAGAAACTGACCAATTGCATGAAGTTAGGAGTTTATTCACCCAAGAGCAAAAGCAATGACAGCAAGCTGTTAGGTGGGCGGCCGTGCAGGACCCCCTTCCTACAGCACATTATATAGATTCCATTCAACTCCTCCTTTAGAAGACCACCCCTTACTCAGTTACCCATACTCCACCTTACCCTCATTCCATATTAGGAATTTCCTTCCTTCACTCCATATTAGGAACTTCCTTCCATCCTTGCTAGGGCTCCTTGACCGTTATTAAACAATATTTCCCCTGGAGAAGCTATCCTTGGAAAGTACACTTTATCTTTCTATGGGCACAGCTATCTATCAAGGCCTGCTAGAAAGGAAGGGTAAGAAAGTTAACAAAACTCTTCAAGGAAATACAAAATGGTTTCAGAGCCATAATGCAAGTGCAAATGTTTCTAATATATGAATATGAAATATATTTGTATTTATATATACAGAAATGTAAGAATATGTTTACAATCCAACAGATGTATGGTGCATTATTGCAAAAAGGAAAAAACAAAGCATACGCAGAGTTCCATCACCAGAAGTGAGGAAAGAAAACATCATGGTCTGTGCAAAGACCAGGCATAGTTACAGTTCAGATACAAAGTACATGTAGATAGCAGTCAACAGAAGCATAGAAAAAGCATGAGTGAGATGAGTACCCATGGTTCATAGGTGAATTATACCCATGGTTCACAATTCTGATTGGCTAATATGGGCTAAGGCTACTTTTCAGGTTAACATTTTAGTAACAGTTGTACTTACTATAAACCGCCATGGGGTGGCGGTGTTGCATATTGGCTTTCCTACGAGACTCTATTCTCATGGGAAAAGGACTGATAACTTTCAATTGTTTTGGCTAGATGAAAGCCCATCTGTTGTTTACGTCTATTGTTATGGAAAACGCTTACAGCAGAGGAGCTTGGAAATTTCCACCTTCCAGGCCAGGGTTTCATAGTGGTGAAATTCCATTCGTTTGATTCTACATAGAATAACTTTACCAAATACTTTAACATATATTTCCTTAAATCTCCTTTCTCTGAGGTTTATAAAGCCTGTTTTATTCATCCTTGCTCAATTCAGTTTCCTGCTGTTGAGAACACTCACACGCATGCGAAGAATGCTCCTGCCTCCCACCTGGTTCAAAAACTTGAATGGCCCAAATTTTATTTTCAAATTTTATTTATTAAAAGAATGTGCACTTTGAGGGTTGGTTCACACAAGCAAAACAGGGTGCAGCAGAATATTCCTGTTATATCTGCCTAGATTACATGCATGCTTTTGGCTGTACTTTGGAGCACAGCTGTTCTATATTTATGTGTCCATTAAATTCTGAAAAGCTAACATATACTGTATATCAAATAAATAGCATGGAAAATACCAATGGCAATGAAGTAGTAAATAACAGAAGAAAGCAAGAAAGCAGAAGAAAGTTTGCTAAGAGTTCAACCTCTGACCTACTGAATCCCAGGAGCCACATGCATTATAGTTTAAAAGCTCCCAGATCTTTTGTTCTGATAAAACCCCAGTTGATACTGGTTGATTAATGCAGCATGATCAATATCAATTAAATACGTTAAGTTTAATGAAATCACTTAAGGACCATGTCTTAGCTGTTCATACTGGTTACTCCAACTATCTCTCCTCCCCCTTAGTTCATCCATGATTAAAATATCATACACTATCTTGGTTTTAATTATCAGTTTAGAGTTTCTAAAGTTATCTTAGCTTAATCAAAAAAAAAAAAAAGAATTGCTGATCATAAAACTAATAATTTTCAATCTAATTCTGAACTCACACACAACTGAATTGACATACCAAATAGAACTGTGATTTGTTTAATGATTATTTACTGAATAAACCAACATTGATTGAATCACACACTAAAGCAAAATCAAAGAGTTTACTTATGGTTTAGTGCATTGGGAGAACTCAATTACAAAAAGAGCATCGGGGAAATAGGTTCCCTTGGATATGTTTGATATATTTATTGAACAAGACCCTGTTGTTTATAATGTACATTATATGTAAATTAACAGTTTTGTTAAAAAATGAAAGGTCTTGTTCAGTAAGAGCTAAACTCCTGGCAACAAATTTGTCCATGTTGGTATTGTTTTCTTGGCAACAGTAGAGAAGTAGCCTGCTAGTGTTTTTTTCCAGGATGCTTTTCTACTTCTCTGTCCAGCCTACAACCCTGGATGTCCTCCTTCTAAGTACCAAAGAGGTCCCATCCTACTTAGCTTCTCTGCCCAGATGAGGTCGACCAGGTGCTATCACCTGGTGAGATGTTACAGAATCAGATGGGCTTAATTCCTTTCAAAGTAATTCCAGGAAGGTTGTGGCATCAACAGACAACATTTTGCCCCTTTACAAATTGCTTCCCCCAGGATTGTCTTCGAAAACGTGTGGCAATTATGTTATCAGACAATAGGTTTATAGCCCATATGCAGATATATAGACATATATGATAGCCAGTAAGAGGAAATCATATAGAACTAGGTTCCACTGCTGGAAAATATCTGAGGGCTGTTGAAAAGGAAAACTTCTTTTCATATTCTCTCATTTCATATGTCACAAGAGAGCCAGAGAACAGAACATAAATTGCACTGTGGAGACTTAATCTGCTTTGTCAGATTGAGAAAGAAGTTTTTAATGGGTTACATTATGACATCCTTCAGAGGCCCTGAAAATGCAGTTGGCTGAAGCTGGTATTCAGGGAGCTGTGGTAAACCTGCTGCTGAAACTCCAAGACAACTCCAGTCCAGAAGACGTGTCATTGTGCCACTGTTTGGAGATAAGAGCAAGAGGATCCAGGGAGGAACCCAGGTGTACAATGTAAGAGAAGTGGCAGGTGATACATCTGCTTCCTTTCCTTGTAAGAAAGTGATATGTCTGCAGCCTTTTCTTTTCTGATTCCTTTGGGAACTGAGTTGCATCACAGATGTTTTATTCTCCTTTTTAAACATGGAATTGTTGTACTGTGGGTGTCATGCCTTTTTGACCTGACAATCCACATGAAGTTCCTGCTACAAAACTTAATTTTTAGCCAGAGAGAGATCAATTAACTGTGTTAGGAATGGTTGGAATTTGGAGGGGAAACCTCCAGGACAAAGGAGGGTTGTAAACAAGAGTGAAAAGGGGGGAAACATCCCAGAAGAAAAGAATAAAAATGCAGATCCATGGAGTCATCAGTCCTTGAGCTCCACTTAAAGGAGATGTTACTTTCTGCTCTACAGTTCCCATAATTCTCATCCAGTCATTAAACCCAATATATTAAGCTTCCAAAGCTTAATGAAAATAACATTGTGTTGCCTCAGCACAGTCTCTGCTTGCTTAAATCGAAGTGCCATGAAATAGCATGGTCAAATTAGAGTCCTTGCTTTGTATTCATCAGGGATAAGATGAGTTCACACAGTTCTTCTGGATGTTCCTACCAGACCATACCCGATTGCTAAGAAAGGATTTGCAGAATTCATTGCCATGAACTAAAGCTACAATTTTTCATGCAACTTGTCGCCATCACAAATGCTGCACATTTGTGAATCACCATTGGGATCACCATCCCAATCGCCATTGGGAACAGAAAATAAAAGGACTCATGGCTGTGCTGTATATACCAAAAAATTAACCAATGCAACAAATGCCAATTGCTTAATGTCTTCTCTGCTCTCATTCAATGGTGACAAGCAGGCAGATTTTAGGAAGAATCTGCTGGATAGAGCTATGAGGGTCTGTGACCACCACAGGAAGCAGGAGTCCATGAATCTTATACTTACTCTTACTCACCTCAATTTTCTCCCAAGTGGTAAGAGATGCAAGTGAGATCAATAGTTTTAAATGGAGAGCACAGCAAAAACCTAGCCTTGGAAACAGCAGCTGATTGTTGCCAGCCAACTTCAAGAGAGGTAAAACTAAATAAATGTTTCTGCCTTTCATCTCCCCTCCCTTTAGTTCCCCCCTCCCCTGATAAAAGAGCATCATGTTCAGCATTCTGAGGACAAAGGTTGACCATCACTGACCATTTGCAAGTTCTATTAGTTGCCTAACTAAATTGAAAAGCTGAAAGACAGATGTGTTGCTTCCTAGCAACAAGACCTGAACATTAGTGTCAGCAGTCTCTCTCTTCACTCATTGTCCTACAGATAAATCTATGCAAAGGCTGTTTTCAGAGAGTCATGGCATTATTTACCAGAACATTAATGTTTGGCTTGCATCCAGGCCTACCCAGTTACAGTATACAGGAATTCTGGCTGTTGCATGTTGCCAGGAATGGTAAGAATGCATACTTGCCCTATGGATTACCTGAAACATTTTTTTCTTCATGCTTTAATTGAAAAATCTCCATAAAGGATCAATGAAAATAAGGTATTAGTTTGCTGCATTGACTAAGTGATATCATGCTGAAGGACAGCGGCTTGGCTCAGCTTTAACCACATAAGAATCAATCCTAAAACATTTTTTATTATTTTTGTCAGTACTGAAGGATCTGGCACTGTGTTCCAGAGAATATTGGGCCAAAATGAGGTTCCATATAGTAACAAGTTGGCAAGCCATTTGTGGTTTTTAAAAATGTATTGACGTTAAGTTAATTGCCATTGGACAAGGGTCCTCCAACTTCAATTTCCATTATCCTAACTAGCATTTCCATTGAGCTGAAGTCTGGCTCATCTCAAGGCCATCACATTGGCCATAGGAGAACAGAAAGGAATTATGAAAATAATGACACCTATCAGGAAGAGCTATGGGTGGATTTTCAGAAGCAAGTCCTATTATATTTAATAACATTTTCCTGATAAATCTCCATGCAGGTGCAGCCTTCAAGCAGAACGTTCCGTAAGCAAATTCAACCCTGCCAAAATTCATTCTTCCCAAACATTTCCAGAACTAAAACAATATGGGCTTTGTCTTGAAATGGTATTCCCTATTGATTTGTTAAACAAATATCCTTTTTACAAAGGAAACAACAAAGTTCAGCCACTACTGATGAAGAAGTCAAGCTGAACATGAAATGAAATCAATTAGCTACAATCTTTTTGAAATGTACAGACAGGCAACAAGGGGTGTTATTAATGAATTAGATGCTGGAAGTTCTCCCCAGGGAGTTATCTTTGAAAATTCTACCATTCTCGAGGCCTTTCATTTAAACTCTTTGCTACAGAAGTCCAAGGAAATTACAAGCAAATTAACTGACACTTTCCTACCCCCACCTGACCTTCCTCTTCTTGTCCCCATTGCATAAGATGCGTAGGATCAGGGAGGTAAGCAGTGAGTTTAAGTGGACACCTTCCCACACTTCACACTAGATGATCCCCAAACCCTGTTTCTTCCCAGGGTTCATGTACTGTAAATGCTCCCTCTTGAGTGCGCTTTTCTACCAATTTTAGCTGGACAATATAGAGATGAGCAGGGAATGCATTTGCAGTGTTCCCATATAGGTTCAGTTTCTTCCTTTGGGAACGGATGTGCTGCTATGAACTCTTTCATCTAATTGCAACAGATACTAGTAGACCCTGTTGCTGCTGTAAACATGGTATTTGAAAGATATGAAATTCTGACAAATGACTTGCTTCTCGATAAAGATGCATAGTATCTCAATATAAAGTAAACTATTTTGGAACTATTTTGTTTTCTTCTACAGGTAGTCCTCAACTTACGACCCCAATTGGACCAGAACTTCCATCGCTAAGTGATGTGGTCATTAAGTGAGTCATGCCAAATATTACAACCTTTTTGCCACAGTCGTTAAGGGAATCATGTGGTCGTTAAGCGAATCCGTTTTCCCCCATTGACTTTGCTTGTCAGAAGCCCCCTGGGAAGGTCACAAATGGCGATCACATGACCCTGGGGTGCTGCAACCATCGTAAATAAATGCTGGTTGCCAAGTGCCCGAATTTTGATCATGTGACCACAGGGACACTGTGATGGTCGTAAGTGCGAGGACTGGTCATAAGTCACTTTTTTCAGTGCTGTCGTAACTTCGCATGGTCGTTAAACAAATGGTTGTAAGTCAAGGACTACCTGTATATCTTTTAATATTCCCTCCATACTTGACCAGAGTGCGCTTAAGCTGTTTAGATTGCAAGCCAAAACACTTACAAGTGAAGAAGGCTTGTTAAATATAGTGGAACTTCTTTCAGGGTAAATGTCTGCATGATTGCTTGGCTGTTTCTTTACTACCCATACACAAGATACCTATGCACACTACCTCACAACACACTTCAGTTTTATATTCAGAACTGAAGGTTGATGAACGTATTTCCTTTTTTCTATTGGAAGATCTGAAGAACCAGGTTAGGGATAGACCGTCATGGAGAAAATCTATCAACATGGTCGCTAAGAGTTGACCCTGACTTGGTGGCACATAATCAATCCAATCAATCGTGGTGGATCACACACAAAAAGGCAACAGAAGACTGTTCAGCCCCACCCCCAGTGTGAGGAATAGACTTATTAATACACACTCACACACTTACATACAGACTCAATTTTCTATTTGTGAAATGTGGAAGAATATAGGAGGCAGTCATTACTAAGCATTTGTGCATGGAAACAGAAAGGATTAAGGAAGAATACAAAACCAGTGACAGAAAGTTGCCCATTTTTTTTGGACCCCAGAACATTTACTAAAGAGAAACTTTGTTGTTCTTCATCCATTTGTCTTCAATGGTTCTTACCAGCTGGGGGCTTCAGACCATCAAACGAACTACTTTTGTTTAAATGCCAACAACTTGAACGATGCTATTTAACATAAAGCAAGGAAACAAAGACCTCAACTTTCTGTTCTCAGGTGCCTTTCCACCTGACTGGACTGAAAAGCCTCCCACCTTAATTGCTGTCTCTTCTATTTACCTGTGAGCTGATATTGACCTTCATTAACTCCACACAGTGTGCTCCTGTGAACATGTGTCTTCTAATAAAAGAAAAGAAAAATAAGAATTTCCCCTGCACAGTCGTGTCCGACTCTAGGGGCCGGTGCTCATCTCCGTTTCTTAGCCGAAGAGCCAGTGCTGTCCGAAGACACTTCCGCGGTCATGTCGCTGGCATGACGCACGTGGAACGCTGTTACCATCCCACCGAAGTGGTACCTATTTATCTACTTGCATTTGCATGCTTTCGAATTGCTAGGTTGGCAAGAGCTGGGGCGAGTGCGGGAGCTCACTCCGTCACACAGTGCTCGGGTCTCAAACTGCCGACCTTCTGATCGACAAGCCTGGCATCTTAACCACTGAGCCATCGCGCCCCTCCATCTTCTAATAACTCCCAGGTAAATTAGTTGGTTGCATTATCTAGTGTAAATTCATTACTGTGACTATCACTGGGTGCATTGCTGTCTGCAGAATTTTGAAAAGCAGGTTCCTATTTTAATGATAGAAATCTGAATCCTTGATGTTAACAGTTTTCTAGTGATGCCACTGTAGGGAAGAGCTGCTTACACTTCTCACTTCTGTGTATTTCTGCAAGTGAGCCATTTAAAAATAGGCACGTCGACACGAGACCTATGAACAAATGTTATACATTTCATAAGCCCATCAGCAAAAGCTAATTTTGATTCCAAAACGTGGCACCAGTGTACACTCATTTCTCACTTGATGTCATTTACCCTGAATGACAGCTTGCCACAGTGGTCAGATATAATTGTCACAAGTCAAATGCACACTTTGGTTTACAGACAATATTTTTAATAGAAACAGTTCTGCATTCTGTCAGAAGCCACACATGCACATTTATGGCCTGATGAACACTAAATATAGTAATTTACATACAGAAATCAGTAGTTAAATACTCTTGTGGATATGTATAATGTTTCTCATCATTCTCATTTTGCGTTTCTTGACAGAAGCCATTGGAATACCGGCATTATTTTTTCTGAATGCTCTTTTCTCTGTTAAAATATTTGTATTTATGATTAAATGAAAACCATATTGTATGACCTTTGCCTGAATTTTTTTATTGATATATTAGGTTATATCGCAAGTTCAGAGGTTCAAATCCCTAGCCCCGCATGACCGAGTGAGCTCCCGCACTAGCCCCAGCTCTTGCCAACCTAGCAATTGGAAAGCATGCAAATGCAAGTAGATGAATAGGTACCACTTCGGTGGGTAGGTAACAGCCCACATGACCGCGGAAGCGTCTTCGGACAACGCTGGCTCTTCGTCTAACAAACGGAGATGAGCACCGGCCCCTAGAGTTGGACACAACTGCACAAATGTGCGGGGGGAACCTTTAAAAAAAGAAATCTTGTCTCTCCTCCAGGAGATCAAGGTGATTTGCATAACATTCCCTCCTCCAGTTTCTTCCAGAACAAAAACTCAGTGGGATAGGTTGGGTTGAGAGAGGGTGACTGGGCTGAAATCATAAAATCATTGAGTTGGAAGGAATTTTAGGGGTTCAACTAATCCAACCTTCTGTTCAGTGCAGGATCCACCAGAGTATCTCTTCCTGATGGCCATCCAGCTTCTATCTGAAGACCTCTAGTGAAGGTGACATTATATGGCAACTGAACCTTTTTCCTTGTAATTTTAACCCATTGGTTCTGGTTCCATTCTTTGGGGCCGTAAAGATTAAATTGCCAGTGAGCTTCGGTGCCTGAGGGTGGACTTAAACATGGATCTCCCAGGTTCTACTCCAATACCCTAACCAGTACACCACAATGCCTCGAGGTGTATACAAGCCCTCACTTGATAATACAAGTCCATAATGTTTCTCATCATGATTTGTGTTTCTTGACAGAAGCCATTGGAATACTGGCATATTGATAATACAAGCAACAAGCCAGTGATCAATGGACATGTACAAATAAATTTTACACATGACTGCATAAAGGATTTGTACAAGCATGCTTCCATTTGCATTCATCAATGAAGCTGACAGTTGCTATATGGAGGGTATCTACAACTATTCCACTTTCTGTCTTCCAGCTGATGCAGCCAAAGAGCTGGGCTGAGATCACATGCTGACACCTGTGGAGAATCCAACCAGCTGTTGGCATCACTGATACTGTTGGTCTCGGCTATTCTTAAGAATTAGACGGACTTGCAAATAGGGCTACAGCACATTCAATTCTGATTTCCATGAACACTCCAGGCTTGGCTGCCAGCTCGACCAGTCAAATTTCTCAGAGAAGCTGAGAACTGACTGAATTTCCCTTGCTTGCAGTGGATTGCAGAAGTTGTGGTCCACTGAAGTTTTTTTTCCCCTGGAGAGGGGGAGACCAGAAGATTACTCGTGGGGCCATTGGGATTGCCTACCCTTGTTTTTTCTGTAGTTTTCCACCGCGGAAGGAACAGGGTAAGTGCAAGGCAATGGCCGAGATATATCAGGCTCTCGCAGGGGAAACAAGTCTCTTTGAAGAGACACAAGAGCGCCCAGCCGCTTTTAGATCACTTTAGGAATGTTTTTTTTAGATTAAAATATTTTTGAAATCTAAGATCTATCTTTTGGACTTTGTTGAAAATGTTGGCTAACTTTGTGCTTTCTTTGCTATAACTGATTCTGGTGGAAGTTTGATGGACTCTATATTTGCAACATAATGAAACATCTGCATTTTTTTTTTACTTCTCTTTTGTATTAGAGGGATTTAAGAGACTCTGTTTGTAATTCTTCGCTTGATAAACTAAATGACTATTCATTTTTTGAGAAACTCTTTGTTTGGATTAAGCAGCTTGCAGCTTGAAGAACGAAAGCTCGCAGTTTGAAGAATATAAACACAGGGTAACGTGTTTTTTTCCTTGTCTTCTTTTTCTACATCCTCCCTGGTTGGATTTTGCTTCATTTGGAATATATTTTTTATTTCTCCTTCTATAAACTGTTTAAAATATTATTCTCTCCTGTATTTTGGATTATTGGAACTTTCTTTTTTCTTTTGACTTTAAAAAAAAAAAAAAACAACAACGAAGTTCTGCTTAATAGATTCTGCTGGTAGTATTCCATGGACAGATTACATGATTATTGTTTTGACTAGAAGGGTTGTTGTTTTAATTTGAAGGACACAGGAAAGATGGCTTTCCAACTTGTACCTGAGGAGCTCAGAAGAGAGATTACTGAGGCTTTTTCAAATATTCAAAGGTCGTTGGAATTACTGTTCGTAACTCTGCAAAACAGAGAGAAAGAACAGAGAACAGAAACAGAAGTGAGACAGGAGACAGAAAGGAAAAATGTTTTTCAAGTGGAGGAGAAACAGAAGGAGGAAATTTTGAGTATATTAGTTCAGAAGAACATTCTGAAGGCTTTACACTACAATCTTGGTATAGATATGTTGTGGCAGTGGAGACAGAGTGAAAATATGGGTGCACAGTTGGATGGATGTTGTGAAATATGTGGAAAGGGAGAGAAGGTTGCTCTGATATTCTATATGAGATATAGAAAAGAGCAGGCTGTATATTGCGAATCTGTCACAGTGTATTGTGATTTTGGCATAACCTAAACAGAAGATATGAGAAACTGTATGGATATAAAGGCTAATGAAAATATGGACTTGAATTGTTATGAGAAATTGTATGGATATATAAAAAGTGATATTCTAAATGTAAGATGCTAAATACAAACACAAGTTGATATTATAGAATATTGTTTTCCTTAGAGATATATTTATGAGAAGATAATGATATGATGGAATTAGAATGATGGTTACTACAGGATGATATATATCAATATGTATTGTATGAATATTATAAGAATTGATATATTAGCTATTAGGTTAAGTGATATGATAGATTATGCACTTAGTTTAAATGGACACTACTACAAGGAATGGAAATTACAGATGGATAATTGAGATTCAAGAATTCCTTTTTTATGGAGATATATATATATATTAGAATTAAATTATAGAAATATATATGTATGAACACTATAAGAATTGCTAAATTATGTATTGTTACATAACATGTTAGGTTATGAGTCATAATATGAATAGAATATATTGTAGTTTATTAGAAGTAAATAAGGCTTTTATTTGTTATACTAATTGGTCTTTATTGAAGATATAAATATGTAGTAATGAACATTCAACATTTAACTACTACTTCAAGGAGTGGAAGCCAAAGATGGATTATTGGGAGACAGTAAGATGAAGGTTAGAAGATTGGATTAAAGAAATCAAAAGGCATATGACAAAGAAAAGTTCCTGTATACTGTATGAAGGACTAACATTTAAAATCAATTGTTGTACTTTAAGTTCAAAGATAGATTGGAGGACATCTATTTTCTATATTTTCTTTGCTTATTATTTCTTGACTTCACTTTTTCTTTATCTTTTTCTTATTTTGTATTTCTGTTTCTATTTCTTTTTTCTACTTTAAATTTTATTATGTATTGTAAAACTTAATAAAATTTAATAAAAAAAAAAATTCTGATTTCCATGAAATATTTGGAAAAGGGGATTTCTGACATCACAGCTGTGCAACACAATATAGTCCTGGCAAAAGTCTTGATATTGGCTTGACTAATAAACTGCTTATGCTGACCCCAGCAGTTGTCTGAATCCAGGATTATGATGAGGACACAGTCTTCAAGCTAGGCTGCTGGCCAATACTCTTTCCACTGTCTTCCCCGTATATTAATTCTTGCTTCGGTTGGTAGCTTGGGGAAAAGGACCATATATAACTCTAAGGACAAGTTTGGTCTTGGGGCCTTCTGTAGTTGATCACTCTCCAAGACTGCCTCCAAAATTCCTGTGATGCACATTAAAGAGAAGATATCTCATCCCATCTCTTTTACCACCAGGAAGCAAAAGAGAACACAACAGTGTTCGATATCTGTGGATTTCAGAGATACCCATACATGTACTCCTCACTTAACGGCCACAATCGGGACCAGCAACTCCATCGCTAAGCAAAATGGTTGTTAAGTGAGACATCACTTGACTGTGACCTGCTATTTTACCGCTGGCTTCTCCACTGACTCTGCTTGCCAGAAGCCAGCTGCGAAGCACACAAATGGCAATCACATGACCGTGGGATGCCGTGATGGTCGTAAACACCAGCCAGTTGTGAAGCGCCCGAATCTCAATCATGTGACTGTGGTGACGCTGCGACAGTCGTAAGTGCAAGGACCGGTTGTAAAGTTACTTTTTCAGCACCATCATAACTTTGAATGGTTGCTAAACAGGGCAGTCGTTAAGCGAGGACAACCTGTGCACACGTGGGAAAACGTGCAGAACATGGCTTCTGGAAATCTTTCCAAAACCTTCATCAGCCATAGCCATCTGTTGGTGTGCATGGGTGCACTGGGAACCATGGGACAGGCTGCATACATTCCCCTTGGCCCATGTGAGAAGGTGAAAGGAGGCAAGAGGCTTAGAATGGAGCAACTGCCCACATTCTGAGTCCCTGCCCAACTTTCTCTCCCATAAGGATGCCTTGGGGACTTTTTGTTCCTGGAAAGTCTTTCGCTGTAGAATCTGGCCCATTTTCAGCCTTGGAACTTCTTCTCCCAGCTTCTCTTCCAACACCAAAACGTGGTTTTGTTCTGTTAAGTTTTCAGAAAATTATGAAGCTGACAGGCAGATGGACAGTGTCCCATGCTCTTTACGTAACTCCAACTTTCTGTTGGGTTGGAAAGAAAGAACAACAAAAAAAGAATTTCTTCAAGATGATGTGCACTTACTTGATACTGTAACTGGATCAATCTAACCACATTTTCTCATTAGGGGATAACAATTATTGGCAAGTAGTGATATAAATATTTTTCTTGGTTAACTCCAGTCTGTTGATTTCAAGACACAAAAATGAGAATTTTGTAAGACATGAATGAGTGGTCTTAGCTTATTTATTTAAAAAAAAGTCATGGTTGGTTATCCAAATTGCCTATCAAGCTGCTTTAATGGATTGAGGGACATTAATGCATTCCAGTTAATTGATTCCATATTTCAATCAAAGCCTCTTGAAAAACAAATTGGTCATTCCTCTAAATTGCATTAAAAGCAAGCTGATTTACATATATGTCATTCACTTCAGATTGTCAGTGTTGTGTTTCCTGTCATCCCAATAAAATAGGTTAATACTTCTAAAAGGAGCAAAATCCAATCTTATCCAGCTGAACTCCTCCTCTGAGTCAAACTAAGAAGATTTTTAAAAATGGAAAACCACTGTCCACAGATAGGTTATCTGAGGGATGAACTTATCAAAGAATAAAGCTGTGAGCTGAACTACATGAACATGATCTGTGGACATTAGCCACAAATCCATCTGAGAAATGGAAGGGAAGGTCTTACCTGAGGAAATGGGAGGTCTTACCTGAGGAAGGGAAGACCACAGGTAAGGAAGCAGAACAGAAAGTACTGGTCTGCTTTTGGAAGAGCTGTGAGATATTACTAAAGGCAAGTTGGGATGGTCAGCCTTTGTCCATATAGTCACCAGGAGTCAAACCCAACTCAGGGCACCTAACTAACATCCCTTCATTGCCACCTAAAGTTTAACCTACCAGCTGCTGTTCAAAGGGGTTATCTAAATTAGACAACAAGCAATTCCTTAGTAAGTTAGAAGTGGGGCAAGCTGAACATAGGATGGTCAGGCTGACAGGACAATGTGCTGAAAGACAACTTCACCCAGTAGATGTGCGTTGTCCCTCGCCCTACTCAGCTCTTACTCCCTGTGCTTCTGGGCTGGCATGACTAGGAACTTCTGGCAAGGCTCTCCCCCTTTGCCCTTCAAAGCATGTTGCCCACCACATCAGTCGAAAGTCTAGTGAAGAGGCACCCCGTTCTTTGCACCCCATCTGAACGCAGGAAGCTCTTATTCATGGGCCATGGGATCGCTGCCCTCTGAATGCTGGATTGCTGACCTCCAAATGCGTTCCAAATACTAGAAGAAATCTAACAACTGCTTTGCAGGAACCAGCTAGATAACACTCTTGCCGATATTAAGAACAGAGGACCCAGCTGGAATTAGATTTCCTTCAGATTAGCTGGCAATTGGAAATATGAAATATGAGACACAGAGTTTTCTATATTATGCCTGAATTGGAGACAGGAGAAATGCATTGGACAAGTTAGAGAATTTGAGGAATGCACTGGACAAGTTAAAGTGAATTCCACAATATCCCAGACAGCATTATGTGCTATTTCAGTTTGTACACACACACACACACACACACACACACACAGAGAGAGAGAGAGAGAGAGAGAGAGAGAGAGAGAGAGAGAGAGAGAGAGAGAGAATGTTTATGTTTTGCACAAAACATGCAGTGTGTGGTTAAGTACTGAGATTTGGAGGAAAACTATTTTAGGACCAGTCATTTTCAACTGAAGCTTGCCTGACACTTCGACAAAAATATGCAAGTCTTTCAAAATTGACTTTCCTCCTCAACAATGTAGGGACTGCGGAAGGGGAGAATCAGAGTTTCTTTCAGATTCAGAGATGGCCATTTTGATCCATTCATCAGCTGCCAAAAAGGCCCAACACCATCATTAACTAACTATCACTGTCTTTTTGTTGTTCTGTGGTTTTTAATCTGATCGGTCCTTCTCACTGTTTTGTAAATAGGGAATTGTCAGCGCCATTCAAGAGGCCCAAGCAGTGAAGCAACTGATTTCTATAGCAACCAGCAAGTAGGTTATACTGCAGAATGAAGCACTGGTTGCCTTGGCAATAACTTCTCTAGTCCATTTAGGTGCTGAAGCTCTCCCTTAAGTGGACAGTGAACAGAAGATGGACCACTAATTCATTCACTAAAGCCTTTCTAGATAAAACACATCCACCAGAAAATCTGTACTCTTCCACTCCCCTTTATCATGTCACGGATAAGCTGGTACTGAGGCTCACAAGAGCTTGGGACCAATGTGAGCACTAAGAGTTTTGACCTATAGAAGTAAAGGTCTTGAAAAATTGAAGGAGGCAGGTGGGGATCATGTACAAAAACCAATCAATTAAGATGCTAAAGCCAGAGTTATTAACGCTAATCCATGGGTCCAAAACCAAGAAGTACCATAGAAGAAGGAACATTTATCAGAGCGGCCATGAACCAAGTGAAGATCATTATGCCCAGGGAAACGGTTCCCTGTCTCTGCTTCCAACATGGGAAATGCAAAGCAAGCTGAAAGAAGGTTGGTTCCAGCAACTGTCTTCACATAAATTGGCCTCTGGGAGGCTGAGCTGTCATTTTGTCGTGGTTCTGGCTACCAAGGAGGTGGTTTATCCCAGGGAGCCCAAGAGGCCCAATCAGCCTCTGTTCCTCCACCTAATTCGGGAGGCAGAGGCACCACCACATAGGGCCTTGAAATAATAATATCATTGGGCCTCTTTTTAGCCTGTTTTTAAGTTTAGGGATTTTTCAAAATATAATTCTGTAATCAGCATGCTGAGCTTATAAGTTAATTAATTTATTTTCTTTCACACCTCCATTTGATAGGAAACCCCATTGTTGTTCTGTAATTTGGGGCTGAATTTTGGTGGCATAATCTAGGAGACTCTGCTGATTGTCGAAAAGGGGTCAGGAGCCACATATTGGCTGCAACAATCCAGAGCAGGGATCCCCAACCTGTGGGCTGCAGCCTGTTAGGAAGTGGGCCGCACAGCAGGTGAGTGGTGGTGGTCCGTGCGATTGGCTCCCGCCTGCAAACCCTATCCCCCGGTCCGCACGATTGGCTCCCGACTGCAAACCCCACCCACCCCCGGTCCGTGGAAAAATTGTCTTCCACAATGGGTCCCTGGTGCCAAAAAGGTTGGGTACCCCTGATCCAGAGGACCACCATATGGCATCAAAGAAGTAAAGGTTTTCTATATCTCTTTGCTGCCACCTAGTGGGCATTCAGACATTTTTTCTGCCCAGCTCCATATGCCATTAATTTTTCACTCCTAGAATTTTTGTTGTTCAGTCGTTTAGTCGTGTCCGACTCTTCGTGACCCCATGGACCATAGCACGCCAGGCCTTCCTGTCCTCCACTGTCTCTCGGAGTTTACTCAAATTCATGTTCATTACATCGGTGATGCTATCTAACCATCTCATCCTCTGCCATCCCCTTCTCCTTTTGCCTTCAGTCTTTCCCAGCATCAGGGTCTTTTCCAGTGAGTCCTCTCTTCGCATTAGGTGGCCAAAGTATTTGAGCTTCAGCTTCAGCATCTGTCCTTCCAATGAGCAGTCAGGGTTGATTTCCTTTAGGATTGACTGGTTTGACCTCCTTGCAGTCCAAGGGACTCTCAAGAGTCTTCTCCAGCACCACAGCTCAAAAGCATCAATTCTTCGGCGCTCAGCCTTCCTTATGGTCCAACTCTCACAGCCATACATTACTACTGGGAAAACCATAGCTTTAACTATACGGACCTTTGTCGGCAAGGTGATGTCTCTGCTTTTTAATATGCTGTCTAGGTTTGCCATAGCTTTCCTCCCAAGGAGCAAGTGTCTTTTAATTTCATGGCTGCAGTCACCGTCTGCGGTGATCTTGGAGCCCAAGAAAATAAAATCCGTCACTGCTTCCATGTCTTCCCCTTCTATCTGCCAGGAAGTGATGGGACCAGATGCCATGATCTGGGGTTTTTTAATGTTGAGTTTCAAGCCAGCTTTTGCACTCTCCTCTTTCACCCTCATCAAGAGGCTCTTTAGTTCCTCTTCACTTTCTGCCATTAGGGTGGTATCGTCTGCATATCTGAGGTTGTTGATATTTCTCCCGGCAATCTTAACTCCGGCTTGTGATTCATCCAGCCCGGCATTTCTCATGATGTACTCTGCATATAAGTTAAATAATAGAGAAAGGCAAAAGTATATCACTTAGGGAAGGGGTGGGCTCTTCTGGAACTCAAGTTCTCTGACATTTCCAGGGGAAACCAAGAGATCTGGAAAACAAACCACCTGCAACGTGCATTAATCATAATATCATTAGATATGTTGGGGTGCTCTTGTAGGAGAAATCTCTCTCACAAACCTTTCCAAGAGTTCATTTAAACCAAAGACCAGCACACAATTCCATGGAAGCACAGACTGTTTATTAGGTTACAAGAGGTAGAAGCAAACCTTAAAAAAAAGAAGTGGGGATGCAACCTTTCCAGAAATAATTAATAAAAATTGGAATATACATATGATTGGATATAGCAGCAAAATATTGTATATAACAGCACATCATGATTTGATGTGGTCAGTTGAGGGGTGGATTCCAGGAAGCAGTGAAGGTCAGTATGACAAAGACATGGTGTACGTGAGAGAACAATAAGGCAGTATTTCATGAATATAGGATTTTTTTCTCCCTAGAGAGTTAATTTCATAGGTTTATGTTATGATGGCCTTGTGTCACAAGCCTATGTTCATTTATTAGTACCTTCCCTAGCTCCATCAACATTCCTTGGCCTTCTAAACATTATATGGCTGAGCGGACAGTTTATTTTCCCTGAGAAAAATGGATTTGAGGACAAGGTGATTCACTTGCCTTAACCTACATCATCTTTTCTACTACCCTCCATAATGTTTGACCTTCTGTGGCACCATGGGCACAATTCCTACAAAAGCAAATGAACTTTCTCTCTTCATGCTGGCAACCCTACATCAGGCCACGCATTTGACAAATGCTCTGCCCATTTGTGGGGATATACTCCTCTAGAAATGTCCTTGAGTGGGAAAAATCATATTGAAGCTTTCTTCTCCTTTGCAGAAACCATCATAGACGCCTTGAAAGAGGCCAAGCTGGCTCAGAACATAAATATGTGTCTTCACGGTGAAGGCGCAATTCAATGGGCCTGCCGTGCAGTCCTTTGAATAATGATCATTTAAATCCAGTTGGATATGCAAATCAAAATTAATCACTGATAAGAAAAACAATTATTACTAGGAAATGTACATCAGTAACAGAGTAGGGATGGGCATGTGAGACAGCAAGTACTTCTTCCCAGATGTTTTGAAGACCTGCAAATTATAAAAATTAGATTAGGATCACCTAAAGGGTTATAATAAATGTAGTTTATAACCAGGTAGAATAATGGTTTAATCCCTATTGTGTGCTCCTTTATGAAATTTCTGCCCTGTCCCAATCAAAGATCAAGTGTGGCATAGATCTTTTTTGTTTCATTTTTTTCCCCAAGATGACTGGGACTTTTGCTTTTTGCTGTAGCAAAAAGATTATGAAAGTGATTGGAAATTCTTTTGCATGATCACATTTCACCGAGTCAAAATAATGTTGTAGCTGCATTTGATACCTAGCTGAACGCTATGATGCATACAAAAGACAACATGTCCCCAAATTAAATAGTTTGCAGTCCAGCCATTCCCAGTGAGAGAAGAGATACGGCTAATAGTAAAAAAAGATACAAGCAACTACCTTCAATTTTGTCATTGTTTCTACTGCAACTCAGCCAAAAGGGTCTGGCTGGTGTATTTATCTATTTAGACTAGACACCCTGACTTTCTCCCAGAAGCAGAAGGTGGCAAACATAGAACACTCATCTCCAGTTTTCTCCACAACACCCACCACGTTGTATTAGTTGGGTTTAGAGAAGTCACCAGTGAGTTTCTCAGTGGTCAAATTACATAGGTGAAAACTGAACTGGAATACATGTTTAGATTCTGGACAAGAGAAAGGGACGTTGGCCACCTGGGTGGATTTTTCTCCTGTAATTTGTCTACAGGGAGTGGGAGCTATTTGACTTTGTTTCTTCTCAGTTCTTCCAGGAAATATATCCCTTTATCAGGTACACAATGCTTGTGTTGTTTTCACACAAGCATTCTGACTTCTGATTGGTTCTTCACTTGCCCATAAGCCATCTCAGTTGTTGGTTCTAGGAATCGGTCCAGTTCTGGAGATCAAAGCATGTCCAGGAAACTGATGTTCTCTCTAACTTGTTTGGCTCAAAGGCTATTTCTGTAAACCATAAGAAGCTGTTCTTGCTGGGTTTCCATTTCCACCTGCTATGCTAGACTCCTCTCAGCCTATATATCCTTTATCAAAAATTCCCAACTTCAAGGTCCTCGGTAGGTTTTCGGAATATACACATCTTAAAACTTGTTACAGAAAAGATATTTTGAAAGTAGGAGAAAGATCATAGCATCAATAGCCAGACTGTATGAGACCTCAAAACCACCCCCGTAACGTGCCTTGCATGTAAGGAGATCCCCGCTCATCCAGTGCTAATAATTAGAATATGGTTCTAGGATGTTGTTTTCTGGTGCAGGATGGAATTAGTTTGATGAGGTTTTTTCCCAACCTTATAGTCATCTGAGATACTATCCAGTAGGAAAAAAAAAACATTCTGCAGAGGCTGTGCAGAACATTCTACCAGAAGGTAGAATCAAAGTGTCAAAAGGGACTTGGAGGGTCACTAATCTAATCTTCTGTTCAGCGTAGGATCTGTAATGCAAGATGCAGCTAAAACATTACTGACAGATGGTGTCTTGCCTCTGCTTCAGTTTTTCCAAAAAAAAAACAGAGCCCACCACTTCCCCGAGCAGATGGCTCCACAGTTGAATGGCTTTTAGTGTTTGGAAGTCTGTCCCAAAGTTAGGAAGTTTCTCCTACTGTTCAACCCAACTCTAGTTAATGGAGTTATTAAAGACAGAACATTCACTTTAACTCTAATGCCCTTGGGCCTGTAACCTGACCTTTGTCTGGGTGTGTACTTGGAAAAATACCAGGTGCATCAATGGCACTAAATAAAAAACAAAAGGAACAATAATTCAAGACTGGTCTGTAAGAAAACCAGCACTTCTGTACAATAATTGCAGAGAGATCCAGATCCTAGATCTCAGATCGCCATCTGAACACACACAACCAATAGTGAAATATCTGAAATTTAAAGACCGTTTTGTTAATTGTCTATGAACACACTTTTTAGAAAAATACAAATTAAAGATCTATGAAAAAAAAATTTTTTTTAAAAAAAAGAAGTATCTCATCAATCACCATTTCTGGTTTCCTGTCTAGAAAATATAAACAAATACACAGACATATTTATACATATACTGTATATTATGCAAATACAATTTAATGTACCTCTTTCAGATAAAGCAACTGAGCCAGCTTACAGTTTAAAATAATACTTTTAAAAGGGACATGATGGAAAGGAAAATACATACTCATGCACCATTGGAAGACCAGAAAGATCAGGTTAGGGACAGATCGCCATGGAGAAAATCGATCTATGTGGTGCTAATGTCAGATTTCTCATGTGAAATGGCAAATCGCTTTCTGTACAAAACAAAGCCTTCCCATAGCTTTGAATGGCTCTGCCCATATCTTCCATAGATATGAAGGTGCAGGTGGCCAGTTAAGGTACCATGTGATGCATTGTTTACGTCTAGTCCCAAAACGTTCGCATGGGAACAGTTTCCCCTGATGCTTCTGTGGGAAGCGTGCTCTGGGAGAGCAGAGGGAGGGGGAGATCACATGCTTGCCTAGATGCAACACTGCCACCCATTGACAGGTTATGCTATGTGCTATGATCTATGCTTTGTGCTTGGTGTTTTTCACACCTAAGTTTCAGCCAATCAGAAGTTGGTAAAAAAAATGTATTTCTACCCATGCAAAATGGTGTCTTTTGCTTCTTGACTTCTGCCCGTCTATTAGCCATCTTCATGTTCTGCTCCTGAGGACTGAAAAGTGTGTAGCTATACCTTGCTGTGAGTGTTCTTCAAGGTTTGTGTTCCTTTGTATGTCTTATCAGTGGAAGCAACATGGAAGATTATGTGTCTGCTTGTATTTTTACTTTTGCACTGCTGTAACTGTATATACAACTTTGCTTTTATGTATAGTAAAGATTTTTTAACTTTGAAAGCTCCACTCTGTGTCTGTTTACTCTGCGTCTCTTTCCCTATAAGCCAGCATTTTCCAACAGCTAAGAGTCAACATTGACTTAATGGCACATAATCAACCTATCACCAATCTTTACAGTAAATAGTGATGGGGTTGCTGTCAGGATGAGCAGAGTCACCCAATGGCAGCTGGGGGTATTGTTGGCTTTCCTTCTGAAATCAGTGCCGGGATTGTAATAAAATACAGCTCAGCCGTCCAAGTACCATTCTGAGAACCTGCACAGAAACAGGGAACTGACCCTCCCCCAAAGACGCTACTCTATCAAAAAGTCACTTCAAAACAAAATGTGTCCTTTGAGTTGAACTTGACTCCTAGTGACACATCCACATTGTGAAAGTATGGAAGTGGCTTGGGATTGCCCCCTTACAGATGTTTTTTCAACGTCCGGATTGCAACCCCAAGGTTTCCTGGTAGTTTTGTATACAAGACCTGATCCTACTTAGCTTTCTCCAGATCAGCTAGATGCCACTATCTGTGACAGTTCAAAGTACTCCCCCTTCCATGAAGGAAAAAGCAAACAACTGCCAGAATCCCTTTTATTGTGTTATTACTTGACACATACCATCTTCCTTGTTGGCTCCGCCTTTATTCTTGTAGGCCACCCTTTTAACATATGTTTGGTCTCTTTCAGACGAGCTAAGGCAAGCCGAAGAGGAAAAGATGAAATAAACCATTGAGAGACTTATTGACTACATCAGTAGAAATCTAGCCAAGCAACCACTTGTGGTTCTTCAGATGCTGAATGGGTCTTTTGGGGCCTTAGGTGGCAATCTTAGGTGACCTTCTGGAAGAACCTGAAAACCTGGCTCTGCCACCTTGCTTGGGACCAAGGAAGGAATAGTCACTCTTGGGGATGGCTAATACCTTAGAGAGCTCCTCTCCTACATTGGATTAAGTTAGATCTTTTTACCACTCTTGCCTCTTGGGTTTTAATCTTGTTTTATAATTGGTATTTTTACATTCTATGTATATTTTATTTATTTATAATATATTTATATTATATTTATATTATTATTATATATATATTATATTATATATTTATATTATAATATATAATATAATTATAATTTATTTATAATATATGTATATTTTATTTATTCATTGACATATGTATATTTTATGTTTTTTGTTTCTATTGTTTTGTTGTAAACCGCTCAGAGTCCCTCCGATGGAGGGAGATGGGCGGTGATAGAAGTTTGATTAATAAATAAATAATAAACCTTAAGGGGGGAGTTTTCCATGGAACATGCTATTGTGCTATTGCATTTAAAGGACTGCCCTAGCTAACAAGTTCCATCCTGGGTTTGATCTTTTGTGTCCAAGGATCAAATATATTGATCCTTGAGCAATGGTATTCCCCGTAGCGACCTATGGCTGTGAGAGCTGGACCATAAGGAAGGCTGAGCGAAGGAAGATAGATGCTTTTGAACTGTGGTGTTGGGGGAAAATTCTGAGAGTGCCTTGGACTGCAAGAAGATCAAACCAGTCCATACTCCAGGAAATAAAGCCAGACTGCTCACTTGAGGGAATGATGTTGTGGAAAAAGAGTTAGGAATAATCCTAAGATAGTAACCATTGCATATTAAAGGCAAAACTGAAGTACTTTGGCCACATAATGAGAAGACAGGATACCCTGGAGAAGAAGCTGATGCTAGGGAAAGTGGAAGGCAAAAGGAAGAGGGGCCGACCAAGGGCAAGATGGATGGATGATATTCTGGAGGTGACGGACTCAAACATGGGGGAGCTGGGGATGGTGACGGCCGACAGGAAGCTCTGGCGTGGACTGGTCCATGAAGTCACGAAGAGTCGGAAGCGACTGAACGAATAAACAACAACAATCAAATATATTGCATAAGCTGGGTTGCCAATTAGAAAGAAATCAAAACTTGATTATTATGTTCTTTGAACAGAATTACAAATGCCAATCATTAGAGACATGTTGACATAGCAAGTAAGATGATAGAGAGGCAGTAAGTTATTTCACCTTTTTTTAAAAAAATAGCTTAATGCACCCAAAGATTCAACTGCTAAGCTATATGTGGGAGAGGGAGGAAGAAAAGTGGAGGAAGACTCAGTTCAAGGCGAAGATGATCTGATTGTCACATCTGTGGCCCTGATGATCACCATGGTTGACTAGATGGGTATCAGGTTCCCTGAAGCAGCCTCCAACTTCACAAGCTTACCTTCATACAGATTAATTTGGTTGTTAGGCTAAAACTTGCCCAACAGCTATCAAATGCTCAACATGATACTGTCAGGGTTCATGTCTATGAATCCTGCCATTAGAATTGACCATAGCATAGCGCTTGCATAGTTGTTGGGAGGGGGGATGGCAGTTGAGTGTTATGTCTGCTGGTGGAAGCTAGAAACAGCTCGGCCAAGGTCACGCACCTGCAACGGAGTGGAGATGGGACCGTTTGCTTCATGAGATCATCGTTGGTGAATTGGTGCGCAAGGGGGATGGTTAAGAGGGCATAGTTTGGCGGGAATCAGCATTCAAGTCTTTAGGAGTGCTTCAATGAACATGTATCCTTAATAAAGCTTTATCTGCATTTCAATGAATTGCATGGAGAGGTGTTTATTGGGACATTGTTGTTGAAATCATCACAGAAAGACTTGAATCTACAATCCAGTCGGTTTATCCTGAGGTTACAAGTGGTAACTCCATTTAGTGCCTCCTGAGTGAGAATCGACTCATCCAAGCAATTTCAGCATGGAAGAATCTATGGAATGTTTCCAGGCGGGGGAAGAAGAGCAGCCAGGCACTTCTTCAGGTTTGGAAGCGATTTCCCAGGAAGAAAAAGGTACGGCTGCTGAACCCGAAGTGGCCAAGAAAAAAACCTCCAAGAAGGGGCCTCGACGGAGTGGAGTAGAGGCTGCTGAACTAGCCATGGCACGCACCCCCAGAGTGGGAGCAGAATGGTCCGTGGGAATTGGAGGTGGCATCCAGGCTGGGATGGGAAAGCGCCCGGCTAAACCCAGAGTAACCCAATCCCAGAGGATGGCTTCACTGGAAGCGAAGACTGCACGTATTGATTTTGAAATGGAGACTATTAGCCACCAACTGCAAACCCTTATTCAATCAGTGCAGCAACTGGCCCTGGCTCCAAAGCAGGAAGGGGTCGCAGGGGTGGATTTACAACCTAAATTGATGGCCACGGCAGCAGAGAGCGGCACGTCCAGCGGAGAGGAAGAGGAGGAATTTTCCGGACCTGAGATGGAGGTGCCTCAACTGCCCGTAAGTGGATTACAAAGGGGCCAAGCTAGGGTGTTCACGTTAAGCAAATTGAAAATGAGATTTGATGGAGACCCAGGGAAATTGGCTTGCTTTATGACCCATGTCAGGGGTTTTATGGAGGAGTTTGAAGATTCTTTCTTAACCGAAGAGGCCAAAGTAAGGTATGTCTCAAGTTTCTTAGAAGGAGAGGCTGCTTTATGGCTGGTGGCGTTGCATGACTCCAAGTCTCCGGATTTATTGACTTTTCACAGTTTTATGCTAGCCTTGCGACGCCGATTTGAGGATACCCTCTCTAAAATGTCAGCTAAGGTGCAACTGCAGCAGCTAAGCCAGGGGAACTGGTCTGTTGCAGAATATGCCATGGAGTTTAAAAAGCTTATAGGTATGGTCCCAACCTGCCCTGAAGCTTTTCAGGTGGAATATTTCCAGATGGGGCTGAAACCAGAGATTTTAGAGATGGCTGCGGGACGAGGTGACCCTGACACCCTGGAGGAATGGATTCAATTAGCCGGCAGAGCTGAGAGCACCCAATTAAGACTGAGATCGTACAGGAAGCTGCATAGCTCGGCGAAATCCCCTCTGGGACAGCCACCGGCGAAGAAGCCAGCCAGAGCAAATGCTTGGGAAGAGGAAAAAGAACGCAGAGCAAAAAGGGGCTTGTGTTTCAAATGTGGCAAAGAGGGGCATCGCATTAGCAACTGCCCTCAGAAACCCTCTGCAGTAAAAGCAAAGCCAGACAGCCAGTTTTCCAAACCATCTAAGCTACCATCACACAAGGGGACAGCTCATGCTTTGGATGAAAGCAAGACGCGGGAATTGGTTGGGGGAGAGAATGACTCCTCTGACGAAGAATTCATGCAGCCGGCGGGAAACGAGCGATGCCTGGTTTGAAGTGCGCCGGGGGCCAGGCATTTACAGATCGGCGCTCCGATCCGCTGGTGAGTGGAGATTGTCCTACCATGCAGGTTAAGATAAAGCTTGAAACTTTAGATGGGAGGGATCAGAACAATTTGATGGCAATGCTGGATTCGGGGTGCTCAAGATGTTTGATGCATCCTGCCATTGTTACAGGACTGAGACTTAAGTTACATAAGTTAAAAGTTCCCATCATATTTTGTCAGTTGGATGGATCAGATATGAAAGGGGGTCCAGTGGAATACTATACAGAAGCCCTAAAAATGACTATTGGGACGCATCAAGAGACTATTAGGTTCATTGTGGCTCCCATTTCCAATCAGCCCATAGTATTGGGACTTAAATGGTTGAGGGAGCGTAACCCTCAGATTGACTGGGTTTCTGGAGAAATGGAATTTGCAGATGGCTCATATTTGGGGGGTGAGCGGGAAACTGCAGGACTCTGTGTGTTACGGGAGCTAGCTCAAGCAGCAGTGGCACCGTCAGTGTATGAGGAGGAGGGAGAGATTTTTGTAGAAACGGAGTCAGACCAGATGCCCCCTCATCGGAAAACAGACTGTTCTTTGCAATTGGAGCCTGGGGCAGTGTTGCCTAAACCGAAGTTGCATTCAATGACTCATAAAGAACTGCAAGAGCTGAGGAATTTTATAGATAAGAATTTAAAGCGGGGATTTATTGAGCCTTCCACGTCACCCACGGCAGCTCCAGTATTATTCCGGAAAAAGAAAGATGGCTCCTTAAGGCTTTGTACGGACTATAGGGGTTTGAATGCTATTTGTATTTCTAACCAATACCCGCTGCCTTTGATGAAAGACATGCTGGCTCAACTAACCAAGGGGAAAATATTCACCAAGCTGGATTTGAAAGAAGCGTATTTTAGAGTACGCATAAAAGAAGGGGATGAGTGGAAGACCGCCTTTAATTGCCAGTTGGGTTGTTTCCAATATAAAGTCATGCCGTTTGGATTAAGGGGCGGGCCTGGAGTCTTCATGAGCTTAATTAATGAGGTTCTGCATGAATTCCTGTACCAGGGGGTATTGGTATATTTGGATGACATATTGATATACACAGAGACCATGGAACAACATGTAAAACTAGTAAAAGCAGTACTCAGAAAGCTCTTAGAAAACAAGTTGTATGTTAAGTTGTCTAAATGTGAATTTCACAAAGAAAAAGTGGACTTTCTAGGCTACAGAATATCTCATCAGGGCATAGAAATGGATCCCGCCAAAGTCAAAGACGTGTTGGCATGGGAAACACCCAGAACTAAAAAGCAATTACAAGCTTTTCTGGGATTTGCAAATTTTTATCGCCAGTTCATTCCTGCTTTTGCAAAGATTGCGTTACCATTAACTGATATGTTAAAAACCAAGAAATCAGCTGATGGCGTATTAGCAAATAAGCCTCAAACGAAATTAAAATGGACGTCGGCGTGCCAAACGGCTTTTGAACACTTGAAGCAGTTGTTCACTGCAGAACCCGTTTTAAAACATCCTGATCCAGAACGTCCCTTTGTGATCCAGACAGACGCATCCAATTCTGCAATTGGATGCATATTATTACAAAAAGACAATAATGATCAATTAAGGCCTTGTGCATATATTTCTCGTAAATTTACTGAGGCTGAACAACGTTGGTTGGTTTGGGAAAAGGAAGCTTTTGCAGTGCGACATGCTCTAGCTACATGGCGACACCTGCTGGAGGGTTCGCCTCATCCATTTGCAGTCTTTACTGACCATAAAAACTTGGAAGCACTTAAAACTCCTCGGAAATTAAATCCGACCCTCCAAAAGAAAGAATAGTATGCAAAGAACAAGAAAGGTGAGAAAGTACAAGTATACATAGAGGCATATGGAACAATTCCAGAAATCTTCAGGCTGCAAGACAATGGGAGGCACTGAGACCTGAAAAATAGAAACAATAACAATTGTGCAATTAACCAGGTTTAGTTGGGAATTGATCATGGAATTTCTTCAATAATCTTGGTGCTGAAACATGGATTTTATCAACCCACTCCTCAAACCCCCCAGGCAAATGTTTCCATTGGACCAAATACTGTAATTTTCCTCTATGCATTCTGGAGTCCAAAATGTTCAGCTGATTTGTTTAGGATTTAATTTGAATTGGTTTGAAATCAACTCAGCCATCCAAGAAACTGGGGCCTAAGTTTATTGGCCCTTTTCCTATTGTGAAAGTGATCAACCCGGTGGCCGCTCAGTTAGACTTGCCAAAGAACCTTCGTAGAGTGCATCCTGTCTTTCACATAAGTTTATTGAAACCTGTTAAACCTGCTCATCAATGGCATCCAGATCCAGTGACACCTCCAGTGACACCTCCACCTATCATGGTGGGCGATAATGAACATTTTGAGATTGTGAACATTTTGGACTCCAGATTATTATTACAGTTTTCTGTAATTTCACAGAAGCCTGAGTTTTGACAAAACAGTGACTATCTGAACATGCCACAACAGCAGCGTGTAAGTTGCTTGCCACTGATTTTTTTTTCCTGGATTTTTCCCCCAATTTACAGTCCTGGGATTTCCTATTGTTCTCCATCCAAGGACTAACCACGTCTAAACCTGCTTAACTTTTTAGGATCAGCCATGTTAGCCAGAAATCAGGTAGAAAGCAGAAAATGCTGAAGACCTTCAAAAGGAAGATAATTAAGTAGGAATAACATTTGGTTTTTAATGGCTGAGACCAAACCAAACCCCTAATGCAAATTTGTGGACATTTTCTTTTGCTATTACATATCTTTGATCAAAAAGAGAAAATAAAATGACTTTATGTTATTTATTTTTTAAAAGTTCAAGAAATTAACTGGGGAAAAAAAGCCCAAAGTATTAACTTTCAGATGACAGCATCTCATTGAGTAACTTAAACACTCCTTAACTGTATGCAAAGCGTTTTAGCAAACTTTCAGTATTATGTATATGGAAGTTTAAGGTAGCCTTTCTCAAAAGTTGATGCTTGGTGTGCACTAAGTATTTCAACCTTGAAACATTTCAAACTCAAATGGCTGTTTTGAGACTTCTAAGACTGGAACAGAACATGCAAGTTCAAGCAGCATTCTATAGTTTTGTGGCTAGTGATTAGATTGTATTGTTATTTTCAGCCTAGCCAACATAATAGGGGTAAATTATGCCCCTCCTTCTATTGGTTGAGACTGAATGAGGCAATGTGTGATGCAACACTCAGAAGAACAGCAGATAATTACATGGCTAGACACGTTAAGCTTCAGGAATGCTATATTGGTTGAGCTTGTCTGCATGTTTTTGAATTCTGCTGTTAATTTCAGGGTTCAGTCAAAAACGAGAAGTTAATAAACACCAGTGGTTTTCTTTCTCAAAAGACTAGTTGGCTGAATTCGGCCTTCTGTATCTCCATGTTCATCTTTTGGATGCATTTTTAAATGAAAGAATTCCTAGTTCAGACCAGTTTGTTGGGCATGTGAACAGTTAGTGCATGCTCTCACACCTTGCTGACCTTGAGTTTGCAGGGCACACTTAAATTGTATAATCGAAGACTTTTGTGTTGGTTTCGAATAGCTTATACACAATTGCTCTTTTGCCCCCGTTAATGAGCTTTCAGAATGGTTTTGTTTGTTTGTTTGTTCATCTTTTGGATGCATTTTTAAATGAAAGAATTCCTAGTTCAGACCAGTTTGTTGGGCATGTGAACAGTTAGTGCATGCTCCCACACCTTGCTGACCTTGAGTTTGCAGGGCACACTTAAATTGTATAATCGAAGACTTTTGTGTTGGTTTCGAATAGTTTATACACAATTGCTCTTTTGCCCCCGTTAATGAGCTTTCAGAATGGTTTTGTTTGTTTGTTTGTTCATCTTTTGGATGCATTTTTAAATGAAAGAATTCCTAGTTCAGACCAGTTTGTTGGGCATGTGAACAGTTGATGCATGCTCTCACACCTTGCTGATCTTGAGTTTGCAGGGCACACTTAAATTGTATAATCTAAGACTTTTGTGTTGGTTTCGAATAGCTTATACACAATTGCTCTTTTGCCCCCATTAATGAGCTTTCAGAATGGTTTTGTTTGTTTGTTTGTTCATCTTTTGGATGCATTTTTAAATGAAAGAATTCCTAGTTCAGACCAGTTTGTTGGGCATGTGAACAGTTGGTGCATGCTCTCACACCTTGCTGATCTTGAGTTTGCAGGGCACACTTAAATTGTATAATCGAAGACTTTTGTGTTGGTTTCGAATAGCTTATACACAATTGCTCTTTTGCCCCCATTAATGAGCTTTCAGAATGGTTTTGTTTGTTTGTTTGTTCATCTTTTGGATGCATTTTTAAATGAAAGAATTCCTAGTTCAGACCAGTTTGTTGGGCATGTGAACAGTTGGTGCATGCTCTCACACCTTGCTGATCTTGAGTTTGCAGGGCACACTTAAATTGTATAATCTAAGACTTTTGTGTTGGTTTCGAATAGCTTATACACAATTGCTCTTTTGCCCCCATTAATGAGCTTTCAGAATGGTTTTGTTTGTTTGTTTGTTCATCTTTTGGATGCATTTTTAAATGAAAGAATTCCTAGTTCAGACCAGTTTGTTGGGCATGTGAACAGTTGGTGCATGCTCTCACACCTTGCTGACCTTGAGTTTGCAGGGCACACTTAAATTGTATAATCGAAGACTTTTGTGTTGGTTTCGAATAGCTTATACACAATTGCTCTTTTGCCCCCGTTAATGAGCTTTCAGAATGGTTTTGTTTGCAGATCATAGAGTCTAAGGCGGTAACTGACTGCATACAAGCAAATGTTCAACAGAAGAGTATTTGGCAGCAATCATCACAACCAATCTGTTTCTTGAACTTGTTATGTGAATCTAGGCGGCCAAGGGAATGAAAACAAATGAAAACAAAAGAACAGGAATGGAACAAATAGTCAATGTAGTTGGCTGTCTTATTTATCTGCAGGCCATTAACTGTTAATTTAGAAGAAAGGAGAGGAGATTTGCTCTTTTGTCCAGTTAAAATGGCATGAAAATATGTAAGGGTTTATTTACAGAACTGGAAAGGGCTTTTTATTCTATTAAGGGAGTTGGGGGTGTCTCACCTGATAATATATTTGAACTTACTGCTATTCTGAGTTCAAAAATATGTTTTAAAATGGCCTGTGTGGCCAATCTTCATCCAAGCTGGGTGGACAATACTAGCCAACCAAGGCTGGCGACTCCCTTAATTGCGTAGCACAATTGGGTGAAAAAAGGTACACGGAGCTCGCATTGTTGCCTAAAGACAACAGAAGGGGTGGGGTGGATAGGAAATCAGCAGTTTACTGCACTGCATACTTTCTGAGTTTCACAACGCACCTTTTCTGTTGCTATCAAAAATGCCTATCCCCAGTGCTACTGCCTTTGAGGTACACACTCAACAGAAGGGGAGCAGACGATTTCTGCGCCCAGCCCATTAGAATGCACGTCCCTTGCTTTTACTCAATATCCCGACATTTCACCAAGATGTCTTTCGGGAAAACTTCCTTGGGGGTCTGGCTTGACATGCCTTCAGGCAAGCGGAAGGAAAATAAAGTCTCACGGGGGTGACCTCCTTGGCAACCCTGCAGATAATCGCTCCATGCACAAGAATAGTGCTTGATATTTCATCAACTGGTAAATTTCCAGCCGGCGCTTTAAACCTTATAGCCTTTGCTGTCGTTGCTGCTGCTGTTTCTTTTGCCAGAACCCTGAAACTATCCTCTAGGGTGAGTAGTTATTGTTTGCAAGCCTCTGATATTGTTTTGTCCAATAACTCATACCACCCAGCAGTTCACTGTTTGGTAGAGCCTGTTGGCTGGTTGCCTTGAGCGAACATAATCCTCCACAAATGAAACATCAACTGGGTATCTTGGTGTTTCCCAGAAGCAAAATGAGAAAGCTTCCTTTTTTAGTCTTCCGTAATAGATTATGGTAAATAGACACTGGCGGTCTCTCAGGAATTTGAGCTGGCAGACGGAAGAGCTTTGTCAGGGGGCCAATGGCTGAAGACCAGTATGTAACACTCAGCTTAATTGCCCCAGAAATGGAGTGGCTCAGAACATGCTTGTGGTTCGATACTGTGAGCTCTCAAGACCGTATTTCTGACTTCAACCATTACATTCATGCACCGGGAAAGGACGGCAGCCCCAATCCCCATTATGAAACATCTTTCGCCAGCCCACTTGCCAATTGCTGTCCTCTCTGGCCACAGATACCCAGGAAACACAACTCAGAAGAGAATTGTTTGTACCCAGTGGAAAACATCTGACATATTGCAGGAACAGCTTTTCCTGGCCTTGGCAACATGTTCGCTTCATTAGTCTACAAAAGGAGCTCATAAATTCTCAGAGGAGCATGTGTTTTAAAACCGGCTTTAGATAGAACAGTAGTGCCTTGTTTTTCCTGGCAGAGAAATGATCTACCTTGGTCAAGACAATTGCATAAGTGCTGCATTTTTTTTATGGGGTTGAAAAAGTTTAAAAGGATATAAAATTACAGAAATACGGGCTTCATACTGTGTGCAAGGAGAGTATGAAAGTTGCAGTCCCTGAAAAACCAGGCAAGATGAAGAGTTATAAAACTCCAGCCAAGTGAAGCATTTTGACACCCCACTAATTTTCAAAGGACACTTAAACACGCATTTTGTACATCTAATAAATGTAGTTCAATTTTCTAAACTGAATTGGAAACCTGAATCAAATGGAAGGTCTGAGTCCAATTGTAGCTGATCAGTCCTAGTGCTGAGACATTTGCCCCAAGTATTCGATGTGCTTCATGTTCAGTGCAATCCTCTATATACCTATATGGAATTAAGTCTAAATAATAAGACTATCTCCCAAGTAAGTGTATATAGGATTACAACCTAACTTCTTTCTGGTACATGCCAGAGCATTGCCCTCCAATCTTGGAGCCGCCCTCCATCTTAGACCTGCAAGTCCCAAAATTTCTAGCCTGCCGGCTTTAAAACAGGACTGGGGGACTTGTGGTCTGTTGTTGAGCTACAATCCCCATTTGGCCACCCTCCCAGCAGCTTTCGGAAATGCTAGTTCAGTAAGATCTGGAGGACCACAGCATCCTGCTTAATTTACAGTAGAGCAGCCAGAACGACACTCACCTTCCATGTCTGATGGCCTTCCAGTTGTTTTTCTGGGAAGTTCAGCTTTCAGAGAAGCAGTAAGTATAAGAGATTAAACAAGCTGTTGACAGGCGTCGTACAGGGTTTATGCGTTTCAAGTTCCAGAGACGTATTGTAGACCCTTTTTCAGATGGAGGCCGATGTCCTGTAAGTCTAAGTACTCTAATTTCCCAGAGAACATTAAGGCAATCCATTTTGTTTTCTTCTTTGAAATGGGTCTTGTATTATTCAAATACGTTTGAGTATTTAAATGCATCCAATTATTTCTGTGTATCTAGGAAAATTTAGCAATATATAGTGTAAAGGTTGTTTTCAATGCTATCACAGAGAGGGAGGGAAGTAGGTGGTATTTCAGATCAACATGTGACTATTTTTTTTCTTTGAGGAATATACTTCACCATATCTAGCAATGTCCATAGGTGAATGTGATTTTGTATCACCTGTAACTCCTTTCTACAAGGTTAGCTATGCTGTAAGACAACACATTCTCTTCTCCAAACCTCTATAAATAACAACGGCAATATTACAAAAGTCTAAGATGAAGAAATGACATGAGAATCCAGTCTCGATACCAGTGAATGAAAATAATAGTATTTGTTTTATAAATCCACTCAGGTAAGGATTTTCAATCTGATGAGAGTCCTTTTGAAGTAAATCCAGTGTTCTCTCCAGATCTTGTAGCACCTCAAATGGATTCATTGGATCTGGTCCACACGAGAAAAAACGTCCTTCTTCTATATACACGAGGTCCAACCAAAGTTTTAGGGAAGAGCAGGAGTCCTTCACCCCACCCACCCATACAACTATGCAAACATGGCTTCCATTTAAACATACAATATACTTCAATTTGTTAACATGCACAACATTCCCTGAAGGTGTTTTCAGTATCAAAGCTATCTTGCAGATCTTCCCCTCCCCTTCCCTCCTTAAGATATAATTATTTGGGACTTTTTTTCTAGGCACTGATCAACATTTGGAATGTAACATTCTAACTTCAAAATACTGTAAAAAGGAAGAAGAAAGAAAACATAGAATGAAGACAGTAGTCCCGAGACAGAAACCAGCAGGCCGTTGCTGCACACTCAGGTCTTCATCCATCGGCATGTAGAGGGCTGAAGATAAATGCATCTCCTTCAAAGAAAACAATGCTGCAGAATAATGCACAAGTGGAGAAAGAGCAGGATACCACTGAGCATTTTAACCAAAGACGTATAATGGCTTTAAGCTCTAGATGTATTCAACGTTTTCTAAGCCTCATGTTTCCTGTCCTTTTTACAGTCATGGTACAAACAGTGAAGATCGATTGGCCTTTGCAGATAGTTTTTATCTTGAGAAGTGGAAGCCAGACTTCACTTCTTCAATATCAGAAATCAGTGTCCTAGCCAGGAAAATCCCGAATATCTAATGAAAAATAAGGGGGTGGGGAAAAAGAGACAGAGAAGTCCAAGTTAGAATAGACAACTGATTTCACAGTTTAGTTCTTCCCCCAAATAACAATAGAAACCAATTATTTTATTGTTGGCTATTTCATGTTCTCAAGGCACAAACGACCAGGCTCAAATTATCCTACTTTGGACACATTATGCGAAGACCCAGCTCTCTGGAGAAGGCTCTGAGGCTTGGAAAGGTGGAAGGAAGGAAGAAGAGGATGACCAGCAGCAAGGTGGATGGACTCAGTTACAGTGGTGATGGATGCACCATAGAAGATCTGAAGGATCAAGTTAGGGGCAGATCGTCATGGATGAAATCTATCTATGTGGTGGTTAAGGTTCGACACGGACTTGATGGCACATCATCAATATTTCATGCTGTTTCATGGCATGAAAATGTTTTGAATTCAAAATGTTCCTGCTTCAAATGCCCCACTTCAGTTGGGTTAAAAAAGTAAAATGTAAAGTGCACCAGGTTCTAAAGAAAGCTACCCTGGTTCAACCTCTGCCCTGGTATTTCTGAAAGCTGAAGTTGGTAATGTTATCTCTCCAACGTTGAATGATATGGAGGTCTGTTCCCATGTTCCTCTGTTTCTTCTTCTTCTCAGGCTTTTAGATGTGAAAGGAGTGACTCTGACAGGTACGAAGAAGAACCTTTGGGATATGCCTTGTTAGAGGCGTGTGCAGAATGAGCAGAATTCAGAACACCCTGTTTCAAACCCCAAGCAGGATGTTCTAACCCCACAGGAAATATTCTGAGTTCAGAACACTTCCAGTAAGGTCAGAAAAGCATTGAAACATTTCCTGTGTTCAGCAATGGAACACTAAAGGGGCAAAACCTCATTTTCTCAATTAATATGGTTGGGAGAACAATTCAAATAAGCCAACTATAAAAAGTGAAGTAGGGACAGGTGAGGAAGATGGCAGATGTTTAAACAACCATCGTTTTCATAACTGTCTATTAAAGGGGTTTGGGGATCCTAAATGGATATACCGATCAAAAAATTATAGAATGGATTTGTCAATTTCGGAAGTGCAATTCCACTTTCCTGCAAACGTATGCTATCCCATGTTTACAACAGACTTTAGCCTCACCCACAACAAAAATCTTTTCAATTTACAGGTGACTTCTAATAATGGGTTTCAGCGCTAACTCATTGCAGTCTTTGGCTGGGAAAGCTCTCATATTTAAAGGAAGGAAGGAAGGAAGGAAGGAAGGAAGGAAGGAAGGAAGGAAGGAAGGAAGGAAGGAAGGAAGGAAGGAAGGAAGGAAGGAAGGAAGGAAGGAAGGAAAACAAAAGCCAGGATTCTTGATAAAAAGTTTCTATGGAAGAACTGCCCAATACACAAAGGAGACGAACACTGATTCATTAGATAACAAAGCCCAGCTACCTGGAAGATACAGAATGAATTCTCTTTATTGAAATAATTGGAAACCGTGGATTTTCACAGAGCCCTATTGTAGGGTTCTCTAGAAAAGGTTTGAGCCTTTGCTGTCTAATATTCGGAAGATTTCCGAAGGAGCATGCAGCTCAGTCCCTTTATCCTGACCTTTACTGTGGCCAAGAATTGATTGGTAGCAAAACAGTGGTAGGGTAAAAAAAAAAAAAAAGAAGAGCCAAATACTTCTACTCTCTACGTCAGAGCTTTCCAAACTTTTCATGTTGGTGACACACCTTTTAGATATGCATCATTTCGTGACACACTCTTACAGCAGGGCATCATTTTGCGACACACTCTTACAGCAGGGCACAAGGCAGGCACTAGGACCTGCGTGGAATCCTGGCAGGGCTCGGAGGCAGCAGCAGCCGCGACACACCCAGACACTGCAGCTGACACACTAACGTGTCCCGACACACAGTTTGGAAAGCTCTGCTCTACATTCTCCATTGCATTCCACTTTAGATAAAGCTCAGCAGCAGCCCTTTTGAATGAAACTATTAAATTCTCTAACATGGTATTCCTCTCTAAGTGGAGCACAAAATATTCAGTTTCAAACTGCATCCAAGGCAAAACCTCACACAATGTCACATTTCCAAGGGCCAAAGAGCTGTTTCGAGCTCAAAATCCTGTTAAAAAATGCCCCCCCCCGTCTGTTTTTTCTGCAAAACAGGACACTTTGTGAAGTTTTCTGCTCAAAAGAGTTTGAAATGAAATGTTTTGCAGACAATCTCTTACAGACATCAGGAATGAGTATCCACCCTCAGCAAGTTGGGAAATAAATAAATATAAATATGTATCTTTAAGCCTGCAGCCACTCACCTGTAATAATGAAATTGCAACAAAGACACCTGCAACGATATAAATATTTCTGGGCAGCCAGGCTTCCAGGGCAGAGATGCAGCCCCTTGTGAAGATTCGCTCCCCCCAGTACGATGAAGACTAGAAGAGGAAACGGGGAAGGGTGGCATGGAGGATCCAAAGAAAGATTAGTACTTGGATGTAGAACCACCAGCAAATTCCAGAACATGGGAAGTTGGGGGGGGGGAAATCCCTGAAGAAGGCAACAGCAAACCATTTGTGTGACATTGCCAAAAATACTACATGGATGGGAAGCAACCAACCATTGAGGTGACATTCCATGTTTCAGAACAAAAAGATTCAAGGAGCAAGAACGGGGAAAGATCTGCTTTGCTAAAAACGCTTACAATTATTCCCTTAGAAGCTTCAGCTGGGTGACCTCCTCTTTGGGGTCCTTTGCTCGGTAGGTTTCATCAACGTTACTGCTTACGTTTTACTCTGCTTTTCAGCAAAAGTCCTCAAAAACCACTCCCAACAAATAACACCTTAAGCTAGAAGCCGAATGTGTGTTATCTGACAGCAAGAAATGAAATGAAATGAAATGAAATGGACGTTGACACAAGTAACAATTACACCCAAACATGTATTTTTATTGTGAACCGCCCAGGGCCCCCCGATTGGGGGAGATGGGCGGTAATATAAGTTTAGAAAACAAACAAACAAACAAACAAACAAATAAATAAATTTGGGCAACCCTGGAGGTCGTGCCTTCTCTCCACCAACATTATCACCATAAATATCTTGACCCAACGAGGCCACTCTGTAGCTCAGTGGTTGCCAGACGGAAAGCAAGGCTCAGAACAATCAAGAGTTCTGTGGCTCCATGCCAGCTTGCCATGGTGCAGTAAATAAAGAAGGCCTGGGGGAAAACGTCATCGCCCATCCATCCAGATGAATGATTTAAAGGACAACACAAAAGCGTGTTTTGCATTGCCCGAAGTTAAACACTGGAGGGAGAGATCTGAGAGCCAGCTTCTCCCTTCTACAGGACATCCAAGGAAAAGGTTATTTGCCCCAGTTCTGACAATCACAAGGTTCAAGGAACAAATTTCTTGGAGCATCGCAGGCCTCGGATGCTGTGTCGTTTCATCATACATGGTGGTGATGACGAACCCGGATGTGACAGCTACAGGACGTCAGCAGCCGGCTCAAGGCATCCTGGGAATTGTAGTCCAGAGCCTAATAGAGTCGGTTCCCTTACCCCTCTTCCTTCACGCGCGGTGATTTGTAAATTTGGTGCATTGTATAATTTGAAGTATATATATATATATGATTGTAAGCCGCCTAGAGTCCTCCATTAGGGAGGGGACAGGCGGGGTATAAATATCACTGTAAATAAATAAATAAATACAAATAAACCACACCACACCGGCATGGATGTGGGAAGTCCTCCATGCTTTAAGTATGTGCTGAGGTCCAACAGGAAGCCCAAGTGTCTGAAAGATGTACCCATTAGGCAAGCTGCTCATGATTTTGGGAGGGCTACAGAAATGGAACTGAAATAAACTCCTTTCCTACACATCAATTAGCATGTTTCATTGGCTAATGCTTTTCTTTTTTTTTTCTTTTTTTCAGGGGGCCCTAACTTGTACAGAACAATGGGATGGCGAAAAGATGTGAGAATGAGGGAAGGGAGAATTAGGAAATACTCACCATATTCCTGACATCATAGCCACACTGGGTATTCACCACATTTTGCTGAAGGGAGAGAAGAAAAAGGGTTGATATAGCTTTTTACAACGGGATTGATCGGCACACTTTACGGGATAGATTTATTGTTTTGCCTTTCCTCCAAGAGCTCTCAGTGACACCATTTCTGCCCCCAATTTTTCAATATAGCAATAATCCTGTGAGGTAAGTTGGACAGAGACAGCGAGCAGACCAAAAGAGTCCAGCCATATTCCAGATCTGAAGTAGACTTGAACGTCAGCCTCTGTAACCATTCACCATTAATCTACATTGATTCTCCAAATGGATCAATCTGGTAAACAGGCTAAACATGCTGCATGTTCAATTCTTATGCCAGAGACCAGAGCTGAAATATGCTAAGCATCCCTGGGAAATGATGACGTAGCATCCATTGATTTTCACTTTATTGCCTAGTTTATTGATTGACTCATTGATTAAAAAAAATACCCAGAATCCCAACATTCTTTGGGGGACAAGCAAATACTCAAGGTTGTAAAAGATGAGTCTCATCCTTACAAGTACAGGGAACACTTCCCTGTATCCCAAACCTGGCATGAATGTAGGGACAAGAAGACAAGAGATAGCTCACAGCAGGATCTTGGATACAGCAGGAAAAAGGGACCCCACATCTTTCTCGACTTTTGCTTGTACTACTACAGTTGAAGTAAATGTTAAGGTTCCAGTCGTTTGGACTCTGAGCACCACAACATTGGTTCTGCAAGGGATAAACAAAAGAGGGATGCATTTAAGCATCTGACATTCAGAACAACTGCTGAGAGAGGAAGTGAAAAAGCGAAGCAGGATTAGAACACCCGGAAATTCCAGGGCAGAAGGCTAGACTGCAAAATTGACATAGCACCCTAGGAAAAGCAATGGAATACCTTTTCCTTACTATTCCCGAGAAAATGACATGGATGGGACCCTGAAGACCAGGAACTAAGCTTAGCTTCCATGGACAATACTCTTCAGAGGCTCCAATAAATGGTAAGAGAACTAAAATGTAGTCATTTAATCTTTCGTTATCCCACTGTCTCCTTATGAGTTACCGCGGAAAACACAGGTCACTCCTGACAGAGACCTGAACCGACAGCTTGCAAGGGCTTTGGAAATTATGCTGAAGTTCACATGAAATTAAACAGGAGACTGCAGGCTGCCCACCGCTATCTTAGGCAGAAGGAAGAGTTTTGCAAAGACAACCCAGCAGGAGAAAAATCTGCATCTTGTGTTCCCCCTCTGTGGTCTTCTGTCATTTGCTAATATCACCTCCCCTGCCGCGTCTCCTTGATCGAGCTCTCCCTTACTTAAAAAAGGGACAGCATTCATTGCTGGTTTCCTAATTTAAAATAAAAGATGACGCAGATCAAGTATTATTAACACGACACCTTACCATTTTCTGCAATGAATCAATGAGGTTCTGCAAGTCAATGTCATCTCTGTAAGCCTTAATGTTGTTCTTGAAGAACTTCTCCACCCGGGCTTTCACCCAGTCCTGGAACAAGAAAGCCAGCACAGCCAGGGCCAGCTCCAGAATGAAGATGAGCACAATTGTGCCACAGAACTACAGCAAAGGGAAAGGGAGCCGAGAGAGAAAGAGACAACCAATTTCAGGGAGGAGAAGAACGCTACCGTCAAAAACAGAAGAAAACCAGTTGGTTTTCAACTGTGCTCCAGGGAATTCAAGCTGTTCTTCAGGAGATCATCAGCAATTTAATCAGACCACCAGTAATTTCATGGAATTGGGCCAATTGCTACTGATTGCATGGAAAGGGCCAATTGCTACTGATTTTCTGCTCCAATACACAAGGATGAGGGTAATTCTGCAGTTGTGAAAAATCTGGCTAGCTCCCCATGATTATGTAAGAATATGCCAGAACTTTTGAGTTGGGTGCCTGAGTCATACATGTACATGTATGACTCAGGCACCCGACTCAAAAGTGCTGGCATATTTTTTTTTAATATATATATATATATTAATTTTATATATATATATATATATATATATATATATATATATATATATATTATAATATAATATAATATAATATAATATAATATAATATAAAATATATATATATGATTTTATCACTGCCCATCTCCTCCCAAAAGGGGGGACTCTGGTTATCACTGCCCATCTCCTCCCAAAACGGGGGGACTCTGGGCGGTTTACAGTAAGATCATTATTAAAATTTCAATACTCATTACAAATACAATAATATCAAAATATAAGTACAAATATAAATAACAATAACAATATGGATGAAATAAAATCCAGATGGCTAAAGATCTTTATCAGTGTGCGAGCTTAGGGATTATTCCAGGTCATTCTAGGGCGCTAGCCATCCCCAGGAATTACTGCTCCCCCTACCGTTCCAGGCCAACTGGCAGAGCCGGGTTTTTAGCTTTTTACGGAAGTCCAGGAGCGAGGGGGGCTGTCTCACCTCCGGGGGAAGGATGGTCCAGAGGGCAGGGGCTGCTGCAGAGAAGGCCTGCTTCCGAGACCCCATCAGATGGAATTCTTTTACAGATGGGGTCCGTAGCATGCCCTCTCTGCATGCCCGGGTGGGACGGGATGATGTAATGGGGATGAGACGGTCCCTCGGGTAACCTGGCCCCATGCCATATACAGAAAAGGTTCCCTGAAGACGAAAAGTCTGAAGATCCTTGAAACAGGTCAGACTTTTCATGCAGAAAAAATGTCTGTCTCGTTTCCACAAGGAAAATAAAAACTCACCATGACCTTCCCACCCCACCAAAACCTCCTGTACCATCATATCAACTAACATATCAACTACGTTCCATGTAGCAATCTTCAAAATCTATTAAGATACTATGCCATAATTCGCAACACAAGGAAAACTAGATAGAGAAAACTGGTTCTTTCAAAAAACGGGAGTGGGAGAATACGGGTCTGCCTTGTGCAATAACACATATATCAGGTTTATTGGAGCTACGAGAGAAACTGAATTGGTAACAAAGAGAGAAACTGAGACCTTTAAAGGTCCTTAGCACACTTTTTGTTTCTTCTACTTAACAGTTCATGAGCAATTAATGTAAATTCCAAAAAAACAATAGGTATGATTTATATTTTGCTGCATTTTATGCTTTTGTCTGCAGAAGCTTCATTTTTAAGCAACTCGCAAGATAAATGTGTTGATAGATGAAACAGAAAACTATTGCAACATATGGATGGCTAGCCACCTTACATATCAAAAAGCAGAAAACCTCTTCTCTTCAATGCCTACCTAGTGAAATACTTATTCCCATATTTCATATGCAACCACAACCACTGTGAAAATTACCCTTGCTATCTCCCAGGTGAGATATTGCAAGCTTCTCCATCTCTGACATTTATGGCAGGAATTCTGGGAGTTGGAATTTGAACAAATCTGGAGAGCAATACGTTGGGAAAGGTTCATTGGGGCTTCTGTCCTCCCATTTTTTGGTTGATACTTTTCGGAACATTCAGGATCTTCAAGATATGAACTCAGTTGCCCCAACAAAGGCAAAAACAGACCCCCATGCTAAAGGTTGGTAGAAGTGTTTCTCAGTCACACTGCATTCTACAAATTTGTTTTTTATGGCAAAGAATGTAGGCTGGAACTACTTTTTCATGTAAGAATGTGGGTCTGTGCTCAGACTTTGGAGCTTGGTTTGATTCTGTAGCTTATTTCCTCCTATGAAAACCACCACAACAATCTAAGAGTCTCTTCAAAATCTCCTTTCCAGAGGAACTGGCTATAACCACATAAGAGTAAATTTGCATCAAACCAATGACATTTCGAGCATTTACATACAATTCCTTTGATCATCTTTCCCAAACCTGGTTCTTCCCAAATGTGTTGGGGTTACAACCCCCAGTATTCCCAAGAGCATGACCAAAGGCTGGGAATTCTGGGAACTACTTTGAGGAAGCCGTGTTCAATCAAAGTTAAATGAAGATGCAAATTTTCTAAGGCACGGTTTAGAACTTTCAAATTAAATTTCAGCTTTTCAGTGGTGCTATTATAACTGGGATGCAAAGAAATGGATGACCACTAGATGGTAGGAAAGAGTCTTCTGTATCTCCTTGCTGCCATCTGATGGTGGTTTGGACTTTTGGATACGGTAGTCTAGAGCCAGTTTGGTGTAGTGGTTAAGGCACCGGGCTAGGAACTGGGAGTCCGTGAGTTCTAGTCCCGCCTTAGGCACGAAGCCAGCTGGGTGACCTTGGGCCAGTCACTCTCTCTCAGCCCTAGGAAGGAGCCAATGGCAAACCAGGAGACTGAGAGTTCTAGTCCCGCCTTAGGCATGAAGCCAGCTGGGTGACCTTGGGCCAGTCACTCTCTCTCAGCCCTAGGAAGGAGCCAATGGCAAACCAGGAGACTGAGAGTTCTAGTCCCGCCTTAGGCATGAAGCCAGCTGGGTGACCTTGGGCCAGTCACTCTCTCTCAGCCCTAGGAAGGAGCCAATGGCAAACCAGGAGACTGAGAGTTCTAGTCCCGCCTTAGGCATGAAGCCAGCTGGGTGACCTTGGGCCAGTCACTCTCTCTCAGCCCTAGGAAGGAGGCAATGGCAAACCAGGAGACAGAGAGTTCTAGTCCCGCCTTAGGCATGAAAGCCGGTTGGGTGACCTTGGGCCAGTCACACACACTCAGCCCTCGGAGTGAGGCAATGGCAAACCACTTCTGAAAATCTTGCCAAGAAAACTGCAGGGACTTGTCCAGGCAGTCTCCGAGAATCGGACACGATTGAATGGAAATTTACATACATACATACATATAGTCTAGTTCTACCAGAATGGTAATGCCCTGACAAAAACACTTCAGAATCCATCAACTTACAAATTTCAAAAGGCAAATATTCTCCCGCAGCGCTCCCACGCAGCCAGCAAAGCCCAGAATGAACATCACCCCTCCAACGAACAAGATGAGGAACACAGGATCAAAGCCATGGAGGCGAGTCATTTTCGACAGGTCAAACAGCACGCCCTAAAATGAAACACAAATGAACAAGGAGAAGGACCTGCTGAAGCTTCATGTGTGACCTACTATGTAGGTAGCATATCCCCAACTGTCTGTCAGACTGAAGAAGCTACTTGGGCAAGCAGCGAAACGTTTCAACCAAAAGAAAGAAATCCAGTTGCCATGACTCAACCTACAGACAATTCCACCTGGATGACTGAGAATCTTCATCGAGATATCCCCAACTATAATCCAAAGGGCTGTGAGCATGCCAGGGTTCTACAGAAGTGCAGAAAATGTTTAGCCTTCGACAACAAGTGCAAATTCCTGTTTTCTGTCACTTCACTTGCTCTCTTTAAATAGGTATGTGGGGATACATTAGAGCACCAGTCCCCAACCTTTTTGGCACCAGGGACCAGTCATGGAAGACATTTTTTCCACGGACCGGGGTGGGTGGGGTTTGCAGGCGGGAGCCAATTGCACGCACCGGGGGCGAGGTTTGCAGGCGGGAGCCAATCACGCGCACCAGGGGCGGGATGATCACGCACACCGGGGGGTGAGGTTTGCAGGCAGGAGTCCCGCGGCCCACTTTCTAGTGGGCAGCGGCCCACAGGCTGGGGACCCCTGCATTAGAGTGTGCAAAAGAATTTTATGGGTGAGAGGTGGCAGGAGGGGTGGCCAAATAATGTATAAATTGATTGATTGATTGATTGATTGATTGAAGCAATCAATCAATCAATCAATCAATCCACCATCCTTTGACTTGCAACCTTCAAAAAAATTTCACTATCTGGGTAACATGTATCAGCTTTCTATAATCTAACAGTCTGCAAATATGTTATAGTACAACCCCAGAATTTGCAATAGCTATGGAATAGTTTGCCGAGAACTCGGGCAGTTGGAGTCAAAAAAGGTGGAATCAGACTAGGAAGGTGGTAGAAGAGCTTTCTTGACAAAGCAGTTTGAATCCCAAATACTGAACTACTGGGCTGAAATAAAATCCACAAAAGGAGATTTGTATACTTGTTCTGTATATGCAGTCTTTCACTCGGACCTTGTGTCAAGCTCAGAGAAGACCAAATGAAATATTGTTTCGTCATCATCATTCAATTTTTACAAACCACACCTTCCAACAAACCAAAGCTGCAGATCCAGCTAAGCTTTCCCCTTCCAGGGTTGTATTAGGGCTATGATAAAATTATTACTATATTAAAAGGTTACATTTTAAAGCTGGATTGTGAATGAATCTAATTTTGTAATGGATAAAATGGAACTTTGAATAAGAATACCCAAATGAAGTGCTAACACAAGATTTTTAAATAGGCAAATGGATTTTCAGAATAAAGGAGGAAAGAAAAGAAAATGTTGTTTATCGGATGCCGTTCCCACAAGGAATGCCTTTTCTTTAGGCAAGGGGAAAGATCCCACCTACTTCAATATTTTAAACCGCTAAAATGCAACTTAATATTTACTTTGGCTTTTGAAGGGGCCACTCTAAAAGATAATAGTTATTTGCCACGCACATAGAAAGCACAACGCAATTCTATTTCCACTGAATATTTCCTTTCAGTCACTTCCCCAAAAGTGGCAGAAAAGGGCAATTTCACACATAATACTCTCTGAGCTCCGCTCCAAGAACCAACTTTACTGGAAATCGGGGCATTGTTTAGCCAATAAGGCAAGAGGACCAGAATTGGCTTCAGCTCTTTGATCAGGATGTGTCTGATGACAAACCAAGTTTATCACTGGCCAAGGATCCTCAAAAGGCCAGCCCATCTGAGAACTAGGCAGTAAAAGAAACCTCCACTAGATGGAACTAACAGGCTGAAGATTGCACAGCTTGATTTTATTGCTGTTCGGAGAAAAGTTTCTAGTGCTTGCTGGTGTGTCTGTGTGTGTTAAAACTGCTTTGTAGGAATGTTAGTCATGAAGGACACACTCTTGGCAACAGTTTTTTGTTTAAACTGATGGCACCGGCTATCCAAACAGGGGAAAGTTTTAGCCAACCAAAAGGGAAATGAGAATTGCAGAGTAGAAGTGGAACAAAACATGAAGCATGAAAATCCATGCAAAACAAAGATTATTATTTAAACACACCTGGGGCTGGATGCAAAGGAAACTGGGTGAGAGGGAAAAAAAGAAGAACATGGATGGGATACAACTTTCCACCATCATTCACCAAATCAGTTTCACGATGTACTAAACATCTGCACCACCCTAGTTTCTTCTGTACTTCTCAATGGTTTGTTGGCACAAATGGCAAGATATTAGTATAAACTGGGAGTGCAAGAAATGAATGAGAGATGGAGAAGGGGCCACGGATCCATCCCACTGACAGATGTTGAGAGGTGGTTCTTTGGCACCCCAGAGAAATCCTACCTATTTTTCGAATAGATATTTTTGAAAATATTTTTCGAAGAGATGTTTTTGAAAATATTTTTCGAATAGATATTTTTGAAAATATTTTTCAAACACTATGCTCACTGCTTATGAAGTACTTCAGCTAAGGCACTTAAATTTACATGATGTGACTTGATGCAAATGACATGATTTGCATCATTTGTGAATGCAGTTGTTACACAAAGGACACACACTGGCATGAACAATGTGCTTTTGGTTTTAATGGACAATCTGGAATAATGGAAGTAAGAAGTTGTACATCCGGAGAACATGGGCCTGAAAACAGGAGCCTACTCCTGCTTACTCAGAGGTAAGCCTAGTTACGTTTAATGAGATCTACTCCCAGGAAAAGTTAAAATCCTGTGCATACCTACTTTTCCTGAACTCAGTTGGGTTTCATTCTGAGCACACATGTATAGGGTAAGACTAAACTCTGCATTCCTGAATGAGAAACTGATTTTGCACCAATGAATGCAATCAGCATGGAGACAGAACACATTCTGTCGTGTATTCCTTTATTTACTAGTCTTTCTAATGAAGGAAAGGCAGAGACGTCATACTTCCTCCTCACTGGGAAGAGATTTGATTCTATGACGTTTAAAAGGTCCTAATTTGCTTACCTTTTCACTCCATGCCCAAAGACCAGCTCCAAGAAATGCAACACCAGCTAACTAAGAGAAAAAGAAAGAAGAAAAAAAATAGATATTATTTTGCAGAAAGTACAGCTTCATCTGCTGGGAAATACCAAATACAGAACAGTCAGCAAACTCACGTGTAAAAGCTTAATCTCCAAGTGACCTGTTTGTAAATGTTTTAGGTCAGTGATGCATGTTGCTGGGGGAAAAAGAGTGTGCCTTAGCAGATTTGCACCAATGAGATCCACACTAGATGTGAGCTGTCTAATAAAAAGATAAGACAATTATGCTGGCTAAAAAAAATCAATGTACAACAGTGGTGACAAATACAGTATCCATATTAGTAGGAAAGGGATGGAAATAAAACGCGCCATATTATAAAGATTATACAAAACTAGGATGTGATAGAATATGGAATATTATGGACAGCCAATGTCAGAAAGGCTACTCAGCTGTATGACACCAAACAAAGAAGAGAAGTGAGCAAAGGAGTGGGGCTTGCTAAGGGGATCCTCTGCATGTGTGTGGGAAGGAAGGCAGACAGACCAGGTTTCCTGCATCAAGTGGGAGTCATGCAAGGAAATGATGACATTAAAAAAAGAAACAACAGATATCTGAAAACAAAGGGGAACCAGGGCTCCATCCGCTAGTGGAAGGCACAGGAAGAGAGGAAAGCCTCGAAGATGAGACAACAGATCCTACAGAGTCAATTCTGCTGTTTTTTGATAAATGCCATTCTCAGTTTCAAAGGCCAGGGAGATAGCTGTGCTGGCTAGGGTTAAATTAACATGGCCTTCCTGAGCCCTCTTGTCTGCTGACTCCACAAGACTACTGGGAAAGAGGAACTCTGCAAGTAAGTCATCAACACAGCTTGTCCAAGCCTGCCTCTGGTCAAGCCATCTGCATCCAGGCAGAAGGCTTGATCTTCAGCTACAATTCCCTGGAGCTGTAAAGTGGGAAAAAAGACAAGACAGAAGTCTAGGGGGGTACGGTATTTTTTAAGTTTGAAACAGTTTATTCCAACCTTGAAACAGTTTATTCCTCCAACTGAAAGCATTCAGTTGTCATCTCAACTTTCCTAGAAGTCTTCTGAGACCCAAACAACTCTTTCAACTTCAAAACAGATGCCTTGAGCAAAAACAAGACTCTTCCAAGCTCAGAACTTTTCTGGAAGGGTTGGAACACTTCATGCAAGATGGAGCTACGGATTCAAGCTTGAAATATTACAAATTCAAAATGTAGAGGTAATCCCAACAGATGACTTCTCTTGTCCTTCCTCCATTCACCACTTTCCTTGGGTGGGTGGGGGGACGGAGAACATATTAATCCACAATATTAAGATTTGGGGGTGGGATTCTCTAAAAAAGAAAGTTTCTAAAGAGAGAACCTTGAGTAGCTGATGGAACTGGAATAATAAACCTACTTTCAGATAGGATTTGGAACTCTTTTGCATTAGAACCAATCTGCCCTCCTAACAAAAGCAAGCACTGAGATGCAATATGTCTTTTAGTTCCCAGCACGCTGGTGCATGTTCCACCCCAGCATGTTCCACCCCGTCTGTGCAGAGGAAGTTTATCTCGAGCTCAGAACAATCAGCACAGCTGGGCATCATTTCTGCTTATTTACTGTTACATAAAGTCAGAGGGGAAAACTGAGAATTTTCATGAGAAAAAAAAATCTTCAGCGTAATTAAAAAGAGGGGGGGTAATATTCAGAGCTGGGGTTAAGGTCGTGGGAGACTTGAGATGGAATACGGTGTTTAAAATGATATGGCATTATTGTGACTATTTTGGAATCAAAGAAAATGCTCCAAATGAAGTTCTTCATAAATTAAATGCCAGTTTTATGTTCCTATCGGATGTTTCTTCGCAAGCATGACAAAATGACCCTTCAAAGCCCTTTTGCTGCTTTGCCAAATTTCTTACCTTCTATGCATTTCCCAGTTTTGAGCAAGTGTGTCTAGACATGGAACACTGATTTGTATATTAGCTTTGAAAGGTGTCTTAGTTTATATTATGTGATCCAAATCATCCTTATCCTGTTTGAGGAACATCTTTTCTACCTTCCTTAAGGAAGAATAACTGTTTTTCTTCCTTCATCAACTCCTTTTGTGCATCTAAGAGGTATCTTGTACATTAATGCTTCAAGATTACTAGGTCTTCAAAACACTTCATGTTTCAGACCCAGGATTCACTTTATTTTCCACTTTTCTCCTGACAACATGCAAATTAGTCAGGACATCGTGAAAGTGTGGAAGACAGAAAAAAGTGGGGTCCTAAGTATGTGTAGTCTCCAAGCAAGGAAATCCATTCTATTTACTACCAAACAAGAAATGTGATGGAGAAGATACAGTAAGTGCTGCCTCCTTTCTTAGTCTAATTATAGTCTCTCATCGGATGAAAGGATCCTTCGCCAAGATCCAACTGGCTGAGGACCAGAATCCATTTGATGCTTCTGCTTCAGTAAATGGACACTGCTGCCGTTTTCATGCTAACAGATGTTTCTTGAGGACACATGCATAATCCAGTCTGGCTTTCCTTTGCCTGCAAAGATACAACACTGTGGAGTCCTTGGTGCTCTCTGAGCCTTGTTGTTTTCTTGCAGACGTTTCATTGCCAGGCTAGGCAACATTTTCAGTGCAAAAAGGGAGTGGGACTTGCTCTCTGTTTATATACCCTGGCTTGCCCTGCCTGTGTTGGTGGGGGTGTTGTACTCTCCTTGGTAGTTCCTTGATTGGGCTGTTGTTTGCTGTTTGGGTGATTGACTGAGTTAATAGTTCCTTGATTAAGGTCTATTGTGTTGTTTGATTGCTCCTCTGCTGCTAATCTTGCTGTCAATCTTTGCATATCTTGTAGCTGATTGCTGACAAGGAGGTGTTCTGGTCTTCTGGCTTTTCTATTGTCTCTTATGAATGGAATGTAAATGTTGTTTATCTCTATGTGTCTGTTGATGGCTGCTTTGTCTGAGTGCCAAGCTTCCAGGAATTCTCTAGCATTTTTGGATCTGGCTTGGTTTAATATGCTCACAGTTTCCCAGTTGAAAGTATGGTTAAGTCTGTCCATGTGTTGTGAGATTAAGGAGTTTTCATCATGTCTTCTGACTGCTAGTTGGTGTTCATGGATGCGTTCTGCTAGTCTTCTGCCAGTCTGTCCTACATAGTGGCTGTTACAGTCCTTACACTGTATGTTGTAGATAACTCCTGTTTTTTCTTCTTGGGCTACTGGGTCTTTTAGTTTACTTACGATGTTCTGAAGGGTTTTGGTTGGTTTGTGTGCTACGGTGATGCCATGTGGTTGTAACAGTCTATTAGTAGTTTCTGAGATGTTTCTGATATATGGAAGTGTAATCCTTTTCATAGCTTCTGTTGGTTTTGCATGCCAGGGTATATAAACAGAGAGCAAGTTCCACTCCCTTTTCCGCACTGAAGATGTTGCTTAGCCTGGCAATGAAACGTCTGCAAGAAAACAACAAGGCTCAGAGAGCACCAAGGACTCCACAGTTCAACCCTGAGCTACAAATATTATCTTTGATTGATACAACGTTGTTCCTATTCTGCCAGTTTTCCCATTTAAGCCTCTCAGATGTCTTCACAGAGACCTCCCATTTTATTGAACAGTAGAAAAGGATTCATTGCTGAACTAAAACCACAGCCACCCATGTGTGGGCACTGCAGCATACCTCAGCCGTTTTTTTAAGGACAGCGATCACAACAAAAAAGGATGGAGCAACCCATCCCTATGGAGCTGTGTTCAAATCATGTTCCTGGTTTAGGAGTTTTTGATGTTTTGGTAAAACACATGAAAGTAATGAAGTCCTTACTTTCTTTCACTGCAGCCCATTGATACAAATCATGAGGCTGGTTTACAGAGATGGAAAAGCAATGCATCCAGCCAATATTCTACCTAATTGCAGAGTGAGAGGTAAACTTGCTTCTATCTCCCAGTGCAATAGAAAAAGTGATCTTACATTTGATCAGATTCTTGGCTAATCTAGAGTGACAGCAGCTTGTTCCCAAAGGTATTTTTGACCACTTGCCATCTGATTCTTCAAGTGGGTGAGATCATCCATAGGTTTGGGGTGTGGCATCATCGATACAACCCAGAGTGGCCAAGCGAGGCTATCAAGGTTCTGTCCCAGTGCTTGGAGGCTGTGAGGGCCTTCATGGGGAAGAACCAATTCTGACTCAATCCTACCAAGACTGGGTGGCTATGGATACTATGGCCTCCTGGATCTGGGGATATTCCATCTTTAACCTTGGATGGGGTCACACTTCCCATTCAAGAGTGGTGCACAATCTTGGGGTCTTCCTGGACTCACAGCTCCTGCTCAATGAGCAGATGGCAGCTGTGGCCAGGAAGGCCTTTGCATAACTCTATCTCAGCGCTTTCCAAACTGCCACCGTTGGTGACATACCAATGGCGGCAGTGGCGCACGCAGCACGGGGGCGCGCACGGCGGTGGCAGCATGCGTGGCGGCCTCGTGTTTTCCGCTAAAACCCGGAAGCACTGATGGCGCGCCGCTGCCGTGCACGTCCACTTCTGGGTTTTGTCGCGACACACTAAAGTGTCGCGACACAGAGTTTGGAAAGCTATGCTCTATCTGGTGCACTGGTTGTACGATTTCCTGGATCGGCAGGCCCATCAGAAAACCCTAACCCTAACCATGCCCTAATACCCTTATAGCTCAAATACTGCAATGCGCGGGGATTCCCTTGAAGATCACTCAGAAGCTTGAGCTGGTCCAGAATGCAGTGGCAAGGGCAGCAATGGGCATGCCTCTGTATGCCCATGTGACACCCCTGCTTTGACAGCTGCACTGGTTACCAGTATGCTTCCAGGTGCAATTCAAGGTGCTAGTTATGACCTATAAAGCCCTATATGGCATAGAGACTGGTTATCTGAAGGATAACCTATCTGCCTGGCCTACAGGAGATGTCAAAGTTGGCACACTCAGAGTCCCTTCAAATAAACAGTGTCATATTTCAGAACCCAGGAAGCATGCCTCCTCTTGTGGAGTCTGCCCTCTGAAATGAGGTTCCCCCTGAGATCCACGTGGCTCCCACCCTGATAGCATTCTGGAAAGCCTTGAAGAGCTGGCTGTTCTCCCAAGGCTTTGGGTTGCAGTGGTCAGGGGCCCTGTCGGTTACGTTCGCCATCTTGTTCCTTATTCTTTTTAATAACTCTATTTATATGGAATCTTCCACCTTGTTTGGTTTTATTGTGAGCTGCCCAGCATCAGTGTGGGGTCAGGCCGTGCCTAAATTGAACAAATCAAATCAAATGATTGGGGTTTAGATCTAGGACTTTTTGGGCAAGAACTACTTAGCTGTGGTTTCTTCCCATGTGCTTCTGGCTAACAAACACAAAAAAAAAATTAACATGAATTGAATTGATTGCAAGCCTTACAGTTGAGTTTTTTTTTCTGTTTCTATTACCACTACCACTTGATCCCAGCTAATGCGTTGGAAAGGAGGGATCACTATGGCAGGTTCTGAAGCACTCAAAAAGCTATGAAGCAATTTGAAGGCGACTGTAATGTGGGCTGAAGATCCAAGGTTACATATATAAATTTATCTTTCAGATTACAGAAGGTTTGAAGATGTGGACGCAGTTCCAGCATTAGATCTTGAAACTATAATGAGATCGGCATTGACAGTCTATTCCTTTGGGCATCATTAATCATGTCCCAAGTACTGGGATTACAGGCACTGAACTTAGTCTAGATCAAGGCACTGGAAGATATTTAGGCCAACAGAAGGCTAACAGTTAGTTTACTAAACTGGTGTGGTTTATGAGATGGACTTTTTTTTATTATTCAGCAATTGCTCCCTGGGAAAGCAAGCTGTCCAGTTTTTACATCACAGGATGCACCTAAATCAAGGTTGAAGAATGCTTGTCAAAGCAGAGATTATTTTAAATGATTTAGACAGCCACTGTAGCATCCACCTTCACCAGGAACCAACCTGGATTTCAACAATGACAAAGGAACAAAATGTATGTCATACAGTATAGGTTTTCACAGCTGCAATGAAATGACATCCAGATAACATCATGTGAACAGATTTGTTGCCACACATAGCATTACCCAGAAACCATTTCATCAAACATTTATCTCCTTTCCATATTTTTATTCCCAGTATTAGGAAAGAGAAGAAGAGGATGATCAGCAGCAAGTTGGGTAGACTCAGTTATAGTAGCGATGAGTGCATCATTGGAAGAGCTGAAGGACCAGGTTAGGGACAGATCATCATGGAGAAAATCTACCTGCGTGGTTGCTTAGAGTCGACAATGACTTGATGGCATGTAATCAATCAATCAATTACAAACTCCTAGGATGGAGTTCATCAGATAGAAACAGGAATGTTTTGACCAGTACAATGTCCTCTAGAGTCCTTTTGGAAAGCTTCTCTCTGTGACTAAATAGGAGCCTTCATTTCTGCTCTTCCACTGAGACCCACAGCGCTCTCCCTGCACCCACACACTCTCTGACACACTTGACCCTCTCGACATGTTTCTAGTGCACAACTCCCCAAAACATTTTGTAAGCATTCAGGTTCTTCCCAATCCCTTTAAACATCCACTCTCTTTATCTGATATGGAAGGCATCTACATCTTTCTACTCAGGTCCATTACTATTTCCAGGAACAGTAATTAATTCCCTGTAATTTGAACCACACAAGTGTCCTATGGGGCTCATAAAATAACATCTGGACAATGCCATGAGCTTCTCCGCAAAGAAGTCTAACCCTAACCCTAACTCCCCCTGAATGGAAAGGTAATTTTTCATCACTTCTTCTAAGCCAGAATTATTACTGTTCTATCTCCCAAAGGATGATGATTTTCCTAGTCACATGCTTCAGTACAAAAGGCCAGGAGATCAAAAACTCCTTTCCTTCCACCCCCCTTTTACATGCCAGTAAGGTACACAGGATGCAGAGGCTACATATCTTCACATGTCGGGGTTAGGATGGAGGACACCAAGTAAAGGCATCCCCTGGAAGAGAGATCTACCAAGGTTGAGGTAGTGGGCTGCAGACCCAGAGAGCTCCTGTGAGAAAAGGGGTGAAATCTCTACCCCCCACAACCCAGGATTCTATAGTTCAATTGTAGTCATTGGACAACAAATCCAAATGCTCCTGACCAATATAATATTCAGAACTTCCTTGTTCTCCAGCTCTGTAATAAAACAAAGAAAAACTAAAGATTCCCTTGAGTATCTGGTTGAGTTCAACTTTTTTTTTAACAAGTAATACAGAAGTGGTTTTCACTGTTTTTCCCCCAAGTTTTCTCTCTTTCTTTCTTTCTTTCTTTCTTTCTTTCTTTCTTTCTTTCTTTCTTTCTTTCTTTCTTTCTTTCTCTATCTATCTATCTATCTATCTATCTATCTATCTATCTATCTATCTATCTATCTATCTATTTGTTATTCAATTATGTCCTCCTAGCTCCCTGACTTTTCTCCATGACGGGCACAAAGAAACTTTGCTTTAACAGCTCCTTCTTTTTACATTCATATTCTTCACACACATCCGTGACCTGTGCAACCTTCCTTTAGAAGCTATGCCTCAGTGCTATTTGATGACACAATAGAACAGTCTTCAGTTCAGACTGAAACACCAGATCTGAAGGGTCCTTTACTCTACAGACAAAAGTTAAACTGTATCCTTCTGCAAATCAAAGAACAAATAACAATGCCATAAACTTTTGAACTGTTTCTACGGAAATCAAGTGGCTATTCATACAGCCCAGTCTGCTGAACTCCAAAGAAAGGAAGTAACAGTAGATCTGCATGCTCATAAAAGTGGGAGCAATTTGGCATTGATCAGAAATGTGGATGAAGGGTCAGGATCCAAGCCGGATGACTGCAACTTGCCCTTTCCATGTAGGCGTTATGTAACCCTTCTAAAGTACCAAGTTGAGCGGAATCACTTTAGGGGTGCAGTTTTAACAATAATTATAATATTTTGGACACATTATTTGAGGATTCTAGCTCTCTGGAAAAGTCTCAAATGCTGAGAAAGGTGGAAAGTAAGAAAGAAGATGATGAATAGACAGGTAGTCAATTACAGTGGTGATGGGTATACCTCTGGAAGACCAGAAGAGACAGATCATCTTGGAAGTCTACCTATGTGGTTGCTAAAAGTTGACACTGACTTGATGGCAACTGAAAAATCAATCAATCAATTCAGTATTTTCCCCAGCTGGAGACTTGCAGTCTCCATTCTTAAGGATCATAATTCAAAACCAATAAAGGCACCGGAGTATGTTTCTAGCAAATTGTCCCTCACCAAGTACTGGAGGCTCCTGATCTGCTGGACCAAGCTTCATGACGACAGACAGTCAGTCAACAATACAAATAAGGAGATATTTCAATCACAGCTATTAAGAATAAAGATCTCCTTAGCGAAAGTCTGGAAAGAAAGCTAGCTAAACTCATACACTGATAGAAAAACATAATTTAATGGACACCCTGCTCTTACAGTATGTACAATGCTTCAGGTGTGATTCCAAAAAATTCCTTCAGGGCAGACAAGAGTACAAACTTAACAGCTGTCTGCAACTCTTCTGAACAGCTTTATCTTTTCTTGAGAAGTGCCTATTTCTCTTCGTCCGTGGCAGCTGTTGCATGAGCCTAGAAAAGCTTTGGTTGCCCACTTTTAGGCAAGTAAACATGCCATGAAGCAGACACTTTGATTGCCATCACAGATCACCTTTCCAGGTATGGGCTCCAGGACCTGTCCAATTCTGACCACCAGTAATACCAGATCTGGATTACACATATCAGCAAAGCTCCTCCTAAGTGGTGACCATCTGTATTGAATGCCAAATGGGAAGCTATGTCACACACACGGTTGGAGGCAGGGTTTTCTGCTTCCTCCCCTTCCGCCCAGTTTAGGATAAGTATGGGCTTTCTAAACTGCTTTAAATCTACTCTATGGCATGCACTAGCATCTGTGAAGATGAGAAAGAAGCTTTGTTGCTGATTTTCAACAATTGTGCCACTGACATTTGAATTTACAGAAGGGTGAGGCTGACCAAAAAAAGGCATTTGATGTCACAGGTTGCCCATTTCTTAAGAAACTGTTCCCATTACAGGTAGTCCTCGCTTAACGATAGCAATTGGGACTGGCATTTCAGTCACTAAGTAATGCAGTCGTTAAGTGAGGCATCACGTGTCCGGATCCTATTTTACAACCATTTTTACTGCCGTTAAGCAAGTCACCAGGGTCGTTAAGCAAACTGCGGTGGTGGTTAAGCAAATCAATGGTTCCCTATTGATTTGGCTTGTTGGAAGCCGGCTGGGAAGGTTGCAAATCGCAATCATGTGACCGCATGATGCTGCAAACGGTCATAAATGCGAGCCAGTTGCCAAGCGCCCAAATCGCAATCATGTGACCATGGGGGTGGTGTGACAGTTGTAACTTTAAGGACAGGTCATAAGTAACTTTTTAAGCCCCGTCGTATCTCCAAACCATCAAATGGTCATTAAGCGAGGACTACCTGTACAGAGAAACCGGTTTCCCAGGGTTACTGACCTTAACTGCATAGGTCCATCTCCTAAAAAAAGAACTCTCTACTAACAGCCATTTTTGCTATATCATCAGGCCCAATACGCTGAAACAATTCAGAATGGCAAGCCTTTTCAGTTATGCCATCTTTGCACTTTAATTAATTTAGCAAAATGTTATTAATTATAGTCTACAACTAACACTTCAGAAACACTGTTATCTTCTTAACAGCATCTCAGTCAATTATTTCGAGATACCCAAGAGAGCTGTCGCAAAAGATTATATTCTGTCACCAGAATATAAATACGGCTTAAAAAGAAGAAAGATTCAATGCAATTTGTTAATTATTCATATCCTGCATGAAGCAGATAGTTAGGAGCATTGACAAGTTATTTCTCGGTTGGATGCATCTTTTTCCACTTCCTTTTCTGTGTCCTCAGAATAATGAGAATAATAATAATCTGATTTCAGCACAATGTTCTTGCAACTTCAGGTATTTATCAATGGAACCATAGTAACATGCTTGAGCAGCCCAGCCGGCCAACCTTGGCTGATTTCAGAAAGCTAAGCAGAGTCAGCTCTGGTTAGTACACGGATGGGAAATCAGCAGGAAATCACCAGAGTTGTAGGCTAGACTGGAAGTCAAAAAAATTGTCAAGTGTATGAAATCAAGCTCAACTCAAAAAAATATATTTTTTAATGTTTAGCCTGCAGCAATAAGATTCAAGTTCCTTACTACAAAAACTGAATACAAGATGGTGTTCAGTTATTTATGAGGAACAAGTTATACAAAAAAAACCCAGGCCAGAAATATACTGGAAATCATAAACTGTAATGGTGAAGCATCTGAACAGGTACTTCAGATGGATGACCTGGTCTGGTCCCAGAAGATAAGAAGGGTCAGAGCTGGTTCATACTTGGATGAGACACCGCCAGAAAACCCCAGGGCTGCAAGCAAGAGTGAGTAGTTGAAAAAACATCTCACGAGAAGGCAAGGCCAACCATGGCCGAGAAAACGAAATCAGCGTCTCCATGAAGTCGTGAGAAGGCAGGCTCAATTGACGGGAGTCCTTACTTTCTCAACTGACAAGGTGAATTTTCACTTCCCACAGAGAGAGAGAAAAAGACTTTGGACTTACCCAGAAGATGATGTTGTAGCTGAAGAGGAGATATTTGTACCAACAGCTGATTTCGGCAGAAGGATACCGGTAGTAGTGCATCTTTTAGAGTACAGCAACTGTGCAGAACCAGAGAGAGAATCACCGGTTAGCGAGAGAGAGGTCACTGAATTCAGATTATGCAGCTATCCAAGGAGGTCTACATTAGCAGAATGAGCCCCAAAGAAATCTTCAGGGCACTGCGGCCTAAAGCAAGTTTCCAAGGGGTCAAATTGATATACGAAGTTGACACTATTTTGGCTGGTGCACAACAGACCTCTTTGCCCTTCCAAATATTTCTCTACTTTTGGCGGCGGGGGGGGAGGGATGCCTATATCCCCCCTTTAGGCAGCACTGATTGAAGATGTTAAAAAGAAAAAAGAAAAGCTGAAATAGAAACCTAGAAATCAACATCGCTTTGACATCACCAGCTGTTAAGCCCTTGTTTTCAATAACAATAATTATTCACTACAATAGTGCAAATTAAATGTGCAAAACCCAACTTCACGTACTTTTTAACCTTTTGCCAAGATTGTTGCATTAGGGCAGGGAATTATTGTTGCAAACCACCACCACCACCACCAAAAAAAAAGAAGAATAAATCTTTTACAATAAAAAATGACTTTGGTTAAAAGAAGTATGGATTAAAACATTCTTGCTGTTATCTATCTCAAGGTAACAAATAGTGATAAACGAACATGACTGTAAGGTTAGAGTTGAGACTGCCTTTCAACTGGTTTCTCCTCCAGAATGCTAGGAACCTGAAAGTTAAGATTAATGCCTTTGCAAATATTTCTGAAGATTAAGAATTATGTGCATTATCAACTATACCTGTTAGCATTTCCCCAACTTGCAACCGCATCTGCCTTGTTTTTTCATGCCAAATTCCAGATGGAAAGGATAAAACGCCGGCAGTTTTGCCAAAAACATGACAAACTAAAAAGGTAGCCAAGTTCAATGGATCATTTTGCAAAACTCTGCCAGCTTATCGCACAGTTCCACGCTTAGCTGTGGCAAGCTACCCCAATAAATTAACTGCAATACGTAAGCAACGGCTTCTAGACACGGGTAAAAGATCAAGAATTTTAATGCATTTTTATGCCTTCCTTACTCTTAAGGTTCACCGTACTTCCTGTCTTACTTCCTGTGTATTTTTAATTTGAGTTCCGATTTGTCGTGAGTCATGTTGTGTTATGATGTTATTGGGGGATGTGGGTGAGTTTTCTTACTGAGGACATTTGACTGAATTTATGTTCTGTTTCCTACTATAGTTGGTGGGTGTAATGTTATGTTCTTACAAGCTGAGTGAGTTGTATGTTATTTGATGGCATACACATAATAATAGCAACAACAACTGTAGTAATTTGGACAGCCTCAACCAGCATATAACAAAAAACTGGGGGTCACCTGCAAGGTAACTTCAAATAATGCCGAGTTTGGAGATCGTTTGTAGCCACAGTAACAAGGGGTTTCACTAGGCATATATCATGGTCACTGTGGAAGACTAGCAATCAAAGTCCTGTGCAAGATAGGAATTTATTCATCTACAGCACCATGGGCCATAAAAGTGAATGTCCTGGAAATCTTTAGTGCAGCAACTCTCTATTTTTATTAGAGCCCTTTCTTTAAATCAGACTTCAATGAAACCAGGCTGAGCTGACAAATTAAAATCAAAAGAAGGAAGCCGAGGCACAATCTCAGTTCTGCATTTTGGGTTCCTGCCTTGCCATCTGCCAAGAAATTGCACCCAATTAGAACTCACATCTAGAAAAAGGGAGTAACACCCGGCCATACTCATTTCTTGATAGAAGTATGAACAAACTTCTATCAGGTTTGCACAAAGGAAGCATTGAGGATAATGCGGAGGGGGGAGATACATGTTTGCACTCCCAGCAGCTTTTTTCTTACGGTTTTCATTCCACTGGAATCTCCGCTGTATGTGTTTTTTTTTGCAACTGGGATCCCAATCTGTTTTCCCCCCTCCCAACAGCTGCTCTCTGGATCTATTTGGATAACAACCCCCACAGTTCCCAGCTACACGGACACTGGAGAAGGCTGCTGTACAAGGAGGGAATAGAGATAATGATGTTTGACTCACAGCCAGGCCTGAACTTCCCTTCCTTATAACTATCCCCAGCCACTGTTAGGTGCCCAAGAATATCTCTGCCATGGTCAGGGTTCCATTAGTGGCAGCAGATTCTCAGAGCAGGTAAGCAGAGAATGTAAACATACAACTGCCATCAGCGAGTGAGTGTGAGCAAGACTAATACTTCAGTACACAGGGAAAGGAATGGGAAAACACACAGAGAATTTGAAAGTAGAAGCGTCTATGAATTCTGCCCCAGCTCTCCTGTCTACTCAGTGACTGTCCAACCCTCTAGGGCAGAGCTTTCCAAACTGTGTGTCGGGACACGTTGGTGTGTCGCGGCTGCTGCCTCCGAGCCCTGCCAGGATTCCGCGCAGGTCCTAGTGCCTGCCTTGTCCCCTGCTGTAAGAGTGTGTCGCAAAATGATGCCCTGCTGTAAATAGTGTGTCGCGAAATGATGCATGTCTAAAAAGTGTGTCACCAACATGAAAAGTTTGGAAAGCTCTGCTCTAGGGAGACTCCACTCTTGTTAGTTCCAATCTCAAGGGAGCGTGACAGCTGTAGCCAGCTTGGCCATTCACAAAATGGCTACCATTCTGTCCTCTTTCTTCTTCTTTAGGCCAATCCCACCATTCTTCATCTGCCTCCCCTCCCAAGAGTCATTCCGTTAGCTATCACTGAGTCTAATTAAATCTCCGAGCACTGTACAGAAAAAGGCTTGCTGTGGACTGATTTTCTGCAAAAACCTGTCGCCTTTCCGAGGACATTTCAACCATCTCTTTGATCCTGACCATCCACACTATCTTCCCCTCTTGTGCTCCTCTCAACTTTGCCAACAGTTATCATTCTTTTCTAGCCTGTCAGCTGCTTTCATCCCATGCCCCAAGCAAGGACACTTTTTCTTATTGATCATTGCCTTAACGGAGCAGTTTATTTCATTCCAGAATGACTGGTTCTCCTTGCAGTCCACAGCACTTTTTTTTTTAACCTTCAATTCAGACTTGACTCTTGGTAACTACATGGACTAGTGGGTCGATGAAGATTCTCAGTCATCCAGGTGGAATTGTCTGTAGGTTGAGTCATGGCAACTGGATTTCTTTCTTTTGGTTGACTTGGATAAGCAGCGAAACGTTTCACCCAAAAGAAAGAAATCCAGTTGCCATGACTCAAGCTACAGACATCGACTAGTCCATGCAGATTCCTAGCAGCTTTTTCGGAAGTGGTTTGCCCTTGCCTCCTCCTTCTTAGGGCTGAGAGAGGGTGACTGGCCCAAGGACACCCAGTTGGTTTTCATGCCTAAGGCAGGACTTGAACTCAGGGTTCCCCTCACCTAATCCAGCACCTTAACCACTAGACCAAATTGGCTCAGGCTTGGCCCTAATCTGAGATAAACAGAAGTTGATTCTGCTTTTTCATGGTGAAATTATTCCATTCCATATCTGGAATGGAATATTTGGCTGAGCTCAAAAAAAGCTGAGCAAAGTTGGATCTGGATCTCAGGGGTCAACATCTGGAGACTGGGGCTATAAGCAGTTTCCTGGTCTCCAAAAGACCAACGATGGTGAGAAGCAAGCTCTTTTGAATGCCATGGCTCAGAACATGTGATGGGATGTGTCCCTGAAGGGGGGGGGATGTGGTGGATTTCAAGGGTGCTGCTGGTTCTCAGGAAGGAGGGAGAGCATTCCAAGGAGATAAGAGGACTAGTCGTCTAAAGAGTCTTGGCAGGGAATCAAAGAGAGTCAGAGTAGCCCCACCCTAGACTCTCCCAGGTGATTTCCCCTTAGGTTAGTTAGGATAGCTTTAGTCTGGCAAGATTCCGTCTGTATGGTGGAAGCAATAAAGAACTGGAGATTTGGAATACACTGACTGTCCTTGTTCTTGGGCTGACCCTGACAGAACATCTTTATTTACTAGATCGCTCTCCCACCTTTCATTCAGGAGCTCAAGGCATTGTACATCATAAGCTCTCCTATTTTTCCCCACAACGCAACTCTGCAAGGTAGGTTGCACTGAGAGGGAGGGATGGGTCCCATAATCAACAAAGAGGCGGGACCTGAACCGGAGTCTTTCCACTTAATAATAAAGTAATTAATAAAGTAAAGTAAAATAATAAAGGCGGGATAAAAATTAAATAAATAAATAAATAAATAAATTATAATTGACTCCTGAGGCTGCCACTTTATGGTGATCTATTGACCAAGGCCCATAAATTAAAATGTTGTCCAAGAAAAACCTTGATTTGCAGTTGAGTCACAAGGGCAAGAAATGCACATAATGAAAGAATTAGAAGGTCCTTTCTGACTAATGAGACTGCTTAAGATTTCTAATAGGACAGAAACTCCCAGCTGAGTTAGTTTGATCAAAGAGACACACTTGAGAGAAACATCAAAGGGACTCTATCATGTTGGACACCCTTTGAACACAGAGTGTAATCTTGCAAATACAAAGGAAGAAAGAGACTAAAGTATATATGCTAGGCTCTCACAATGGAGTGATACCGGTTTTCCCTGAGATCCCCCCCAGATACAAATTCTCTGCCTGACTGCCACTGAGAACTAAGTAAGGCATTGAAGGTGTCTAAAGGAGTAACTCTCCCCCACTTAATTATTTAGGAAAAGATTTCCCTAAATTCAGACTACAATGAAGCCACTCAACTGGCCTTGGAGAGGAGGCCATGAGAAAGTGTTATCTTTTGTGACACAATGGGCTTTTGGACCTTTCATGAAGAATCCACACAACATCACTCAGTTCTTCAGGGTCCCCAAGCCAAGGCTGAGGAAGAAATGGCAAGAAAGTGGGAGGTCTTCAAACAAATGCAATGCCTTTTTCCAAAACAGTGTTGCAAGAAATGTAAAGCTTTTAAGAGGGCAGGGGGGCAAACACATGTCACACCCAGTGAAGTACCTTCAACTCAGGAGTAAGGATTCTGTGCCTTCAAAGCCGCTGAAGCACAGGGTTTTTTTTTACCCTCTCAAACTTATTTTAAACCCTAAGAAGAAATTATCTAAGCCCCACCTAAGGTGTAACTAGCTTTAGTTCCAGTCCAGCATCAAATTGCTCTGCAGTCTAGGCCTGCCACTAAAAAAGCAGAATTAAATTTGATGTTATGTAGATGCGACAAAACAGTCAAAGGTCCCTGAAAATTGAACAGTGCATCGCTGCAGACTGTACAGCATAGGCAGTCCTGCAAATAATACCCTGGGACTCAAGGTGGGTAAGACTTTCTACGTCAGAGCATGTACTGTACCTACTAAGCCTAAAAATTAACTAGCGCAGCAGTTTCAATACAGAAATGATAATGGTGTCTCCTGGAAGTCTACTACAGATGCTGCTGCATTTTTCTGTAGGTGCAATTTCTGGATTGTTTCCAAGGGTTGCCGCAAAGAGTGTGCAGTCCAGTAGTCCAATTTTGAGGTTAACACCACAGGTGTCCCTGGCCCCAGGTCTCCCTCCTCCATAAACAGGGGCAAATGCTTCATCAGCTGAAGCTAATAAAAAATGTCCTCCTTGCCCCGGATGTAATGTGGCTGTCCGGCACCACAGCTGGATCCCAAGAGGAGTCCCAGGTTATGAACCTGTTTCATAAGGAGATGGATAACCCCATCCAGATCAGGCTTATCTCCCAAACCCTCCAGAATCAGCAACAATTCCATCTTCTTCAGATTCAGCTTCTTCTCCCACATCCGGCCTGGAGGGACGCAGAGACCTCTCACCCTGAACTAGCAAGCAAAGAAAAGTACAGCTCAGCAACATCAGCGTCCAGGTGTCAATTCATCCTGAAGCTGAGCTTCACCCAGATATTAAACAACACAGGAGACAAGACGGAAACCTGCAGAGTTCTTCCAGGACACTCTTAAAACAGTTAACCAAAGTTAGGGTGATAGCACAGAAGTGTTGAAGGAAACATTTTTTTCCCCTTGAGTTATAAAGGCCTAGACTGCATTTACTTTCAGAACAGGAAAGAACCAATCGCCTATTTTTGCACACACATCCTAACTCTGAAATGCCAGATGGGAAGGTCTTCTGTATTTTTAAATATTGGTCCAAAAGACTGCCGCGTGAAATAAAACCCAACTGGCAACTCAGGTGACTTGCAAACCCAACATGCTTCCACAATGTTGTTGCATCATTTTTGTTTTTGTTGTTGTTCAGTCGTTTAGTCGTGTCCGACTCTTCGTGACCTCATGGACCATAGCACGCCAGGCCTTCCTGTCCTCCACTGTCACCCGGAGTTTACTCAAATTCATGTTTGTTACATCGGTGATGCTATCTAACCATCTCATCCTCTGCCGTCCCCTTCTCCTTTTGCCTTCAGTCTTTCCCAGCATCAGGGTCTTTTCCAGGGAGTCCTCTCTTCGCATTAGGTGGCCAAAGTATTTGAGCTTCAGCTTCAGCATCTGTCCTTCCAATGAGCAGTCAGGGTTGATTTCCTTTAGGATTGACTGGTTTGACCTCCTTGCAGTCCAAGGGACTCTCAAGAGTCTTCTCCAGCACCACAGTTTGAAAGCATCAATTCTTCCGCGCTCAGCCTTCCTTATGGTCCAACTCTCACAGCCATACATTACTACTAGAAAAACCATAGCTTTAACTATACGGACCTTTGTCGGTAAGGAGTTTACTCAAATTCATGCAAACACCAAATCTTGTTTCCTTCTTCCTCTTCCAACGGTTGCACCTGTGTGTGTTTCCTGGGGATCAAGCTCCACTAGGTTCAGCAGGACTAACTTCCAAAGAAAACTGCATCACACTGTGCCCCATATTCTCATCCTCCCTTCTCATGTTTTCTTGCCCAACTCCTATTGCCTAGATCAGAGCTTTCCAAACTTTTCATCTTGGTGACACACACCAGCGGCGGCGGCGCGGCCTGCGGTGTCCTGGTGTGTCGTGCGAAAACCTGGAACCGGAAGAAGTGGCACCCCCGCCAATCAGCACGGGTTTTCGCACGACACACCAGGACACCGCAGGCGACACAGCAGTGTGTCGCAACACAGAGTTTGGAAAGCTATGGCCTAGATCCTCCTCCTGTGCTCCCCTCCTCTGACTCCTTTCGTACTCCTTAGCAGCTTCTTACCAGCTCCCAGACAAGCTTCGTGCGGAATGATGAAATCCTGCAGATGAGGAAGGAAGCAGATCAGAGGAGAAACAGCATTATACTGTACTTCTCTTCTCAGTAACAAGTGGGGCAATTTACTTCCTCCAGTTGAGGAGGCAGGTGGGACAACTGCAGAGGAGGAAGAGCATGTGTAAGGAAAACCCACCAAAGCAAAGCAAGTGGTCTTTTTTTGGTGGTGGCTGTTCAAAACCAGCCTGCCATTTCCAAAAGTGATTCCAAAGCTTGACTCAACTCTGTTCATAGCTAACGCTAGCCCCAGTCCTGAAACAAACCTCCCTTGATATGAAAACTAAATGTCTGTCGGATTTCCAATGGAGAAAACTGAGTACATTTTCCAATTGCACAATACATTTTTGTCTTATTTTACTGATAATGAATGAATGAATGAATGAATGAATGAATGAATGAATGAATGAATGGGTGGTATGTGTCTTCCTCCACCTTGGGTGCTCTACCAGAGGCCTGGGAGTTTGAGGGTTCTGTGCGGTATCTTAGCTGTTCAGAAGAGCATCAAAATTGAGTCTTCTTTCCACAGCAAGGAAGGAATGGAGGGAGGGAGGGATATATGCATCTTCCTCAACCTCGGGTCCTCTGCCAGAGGCCTGGGAGTTTGGGGGTTCTGTGCAGTATCTTAGCTGTTCCTAGCACTGCACTCTTCTGGACAGAGAGCTCTGATCTTGCTCCTGGGATCTGTTGGAGCCACTCTCCCAGCTTAGGAGTCACAACCCCGAGTGCTCCTACCACCACTGGGACCACTTTGGCCTTCCCTTTCCACATCCTCTCTAGTTCCTCTTTCAGGCCCTGGTATACATACACATACATACATACACCCCACTCTTTTACTGCATGTGCATAATTGGCAGGCAGCAGTCTACAACAATTGAGAATAAAACTCCCTGCTCTGCAATATTCCATACTTTTTGGATCCCATCGTTCCTGAAACTGGAGCCCTCTAGTTCCATTAGGACTAAAATCCCCAAAATTCCTAGCCAACTCTGGAAATGTTGAGTGTTCTACTCCCAGCTTAGACAACCGGGAACTGCTGTGGAAAATGAAAATGATCTGACTTGTGACCTCCCAAACGGCTTGACCACTGAGTTGCGATATTGTACACCACCCAATCTAGTCCACGTCCCCACACCCTGTTCTTCAGACCACACTGCCTCTTGCCTGATCAGCAGTAACTAGCTGGGAACTTTCTTTACTCTGTGCATTTCCTTTTCACTCAGTTTGACCCATCTGACCCCTTCTGTTGTCCCAAGCAGAATAGCTAAGGAGCCACTGGGTTACAGAAAGGAATCTCACAGTGATCTTGCAGCTGTTCACTGATGTCACGGGGAGATGTCAATTGAGGCATCAACCAATTTTTTCTTCTTTGTGTGTCCATATATGTATCTTAGGAACCCACAAGGCATGTAGGTCCAGCTACAGTATGTGGCCACCCAAGTTGCAGTAGTTAAGTAACTTATTCCTACTAGGAACATAGGAGTAACGTATACTGGTTACGCAAGAAGGGAAGACAGAAAGCCACATTGTGCCCGAAGAGTAGTGACTCTTTTTTCTTGCTACAACCATTACTATTATTGTAAGCCACAGACAGCTCAGCAATGGCCATAAAACAACAGTTTGCAATTACTCTGCTTTAGTGGAACCACTAAACACATCTTCTCTTCATCGAGGCATTTGGGAGCTACTGCTTGCAACCCACAATGTGGACTAGAAAAATTTTCATTACTGCTTTTCTATGCTGGAATTCATTAAAGAAATGCACATCATAAAATTAATTAGTAACGTAATGAAGGAATAAAATACAGGGCAAGAAGTAGGTTTGATTATTAATCAACTGTAAAAGAAATGTAATTAACAATCCTCACAAATAATTATAGATGCATGCGTACATGCACAGGGCTTTCCAAACACAAATCCTTAATCATTCTGAGCACTTTAGAGAAATGTGTGAAACTCAGTTGTGGTTTAAGCCACTGGCAAGCACACCAATTAGAAAAGTTAAAAGTTGTGAATTTGAGCCTTTAAACCAAATTAAGTGTAGTTCATTAATTTCCCCTCTTAATAAATTATCAATTTCAGCTACTTTATGCAGCCGTTAACGTTTGCAGAATGTACAATTAACGAGACACGTAAGATGTAGTCATGCTCTGCTCTCCTACCTCTCAAGGAAAATCTGCAGAGGCTTGTTCTTAATAATACATTTCACCAGCATTGATAATTTGCTAATTAGGAACCAGGGATTCCACAATGTCACAGGGGCTCTGAAGAGTAAAGACGAAATGCATGACTTCTTGCATGACAGAAGTCGCTACTATCAGACCAAACTCAGCCTGTTGTTCCTGTTTCCTTCTCTTTTAAAAAAATTTTTTTGCAATGCAGCAGCTGAGCTGCAATAGCTCGGAATAGTAATGGTACTATTACTAATACTAATACTAATGGTAGAAGAGCAAAGAGCAGTCCTGTCAAAAGATTCAGCTGAAGTCATTCTACTAAGGTTCCCATAAGACAACAGGCAGAGAAAAAAGGAAGCATATGAACAATAGGTTTTAGAAGTGTGTTTAACTAAATCTAAAGTGGTAGAATCTCTGGGACCCTTTCACCATTTTAAGAAAGAGGAATTTTCAGAGGAAACACTTGGGACTGGTCTTAAAAAGGAAGTAAGGCAGGTTCTCAAAGCCTGAGGCAATATTCCAAAATCTTGGGAGGGAAATAAAAGATTCAGTTGGACAGGGGTTGGTGTATCCATTTCTACAATTAAAGAGATGGGGAATCTTTAAAACAAGGTAGCATCCACGGAAGCGCTTTCGGAGGTATAAATCTGAAGATTTATATTGATGCTTTCTCCCTAGGAGTAGATCTACGCAAAATGATCCAAAAGAGTTATGAGCAAAATAAAACTGTTTTAAGGACATTCTGTTTCTCCCTCGGAAAAGACTGCATCTTCCAGAACTGCATCTTCCAAATCCAGATGTGGTTCACAATGCTTTGAACAGTCCAGCTCCAAATTTCTGGAATGGCAAGAGCCGCTTCCTCTTTGGAGGACAGACTTCCAAAAACGGAAAAGCCCCTCATCCCCCAATGTTTTGAAAATACAGTGTGTTCCAAGGAATTGAAACCTTCCATTTTGCATATCTGTATTGTGAGCCCTATGTCTCTGATTAAGAAGAAGGTCTTTGGAGATAAAACTGGGCGTTTTGAAAATAAACAGAGTGTTGGGGCCTTGGGTTCCTGTATTTTTTCCACGTGCTCTTTCTAAGCATTCTCTCAAATCAAAGTCAGCCTTGGGCAACCTCATAGACACATCTGCATATTTTTCGAGGCAATAATATGGAAGTAGTCTATCGCTGTCTTCTTCTGGGATGTTCTGTCCTCGGATTTCAGATGCTGCACAGCTTTTTCATAATCAGTTGACGCTGTCTAGCTTCTGCCCCCCAACTGACCAAAATCTTCACTAAAATGCTAAATCTGTTGGTTTAGGATGTAAGGGATGCAGACATGGTGAAGATACAAATGAGTTCTTTTTATACAGAAGGGCGGAGCCAGAATTTTTCTTTTCTCTGAGTTGTTGTTGGTTTTTTTAAAAATACTAACTAGGTTAAGCCTGTTTTAAAGAATACACTGTGGTTTTGTGTCTTCACCACCTTAAAACCACATCAACTTTTTCAGCATCTAAGTAAAGGCTGCTCAATTAATTGCAATTTGCCAAGAAAATGACTTTTGGCAAGTTAAGCAATACAAATGTGTCCCACTATCCCCAAATACCTCTTGCTACTGCTTTGTGTATTTTTGATAAATCCTTCTTTATTGTACAGGACAAAGGACCGGATGGAATCGTGACGATATTTGGACTCCTTTGACAGAAAAAGCAACTGAATTCACAAACAGTGGAAGCACTTGTATGGAAGAATCTCTGGAGGCTGCAGTAACAAAATAATTTAGCCTTTGTGGATGCTATTCTTGTATTTCCTCACTGCAAGGCGTCTTCATAGGACTGTATCTCTACACACACCCTCATTTCCTCTACTTCCTCCTTAAAGTAACCCAAGATCTCAACAAACAAGGTGAACATCCGGTTCACTCCCTCCTTAATGCAATTCACCTGCCCTTTAAAGAACAAGGGGAGATACTTAAAAGCTGTTTTGTTCAAAAGGAGAAGATCCACAAAGCTATCGTCATCCACTACATGGGGTTAACTGAATGAAAGCACAGTTGGCTATTTTCTGAATAATGCTAAAGCATTATTATGGGTTGGGCCCACTCACATCAAGAGAACACTTTGGATGAACATTGCCATGATAAAATATGAGCTGTTCTGAGTCACTGCCAATCTAGCCTCTCAAAGTAACTTAAAAATGTAAAATTATCCTTTTTTGCAACTTTTTTTTCCAGGCTGAGGACTACCCTGTGCTTCGAACGTCATGTTAGGAATTGCATGTCAAAAAGTAATGAGTGAGACAAGCAGAACACTTACACCAGAGCTTTCCAAACTTTTCATGTTGGTGACAAACTTTTTAGACATGCATCATTTCGCGACACACTCTTACAGCAGGGCATCATTTCACGACACACTCTTACAGCAGGGCACAAGGCAGGCACTAGGACCTGTGCAGAATCCTGGCAGGGCAGGTTTGGAGGCAGCAAGGCACAAGGCAGGCACTAGGACCTGCACAGAATCCTGACAGGGCAGGTTTGGAGGCAGCCAGGCACAAGGCAGGCACTAGGACCTGTGCAGAATCCTGGCAGGGCAGGATTGGAGGCAGCAAGGCACAAGGCAGGCACTAGGACCTATGCAGAATCACAGCAGGTTTGGAGGCAGCAGGGCACAAGGCAGGCACTAGGACCTGTGCAGAATCCTGGCAGGGCAGGTTTGGAGGCAGCAAGGCACAAGGCAGGCACTAGGACCTGCACGGAATCCTGGCAGGGCAGGTTTGGAGGCAGCAAGGCACAAGGCAGGCACTAGGACCTGCACGGAATCCTGGCAGGGCAGGTTTGGAGGCAGCAAGGCACAAGGCAGGCACTAGGACCTGCGCGGAATCCTGGCAGGGCAGGTTTGGAGGCAGCCAGGCACAAGGCAGGCACTAGGACCTATGCAGAATCACAGCAGGTTTGGAGGCAGCAGGGCACAAGGCAGGCACTAGGACCTGTGCAGAATCCTGGCAGGGCAGGTTTGGAGGCAGCAAGGCACAAGGCAGGCACTAGGACCTGCACGGAATCCTGGCAGGGCAGGTTTGGAGGCAGCAAGGCACAAGGCAGGCACTAGGACCTGCACGGAATCCTGGCAGGGCAGGTTTGGAGGCAGCAAGGCACAAGGCAGGCACTAGGACCTGCGCGGAATCCTGGCAGGGCAGGTTTGGAGGCAGCCAGGCACAAGGCAGGCACTAGGACCTGGGCGGAATCACAGCAGGTTTGGAGGCAGCCAGGCACAAGGCAGGCACTAGGACCTGCGCGGAATCACAGCAGGTTTGGAGGCAGCCAGGCACAAGGCAGGCACTAGGACCTGCGTGGAATCCTGGCAGGGCTCGGAGGCAGCAGCAGCCGCGACACACCCAGACACTGCAGCCAACACACGAACGTGTCCCGACACACAGTTTGGAAAGCTCTGACTTACACTGACATTTCACTGAAATTAAGGATAGCTGATGACCAGCCATGCAATTCCTCCCCATCACCCCTCCACCATAAAACATAAACCATAAACCATAAAACATTTCAAGTTCGTCAAAAATTATTTGGAAATCTTGGGGCGCCCAGCAAGGATTTCAGGGGTCAATCTTGAGACTCTGCTACTGTTAAGGTGGAAGCCTGTGACCCTTTAACTGCTGTTAGATTCCAATCAGCTCCGGTCTGTAAAACCAATGGTCCAGAATAACCATACTCCACTGACAGCAAAAAGACCAGCAATTCCACATCCCAAGCTTTATGTTGTTTCGTCCAAGAGCAAAAGTTTTGTAGAACAGTTTTGCAAATAAATGTCAGGATTATGGGGAGGTTAGTGTTAGGGTTATTATTTTTATTTTAGGTTTCAATATTCTGCAAGTTTATTTGAAAGTGACCTTCAAAAAATAGCTAGCGGAGAGATGGAAAGGAGAAGTGGAAATATATAAAGATGAGTAGTAGTTCATGTCTCTCTATCCAAGGTGTGGCAATCTTACCCATCCCTCCAAAGCAATGAATTAGTAACGATGATCTCACTGAAACGTACTTCACTCCTCTTACTGGAACAGTAGCCATATGCAAAGCCAGGCACATACAGTATGCAGTCCTTAGACTCAAAAGCATGCCACTCCCAGCTTAGTGTTGCAACCATGTCTTGCACCAATGACAAACACTGGCTAGCATTAACTTCTTCATCATAACGTAACCAAGGTTTCCAAACCCTAAAAAGGTAAAGGTTCCCCCCGCACATTTGTGCAGTCGTGTCTGACTCTAGGGGCCGGTGCTCATCTCCGTTTGTTAGCCGAAGAGCCAGCGTTGTCCAAAGACGCTTCCACGGTCATGTGGCCATATGACGTGCGCGGAACGCTGTTACCTTCCCACCGAAGTGGTACCTATTCATCTACTTGCATTTGCATGCTTTCGAATTGCTAGGTTGGCAAGAGCTGGGGCAAGTGCGGGAGCTCACTCCGTCACACGGAGCTAGGGATTCGAACCTCCAAACTTGCGATCTTCTGATCGACAAGCCTGCCGTCTTACCCACTGAGCCACTTCACTATACTTTATATATATTTCACTATACATATTTATATATACTTGACTATAATTATGATCTGTCAGTGCAGTTACAACATTGAGCCATGGTGAACTCCACGTGAACGTGCAGCCCTCTCCTGATCTCTTAGACATACTTAAAAGAGTTTTTTTGGACTAAGCCTCCAAATTATAACCTTTCATACCACTCTTCCCAAAACACAGTTTGCAAGAGTAATATTTTTAGTAATGCCAGCAGCAATGCTATGATTTGCTCTCCGTCCTTCACTCTCCACAAGTATTTGCCTGAAAAGGTCTGCAAACACAAAACAAAAGTTTTTATGGGCTGAAACATAATGACAAAATGTTCCTGATATCTCACATTTGGACTTTAATCCAAGATTATACAAATTTGACAGAATAAAGCCACCCCTATCCCAATTCAGATATACAGAGCCCAATTTAATAAAGTTTCTCTAACATATATGAAGCTGGACTAAAACCTGGTTAAACCTATGATTTCTTGGTTCTGATGTAAAAGAAAATTAGGGTCAACTGGAGTTCTTCCATTAATCATACCATGCTATTCCCCTTTAAGTCTCACAAAATGGAAGGAACAGAGAAGTAAGCTCTGCAGTGAGGAAGAAAGTCTAAAATGAATCCTACCTTGTGAAGTCTCCTCTCAAAACCCTACGTAAACACACAGATGGGTTCCTGTTGACCTTCCCCTTTGGACTCTGAGACAATGAAAGTGGGAGCAGGGCTTATAACATGGAGGTGAACATCTGAAGGAGGTCGCCAAATCCAGATCACCAGCTGGTCAGCCAAAGCATGCCAAAAGGCTGCTCCTAACTCAAGCAATATATCTTCAGACTACAGCTATGCCACAGAGGAGTTTCTTGACACAAAAATACACACAGTAATATTGGAGGGGACAATACCATCCAAAACAGCACTGCAGCTGCTAAGACACTGAATATACAACCATCAGCCAAACCAGAGAAAGCAAAACAGTGTGAGGATATACTTAGATGTTAAGCAGCATCCCATCATAATTCCAGAGAAGAGGGTTGGGCAGTCTGGGAAGCGTAACAGGAGGTTTTAGATCCTTGTAGGCAAAATTGATATGGCATAAGGAAAGCTGAGCGCCGAAGAATTGATGCTTTCGAACTGTGGTGCTGGAGAAGACTCTTGAGAGTCCCTTGGACTGCAAGGAGGTCAAACCAGTCAATCCTAAAGGAAATCAACCCTGACTGCTCATTGGAAGGACAGATGCTGAAGCTCAAATACTTTGGCCACCTAATGCGAAGAGCGGACTCACTGGAAAAGACCCTGATGCTGGGAAAGACTGAAGGCAAAAGGAGAAGGGGACGGCAGAGGATGAGATGGTTAGATAGCATCACCGATGTAATGAACATGAACTTGAGCAAACTCCGGGAGACAGTGGAGGACAGGAAGGCCTGGCGTGCTATGGTCCATGAGGTCACGAAGAGTCGGACACGACTAAACGACTGAACAACAACAAGGCAAAATTGAAAGGTAAAGATAAAAGTGCCTTTCAACCGAAGCTTAATTCTTGGTGACTGCATGGACACATCCATGTAATTGTGCTGGCAGCAGTGCATAAATGCTGTGCCACCAACTTCTTTTGGGAAGTGTTCTTGTCTTTCCAATCTAGCTTTCGGCCCTGGATTTTCCTGGGGTCCAACAACCCTTTCCAACCCTACTTTGCTTTTGGAGATCAGCCAAAGTCAGTTGAAGTTCTCTCAGTACTTGTCCTATCTGAATAGTGAAGTCTACAGGGTAGGGCTGCAATAGAAGAGATAAGGCTTCCCTGCCCTTGTGCTGACTCATCTTCCTTAACCAACATACTGGCACAAGATGATGGAAGGTCCAGCCCAACAAGTATGGAAAGCAGCTCACAATCCATCTAGAGAACAGGTTGAAGAAAGACCCAATATGGATCACGCAAGTCATAATGAGCACCTTATAAAGCAGAGCTTTTTTCCATGAGTTTTAGATCTACTGCATTGGAGAGATACAGGAAGGCAGACAAGGACAAATTTGAGGCATTCACCTGCCCTTTTCCCCTAGAGCAGAGCTTTCCAAACTTTTCATGTTGGTGACACACCTTTTAGACATGCATCATTTCGCAACACAGTAATAACATGGCTCCCCGCCCCCGTGATTGGCTCCCACCTGCAAACCCTGCCCCCCGCGATTGGCTCCCGCCTGCAAGCCCCGCCCCCGGCCCACGCGATTGGCTCCCGCCTGAAAAACCCCGCACGACACCGCGAAACACACACGGACACTTCAGGCGACACAGTAGCGTGTTGCGACACAGAGTTTGGAAAGCTATGCCCTAGAGCAGGGCTTTCCAAAGTTTTTCCCGCAGCGACACACCAACCGGCGTTGGTGTGTCACCGCGGGAAAACCCGGAAGTGCGGCAGTGCGCAAAAACCAGGAAGCGCTGCTGCCGCTTTCGGGTTTTGCACGCTGCAGTTGGTGTGTCGCCGTGGGAAAACCCGGAAGCGCTGATGATGATCAGCACTTCCGGGTTGTGTAGCGACACACCAGACTGTGTGTGGCGACACACTTTTGTGTCGCGACACACAGTTTGGAAAGCTCTGCCCTATTGTGTAGCCTACCATCAGCAGCTTTTTTAGAAAAGATTGTGATGACCTGTTCTTTGGACTGCTTTTTAGAAAAGACTCAACTGATACCCAACCCTAAAGTGTGTACACTCAACTAAAAGTTCTCCTTTAACTATTAGAATAGGAGAGCTCTTATCCGTTGCTCTACATGGAGCTATTCTCTTGAAATTGATTGAATCCCCTTTGATGCTCAAATCCCCATCTCAGCACCTGCCCCAAACTTTGGGAATCTAGCAAAGAAAAGCAAACGGCTGCTAGCCGAACAACAAGGGCTCACCCAGTGGTTCCCTTAGCCATAATCCAGCTGCTGTGGTTTGCGAGGCATGCCTTATAGCTCAGAGTTTTGGGTCAACCCAGCCAACAATGATGCATCAAATTAAAGAAAATCAGAGCACATGTATGATCTCAATCATAATTTAACTAATAATAAATAAAATAATAAATAAGTACTAACAGACTATTGTCAAGCTTCACCCCAAAGATGAATGAGTCACTTAAGCAAGCTCATGACAATGCCAAGAACTTCAGTATAAAGTACATGGTAAGAACTAACTCTCACACTTTAGATCAGGGTTTCTCCACCAGGGTTCCGTGGCACCCTAGGGTTCCGCGGGAGGCCACTAGGGGTTTCCTGGGAGATCATGATTTATTTAAAAGATTATTTCAAATTTAGGCAACTTCACATTAAAGAGGTCAATTTCATTCTTTATTTTTAGTTGAAGAACACTGTTAATGCATATACACAGGCCTACCCATGCAACAAATATAATAATTTTGTAACGTCTGGCCTCTATTTGAGCCTGAATGGGCAGGGGTTCCCCGAGGCCTGGAAAATATTTCAAGGTCAAAAGGTTGAGAAAGGCTGCTTTAGAGGCAGGAACGGTCTGGCTTATCTCATGAAATTCATCTTCAAGTTTTAGCCCTTTGGTTATTCTCATCAATATGTCATACCTGCCACCTTCAATTTTCTTCTCCAATACATTTCGGGTTGTCCTTTAACTGTGTTAAATGCATTGCCAATTACTTGGGTATTGTATTGTCAGGCATCAGCTAAGTTTCCTAATGGATAAATTTAATCTACAGGTAGTCCTCACTTAACGACCACAATTGGGACTAGAATTTCGGTTGCTAAGTAAAGAGGTCATTAAGCGAATCAGACTCGGTTTTATGACTTTTTTGCAGCAGTTAAGCAAATCACAGTTCCCCGTTGATTTTGCTTGCCAGAAACCAGCCGGGAAGGTCAAAAATGGCTATCACATGACCACAGGATGCTGCAACAGTCATAAATGCGAACCGGCTGCCAATCACCCAAATCGTGATCACATGACCGCGGGGACACTGTGACGGTCGTAAGTGTGAGGACCGGTCATAAGTCCTTTTTTCCAGCACCGTCATTAAGTCTGAACCATCACTAAACGAATGGTTGTTAAGTGAGGACTACCTGTATTACTAGATGGATTTTTTTTGTGTAGAAATCCCTCCTAATGGACAGTTTTGTCCTTGTGATGGAGGCAGAAATTTTAATGCATGCTGTTCTTTCTCCATAAATTCCATAGTGATTCACAGAGCAGATTACTCACACCAAGCTCTCTGAATATCCCTGAAAGAATCCCAAGCGGTATTTGACCTTTTTATGAGCAGACACCAATAAAACTGTAACTATTGCTCTCTGCCAAAGTTTGACTCTCTGCTGCAAACGTGCAAAAGCATATTTAGACACATTTCAGTTTAAACTGATTCTTGCCTGTCTAATAGATGGATTAGATGCTCCTGGGGACAATCATTCTTGTACCTTTAAATCTTGATTTATAACACAAAACAAAATCTAAAAGGTCTAAGAGTCAGCATCTGTGTAATTGAAACAAGCAAACAAACTGAACTTTGGTAACTGCTGTGGGACTTTATTAGCTTCCAGTTCAGATTTGCAAACTGATCCTCAAAACCACGGCTGCTTGTGGTCCACTACCATATTCAGGTAATCAACTGTTAATGTTGCAGCCTACATTTTAGTTTCATGTCAGCTTAGGGGGAGAGAATGTTAGTCATTAAAAAAAAATTTAACAAACAGCTAAGGCAGGAACAAAATAATTTCTTTGTCCTCTGCCAGCCCATTCCAGTTCTGAACAAAAAGCAGCTGATCTTCTGCTGGACCCCAGTAAGAGAGGAGGTGGTGAATGGAAAGGCATGCATACAGCCTACTCACTCCTCTGTATAAAAAGATGCTCCAACACTCTCTCCAGATCCAAGAGATGAGGTTCTGCATGAGGTTCCCACATCAGGTTGTATTTAAGTCAACACGAAACAAACTACACGGAGGTTTAACAGCACTGCTTTCCAACCCAAGCAACAAGAATAGGGTCCCATGGTCACTCTTCACATTTTTGACCTTCCCAGCTGGCTTCTGGCAAGCAAAATCAATGGGGAACTGCATGATTCACTTAACAACTATGTGGTTTGCTTAACGCCCATGGTGATTCGCTTAACGACTGCCGCAAAAAAGGTCATAAAATCGGGTCAGATTCGCTTAATGACCACTTCGCTTAGCAACTGAAATTCCCGTCTCAATTCTGGTCGTTAAGCGAGGACTACCTGTAATGAAGACATGAGCTCCATTATGAACTTGGCATTAAAGACAACATTTCAGGGTAGATCTCCTTGTTTGGGGAAGTTTAATGTATGGGTTTCTGCAGATCAAGCTGGTATTAAAAGAAGGCCCATGCCCCAAAATTATGTCACATTTTTCTTGAGCACTTCTCATTCAGTCTGATCATTTGCTTTTGAACTTACTTGCAAAGGGCATTTCTCTGAAATTCTCCTGTGTAAAATGCTGTGTTCTTGCATTTCTGTTAGGCTGACATGAGCAAGGGGCCTGGGTGAGTGAGTTATGCATCTTTTATTGCAATTCAACAAGAACAGATCAGAATCACGCAAGCCATAGCATTCCCCGTGACACTCAATGGAAGTGGAAGTTGGACTTCGAAGAAGCAGGATAGAAGAGTATTGACGGTTTTGAACTCTGGTGTTGGAGAAGACTCCTGAGAATACCGTGGACAGCCAAGAAAACAAACCAATAGATCATTGAACAAATCAACCCATAGTTCTCACTCAAGGCACAAATGACCAGGCTCAAATTGTCCTACTTTGGACAGATTATGCAAAGACCCAGCTCTCTGGAGAAGCCTCTGATGCTCGGAAAGATGGAAGGAAAGAGAAGAAGAGGACAACCAGCCACAAGGCAGATGGACCTGAAAGACCAGGTTAGGGACAGATCATCATGGAGAAAACCTATCTTTGTGATCACTAAGAGTTGACAATGACTTGATGGCACATAATCAAATTCAATCAACCAATCTTGGCTGATCCAAGAAACTGGTTAGCACCTGGATGGGGGATTATCAGGAAATCCCCAAAATGAATGGCACCCCCCTTCTATAACTCTAAGAAAATTGCATGGATGCAGTAACAGTTGATCAAGGGTTCTAGAGGCAAACCTCAAGGCCAGGCAAAGGAACAGAAAGTGAAACCAAAAATAAGGAGACTGAATTGAGCAATACATTCTGAACACCTCCCCACCTTTATTTCGAGAGTTATCGAGAACATTGTAAATGGAGGAAAAAACCTATCAAAGCTGCGAAAGAGACCCCCTTGGGGAAAATCAGCCTGAAAAACGAATCAATGCTTTATGATGTTACTGTGTGCCGAGCCCGCCACAAAATAACACCTGTATTGATCTCAGAAAAAAGGCTGAATTATGCATTAAGGTTAGCCCAAACAATAAACGCACTTTCCCTCTAAAATGTTGATGAAGAGAAACTTTCAGACCTCAGGATTTAAACTTAATGTTTTAAGTCAAGCCCAGCCTAGCAACAGCCTCCAAATTCCAGAGCCCCCATACCGTTGCACAAAATTAGCAGGTCAAACAAGTTATTTTTCCATATGTTGGGTCCTAGTTGCAAAGGTGCGAAAGCCTTCAAACCTGGCATTGTTTGGTGGAGTCTGAAAGGGTCAAAACTAGAAAGGGGTGAATCGCTTCTTTTTTTTGAGCAGTTTCAGTTTAGACTGGACTTACAACCACCAAAAATAAAGGACAAGATTTCAGACAGGGAGGCTTAACCCATTTGCTGCCTGGCGCTCAGCAGAAAATAAATTTCCCATCCTGGTTTCCAGCCTCCTCAAATCACTCTGCAACCTACCCTAGACCACTCAACGCCATAAAAGTGCAACAAAAACCATTTACCTAATATTTTGATGCACTTTTCACAAGTCTTAGTATCTGGCAGCACCTGCCCAAAGTCACCTGGACTGGGAAATTAAGCAAGGTCAGGTCTAGTTTGTACATGGATAGGGGACCACCAGGAAATCCCAGATCGGAAGGCTAGCCTGGGAAGTTGAAAAAACAACCCTAAAAAAAAGTAGCAGCAAATCAATTTGAGACCATTCTCAAGAAACCATGAAGTCCATGAAGTCACCTTGAGATCAGGTCAGCTTAAGGGATTCTTCAGTTGCTATGTCCTGTTTAATCACTTAACAAAATGGTACAGAGAACAATGAAGGGTTGTTTGTTCTCTAACAATGCCCACAGCAAAGATCCTGACTGTCTGGAAGCAGCATTAAGGCATTACATCAATGTTTTTCAAAGCTGGCAAGTTTGAGATGTGTGGACTTCAACTCCCAGAATTCTCAGAATGCTGGCTGGAGAATTCTGGGACTTGAAGTCCACACATCTCAAACTTGCCAGCTTTGAAAAACACTGCATTACATGGCCTGCTGTCTATCTAAAAGGAGATGCAAAATCTTGTGGTGATCTGGCCCTATACATCATTCCCAAACCTCAGTATCAGTTCCCAAAGCCACCTTTAACGTGACTCAAGGGGAGCATTAGTCCATATATTGGTTGGTCCACTGGACCCCCTTATCCAGGCTCTGAGAAAAACCCACTAGCTGCATTTGCACAACAGCCGATAGGATCTCACTCAGAAAGTAAGTTAATTCAGGCACCCAGGGAAATGGATTAACTGAACCCAAAGTTGCAATCGTCCGAACTGCATTAATGTAAGTGAACGGATTGAATTTGTAAACTCAGCAGTCCTTCCCCACCCATATTTTGGAATACAGCCCCTTCTACCACCACCAGGGTCTGATCAAGTCTGCCTATCAGCCAGAGGTTTTTCCTCAGTGGCAAACGGGGCAGAACAAGATCAAGTCAAGTATAACTGAAATTAAAAGGGTTGCCCCGCCCCCTTCTGCAGCTGAGCCTTGCTCCTCAAAAGTTTTGCAACGTTATGTGGAAATCTTGTCTAGAAGTAAGTCTCCCTGGACTCCATGAGGCTTACTTCTTACAGGATCACAGCAGAAATGCTGAGCGGACCTTTGGAAAAACCATAATTGCATGGACCTTGAGCAGAAAAATGCAGATTGGAGTCCTTACTCAGTTACGGAGCTCCCCCCGCCCCAGTTGTTAGGCTACTCGTTCAGCCCAACCGAACTCACAGGATTATGGCTGGGGGGCGGGGAGGGGGGCAAAGGGATCCTCAGGGAAGCTGGTTTGATTTCAGAGAAAATGCAGAGCGAAAAGGACTTGCCAGCAAGACGCCACCCAGACTTGATCGGATCCCCTCTAGATCCCTCGCAGCAGCAGCAGCAGCAGCAGGGGCAAGCTCTTATCGGAAACTTGCTTCTGAAAGCCAACAGGTGATTCAACCGTTCACAGAGTCAGCGGGACCGGGCAGGGTGAGGCTTCCGCAAAACTCAGGAAGTGGGAAAATGCTCCAGAGGGGCAGGATTCCGTTCCCCACGTTCACAATGCCACCAATCGGTTCAACAGCCGCATCCAGGAAGAGGAAGTTTCAGCTTCGTTTTCGGCGAGCAAGGTAGCCGCCCGAAGGAAGCCCCCTCGGGGGCAAAGGGGCTGCACCGGAGCCCGCAATTGACCAGGAGCGGCGATTCGAAGCGAGCCCGAAACGGAGCAGGAAACTTCCAGGTATCTTGGGAACCGCTGCCGTTCAGAAGGCCGGCTCCTTTCCTGCGGGAGATCCGCCGGGCTGGGCCCGATGGGCGTTGGAGTCGGCCGCTGAAGGGCCTGGAGGGGGATGCCAGCGCCAGGGACCCCGCGCCGCGCGAGTGACTCGGAGGACCGAGGAACAAAGGAAATCCCTCTTCCCTTGGAACAGGCACAGGCTCGGCCTTGCACAGGAAGGAATATCCCCCCTGCCTGAAAGGGAGGGCAACCCAAAGGAGACCCCCCCACGCTAAAAAAAAAGGGGGGGACGCGGGGAAGTCAAAGCGCGAAGGATCCCCGCCTTACCCCAAAGCAGCCTGGCCGAAAGTGGGGAAGTTTGCGCCAACTTGGCTCCACGCGTGCTCCGCTCGGCTCCCGGCTGCTTCTCAGGCTCGGCTCCGGCGCCAGCGGAGTCCCATCGGCTCGGCCCCGCTCTCCTCTCCTCGCCTGCCGAGCAAAGGCGGCCGGGTCGGGGCGCACGAAATCCGCGGGGAAGCGAGGTCCGCGCCGCGGCGTCCGCCCTGCCGGCCGAGCAAACAAGCTTCTCCGGGGCCAGTTGGCCACGCCCGTTGGCCGAGCCGCCCGCCCCGCCCGCCTGCCTGCCTGCCTGCCTGCGCAGCGAAGCGAAGCGCTCGCGGGCGGCTGGTCCTTGGACGCACAAAGGGATGCGCCCGGGCGCTGCGCGGAAGGGCCTTCGCCTCCGCCGCGTTGGGCTGCTGGGGGCAGCGGCCGGCCTGCCAACCCGCACGGGCGGGAGCTGGGACGTGCTTGGAGGGGAGACCACGAGGAAACGCCCCGCCTGTTTTCTAGACGGGGAAGTAAAAAAATATATTCCCTCTTGCTGCTTAAGTTAGTGCCGTGGCCTGGGATCCCTAGATTTGAGTCAACTCCACTTTATTTTTAAGACACAGCATATGCCAGCACGGGGTGGGGGGGAGTTAAATAGGCTTGGATTGGTTTAGTCCTTGGATGGGAGACCACTAGGAAATCTCACTTGTATTCTAGACTGGACAGGTAAACGAAACTAAACAAAATCCCAGAAGAAGGCCATGGCAAAACTGCTTTGAATTGTTTCGGAGTAAACTTCCTGCTCATAAAGTAAACAAAGTTTACAAATAAAGTTGCCAGAGTTGAGTTCAACCTCCTAGAGCCTTTCCCCTTCCTCTTTATTGAAATTAAATTTATCTATTAATTTAACCATATTCATAGCCCACCCCCGTCTACACAGACACTGGGTTTCGTGCGACAAAGTCCAAACGGGCAGGACACCAGCAATAGAAACTAAAAATAATTTATAATTAATAGCACTCTGATATATCATGGGCTGTCTGTTCCAGCAATCTAAGGGCCAGGGCTGTCTGCAGGGTGTGGTCAAAAAAGTCAAGATGGTGGCCATGATGGTGTGATTGACACTCCACCAGTTTCTTAGGTGTTTCTGTCTTAAGGTACAAAATCCAACCCGATGCCATTCAGTCCAGATTTTATCAAATGACAGCACCACTACGTAGAACCGTAGAGGTTTATTCCCAGCAAAGTATGCATAGAAAACAGTCAATATGGTATTACTCTTCCAGACTTAGCAAGGTTCTATTCAAAGTTTGTGAACGTGTCAAGTAAGAGAAAGAGGGCAGGATATTTTTATTTATTTATTTATTTATTTATTTATTTATTTATTTATTTATTTATTTATTTATTTATAATTTTTATCCCTTTATTATTTTTATAAATAACTTAAGGCAGCGAATATACCTAATACTCCTTCCTCCTCCTATTTTCCCCACAACCACCACCCTGTGAGGTGAGTTGGGCTGAGAGACAGGGACTGGCCCAAGGTCACCCAGCCGGCTTTCATGCCTAAGGCAGGACTAGAAGTCTCAGTCTCCTGGTTTGCCATTGGCTCCTTCCTAGGGCTGAGAGACAGGGACTGGCCCAAGGTCACCCAGCTGGCTTTCACGCCTAAGGCGGAACTAGAACTCTCAGTCTCCTGGTTTGCCATTGGCTCCTTCCTAGGGCTGAGAGACAGGGACTGGCCCAAGGTCACCCAGCCGGCTTTCACGCCTAAGGCGGGACTAGAACTCTCAGTCTCCTGGTTTCTAGCCCAGCACCTTAACCACTAGACCAAACTGGATAACCTTGCCCAGCCCACGATGAATCTCTGGATTGAATGAAGACGGGTCCCTGCTTTGAGTGCTGTATCCAGTTCTGGAAACCCTACTTTAAGAAGGCATTGAAAGCCACTGAGAGATCAACAAGCACAAGGATGGATGCACCACCCCCATCTCGGCTTTGCCAAAAGTCTCCTACAAGCACATCCCAACCTACCACCCCCAATAATGTGTAGTATTTCCAGGGATCCAATAGAAGAGAATATCTGAACTCAGGTTTGAACTATGGAGTCCTTGGTGCTCTCTGAGCTTGGTTGTTTGCTTGCAGACGTTTCACTGCCAGACTAGGTAACATCATCCGTGCCTGATGATCTGTGTGCACGGATGATGTTACCTAGTCTGGTAATGAAAGGTCTGCAAGCAAATAACCAAGCTCTGAGAGCACCAAGGACTCCACATTTCCAGCGATATTCTAATACTCCTTTTTAAGCTGTCCATCCATTCCACATGTTGTCTTCCCATTCTTCTGCTTCCTTCAATCTTTCCAAGCCTAACATCTTTCTTTTTTTTAAGTCCATCATCTACTTCCATCCCATGCCTAAAGTAGGTGACTTTGGTAGCTGGACATCACCTCAAGGGGGTGATAACTCTTAATTGGGTCCACTGCTGATTTACTAGTTCTCCTCTCAATAGGCAGTACTCTTAAGAGCCAGCTTCAGGTCTACCCTCTGAAGGTCCCTTCTTCCGTCTGCTTTTCCTCAATTCCTAGCTTGCAGACCAAAACATTAAGTTGATTGCTCTAACTATTCTGACCTTTATTGTCCTAGAAAACAATCTTCGTCTCTCAACCCTTCTTCCCGAGATTAATCTCTTTATTTCTCTTGCATCCTGTCCATCTTTGGCTGTTCTTCAGCCTATGAAAACCAAGCCAACTATCTGACTAACGTCTTGGCCATCAGCAATACATTCACTCAACATACAAGTTGATGTTAGCCGTGCAGATAAGAAGCAGCTGGGGTTGACTTCCTTCGCCCTCTGCCCATTTGTCACTTTTCTAGTGCACCTCCAGAATTTTCCAGCTGTGACACCTCAATGCAGTTGTGGAAGGCTAACAGCTGGAAGGTGTGGATGGGAAGTAACTTGGGTTGGGAATGAAGAGCAGGACAGGGTTTAATTCTCTGCGCCCCCATTGATTCTTGGCTGATTGTCCTGAACATGCTCTATTCTAACAGTCAGGTACCCACACTTATACACTGACATACAATAAAGACTTTGACTAAGCTAGAACAGAATAGAAAAATAAATTTGCAAAGACTTTGGGCTGACCAGCAGGGGACAGTATTGTAACAAAACTAGCAACAACCATTGTTAGGTAGGATATCTTTAGGTTCAAACCAGGTTTTTTCTAAATGTTGCTCCTGACATCCATATTTTAATCCTCTGAATAAATTATTTAAGGCTTCATCTTCATCTGAATTTCTTCCATCAACTGGATTAAATTAAGAGATGAGTCTTTCTTGTCGTTTGCATTAGCGTTTTATCTCTGTATTTTAAAACTCTAATAAAAATATTTAAAGAAAAGAGTTGATTCTTCATTTATAGTTGCTAAAAGCAAAGGCAGTTCAAAAAGATACCAATGACACCACCTTATTCTTCATTTTCAATTGCTAAACAGTGACTCTTCACTTAAAGCAGTGGTTCATAAACTGAGGGTAACTACCCCCAAGGGGTAATTTGGTCATATCCTGGGGGTAACGGAGCAATTTGTAATTCTTTGTGAGTTGAGGATTTTGGGACTGCCGCTGCTAAGACACTTATGGAAAACAACAAAGTCTGTTTTTTGGGGGGTGGAGGTGGGGATGATGACATTATTCAAGACTGGGGAAAGGGGTACAAAAAAGTTTAAGAACCACTGACTTAAAAGGGGAAAAATAAATGGAAACTCCATGTATTCTGAAACAATCTGACTGGCATGTAACAAATATGGAGCGCCTGCATGCCAGCAACCTGATTCGTCGGACATTCAAAAGTCAGGATAGCAACTCTCACCAGCCTCATAACTGAAACAGAATAGGGACCTCAATCAGCAGCCCCATTTCGGCCAGCACCCGTTTCTTCCAATGCACAGACGGGAAGGTAGCACTTGAATGCGTCTGTCTGACTTGCACCTAGGGATGGGTCAGAATTGGCAACGCAACCATTGGCTTGAGCAAATAGTCTCCAGACCAGCCTTTCTCAACCTTTTCAACATGGAGGAATCATAGGGTTGGAAAAGACCTTTGAGGTCTTTTAGTCCAACCCCCTGCCCAAGGCAGGAGTCCTCATACCATCTCGGACAAATGGTCTTCCAATCTTTTCTTGAAAACCTCCAGCGATGGAGCACCCACCACTCCGGGAGGCCGGCTGCTCCACTGCTTAATAGCTCTCACGGTCAGGAAATTCCTCCTCGTTTCCAGGTTGGATCTCCCGCTGACGAGCTTCCACCCATGGCTTCTTGTCCTACACCCTCGGGTGCCATGGAGAATAAATCAACACCCCCTTCCCTGTAGTAGCCCTTCAAGTATGGAAAGACCGCTATCATGTCTCCCTTCAGTCTTCTCTTCATTAAGCTAAACATACCTATTTCCTTTAGCCGTTCTTCACAGGATTATCCTTGAAATATTTTTCAGATCTCAGGGAATGCACAACCTTCCCAATCCAATTCACTTTTAACCGACACAATTCGTGTTTTGCAATGTTTAGGGTAACAACAAAGTGGCGTGGCAGCGTGTAAAAAGTCCCAACACGGCAAGTGCTAATGTTGCGCGGCATGCAAAGTTCCAAAAATAAAACTCGAGGAACCCCAGTTGAGAAAGGCTGTTGTAGCCATCTGCAACCATTTCATGATACTAGAAGACGCTTATCTCTCTGTTTCCTAGATGCTACGTTCTTGGTACCTTTGTTAGCTCAACTTTCTTCCTGTTATTTATTTATAAATATTCTTACTCACTTCTTGTTGTACGTATATATTTAAATCCAGCCATGTGATCTCAATCATTCTATGTGGTCCCTAGGAGTCCAAAATCACCGGATGGCACATTAATCAATCAATCAATTGATCTCAAAAAGCTAAGAAGGGTCAGGCCTGGTTAGCACTTGGAGGGATCTTTTTTGACTTCCAAATCTTGCCAATAATCCTGGAATTCTGCTGGTTTCCTATCCAATTACTAACTAGATCTGGAGGATATAGGTAAAAATATGACAACAAATAAAGCCCAAAGCAAGTTACCCAAAGTCCTGTTTTTGTAGTCTAATATATGATCTGCCTGGAGATAAATGGACCATCGTGATGTTGAAGCACTGTGGGGAAAGAAGGAAGCAGGCTCTGGATGATGTTCATGATACTCCAGTAATGGGTAGCTGTTTTCAGAAACACCTCCCTTCAAAGAAAATTTCCGCTTGGAGCGGGTATTCCACATTTAATGCCATTCCATAGCTCCTCATAGATGTCTGCCTCAAATCCACCAAGGTGCCAGAAATGGGACCTAAATAGCCTGTAAGTCACTAAAATCAGGCAGTAATAATAATTTAAAAGCCTAGCTTACTTTTGCTGATTTTGAAAAACTGAGCAGAGAGAGACCTGGCTAATACTTAGACCAGGAAATGTCAGGGCTGTAGGCCAGGATAGAAAGTAAAAAGAAGAAAATTACAGGTAGTCCTCACTTAACAACCATTTGTTTAGTGGTGGTTCAGACTTACGACGGTGATGAAAAAATGACTTACGACCAGTCCTCACACTTATGACCGTTGCAGCGTCCCCACGGTCACATGATCACGATTTGGGCACTTGGCAACCGGTTTGCATTTATGATCATCACAGCGTCCCGTGGTCATATGATCACCATTTTCTACCTTTCTGGCCAGCTTCTGGCAAGCAAAATCAATGCGGAACCATGTGATTTGCTTAATGACCACGTGGTTCGCTTAACACCCATGGTGATTCACTTAACGACCACCGCAAAAAAGGTCATAAAATTGGGTCAGATTCGCTTAATGACCACTTTGCTTAGAAAGCAAAATTCCAGGCCTAATTGTGGTCGTTAAGTGAGGGCTACTTGTACATGGATGTAGTCCCAGGACTTGACTGCAGCTTTAGGAAATATTTACTTATTCCATGTTTTCATTCAAGACAGGACATGATGTTGACACACCCACCCACCAGAGAGAGGGCCTCGAACATGTTGCCGTCTTTCAAATGTTTACCTTGTCATTTTTAATCATGGTTTGATGAGGTCTGTATTTTCAAAAAATGGATTTTAGGTATTATTAGCTGCCTTGAGTGCTTTTTAAGTAGAAAAGCAGAATTACAAACATTTCACATCAACACATAAGCTTCCTAGCTGAACATTTGTGAGACAACAGTGCTTGTCCCAAGGAACAAAAGCCCACTTTGCTGACCAACTCACCTGTCTCTGGGGACGACGTTGGTGGGGTCAATGTAGATAGGTTTTCTGCACCACGTATGAACTTTGCCCAGTTGGTTGACACCATATCCCCGGCATGTTTGCTTTTTGAATGTTCAGCATCTTTATTTCTGCATTTTCCCCAAGAGATGAACGATCAAGGAAATGAAACTTGGTGATAGGAGCTGAGCCTATACCAGGGAACAGGGGGGGACAATGGCCTTTCATTATGAGAGACGGTGACCTCACCGCTTGGGAAAGTCAGAGAGAGACCCAGCCCTCAGCTGAGGAGTGACTGAATAGCTCTGGGAATATGCTGGATCAGAGGAACCAGAAACAGCCGTGAGATCTTCCATGGATGCAAAGGCTGAGGAGAGGATGAAGGCATGGGGGGGGGGGGGGTGGATGAGGAAAAAAACACGTTAATAATGGAAGTGATTCAACTAGACCATGATGCAACTACTGTACAGGACAAGGTTTCTCAACCAGGATTCGGTGGTACCCTTGGGTTCCGCGAGAGATCACTAGGGGTTCCCTGGGAGATCACGGTTCATTTTAAAAATTATTTCAAATTCGGGCAACACCACATTAAAGAGGTAAGTTTCATTCTTCCAGTTTAAGAACACTGTTACTGCATATATACAGGCCTAGCCATGGAACGAATATAATAATTTTGTAACTTCTGGCCTATATTTGAGCCAGATTGTATAGGGGTTCCCGGAGGCCTGAAAAGTATTTCAAGGGTTCCTCCAGGGTCAAAAAGTTGAGAAAGGCTAGTATAGGACAACTTTTTTTCCCCCAGAATGTAATGGGGCTTACTTCTACCTAGGACAGCTAGGGGGCAACACATAACTCATTTTGGCTGGGCTCAGATGTTAAGCAGGGTTGGAGCACATTCGTTTTTGGATTCGTTTTGAAGCTAAGCAGAGTTTGCCCTGGTTGCTCTTTGGATGGGAGAACATGAAAAAACACCACTGCTGTAGGCTAGGCTGGGTTGCAAAACTATCCTGGAAAAAGACGATGACTAATTATTTTGTATTATTGCCTTGAAAACCCCACGTGCGTAAGCAAGAAGCCACAGGGAGTCAAGCTGACTCAAAGGAGATTTTCTTCTATGTACTTCTAGATCAGTGTAGATAAAATTATATCCAAGTAATTCAGTTCACCATCTGCAGGTTAGTCATTGTAATAAATAGGGAAGGGACCTGCCTGAAGGAACGATTTTAACTAGGGATTTCCCAGCTTGTATTTTTTTAGCACGAACTACACGCTGCAAGTCTGGATTCGTATCAGCCCTGAAGATCAATTCTTTCCTTTGTCCCATATAGCAGACCCAATCGAACAGCAATACCACCTACAGTAACAAATAGTAGCTCACCGATTTGAATATTTTACCGAAGGAAGAAATGGCCGCTGGAAACACTCTCCCTTATATAGTTTAGGGGACAATGAACAGGATGAGGGTGGGGGTACCAAGGTGCAAGATGAATTTATTTAAGTGGGGGTTGTTGGCTGACAATACATTATGTGAATGCGGAAAAATCCAAGACTGGAGCATCTGATGGTGTATTGATTATTGCCGGAGCCTTGCACTGTTGACGACCTACAGCAAGCTAATGACAAAGCTGTGGCGGTGGCTACATTTTGGCAGAGTAAAGTTTGATCTGGACACGAAAAATAAATAAATCTCAGTCTAGAATCTTCATCTTCTGAACCACAAGGCACACAGCTGAAACGTGGCCTTTCCCGTGTCTCCTCCACTCAGTGATAAAAGCTCTGGAGAATTTGGAAGCCTTCACATCTTTTGATGGTCCTAGCAAATCTATTAACCATCATGGAAGACAAGAGTCCACACTGAGCAAAAAACCAATGGAATGATTGGAAAACAGAGAGAGGTTTATAAGCGGCGGTATTACAGAGCTATGCTTGAGTAACATTTTCCAATAATTAATAGACAGTGGCAAAGATTCCTTAGGATTTCCATGCCTTCTTCGCAGTGACTGAAAGCTACATAATTTCATTTAGCATTTGTTTGCGTATATGCTTTGGTTACTTACTTTTGTAGAGTACCATTTTTTTAAAATGTTTGTAAATAAATTGAACTTGTGTAAACACAGGCTTGGGCTGAAGAGCAGCTTATAAATGGATACTGTTAAATACATTGCTTACAAAGCTGTCCAGTGTTATTTATTTTTATTTTAACGTTGAAGATAATTTTGTTTAAATCAGGACTACTGAAATGTAAAAGGATATGTCCCTTCCTTCTCCACTGCAAAAGAAATTATCCTATTGGTAGAAATAGACTGCGTGCATGAGGATGTATAAAAATACAAATTTGCTAATGGCTTCAGGAGGAGATTAAATTTAAAATTTACTCCCATTCTACACTGGCGTCTCCCAATCCAGAATGGAAACTCCTCTATTTTTCACTAAAATGCCTTGCAAAAACTGCTTTCCAATAAAAGGAGAATCACAAATCCAGATGTAAGGCAGATAATCTCTTTTCCTTTTTTTAAAAAAAATGTTTTGGTAGCAAAACATCAAAGACACCAGTGCATTCCCCCTTTTTTTGCCCTGTTCGCCCAATGAATAGCAGATTTGGGAATGAGTTTGATTGGAGCAAATAGCAGAGTCTGAAAGATTTACTGACTCATTTTGCTTGTTGGCTTGATGTTTCCTCCAGGACCTCTAGAGAGAGACTACGCAGACCTTCCCCTCCATCTTCATCACCACAAGAAGAAACCTGGAGGTAGGCTGGGCTGAAAGTGACTGGCCCAAAATCCCCCAGGGACCTTCCATAGCTGAGTCACAATTCCCAGTCACAATTCAACACCTTAATTGCTACGTCACATGAACCTTCCTACTTTAGTTCTACTGTGTCCAAGAGTTGGTCCAACAGGATATACCCATATGCGGTTACTATCAAAAATGCAGGAGATTCTGAAAGGATCTCCAAGATGATGCCTAGTTACAGTTTCTAAGATGATGTCTAGTGTGACTTTCAGGGCTGAAATTATCCAGCCAAACTAGATGCCATTGGAGAAATGGGAAGTGGCGGGTTATCAAACTGGGCTTTCAAAATCATTACAAAAACCACCATCATTTAAACTTTTTAAAGAATGTTTATTCGTTTTCCGTCATCAAGTCCCCATGCAGATCCCCTGATACACCTGAATGTTTTGTTCCAACTGGAAGGCATCTTGGTCAGATCTTAAAATTTCAGACCTGGCCTTTCATTAATCCAGCACAACAAAGACAGAAGGAATCAGTGGTATCTGAAGAACAGACAGAAACAGCTACTAGGAGCAGGATTTTATGCTGAGGATATCTGGGAGAAATTCAGAACCTGGCAGAGATACAACCCACGTTTGCATGGCAACATTAGCATTTGCAACAAAAAAGAAAGTGTGCTTTATTCTCCATGATCTGAAGGCTGCGCTTTGATCTTCTTAACAGCGTCAAGGACGGCATCAAGGCTAACTTTGTCTCCAAATTCTTTCTCACGGTGTTCCAAGAGAACCCCCTAAAAAAGAAATAGAGCTTAGGAACACATTTCCCCCCCAAAACTACACTCAGAAAACGGTTACCATGTCCACAATTTGCTTAGCTATCCCCTTCTGTGCTTAGGTAGAACTTTATACGAAGGACAAGATTTTTAAACTTAAAATCATCATCACCATCATTAACAATAACAACATCCAGCCCTCCATGTTGAGTTTGACAAATTAAACAGGAATCTGGTTTCAGAAGTTCTTCGTTCATAACATTCTGCCACACAAGAGACAGGATTTTATACCACCAACTGTAATTAAAACTAACATCTAAAAGTGGAAACATACACACACACACACACACACACACCCCTCTCTGTGATTTACTCAGTACTTTCCCAACCTGGAACAGAAAACTGATTGCTAAGATCTTTTTGTGGGCTGAAAGCTGCAGAAAACCTAGATTCCCAGCCCACCAGGACAGACACAGAATACATGCATTCCCAGCCACATTTCTACACTCTCTACCTGTTTCCCTGGGCCAATCACGAAAACCCCTCCCAGGACAATGCCTTCTCCATCCATGTTGCCGGTATACCCGCTCCTCCAAGCGCGCCAGAAATTCCTCCAGACGTTGCAGCGGAAAAGGGCCATGAACAACATCCTTCTTTTCAGAGGACCATAGAATTGTTTCTGTAAAATGGGATTAGAAGAATTCAGCTGCAAACACAGACAGGGAATCTTCCTAGAGAATGTTAGGTGATGGTTAACTACGCGGGGTTCCAGGCTTGAAGTAATCCAAACAACGTGTTGTAAGGCTAACAATATCTTTATTGATAGCATAAGGCAATAATGGATGTATAGTGCATTATTGCAAAAAAGGTAAAATCAAAGCATAAGCAGAGTTCCATCACCAGAAGTGAGGAAAGAAAAAAAAACATCATGGTCTGTGCAAAGACCAGGCATGGTTACAGTTCAGATACAAGTACATGCAGATAGCAGTCTACATAAAGAACAGAAGACATATATGTGTAGAACATAAGTATAAAGGACTACCCATGGTTCATAGCTCACATGTGATTGGTTTAAACATGAGCATCTCTTTCAGTATAGCATTTCTGGTAGTAATTGTACTTACTATAAAGCATCACACGATGGCAGTGTTGTGTATTGGCCTTTTTTTTGAGCTATAGTTGTTTTGAGAACAGTCCTGATTACGGGTTTATTTTGTCTAGCTAGAGATATCTCAGCACCTGCCATCTACGTCTCAGATGTTTTGAGAACCAAACTTACAATGCGGAAAACAATGTAGATTGTTTTCACTTGTATTTTTCCACTCTCTGGCCAGACACAGTGGAAGAAAATGCCATGCGTTTAATTCTGCATAGAATGCTTTAACCAAATAACCTTAACAGAGAATACATACTGCAAGGGACCACATTTAGCCAACAGTTGCTGAGCTTGAAAAAAAACGGGATAAAATCTTTATGCTGGTCTTTGACCGTAATAAAGATTTGATCAAACCTGATCAGTATTTAAATGAGACACCCCCAGGAAATCTGGTGCTGTAGCCTAGATTGGAAAGTGGCCCATGACATGGCTCAAAAAAGAAACATGGATGGGTCCATGTATTCACCAGGAGGCGTCACTTTTTTATCCAAATAAAAAGGGAAAATTCCTTTTCCAGTCATCCTGCTATAATGGAGAGTCCTTTGGGGGTCTCTTTACAACACTTGGGGTGTGGGGGGCATACTGACTGGCTAATTAATACAGGGAGCCAAATCCAGCTCACCTTGACCCATACTTTGAATCCTGGGGCTACAAGATTCTAATTTTTTTCTCCCACGCCTAAGACAGAACTTCTATACTCCAACTGAGGTGAGTGCAGACCTTCAGCTAATAGAGCCTCACCCGTCTTTCTCTTAAGCCTCTTACCCACCATCCTCTCTGCAGTTTGACCTATGCATTTCTTGTAGTGGTGTTTCGCCTCCGCAAGCAGAACACAAGGACATGCCATCAGCTACGTCTACCTCCTCATTTTTCACTGCTCATCGATGGCCTGGTCTTTTAGAAATACAACTTAGAGAAGAACCCAACCATCTCCTTAATTTGGGCAATTAAAATACTCATATTTAGGGCATTGCCATTATTAAGCTCCCTATGGCAATAAAGTAGATAAAGCAAATAAATATGGCCATAGGAGCACAACTGAACTTAGAAGAATCAGCACGTCTACTTTGTCTTGTTAGGAATCCTGAAATGCAGACTCTTGCTCTCTATAAAAGCTTCTTTCTCCTTGAGACGTATCTGCAATGCATACCCTCCCAGTATCAGCACTGCAACTTTCCATTACTTCCCCGTTTATCAATGTCATTCTTTTATTTTTAATTTTTGAGAAGACGGGATGACTCATTGGGGAACACACCCCAATTTCTAGAAAGGATTAAAAAGGCAGGTGTGGCGAACAGCTGCTCTAACCTTTTTTGTTGATCTAGCCTTGCATACTGGGAATCCTGCATGAGCAAGTCAACACAGGGACCGTCTCGTCCCGATAACGTCGGCCCGCCCCACCCGTGCATGCAGAGAGGGCATGCTTTGGACCCCCTCAACAAGAGAATTCCATCTAGCGGGGTCCAGGAGGCGTGCCTTCTCTGCGACAGCGCCCGCCTTATGGAATATCTTGCCCCCGGAGGTGAGACTGGCCCCCTCCCTCCTGGCCTTTCGGAAGGCCCTTAAGACCTGGCTCTGCCACCTGGCCTGGGACGACGGAGGTGGTAGTGCCTCCTGGGGTTGGCTGGCCCCGTAGCCCCATGATCCATTCTGCGGGTCCTAATCCATCTTGGATTTTATTTTATTTATTCTCTGCTGTGTTTTTAGATATTTTTGTATAGTTTTAAAATTGTATTTGTTGTAACCCGCCCAGAGTCCCTTGCATGGGAGATGGGCGGGGAATAAATTTGAAAAATAAATAAAAAATAAAATAAATAAACAAACACTTCACAGTCAAAGAGTGCTCTGTCTATGTCCATTAATGACACAATGCCCAAATCCAATTAACCTCTTAAGGAGCAGCTCTGCGAAGCTAATTTCCATGCCAGCAGCTTCCCTTTACAAACCTTTATTATAGCAAAATCCACAGAAGCTCATCTAATGGGATCCACATTCTATGCCGTGAGCCCTAACAGGAAACCGCAGGCCCAGAAGATCCATCTTATTCCTGGAACGTCTGTTTTGCACTCTTATGTTCCTGACAGGACACTTTTTACAGTTTAAATTAATGTCAACAAGAAATTTGCCTCTTGTAGAGGGAGCTCAAAGCATGTTGGTTTTCCCAAGTCTTTTAATACTACTGTTCTAGATTCTCTCTATATATTGCTCTCTAAGCTGCCCGGTGGTGTTAAGGGGTGGAGGAAGGAAGGAAGGAAGGAAGGAAGGAAGGAAGGAAGGAAGGAAGGAAGGAAGGAAGGAAGGAAGGATCCCAAGCTTGCAAATTCAGGCCCACACATGGCAACTGGTAAGAAAGGTGGCCTTTGAAGCAGAAGAAAGGATTACTGTTTCCATTCTGGGTATTCTGGCACATGAAATACTTTAAACAAAGTTGTAAGGCAAATATGGGCCAGAATGCTGATGTGGATTTAAAAAAAAGGCCATCTATACTTATAAGGACTGGATATTGTCAAGCAGAACTGCACAAGCTCAAAGTCAGATTTAACCTCTGAAGTTCAAGCCACTGTGGGGCCTTTTCCAAGCACACAGGATCCTTATTCCAAAACAGCAGCATTTGCAAGGTGGGCAAATGAATCTTTTGAACACTGCAGGCCTTAACTCATTTCCCCAAACAATTCAAGCAAGAATAATGTGATGCTTCAAGGGCAGAAACACCAACTGGTAATCTAATCATCCTTAACTCGGGTCAAAAATCCCATCTACCTTTTCATCCAGAAATATTTCTCCCTTGAAATATGGTTGAAAATTTTCCACTTCCGCCCCAAGCTTCTCTTTCACGACAGCATAAAGTGGGACCCCCAGCTGGTCAAGCTGGGGTCTCAGAGAGGACAGCTCAGCGGCCTCCTAAAAATGAAAGGAGAAGTTGAGTCAACCTTCGTCCAACCCTATTTAGTGTGAGGAGTTACCTGTAACCGATATATTAAAATGGTTGGTTATGCAAATGACAGTAACATGCTTTAATTATTATTATACAGTGAGTACGTAATGTATTTTCAGGATTCCAACTATCAGAGGGAGGGAAGTCAAATAATTCATTGGTTTGTAGAGAAGCAAGACTGAATCTCTAAGGCTTTCTAGCAGAGCTTTGATTTTGGAAGAAAAATGGATAGGAAATAAATGCAAAACTGGATCTAATCTCCCTCAAGTCAAACTTAATTCCTGGTGACTTTATTGGGAACAGTACAGAAGTGGTTTGCACTTCTAGTCTAGAAGCTCCACAACAGCTTTTAAAGCACATTCAGCACTAACAATGATCTGGAATGACTACCAGACACTTTTTTTCACAAACCTGTCTAACCACCTCCCTTGAGAACCATCCAATCTATTTGAATTCTGGTGACTAGCAGGAAAAACTTTAGTGCAGTTCGCCTAGGAGTAAGGAATACCCTCAAAGTTGCAACAAAGAAGGGAATGCCTTCAAAATGGTGTCAGGCTACAGCTTGTGAGGTGACATCAGAGGTAGAGGCAAATAGTGTTCAGAGCCAGTCACTTTTCCCATGGCTCAAGGGCCTTCCCATAGGAAATTGGCGCCTCATCCTGCTTTAGGGATATCTGAATCAAGTCAAAACTTCCAATTTTTTCACAGATTTTCTGAATTTGAGAAGATTTGGAGTATGAGAATGTTTGCATGATCAATTGAATTACTTCTCCGAAGGAATACTGGTTTTGGGAGAACTGGGTTACAAGTTTAGCTCCCTTTTCCGAGTTTTGTCTGCACTAACCTAAACTTTCTATATCATGCCCAAATTCATCATCCTTTGACCAACTATACCCAACTACACGTAGTCCTTGCTTAATGACCACAATTGAGACTGGCATTTTGGTTGCTAAGTGAAGCAGTCATTAAGCGAACCACCGCAGTTGTTAAGCAAACCACATGGTCGTTATGTGAATCACGTGGTTCCCCACTGATTTTGCTTCCCAGAAGGAAGGTCGAAAATGGCAATCACATGACCACGGGATGCTGCAATGGTCATAAATGCGAACCAGTTGCCAAGTGCCCAAATTGTGATCACGTGACCGTGGGGACGCTGCGATGGTCGTAAGTGTGAGCACTGATAGAGAGTCAGTTTTTCCAGCAGTCATAAGTCTGAACTGTCACTAAACGAATGGTCATTAAGTGAGGATTACTTGTACTGTTCTGCGGCTCTTTTTTTAATCTATCCGCTCCAGTGAAACAATATTAAACTTTTCCATTTCAAACCCACTCCAGATTGACCTTTGAAGGGACAGGGATCACCATAAGTCTCTCTTCTGCTCCTCTCAGGCACTGAGTAGACTCAAAAGCCCACCTTGGGAGGCTTCTGATTTGTGTCTCTGAAAGTGGTATGAAACACTCAATAAAGCGGAGACCTCCTTGATAAAGGCTAAGATGTAGAGGCCAAACTTCAGCCCACCTTTATCCAGCAATGGTTTTCCCCAACCCAACGCTATGCTGGCAAATGATTCTGGCTGAAATCCAACGCATTGCACCAAATTGGAATGGCTACTATAGGACCTACGGTGCTACAACACCTTTTGTGCAAGGCTACCTTCATCAGGTAGGAGCCTTTGGCTGTTCTTATTTGGACTTGGAAGCTAAGCTGGGTTAAACTTACTTAGTACTTGGGTGAAAGATCACCACAAAATTCCAAGGCTGTAGGCTAGACTGTTAGTTAAAAAACATCTTGGAAGGAGGCAATAGCAGAAGATGACATGGATATGAATTAACAAAAAGTTGAGCATGACTTGAAGGGAATTTTACTTTGTATTACTGCTTTCCTTTCCAGCTGCTCAAACATCTCCCATAACTACTTGCAGATCCTGGAAGACGCTGAGCACGCAACTTGCAAGTAAGGAAGAATTCCTGAAGAACTGGTCTAAGCTTGTCTTGACTTAGTTCTCTCTAAGATCAAGCATTTGTATTTGGGGTAAACTACTTCAGGCTGCTCCTAGCAATCCATGCTCTTAGGCACATAAACAAGATTTTAAACCTACTCCCCCATAGGAAAAGCAGATTGCAGGAAAAAGGCTTCTGGCTTATTGTACATCTGATGTGCTAGTTTTCTAGGCGGAGGAGAATATATGGGAAAACAAAGACAAAAACAGGAGCCTACTTAAAATATGAAATGATAATGCCCCACTGTAGGACGCTAATTTAGCACAGGGCTGTATCATTTACTTCCTTCTTGAAGGAATAGGTTTGCGATCCCATCATCTTGCTAGAAATTCCTGGCCTTAGGAACCTGATTAATGCTCCACTTTTTGATGACCACGACTGTGCCTCTCTTTATGAATCGGTACCAACAACTCTTGCCAACCCAGTCCAGTCCAGTCACCCTGCTACGTACTTGGCCTCCTATTTCCAGCTTAATAACCGGCTATCTCTGCTAGCCTGCAAGGTTCTTCTTTTTGGTTCCATGTTTTCAATTCCCTGTTCTCTACCTTTTGGTGCCCGAGAAGTTTATAGCCGTTGGTTCTTCGTCATTTTACTTATGTCCATTTTCTCTGCTCCTCCCAGTTTTTTTTTTAAATGTAGATTTAGAGATCTTTAAAAGCTTTGTTTTCCTTTGCTCCTTTTGGTTCGCTGCCCAAAGGATTAGCAGTTAAGGTACACAGGGTGTAATGCTATGCCTGAAACTAGAGAAAGATCCACATCCTAACGGAACATTCCTCCATTCTCAGTTCACAGAACCACCTTCTCACCAGTTCACAGAAGAGTTATGAATAAGAGACTGAGAAAGTGTCCACCTTAAACACCAGGAGATACATTGAGTTGCTGAGACTTCTGTAACCTTATTCCATCCTCGTTCAATAAGTCTTACTAAACAAACTCTGAAAGAACACTGCTTTCTGTGCAGGTGGGGTGGGATAGGGTGTCAAAGCATTGGAATGAATGTTCACATGCTGTGCTAAGGCGGCGGCTCATGGTCCAAGAAGATCCAAGTTGTGCCAACTTGGAGACATGCCATTCTTTCCAGTCTCCTTCCCTTTTCCACTCATCCGTAAGGCTTGAATGTTTTCATCTTCATGGGTTTTATCAAAAGTATGTAAGCTAGGCTATATTTTATCCAATTCAAGGTGTATTCGTTCATTCGCTCATTTACAATTTGTGACTGTGGGTGGAGTACCACAACACAAAGATAAATGCAATACAGAACTAATACAACTAAACCAAATCAACATTTAGCTGAGGCTGGGAATAGCAAACACCCTTGCAACAGAACCGGCCCATCTAACATCATGGTCCAATGCACGTGACAACTTCCCAGCTCTACTGAAGGCCAATGAGATATTTTATTCAACATCTCTTACACCCTTTTCCATTCTTTATTTGCCATTTCTACTAACTTATCTTTAGAATAGAAATGTGTTTCTATGTTTCTCCTTTCTTCTAAACTGCTGGCACTTACCAGGAGGGAAAGGAGGTCAACAGGTTCTGGTCATCAGAAAGTGGAATTTCTGTTCTTGGGTATATTCAATGCAAATCATAATCACTATTATTCATTCATTCATTCATTTAATTTCTATAGTCGCCCATCTCAACAAGTGATTCTGGGCGGCTTTCTAGGTCAATCAGAAGCAACTGGCCTTGCTGGCATGCGTTCTGTGGACAAGGGCTGCTGGGGAAATGTATTTTGGGTGGCCTACTCTTGGATATGTAAGCACCCCTTTGAAACTTAGAATTGTCTCCCCTAGTTTGGGGACCCCAACTGGAGGATTATCTTCTCTTGTATTATGAGTTTATATTATTAGCGATCTTATTATAAGTATGCTGCACAGAGCATGAGATCATAGCATCAGTTTTGTTATGTTGTTACAGCAAAATAAGTGACCTGTACTGTGCATTTGTGTTTGTGTGGGTCTTGTTTGTACATTAGCATTCAGAAAATGTATGCAGCACACCAAATACCTAAGCTGGGGTTTCTGTCCAAGACAGTAACTGATGGGCAGTTAAGAGGACAACCTGCTTCAATTAATTCCTACAATCTGTTCTACCTGAGAATATACATTACCTCTCTGCACAAAAATCATCCAGGCCGCCGCACCGCCATGACGACAGCACCGTTCGTCTTCCACAGCTCCTTGGCTTTAAATGTTCTTTGTTCTCCTTGGGATAAAGGGAAGTATAGATCAGTTAAGTAACGACTCCTTTAAGTTCTACTCACATCCTGGTGACCTCATGGACAAGTCCACATTGTTTCTTTAGCAGCAATATGGAAGCGATCTGATACTGCCTTCTACTTGGATGTTTTCTCAACTTCCCATAGTTCTGGGATTTTCTCAAGTTCTAATCAGGTCCAACTCTGCCTAGCTTTTCAAGATCAGCCCAAATCAAGCCATGATCTGGAGACAATTAATTCTATTACCATCTGTTAGGCCAATTGATGCCTTCTAGCACAGCCATGCTTCCCAGGAATTATGGTAGTCATAATCAAATATATTGAAGAGCACCAAGTTGAAGGAGGTCTGTGCTATTTGAACTCCATTCACTACACTTAACATTTACTCTCTCCTTAAGAGAGTTTTGGAAGAACACCTGAATTCTAAACGTCCATGAATTCACATATTCTCCAAACTGAGCCCCACCTTCTGAGTTCCCAAACCACACAGCCACAACTGGATCTCAACAGTATAAGGGGGAATGACCTTTTGAGTGGAAAGGGGATGCTTTTTTTCTGAGAAATAAATCTTATACTTAAATGAAATGAAATGCTAGTCAGCTTTCCAAGTGAGGAATGTTCCAAAGCTCTAAATCTGTCTAGTAGAATAAGATCTGAGGTTTTCTATTAGCTCTTTACCCACACCAGAAAAACTAGACTGATCTCCCCCATGCATTTCTATAATTTGCAATTATGAGCTCCTGAAGGATCTCCCCTAAGTCTTACCTTGTCCCAGAGTCTTCAAATCAATTGCCTCTAGAAAGTCCATTGAGGCCTTTTCTGCTTTAGAGAGAAACAAATTCGTATTGGCAAGGATTATGCCCGTCACAGCAGCCCCAATGGCTCCGAGCCCAAGGGTCCACATTGCTACAGAGAGGTACCCTGGATCAATCAGTAAAGACATCTCTAAAAAATTAAGGAAAGACTGATTACACCAGCAACTCAAAAGACTTAAAATTAAAAAGAAAGAAAAGGAACTAATCTCACCAAGAACATCAGTACAATGGTAAGGTAAGTAAAGTTTCTGTTGAGTCAAGCTCAGCTCCTAGTGATTACAGAAACACGTCCATTATGTTTTCTCAACAACGGTATTACTCACTTGATAGTCAAATAATTCCTCCTTGCTTGGCTGAAAAAACCAAAAACACGTTCAAAAGGAGAGATGGATGCCGGTCCTGGTTGCCAAATTACTCAAGCTAGAGCTCACATCATGTCTAAGCCCCTGCATTTCTAATACATTGCAAGTAATTTATTCTGGAGTTACCAGAATATGGCTAGTTGACTCCCGACCAGGAAGAAGTTACCAATTGGACATACACTAGAGTAAATAAGAAGAAAGGGCTGTAAACCAGAAAGGCAACTGGAATTTTCAGTAATACATTTGACTCTAGGAGGGAATGGAATTTTATCCAGGATGGTTGGCCACCATTGCTCGGGCCATTCTACCATCCATTCTACCCTATTAGTGGTAGTGTAGGGAACCCTCAAGCATGGAAGAAGCACATTCAAGGCACCTCTCCTTAAGACAGGGCTTCTGAATCAGAACTGCTGTTGAAAGGGATTGCTTTTGTGAGAAATCTTCCTTCTGGTTTCCAACAAAGTAAATGCTCCTCTCCAGCAACACCATTTCCAGAGGAAGAACTGAGTCAGAAATTGTTTCAAGCTAGAACCTTGGAAGCTGTCAAGGTCTTCTCGGGGTAATCTTCCAAACCAAGGCATCGTTGCACAATGTTGCAAAACCACCACTTGGGAAGCAGAGAGTCATCTCAGATGTTTACACAGTGGATTCCATGTATACACTCACAGAGAGCTGATAGGCTTAATCTATTTGTATACACCAGAGCTTTCCAAACTGTGTGTCGGGACACGTTAGTGTGTCGGCTGCAGTGTCTGGGTGTGTCGCAGCTGCTGCTGCATCCAAGCCCTGCCAGGATTCCATGCAGGTCCTAGTGCCTGCCTTGTGCCCTGCTGCCTCCAAACCTGCTGTGATTCTGCGCAGGTCCTAGTGCCTGCCTTGTGCCCTGCTGCCTCCAAACCTGCTGTGATTCCGCGCAGGTCCTAGTGCCTGCCTTGTGCCCTGCTGCCTCCAAACCTGCTGTGATTCCGCGCAGGTCCTAGTGCCTACCTTGTGCCCTGCTGCCTCCAAACCTGCTGTGATTCCGCGCAGGTCCTAGTGCCTACCTTGTGCCCTGCTGCCTCCAAACCTGCTGTGATTCTGCGCAGGTCCTAGTGCCTGCCTTGTGCCTGGCTGCCTCCAAACCTGCTGTGATTCTGCGCAGGTCCTAGTGCCTGCCTTGTGCCCTGCTGCCTCCAAACCTGCTGTGATTCTGCGCAGGTCCTAGTGCCTGCCTTGTGCCCGGCTGCCTCCAAACCTGCTGTGATTCTGTGCAGGTACTAGTGCCTGCCTTGTGCCTGGCTGCCTCCAAACCTGCTGTGATTCTGTGCAGGTACTAGTTCCTGCCTTGTGCCCTGCTGCCTCCAAACCTGCTGTGATTCTGTGCAGGTACTAGTGCCTGCCTTGTGCCTGGCTGCCTCCAAACCTGCTGTGATTCTGTGCAGGTACTAGTGCCTGCCTTGTGCCCTGCTGCCTCCAAACCTGCTGTGATTCCACGCAGGTCCTAGTGCCTGCCTTGTGCCTTGCTGCCTCCAAACCTGCTGTGATTCCGCGCAGGTCCTAGTGCCTGCCTTGTGCCCTGCTGTAAGAGTGTGTCGTGAAATGATGCCCTGCTGTAAGAGTGTGTCGCGAAATGATGCATGTCTAAAAAGTGTGTCACCAACATGAAAAGTTTGGAAAGCTCTGGTATACACACTATGATAAAAACAAAGATAATTTAAGGCAATAGTGATCATTCTTATCCTAGGATAGAGGCAGAAGAAGAGAGAAAAGAGTTGAGTTCAGAATAGAATTTTTAAAGTAAGGGGTATTTTTGGAGCCATGATACACGACAGAACCAAATCCACAGAACATCAGCATTGCCAAAGGAACGAAGCACTGGACTGAGACCTACCTCCCCAGCCAGTAACAGCCTATGCACTAGGCTCCATGCAAAGTACAATGGAGATACAGTAATGGTGGTGAAGACATACTATGACTCAGGGCCCTGCTTGCACGTGCCTGCCCTTGAGAGCTTTAAGGAAGTGACAGCAAGAAAAGCCAAACCATGCTAAAAATTAGCCACCTGAACTCACTGCCACGCAGTGCTGCCAATCAGTGATGGCTGGGATCTTGGGGAACATCAAGACCTAAATAAATCAAATCAAATCAATTTTTATTCGCTCATAGACCAGCAGACCAAGACCTAAATGGAAGCCCCTACTTTAAACCAGACCAAACCCATGCCTACTCGGTTCTTAAGAGGGAGCCCATAATAGCCAATGGCGGAAACAGAGGCACCGGTGACGATGCCTACTGGCAAGTCAATGAAGGATGAGCCTGGGAAGAACAAAAGCTTTAACTACAAGCCTAACTTTGTTACCTAGGATTAAGTCCAGCAAACTCATTATTACTGCTTATAACTCAATACAAGATAATAATGATGATTTATTAAATTTATATGCTCCCCCACTCCCAGCAGCCCTGCTTCTCTTATCGTCATTCATACAATGCCATTCTAGCCAAACTAGTATCTGTGAAGCTGTGCCTTTTTAAAGAGGTCCATGGGTCAAATTTTGTGCCCACAATTGGTTAATATATGAATGATATTCTTACTGATTTAACCAACCTCCTCCAATTTGGTGCTTTCCAGATGTTCAGATCCTACATTCTTTGAACCTAATCTACTTGCTTCACAATTCAGCTTTATGTCCTTTGCTTAGATCTTAGTTTCTAACCTATGTACTTCAAAAAATTAAAAAACCCGAACCATCCAGCATTCCCTTCCCAGTTTCTCTGACAACATAAATTCCCTCATCAAATATTTGTGACAGTGTTTAAACTAAAAACTCAATGCCCTCCAAATGCTTTGATGCCCTCCGAACGGTCACTCACGCTCTTGTCATCTCCCACATAGACTATTGCAATGTGCTCTACATGGGGCTACCCTTGAAGACTATCCAGAAGCTACAGCTGGTGCAGAATGCGGCCACGCGGGCAATTTTGGGTGCACCAAGATCAGCACATATAACATCTTTGCTCTGCGAGCTGCATTGGGTGCCGGTTTGCTTCCGGGTCCAATTCAAAGTGTTGGTTATCACCTTTAAAGCCCTACATGGCATGGGGCCAGGATACCTGAGGGACCGTCTTATCCCCATATCATCGACCCGCCCCACCCAATCATTCAGGGAGGGCTTGCTACGGACCCCATCGATAAGGGAATTTCATCTAATGGGGTCCAGGAGACGGGCCTTCTCTGTAGTGGCACCCGCCCTTTGGAATATCTTGCCCCCAGAGTTGAGACAGATTTCCTCCCTCCCGACCTTTAGGAAAGAGCTGAAAACCTGGTTCTTCCGCCTAGCACGGGAAAGGGAAAGTAACAGTTCCTCATGGGGGTGGTTAATTCCATAATGTCCTTCCTTTTAGTTAAAACTAATTCGCCAAAATTGGATTTTATATTTATTTAGATTGTATTAATTAAATTGTACTTTTATATCCCTATTTTAAACCTGATTTTATTGTAAAAAGCCCAGAGTTCCCCGTTGGGGGAGATGGCCGGTCAAACAAACAAACAAACAAACAAACAAATAAATAAATACATAGGGGTTTGGTTTTTTTTAACAGATTTGTTCATCTCAAAATAGTGTATAATCACACATGTGTGATGGGACCATGAAGACTGTCATTAATCTGCAAAATTGCTTTTGTTCTGACTGCAACATTTATCCATGCTTGCTGCTATCAACAGTAATGGATGCTATCTGCAAAGATAATGATGCAACGCCCACCACCCCCTTTCCGATGTCTTAAGAGCTGTCACAGAAGTACACGACTAACAGGAAGATGTCTTGACATCCACCATATTCAAAACAGTGAGTCTTTCTTGTAGTGTCTCCTGAATTGGCAAACGGAAGAAAAGAGGTGACAAGGGAAAAGTCTCTCCGGAGTCAAGCTCAACTCCTGGTGACCCATTCATGAAATTTTCTTGATAAGAACACCAAAGTGCCACAGTGGAGAACATATATAGCCCAAGGTTGAATTGTTGGGTTCCTGGTATTCTCCGAGTTTGCTTCTGATTATGTCACCTAGCCTGGTAATGAAATATCTGCAGGAAGAGAAGCAAGCGCAGAAAAACACCAAGAACCCAAGATCAAAGTGGTTCGCTACACCCTTCTTCTGGGATGTTTTCTGGATTTCCCAGTCTAGCCTGGAGCCTTGAGATTCCTTGCAGTCCTCCATCTAATTATAATTAGGGGGAACTTTGCTTAGGTATTTTGAGATCAGCCAAGGTTGGCTAGATGTTGCCACCTACCAGGTTATAGGAATCAACAGTCTTGAGCTTGGATAAACCAGCTTACTCATCTTTATATCAATGTTCCAGAGCATCTTGTATACCTGTGCTTCAGCTGCAGCAGCTGTTAAACCTTCCCAGTGCCTTAAGGCCACAGTAGAGCAGGAGGTGCATTACATCAAAAATGGAAAGTCTAGCTATAATGAACTTCCCCTGCAAAAAGTAGAATTACTTTTCTCCCTATTATTACCCTACCTTGCTTGTAGGGTAGAGAATCCATGCACTGTTATCACTTTGACTTAAAGCGAATAAAGGAATCCAAATAAAAGATGAATTGCTTACTTCAAACTCAAGTTCTTATTATAAAGCATTTATAATTATAACCTACCTTTTCTTAACAACAGTAAGCAAAATAAACAAGCATGAACAGCTCCGACAACTCTATACACCAGAGCTTTCCAAACTGTGTGTCGCGACACGTTAGTGTGTCGGCTGCAGTGCCTGGGTGTGTCGTGGCTGCTGCTGTCTCCGAGCCCTGCCAGGATTCCACGCAGGTCCTAGTGCCTGCCGTGTGCCTGGCTGCCTCCAAACCGGCTGTGATTCCACGCAGGTCCTAGTGCCTGCCTTGTGCCCTGCTATAAGAGTGTGTCGCTAAATGATGCCCTGCTGTAAGAGTGTGTCGCGAAATGATGCATGTCTAAAAAGTGTGTCACCAACATGAAAAGTTTGGAAAGCTCTGCTATACACCATATTCCATCACCTCTGTTCCATTGTATTATATGCTACCACAGTGTTAAGGTTTTAGCTTTGCTGAAATTCTTTGCTTTTTTAAAACTTGTCTTTAATTATTCTGATTTCATAAAGCCAACATTCATTTTGCGTAGCTGTTTTAAAACTCAGCCAAGCTTCCAATTGATGAATGAAGCATGCAATGTTCACCCAATTTGGGACAAGAGGGAGTTAACTCCGCCGAATCATCTTTTCCTTTATTATGACACACAACAAGCATGCAATAGCACAGAATACATTGGAGGAGACTGTTACAGCCTTCTGAGGTTGGTTTTAGCTCTAAATATATTACAGGAGTAAGAGGAGACACCTACCAGCACTCACATGGATGCTACATGCACAGGCAGCTGCGCTTGAACATCTGAAGCCCTTCCAGTTCAGGAGAAGTCAAAAGCTATCTGGGCTAACAGAGGGCAGGTCCTGAATGAAAAGTATCCTGCAAACAGGGCGATGGCAATGGTGGGCAGGAACAGGCTGGTTGCTAGCCAGAAGAACCTTGGCGTTCTCTCAAGTGAATTGCTCCAAGCAATGTTACCCAACACATAGGGCTGGATCATTAGAAAATTGTACAAAGGTCATATTTCCCTAGGGAGTGTGTATGTGCGTGGGGCTATCAGAAGGCGTGATCTGAAATACACACAATCCATGGGTATGTAAGAAGGTGTCACACTTAGGACTACAAATGTTAGTCATTGAAATCATTACTAGACTGCCTGACTACATATGTATCTTGGGAAGGGAAGGGAAGGGAAGGGAAGGGAAGGGAAGGGAAGGGAAGGGAAGGGAAGGGAAGAAGGATCGATCAAATCCAATGAAATCTAATCGCACCAAAAGAAATCAGACTAGCATGCATTTGCAAACTGGCAGTTTAGATAACCAAGCACTAAGAAGTTACAAGCATACCAGAACACGGCCACACAGCCCGGAAGACCCACAACAGCCATTACAAGCATTTCTTTAACTAGAATTACTCAGAGCAAAACCAATCACATTTAAGGCTGGGAGAGAAAGTGTTGATATTAGACTTGATGTTGAAAGATAGGGCAGCCTTTAGCTACTCGTAAGATATCTATATCTATATATATGTGTATATATACTGTGTGTGTGTGTATGTGTACATATATACAGTATATCTATATATCTCTCTATATATATCTATATGGTAAAGGTTTCCCCTGCACAGTTGTGTCGGATTCTAGGGGGCGGTGCTCATCTCCATTTCTTAGCCCAAGAGCCAGCGCTATCCGAAGACGCTTCCGCGGCCATGTGGCCGGCATGACAAGAACGGAACGCTGTTACCATCCCACCGAAGTGGTACCTATTCATCTACCTGCATTTGCATGCTTTCGAATTGCTAGGTTGGCAAGAGCTGGGGCGAGTGCGGGAGCTCACTCTGTCACGCGGGGCTAGGGTCTCGAACCTCCGAACTTGTACTGGTCAGTGACCGTAATAAACCAGGTCACAAGATTCTACAAGGTATACTCACTGAACCTTACAATATGCACCATCTGATTTAAAAGTTTTAAAATCGTAAGTTAAATTACATTGTTCCAATTAAAAATTAAAATACATTCAGACCACAATGTGGATGAGCCCCTTAATCAAATTTAAATATGCTCTTAATATTAGTCATAACTAATATTCTATCAGATGTAAATGCTTATACTTGTGACCTTCTGATTGACAAGCCTGGTGTCTTAACCACTGAGACATCGCGCCCCTATATATATAGGTAAAGGTTGCCCCCGCACATTTGTGCAGTCGTGTCCGACTCTAGGGGCCAGTGCTCATCTCCGTTTGTTAGCCGAAGAGCCAGCGTTGCCCGAAGATGCTTCCACGGTCATGTGGCCGCATGACGCACGCGGAACGCTATTACCATCCCACCAAAGTGGTACCCATTAATCTACTTGCATTTGCATGCTTCCGAATTGCTAGGTTGGCAAGAGCTGGAGCTAGTGCAGGAGCTCACTCCATCATGCGGGGCTAGGGATTCGAACCTCCAAACTTGCGATCGACAAGCCTGGCGTCTTACCCGCTGAGCCACCACGCCCCCTATATACATACATACATACTGTATATATCCATCCATCCATCCATCCGTATCATTTTTGGCTTTCTTTAAATCAACCTTCCCAATCCACACCTTGCAACCCAACTGGACTCCAATTCCCATAATCCCCAGGCAGCAAAGAGGTAACCAGAGTTGAGGCACAAGACATCTGGAAAAAAAAACAGGTTGGGGGAGGCTGATTTAAACAATTGGATATTTGTGTATTGTTTACTGGTTGTGACCTTGGGCATAAATGCATCTGAATACACTCAAGATTTTATTCTTACTAGCAACATTCTAGCAGGAATGTTAACGCTCCCCCTCCCCGCAAGTTAGCAATATTGCAGATCTTTAATGAGGATTATACTGCTGAATGTAACAGATCCTGAAAACTTTCTCAGCGTTAGTTCACAGCCTAATTTTATTTAATGAAGGAAGAGCCTTTTGGAACCAAATCAAATATAGCTTAATGTTTATTTTGGGGCTATTATGTTGTTGTTCAGTTGTGTCCGACTCTTCGTGACCTCATGGACCACAGCACACCAGGCCTACCATGGCTTTAAAACAGAGTGGATAAAAATCAACGCTTTTTTAAAAACAACAAATATTTTTTTTTCTTATTTACATCATTATTTTTCATTTGAGTCAGTTTTGAAACCAGTTCTTCAAATATTTTGCAAAGAAGGAATGTAGTTCAAAGATATAATGATGAAGATGACTTCTAATTCTACTCCATTCTGTTATTAATATGGACATGAGAGATAAGTTATCAGTGATGTATCAGACCTCTCTAAACATGCAGAAAATGACAAGGAGCAAACGAACAAGGTTCTTAGTACAATTTAAAAGCTGCTTGTGGTTGTACCTTTAGAACAGTGTTTCTCAACCTTGGGAACTTTAAGGTGGGTGGACTTCAACTCCCAGAGTTCTCCAGCCAGCCCTGCTGGCTGGAGAATTCTGGGAGTTGAAGTCCACCCACTTTAAAATTCCCAAGGTTGAGAAACACTGCTTTAGAACATCATGGCAAAAATATACTCCAAGCATCCTGAAACAATTAACTGAACTAAAACTGGTTCAGCTCTTAATGACTTCACAATTACCTGCTTGCTATAGAGCAGAGCTTTCCAAACTGTGTGTCGCGACACAAAAGTGTGTCGCCACACACAGCATGGTGTGTCGCACCACCTGGAAGCGGCGGCGCGCGCGTGCACGGCGGCCGCCATGCACGCACGCGCCGCCGCACACCCCTCCCACGCCACCGCCATGCGCGCGCCGCCGCACGCCCCCCCGCGCGTGTCGCCGCCACCGCCGCCGCTGGGTGTGTCGCCAGCGGCAGCCCTGCTATAGAGAATATTGTATGAGGCACATTAATCTGTAAAAAACAATCTTACTGAACAATCCCTTTATGTAGACTGGACCTCTTAAAAATGAAACGTATACCTCTCTCTGGCTGGCAAAAAAATATTTCTTTCAAGTTTAAATTTGTGACCCCCAGGTAATTCTTCCCATTGTAAAGTTTGTTTTTGCAGCTTGTAAAATTTGTATATTGCTCTCAGCAGAATAGTGCAAACATGATTGTATTTTTTTTAACCTTGAATGCTTTATTCTTTTATGCTCTATCTTATACTGTAGCTCTACTTTGAAGGTTTTATTTAGTAAGTTTTATTTAGACCTGTAATAAAGAATTTGATGATTTGATGATAATTGCAATTTGTGTTGGCTGGGAAAAAAATATTCACACAGAACATAATAAAGTCACATTTCCCCAAATACTGTAACCGCAAGAACTCATCCGACCGTTTTGAGGAACTACAAGATTGCACAGATGAGGAAAATCAACTGAATATCATGTCTCTGATACATTACAAATATCTGGCGTGCTCCTGCTGACATGTAAGCATTTTTCTTAAAATCTCTGGGTCTCCTCTGTGCTGTTGTCACGAAAGCTATGAAAGTCTATGAAATAGTTGATGCAGACTTAGGCCTTTTCTTCTGCCTCCGTTTTCCTCCAGAACTGATTTATAACCATCTATTGCTAGCCTGTTATGGAGTTATTGCTGATTTGACAGTTCCTTTTTACCTTGTTTTACAAGTGTACAAGCCATCTTGTAAACTTTCTAACCTTTAATGGTACTCTGCAAAATAGTATTTAGATGTATTTTATGTCAGACTTTACCCCAGAAGAACGATAACTAAAAACAGTGGACCATTGCAGTAACACTGAGAGTTTAAAAGTCTGGAACTTCATGGTTATCTCCCTAGATAAAATATTTCACACCCAATTTATTATAAAATACTGTAAGATGGTTCTGTCTCTTGTAGTCTCTAAAGTCAAACAGCAAAAACAACTAAATAAGAACCCTTAAGATCTTCTGCTTCTGAAAAAGATTCTTCATCTGGTTTTTCAAAATAGGCTGAAGCATTATGACTCTGCATCATCAAGCAATAAACAGTGTTTATCAATAAATGATTAACTCTGCATTACTAGATTTGCAGAGGGGGACCCCCCACTGCAGATAAAGTTAAGGTGACACACACACACAAACATTATAAAAACATTTAGGGTAAATATGCATAAAAATAAGAATGATTCTTGCCAAGACAAGAATACTTCAGTATTGGCTGTTCTTTCTCATACTACAGATATTTAAGAACTGACATCTCAAGCTGGGATTCTCTCACTGGAATGGCTTACATCATGAACGGTGTCTAGCTTGGTGCCTTTCACATTTTTGTAATTCCCATACCAACTGGGAATTATAGGATCTGTAGTCTAACACATCTAATAATGAGAAGATAAGCCCAGGAGTTCTACTCATCCCTCATTACCATCATCAGTTAACATGTTGAGACATGCATGTGTTCACCCCACCCTGATGGCTTCATTCATGAATGTGTTTGGAAACATCATGTTGAGGGCTAAACCTGATAGGGTATCATGTGTCATTCCAAGCATCTCCACCAAAGCATTTCATGCCGCCAAAAACTTGGCTTGGGAGGGCAGCCACCAGGACAGAAAATTTGCAAAATCTTTTGCAACCCTAACTCCTACATTTTCTTGGCCGAGAAAAAGATGGAAAGGAACAGGACACTATTCCTCACCCAATATAACCCTGGCGAGAAGGAAAGAGCAAGGAAATTGTGTCTAGTCTAAGACCTAACGTCACGAGGGAGCTCCGAGAACAGAAGGACATTTCTCCCATAGGATCTGTACTGTGTGAACTCAGCGAGCATGTCTGGAAGAGAAAGTCTAAACTGGATTTTCCCCCAGTATGCTGCTTTTGCCCCGTGACATCTTACATTCCCGCAAGAGATACACTGTGATACTATACTTCTGACCATTGCTGAAATTTGAAAAGATAAGCGGTTCTGGTAAAATTCTTCAGAGGTGAATGATGGAACATACAATATAAGGACCGCATTTCAAGCTCTTCTTTGCTCGGCTCACTCCCCGGTGATAAGCTCTACGCAGAAAATCTTCTCGCATTGATCCTGGCGTGACCCACCAGGGCGGACTATACTTGCCCTGCCTTGCTTCGATCCATTCTTTGTACCCAACAGATGTGCGTCATTCAGGAAGGGAGACAGTGAACCCCACCTCCCTTGCTTTTCTTTCTTTTCATCATCCACTTTGAGAAAAATTAAGCTGCTCTATTAGGTAAAGGTAAAGGTTCCCTACCCCTTCATGGATCACTGCCTTGTCGTGGCGAAGGGGCTTGCGTAACTCAATGAAGTCAGGTCAAGAAGAACAGGTCATGATGGAGAGTTCTGACAAAACGTGGTCCACTGGAGGAGGAAATGGCAAACCACTCCAGTATCCTTGCCAAGAAAACCCATGGACAGTATCAAAAGGCTAAAAGATATGACGCCGGAAGATGAGCCCCTCAGGTCGGAAGGTGTCCAAAATGCTACTGGGGAAGAGCGGAGGGCAATTCCGAGTAGCTCCAGAAAGTGTGAAACGGCTAGGCCAAAGCCGAAAGGACGCTCAGTTGTGGATGTGTCTGGAAGTGGAAGGAAAGTCCGATGCTGTAAAGAACAATATTGCATAGGAACCTGGAATGTAAGAACTATGAATCAAGGTAAGCTGGATGTGGTCAAACATGAGATGACAAGATTGAACATCGACATATTGGGAATCAGCGAACTAAAATGGACAGGAATGGGCGAATTTAATTCAGGAGACCATTATATATACTACTGTGGGCAAGAATCCCTTAGAAGAAATGGAGTAGCTCTCATAGTCAATAAAAGAGTGGGAAAGGCAGTACTGGGGTACAACCTCAAAAACGACAGAATGCTTTCAGTTCGAATCCAAGGCAAACCATTCAACATCACAGTGATCCAAGTCTATGCCCCAACCACTGATGCCAAAGAAGCTGAAGTTGACCGGTTCTATGAAGACCTACAACACCTTCTAGAACTAACACCAAAAAAAGATGTCCTTTTCATCATAGGGGACTGGAATGCTAAGGTAGGAAGTCAAAAAATAACCGGAATAACAGGCAAGTTCGGCCTCGGAGTACAAAATGAAGCAGGGCAAAGGCTAATAGAGTTTTGTCAAGAGAACACGCTGGTCATAGCAAACACTCTTTTCCAACAACACAAGAGACGACTCTACACATGGACATCACCAGATGGTCAATACCGAAATCAGATTGATTATATACTTTGCAGCCAAAGATGGAGAAGCTCTATACAATCAGCAAAAACAAGACCTGGAGCTGACTGTGGCTCAGATCATGAGCTTCTTATTGCAAAATTTAGGCTTAAATTGAAGAATGTAGAGAAAACCACTAGACCAATCAGGTATGACCTAAATCATATCCCTTATGAATATACAGTGGAAGTGAGGAATAGATTTAAAGGATTAGATCTGGTAGACAGAGTGCCTGAAGAACTATGGATGGAGGTTCGTAACATTGTACAGGAGGCAGCAACTAAAACCATCCCAAAGAAAAAGAAATGCAAGAAAGCAAAGTGGCTGACTGATGAGGCTTTACAAATAGCTGAGGAAAGAAGGGAAGCAAAAGGCAAGGGAGAAAGGGAAAGATATAAACAACTGAATGCAGAATTCCAGAGAATAGCAAGGAGAGATAAGAAGGCCTTCTTAAATGAACAATGCAAAGAAATCGAGGAAAACAATAGAATGGGGAAGACTAGAGATCTCTTCAAGAAAATTGGAGATATCAAGGGAACGTTTTGTGCAAAGATGGGCATGATAAAGGACAAAAAAGGCAGGGACCTAACAGAAGCAGAAGAGATTAAGAAGAGGTGGCAAGAATACACAGAAGAACTATACAAGAAAGATCTTAATATCCCTGATAAATACGATGGTGTGGTCACTGACCTTGAGCCGGACATCCTAGAGAGTGAAGTCAAGTGGGCCTTAGGAAGCATTACTAACAACAAAGCTAGCGGAGAAGACAGTATCCCAGCTGAGCTATTTAAAATCCTAAAAGATGATGCTGTTAAAGTGCTGCACTCAATATGCCAACAAATTTGGAAAACTCAACAGTGGCCACAGGATTGGAAAAGGTCAGTTTACGTTCCAATTCCAAAGAAAGGCAATGCCAAAGAATGTTCAAACTACCGTACAATTGCGCTCATTTCACATGCCAGCAAGGTTATGCTCAAAATCCTACAAGCTAGGCTTCAGCAGCATGTGAACCGAGAACTACCAGAAGTGCAAGCTGGGTTTCAAAGAGGCAGAGGAACTAGAGATCAGATTGCCAACATTCGCTGGATCATGGAAAAAGCAAGAGAGTTCCAGAAAAACATCTACTTCTGCTTCATTGACTACGCTAAAGCCTTTGATTGTGTGGATCACAACAAACTGTGGCAAATTCTTAAAGAGATGGGAGTACCAGACCACCTTACCTGTCTCCTGAGAAACCTGTATGTGGGTCAAGAAGCAACAGTTAGAACCGGACATGGAACAACCGACTGGTTCAAAATTGGGAAAGGAGTACGACAAGGCTGTATATTATCACCCTGCTTATTTAACTTATATGCAGAGTACATCATGAGAAATGCCGGGCTGGATGAATCACAAGCCGGAGTTAAGATTGCTGGGAAAAATATCAACAACCTCAGATATGCAGACGATACCACCCTAATGGCAGAAAGTGAAGAGGAACTAAAGAGCCTCTTGATGAGGGTGAAAGAGGAGAGTTCAAAAGCTGGCTTGAAACTCAACATTAAAAAAACCCAGATCATGGCATCTGGTCCCATCACTTCCTGGCAAATAGAAGGGGAAGAAATGGAAGCAGTGACAGATTTTATTTTCTTGGGCTCCAAGATCACCACAGACGGTGACTGCAGCCATGAAATTAAAAGACGCTTGCTCCTTGGAAGGAAAGCTATGGCAAACCTAGACAGCATATTAAAAAGCAGAGACATCACCTTGCCGACAAAGGTCCGTATAGTTAAAGCTATGGTTTTTCCAGTAGCAATGTATGGCTGTGAGAGTTGGACCATAAGGAAGGCTGAGCGCCGAAGAATTGATGCTTTCGAGCTGTGGTGCTGGAGAAGACTCTTGAGAGTCCCTTGGACTGCAAGGAGGTCAAACCAGTCAATCCTAAAGGAAATCAACCCTGACTGCTCATTGGAAGGACAGATGCTGAAGCTGAAGCTCAAATACTTTGGCCACCTAATGAGAAGAGAGGACTCACTGGAAAAGACCCTGATGCTGGGAAAGACTGAGGGCAAAAGGAGAAGGGGACAGCAGAGGATGAGATGGTTAGATAGCATCACCGATGTAATGAACATGAATTTGAGTAAACTCCGAGAGACAGTGGAGGACAGGAAGGCCTGGCGTGCTATGGTCCATGAGGTCACGAAGAGTCGGACACGACTGAACGACTGAACAACAACAAAAGGTTCCCTCCTCACATTTGTGCAGTCGTGTCCGACTCTAGGGGGAGGTGCTCATCTCCGTTTCTTAGCCAAAGAGCCAGTGCCATCCGAAGACGCTTCTATGGTCATGTGGCCAGCATGACAAGAACGGAACGCTGTTACCATCCCACCAAAGTGGTACCTATTTATCTACTTGCATTTGCATGCTTTTGAATTGCTAGGTTGGCAAGAGCTGGGACGAGTGCGGGAGCTCACTCCATCACGCAGCGCTCGAGTCTCGAACCGCCAACCTTCTGATCAACAAGCCTGGCGTCTTAACCACTGAGCCATCGCGCCCCAATTCTATGATTAGCTATTAGCCATTCATAAATCATCTCTCTTGGACAGCTCAAACTCAATCACCATAAATTCAATGGCATGGATGAATCAGTCCTTCTGAAAGGTACAGGTGGGTAGATCCACCAAGGCAGGTGACCCCAAGGCAATTCTCTGACAGTAAGCATTGGCATCAATTATCAAAGGGTCCTGGTAACCTGGAATTGAAATGGAACATTTATCTCTAGAAAGCAAAACTCTTTGACTTGCAAATAAATCTATAGGGAAGAGCCAAATACACAGTATTATTGCAGGTGGAAGAGTTCCAGTCTTTGCCAGCTTGCAGAAAGAATGCTAGCTAGCAATCTGGGTTGGAAAAACAGCAATGCTGCCAAACTGAAGAAGTCTGAATTGATGCAAACAATTTCATACTTGCATGTGTGTTAAGTGAATTCCAGAGTATCAAATGTCTTAAGAACGCTACCATAAGACAGTGTCCTCTTCTCATGCACCACATATTTTTGGAAAAATATTATTTTTGGAAACAGATAAAAAGATATAGGAAACCCTTCCCTAGTGAGAAAGAAATCTGGGAGAGTGATCTGGGAAAACTGCTGGATGATAATACATGGCAAGCATTGTGATGATACAGGGAATTTCTGTGCAGGAATTATACAGTATGTGAAGATTTTGCACTGATGGCATTCAACCCATCTGGGAATTGCACAAATGTTCCATAATTATTAATCAAAATGCTGAAGGGGAAGTAAACAGAAGGGAGTATTATTTCATTGTTGGTGTACCTGTGAAAAGGTATCAGATGTTTGGGAAAAAAGTTTTTGACTAGTTGAACGTTATAACTAAACAAATAATTAAATTTTCACCAAAATTAGGATTACTACATATAATTTGATGCAAAGAATATGGGGTTAAATAGTGAGAAACTTATTCCATTTTTACTGTTGGCAGCTAAATTGTTAATTGCTCAGCACTGGAAATACTTGGGATAATTTATCAGTTGAAAAATGGCATTGTAAAATTTGGTCAGCAACTCTACTTAACAGTATCAGATAAAGTTCATACACTGACGAAACAGGACAGCAAACCATCCTTCTGTAGGATCTGCAGAATTATTTTTGCTTTATAAATGATAGTAAGACTTCTGTTGGCTCTCAAGATATGTGGAAATTATAATACAATCTGTAACAAGACTAGAAAATTATAATGCAAAATTGGTAAAAGGTGAACCAAAATTTATTGTTATGAAATTTTAAAATGTATAGAATAAATAAAATAAAAAAATATATCATGGTGGTATATACAGTGGATATAAAAAGTTCACACACCCCTGTTAAAATGCCAGGTTTTGCGCCAAACATACTGTTTGGAATTATGGCCAAAAAGTTCAACCTTGGTCTCATTAGACCATAACACATTTTCCCACATGCTTTTGTCAGACTTGATGTAGGATTTTGCAAAATGTAGCCGGGCTTGGATGTTTTTCTTTGAACTTTTTGGCCATAATTCCAAACAGTATGTTTGGTGCAAAAACAACACTGTGCATCCCCAAAAGTGCATCATACCCACAGTGAAGCATGGTGGTGGCAGCATTATGCTTTGGGGCTGCTTTTCTTCAGCTGGAACTGGGGCTTTAGTCAAGGTGGAGGGAATTATGAACAGTTCCAAATATCAGTCAATTTTGGCACAAAGCCTTCAGGCCTCTGCTAAAACCTGGCTCTGCCACCTTGCTTGGGACCAAGGAAAGAATAGTCATTCTTAGGGATGGCTAATACCCTAGAGAGCTCCTCTTTTACATTAGATTAAGTAAGATCATTTTACCATCTCTGCCTCTTGGATTTTAATCTTGTTTTAATCTTGTTTATAATTCTGTATTTTATATTTTATGCATATTTTGTGTTGCTGTTTTTATTGTTCTGTTGTAAACCGCCCAGAGTCCCTCCAGTGGAGGGAGATGGGCGGTGATATAAATTTTATAAATAAATAAATAAATAAAATGCTGAAGATGGAGAGGAATTTCACCTTTCAACACGAAAACCACCCAAAGCATACCTCCAAATCAACAAAAGAATGGCTTCACCAGAAGGAGATCAAAGTTTTGGAATGCCCCAGCCAGAGCCCGGACCTGAATCCACTTGAAAATCTGTGGGGTGACCTGAAGAGGGCTGTGCACAGGAGATGCCCTCGCAATCTGACAGATTTGGAGCGCTTCTGCAAGGAAGAGTAGGCAAAGATTCCCAAGGAAAGATGTGCCGTGCTGATAGACTCCTACCCCAAAAGACTGAATGCTGTCATAAAATCAAAAGGTGCTTCAACGAAGTATTAGTTTAAGGGTGTGCACACTTATGCAACCACGTTATTTTAGTTTTTTCAATTTTTATTTTTTCGCCCTAAAAGAGTTCAGTTTGTTTTTCAATTGAATTGTACAGCTTGTATAAAGGTGGGAAAAATTCTGAAGTGATTTATCTTGGTCTGATTTTTTTACATCTCAAAAAAAAAGACTTTTTATATTCACTGTATATACCTGCCAATTTTTACATCTGCAGCACTTCTAGACAATATTTTTCTTGCCTTGGTCATTATTTATAGTCAGTCACAAATTATTCCATAGGCTGAGTCAGAAAGAGTTTAAATTAAGATTTGAACTAAAGCCCAATTCTTTATTACACTGTCTGCTCTCAACATGTTAAAACATGGGATTAAATAACAGGCATGCCATATTTTTCTCCCCCCCCCCCCCCACTCATACTGTTGCCAAGAAAATTGCATGGAAGGGACCTGGAGTCACCAGGCATCCAAAAAGAGTTAATTTTAATCAAGACAACTTCACAGAAATCCCAACCTACATGGCTTTTGAAACTCCAAAAATTCAACTCATTTAAGGTTGATGCATTAAACAAGAGATTCTGAACTATTCGATCAACGTGCAGCGTGCTTGTTTAAGCGAAACATGCCCCTTGAAAGTCAAACACTACAGCTTTGTGTTCTCCAGAACAGAAGGGTGTAAATAAACAACCGATATAATCCATATCCAGTCCATATACTCATCCTCTGAATTGGATTCAGGTCACAAAAGACTGACTTAATGCCCTTCTCAGTAAGCTTTGCCTTCTAAACAAAATCCCACAACAAGGCACGCACCGGCTTCTCCAATCTAAGGAGGGACCAGAGAAATCCACCCACCTATTTGTGTCCTTTCATCCCCCTTGGCAATGAAAGCAAAAGCATTTTGTGCTGATTGTAACATCATGCCACTAATAAGCATCCAAGGTACAAGCAGAAGAGATCCCAGAAATGATTCCAAGGGCTCTGAGGCATTAAAGTTTTATTAAAGAAATAATATCAGCACCTGACCCAGTTAAGCTTCATAAAAGCCGCCAAACCAGGAGTGTTTTATGACAATGTGTGGTTATCGGGCAGAAATGTCTATCTCTGACTACTGAACATCATTCCACACAAATAACCCTGAATGTTAACTAACTGGCTTTACACGAAGCAATGATTAAATGCACTGATCTCACGGCCCCGTTTTGCACCCAGTGCTATTTTTACACATTAAAAGTAAACTGCACCAGTTTCAGCTTGTAGTTTACACAGCTTCTGAGCTGCCCTCCACTCTTTTCCAAACATGGCAACCTGAAGAGGCCTATGCAAATTTCTACAGCTTATACCCACTCCTGAAACTCTAATTCACTCCCACAGCACATGATGTAGCTTTACTCAACTATAACACCAACCCACAACATGACTTGTTTACTTTGGATTAAGAGTGGCATGCAAATCCAGTAATTATAACCTGGCAGTAAGCAAATACCAGACCTCTGCGGCTGATTCTACAAACCTTGCTTTAAAAATGGCTGTACAAACCAGGACACCTTTCAGGATTTTATTATTCTTATTAAGTCCGGTTTCTCAATGCAGTCGAAGTAACGTGTGTTCCAATTACGCGGCACTACAACTCCATTCTCAGAATTATAGGGGGGAAGAAACCCTTTCAATATTTTACCTTTGATCTGGCCACCTGCAGATAAGAAAATTGTGGTTGTCCTCTGCTTCCTGTCTTTTGGAGAGTGCAGTGGATAAATAGCTTTATTTCTGACCCTCACTCTGAGTGCACACCAGAGAACCCTTTTAAAGGTTCCCTTTATTATTCCCTTTCAAAAAGGAAGCTTTCATCATTTTTTTAAAGAAACCTGAAAGAGCTAGCTAGCATGTCGCACCATTTCTCTCGTGGCATTCCTTCTACGTGATAAAGCACCTGTGATGACTTTTCCTAATTCCACAATTATAACACTTTGCACTGACTAGCAAATTGAACCTGGCTGTGCTATACTGCATTGCTTCCTAAACATGTGACCGGAGAGCAACAGAGTGAAAGAAGGGCCCCTTCTTGGGGGGAAAAGGAATACACTAACTCCTTTGGAAAGAAACCGGCTGCCTTAAAGATTTCACCCCAAAACAGTAGTTTTAGGTTTATGAAGGTTCTCAGTCATCCAGGTGGAATTGTCTGTAGCTTGAATCATGTCAACTGGATTTCTATTTTCTCAGTGGAAACGTTTCGCTCCTTGGATAAGCTCCAATAAGGAGCGAAACGTTTCCACTGAGAAAATAGAAATCCAGTTGACATGATTCAAGCTACAGTAGTTTTAGGTTGCTTTGTCCTGAGGAAGAGCATGAATGCCTTTTGATCCATGCCCTTCTTTTCTGTTTCTGCAAGACAGAGTGCTCGGATACAAACGCGCATGCAAATAAATGAAATAACTATCTTGGGCTCTGATGCACTTTAGTCCATGATATCGACAGATCACGACAAGGACGCGTTACTTTATTTATATCTAAGCTTGTTTCTACCCCAGGACAGCCCCGCGCATCACTAGCAGCGGGAGGGGGGACGGGGGTGGCCGAGAAGGAACACAGGCTCAAATCCAAGCCTCTCCAAATGTGAAGGAAGGGAGAAGCAAGTCTTCTTCCAGTTGGACGCAACTCCGGAGGATTTTGCATGATTTTGCCCGTGCCGGTTTTTTAGCAAGAGCACCGAAATGGCTAATCTCTGCCTGGTCCCCTGCATAGCTTTTGCCCCGTCAGGCAGAGGCTGGCTGCAAGACTCCAGACGGCCACTAGAGGGCAGCAACCAACCCAAATGGTCCTTTTCCTGCTGCCCTCTAGCGGCCGTCCGACTATTTGCAGCCCCAATCGGTAAGCAAGCAGAGTCCGCACGTACATCTTTCGTAAGATGCCTCGCTCCGCTCCCCCCCCCCCGCACCAGCCCATTCCCACTACCCGTAGATGACCCTGCGTCCTCAGTGGGGCCAAGAAGCCCCGAAAGGGGAGAAAACCCGAACCTCCCGGCTTGCGCCTTTGCAGAGGACACGCGTTTTCCCTTCCCTGGCGCTTTTGCAACGCTTGACCCCGGCTTGGCTGGTGCAGGACTGATCGCGGGACTCACGTTCAGAAGCGCTGCAGAAGATGCTCCCGTCGGCTCGCCAGCCCCGCACTGCTGCGGCGGTCCCGCCTCTCCTCACCTGCACCGGCCGCCCAAGTCGGGAGCGCTGGCAGCCTTCCCACAACCCACAAGCCCCGGGAGCCGGGGGGGGGGAAGCCTCCACCACTCAGGCCGACTAATCAATCAGGGAGGCACGGATTCAACCCAGCATCCGGAGCGATCTGGGTTAACGAAGCCGGGTCTGCGCGCGGGGCTCAAACAGCCCTTGGATCCAGAGGCGAAGAAGGGCTGCAGCGGTGTGGTTTGCGCAGCAGCGTTACTACAGACCTTGATGGGGGGGGGGGCTAGATAAACCCACCCCGATTGGCTTTTGCTAGGATTATCATCTCTGGGCTGCAAAACTCAGCAGGACCACGAGTTGACAGCAGAAAGTTCTTTTTGTCTCTCTTCGTCGCCCCCTGGCGGCCGTCTGGAGTGTTGTAGCCCCGATCTGTTAAGGGCGTTACCCGAACAGAGAAAACGGGTTAATTTAGTGAGCGGATGAAATGAGTTGTGTGAAGGGGCACCGGAGGGACTGCAGGATGGTCTGCTTCAACTCCCGCAATGTCCAGCCTTCGCCGTGGTAGCTGGGGAAGTCTAGGGGGGAAAACCCCACGTGTGGACATTGCCCAGATTGAGACATCTGAATCCACTCCCAATTTGTGGTTCTCCCAGGGCTGGCAAATTGTCATTCGGAGTGGGAGGGAAGGCATGAAATAGTCCACAGAGGTTCAGGGAAAGGAACTCCAAGTGAGGTTTTGTGCCCGTTGGGGATCCTGGCACTCTACTGCAGAGCCCAATGTGGCCCTTGAACAGAGGAAGGACATTTCTGCTCACTGGAATCCATACATTGACACCGCCAGGATCTTGCCAAGAATGGGATAGTGGAGACTGTCTGAAAATCACCCAGGATTTCATTTAGGGGAGATATTGAAACAAAAGTCTCAGCACCATCTCTTCTATGCAGGATGGAGTCCCACCCTTTTAAAGACCATAAACCATCTCCATTACCTCCTTGATTAATCCTCCCTGGCTACTTTTACAAGCTAAGAAGGGCAAAAGGCAAGCTAAGTTACTAAGGCGAGTGGAACGTACACACCCAGCAAAGCTCAACTCCTAGTGACTTCACAGAAACACTGCTGTAGGCCATTGCACTTTGATTTCAAGATCTCCTCCAAACAGCCTAATTTTTCCTGATGCTCTTCTATACAAGGATTCATCCCCGACGTGGCTTAGTTTGAACCCAAAGTCAGCCAGAAATTACAGCCTGCTGCACACATGTATATTATTTGCACATGCATTTATGTATCTACATGTATTTAAATCAGAAATTCAGAATATCAGAACGGCTCTCTTCATTTTTCTTTTTCCTGGCCAAGTTCCTCTGTTTTGGAGAGCTGGCCAAATAAAGTAACTTTTTTTCCTAATTAATTCTTCAGCCATAGCAGGACTGTCACCTTTTCCACCCTCCTAAGGTACTAATTAGAAAGGAAGGAAAAGGAAAAGGCATGATTATTTTCTCCATAGCCATAACATGCTACACGGTAATTTGATTTGGTCTGAGTAATAACACTACCATAAATTTGAAACAAGGCTCAGCATTTCTTCCTTCTGAATCTAGGAAAGCAACAGGTCTCTTTAACACAGAATTTGGCTATTCTCATTTGTATTTGGTTTTGTTCTCATTTTCAATATCCACTCCTCATCCTTTTCCTTTACTCCCCCCCATCCTTTTCTTTTTTCCTTTATCCCCTCATTCCTTTTGAACCTCATTCCTTTTGAACCACCATTGAATTGACTGCTTTGGGCCTGGTACGCACATTATCGTAAGCCATGAAATAATTATTAAATAAACCCCAATTGAGTAGCTTTCACATGATCAGCCTTAAACCAGGCCTATAAACTAGGTTCGCAGAACATGCCACACCAAAATCAGAACATATACCAGTCTTAGCTTGATGCCATGTGTGGACCCATGCATTGCCATTAACCACGGTGACAAGCCACAATGGATTCATGTATCACACTAAGCCCCAATCAAAGCCTGGATGGCTTCATGTGAGGAACGAACCCAGTCCTTGTAAAACGGTGGGGTAGGTTGGAGTCAATGTTAGAAAATGTGTACCGTGCCTCCAAGCCTCCAAGGAAACTTCACTAAAAAAAAATACAATGGAAGTGAGATAACATCAACCTTCGGTTTACTCAAGGCCTGATCACCCACCTAAACAGCTGACTCATCTGGCTGGCTTAGCAAGTCAAAAGGGGAAGGATCAAGAGGGCAAGAGGCAGTTTCAGTCCTCTGTGGAATTTGTCCACATACGCAGGCGGAAAATACTGGAAGTTATCCATCAAATGAGAACGAGTAGATCCCATCAACATATCCCTCTTCATAAAGAATCTAGGAGTGTACTTTTTTCTTATATATTTGCTCATAGGAGCTCTGTGTTCAGCAGACAGCCAAGCAAGCTTTGCAGATTTCAGAAAGACCTCATGCATCCACAAGAGCATTGGCACCGATTTAAATGATGAAAGTGGCCATTGGTAACCCAGATATTTTCAATGGCTGATAAAATGCAAGCAGATTCCACTTGTAGAAAAACAGATTCAGTTGAAATGAACCACACAAAGGATCAATTCAGTAGTCAGACAATGGATTATAAATGTAATGGTAGAAAAGAGCACGGCTGCTTTTAAGTGTCTTGGTGTTGCATTTTACATCTGCGTGCCCCGAAGCACTTTTTAAAGGCAGAATCAAAACCCTGGAAGCGCCGCCACTGCGGCACGCAAAACCCCAGAAGCGCCAGCAGTGGCGCTTCTGGGTTGCCGCCGCCGCCCTTTCGGGTTTTTGCATGTTGCGGCAGCCTGGTTTGTCGCGCAACAACCCGGAAGTGCTGATGGCCCTTTGAAGGCTTCCGGGTTGTCGCGCGACACACCTGAGGCCCCCAGGCGACACAGTACTATGTCACAACAAACAGTTTGGAAAGTCCCGTTTTAACACATCATGTGTATTTAACTTTAAAAAAAACAAAGAAAACATGAAATTTCACAATTACTTTCAGAATCCGTACAAAATAGCAAGAAATCAATACTACAGTGATTGTTCATTCAAATATGCCACAATAAAGTATACAACTAAAGGTTTTTCTAAAAATTGCTGATACCCATTATTTATCCATTTGAGTTAAAATATTGCGATCTTTGTTTATTTTCTTGCATGCCCCCTCACATAAATAGGTGGAATAAGTTTTCACTGTACTATTTTATTATATTTTTATGCTTCAAGAGAAAGCTAAGTAACAGAAAAGTCAAGTTCAATGCCAAATGTTAATTCTGCAATCATTTTGAAAAGCTGTATCTATCCAATGTGTTAAATCTTTCTCAGAGAGAAACTTAATTTTCTGTTTTTAATAGCAATAGAATACTCTGGGTAGTCCTTATTTACAGTAAGTTTCACTTTTACAGCATCTACTTTATATGACAAAATCTAGATCCAACTCAGTCTTGGGCCCACATGCATGTACATACATCTCAGTGAATTACAAATTTCCTCTTGAAAAAGTCTGTATATGATATTTGCAAATCAAATGAAATAAAAATCAAGTTAAAAATAGCAAGTATTTCCTTTTATAGCACTGCAAAACCAACATTTACAAGGCTGTAGTTTGGGTATCTTTACAAACTCCCCACTACTAACTATGGAACTTTCCATCTGAAAATCAAGCAGGATGAAGTGCAAGAAAATAAATCTCGAGATTTATCACGCGTCATTTCTCCCCCATCAGTTTTCTAACAGTTTTGTAATTACACGTTTCCTCTGTTCAGCTGTCATATGCTCACAAGCTTCCAAAACATTTGCCACTATTAAAGTCTGTTGAACTGTTTTGGCTTTTACCCAGATTCTTCCATTCATTCCTAATACTAGCTCAAATGGATAAAGTTGTCCCAAATCCCAGATGATTTCACAATCTGGAGCCAAAATCCTGAAATTAAAACAATGGGGGGGGGAAAAGAAATCAATTCATGCCATCAATCAGACCTCAACTCTTAATAGTTAAGATTATTTTCCTTTGAGACCTAGCCAAATGCATGTTAGAGTCGGACTGCTTTTAATTTCTCTCTTCTGCGAAAGCAGAACTGTAATAAAGAGGCATAACTTCTGAAGACCGTTGTTCTATGTAGAGATATAAAACCACCTAAAAAATTTCTATAGATTTTGGGGTGCAAGTCTTCCCATTTTTTTCTGTCAGCTGAGAGTAGCAAAATTCTTGAAAATGCTGGCATGGTCTGTGTATTGAACAGAGCTAGTGCTGATGGGAAGTGGAGTCCATACGTTTTGACAAAAAGTTAGGAAAAGGAGCCGGAAGTATAAATTATTAATCTAAATTTACTGTACTGCAGTTTTAGCTTAGCGGCTGCTCTTACAACTGATTCGCAAAACAGGCCTCCCTTTCAAAGGCTTTCTATCCTCTTTAATATGTAATGAATAGTACAAAACGATATCACTAATCAACCTAACAGATGTATTATATTAACTGGTTTTTTTTTTTTAAAAAAAAACTAAACTAGGAAAACATACGAAAGGCATCACTGATACAGTTCGAGAAGTAAAGAAATGTAAGAATTCTATCACACCTACTTTCTTATTAGGCCCAATGAGACCTTGAATAAAAAGCCATCTTGTCCTATTATTCCCATGCCATTTGCCCGACCGCTGCTGTCTATGCAGACCATCTCAGGTTCCATATCTTTATTGGCAATGATAAACTGGCCATAAATAAGGTCACCCACCTAAAGAAGGAAAGAAAAAGAAACACTTGTGCCTATGCCATTCATTTATTTATATCCTGCCTTTTCCTCCAGAAGTGCAAAGTGGCCTATCCTGCACTCCCACTTCAGTTCTATCCTCACCACTCTTTACTCTGGGCAAAGGAACAACCACCCATCTGAACCTGGGTTTCCCTGGTTCCAGACCAGCAACTTAACTACTATCCCACAGGAACAAAGGCCACTTTTTAAACAGCAGTCACTGAAGGATCAGCAGTGTTGGTTCAGCATGACTCACTCACTTTGAAGAGAGTGATCTTTTGTGTGAGAACAGAAGCATCACAAGTATACAAAAGAGCATTAAGGTCATCTCCAGTGCTGAAAGATATCTTGCACTGCAACTCAAGAATGTTATCAGAAAAATGCTTTGCCCAGTACAGTAATGAAGTTGGTGGCTGTTCTCATTAAACAGGAAAACCAAATTCACGTGTTGTAGAGTTGGCACATCAATCAACTGACTAGTGAAATGTTGTCAAATAATCTAACAATACCCCAAAGAAGTCAAAGTTAGAAGGGAAGAGAAGCTCATGTGCCAATGCTTTTAAATGCAATACATAACTATGATTATACTTAATATTTAGCCTTCAGTAGACCCATGAGCTGCATTTCCAGTTCTCATTCTCACGCACACCAGCAGATGCATCTGACATCCTGCTTGCTATCTCATGTGTCCTTGTTCCCCAAAGGTTTGCCTGCCCCTAAGGTATCTCCTTTGAAATTTAAGACATTCTGGTGACCCACAATGTGGCATCACAGAAGCCCACCCAGCTGCAGCTTATTAAAATAGCTAAGTCTTAAGTGTGTGGAATGAACCCAGCCACAGCCATTTCTATCTGGATTAGAAGTATTGACTGAACATGTCGATGTTGAACACCGAACACCAAAGTCACGGATCAATCCCACCCAGGTCTGCTCAGAAACGTCGCTGGGTGGAACGGGATGGTCTTCCTGTCCGTCACGATGCTCGAGAGGGCTCCTCACCTGCACGTTTGGCCTGTTTCTCTTGGTGGCCCCTTCAAATGCCAAGTAAGAGAGAGACGCTTGCTCGCTGCCTCCAACATCCAGTTTGAATATGTCCCCAGCTTTGGCTGTCACTATGCCTATTACGTGATCTCCCTTGACCGGGACATACTAGCCATGGAAAGAATGAAGGGAAAAAAAAGGATTTTTTGGATGGAAAACAAAGCAGCAGTATCATGCAGCAGTCCCCTTCCCTACAATCCATATAGTTTTTTCTTGCAAAGTGGCACTGTACATAAACACAGCATTCCTGCCCCAAATACTTATATTTATCATTATAATATAATATATATATATTATTATATATACCTATATTTATATAGCCATGCACACTTGCAGCCATTAGGACTGCAAGTCACTTCCAGAGCTGCGCATGCGCAATATTCTTACTCGCTTCTGTTGGGAGTCCACCCAATAGGTTCCCCCGGAACTACTTCCGCTCCCACTTCCGGCCTGCGCGGAGGATCCGCGGTAGCGCAGCAGCCCGCATTTCGTGACCAGCAGGCCGACGCCTCCCCGCCTCAGCCCCGGCCCGCAGACCAGCCGCCCCTTTTGCGGCCCGGTCGTAGTCAGGCGCAGCCGTTCGCCGTCCGCCTCGCCCTGGCCGGGCAAGAGCAACGCTTCCCCTGGCATCACCACCTGCCCCACCCGCGTCTCGGCCAAGCAAGCGGCGGTGGCGCCTGCCATAATTTCAGAAACGGCCGTGGCTTCTGCGGCTGCGCCGGTCCCAGCGCGTTGCGCCTGCGCAGAAGGAACATCCAAGCCGCTAGCGATTACCAAGAGCTCGAGCTTGGCCCTTGCGCATGCGCAAGCGAAGCCCCTCATTCGCTGATCGTCTTGTGCGGCAAAAAGGAGTAGCAAGTTAGAGTTGCTGGGCTCGGCTCCCGCGTTGCTTTTAACCCTTCGATTTTAACTTGTTGGAGAGATGAAGCAGATATTCAGAAAAGGCTGTTTATCCCTTCAAAGAGCATCAAACATCAGCAGACATGGACTAGAATGGTTTCTGAGTTCAGATCTTTGGCCGGACAAGTCCTTTAGTGCCCGACATTTGCCAGCTGGACCATCTCTGAGCAATTAAGCACCAGTAAAAGCCTGAGAGAGAGAGAGAGAGAGACGCGATAGTTGCAGGAAGGGAAAAGGTTAGCATCCCTAAGCTTGTGCAAAGTCAGAAGTTTCCTTGCGAAGAATTGTGAAATTTGCACACACTATAGTCAACCGTAGCAAAGTTTGTTTTGAGCCCTACCCCAAAGACAGACACTTTCAACTTCCAGCACTGTGATATGAATAATAATATTTTGCTCAGGCTGCGCAATGGCTGGCCTAACCCTTAAATGTCATAGAAAAGTTTGGAATCTGATGACAGACTGGATACTGCTTTATGTATGCACAGAACTTAATTTCACATATACACTTGGAGTGATTGGGTTACATTCTGCTAGCTAATCCTACTCTTCCTTATCTGATTTTGAAAACAAAAAATATGGATTACACCTTGTTAATAGTTGAAAGGTGTGGGCTAAACTGGGAAGTTGGGGGGGGGGGAATCCCCGCTGGACTTAAAGACAGCTTCAGGTTTCTACAGACCGGTGGTATTAACTTGCACAACAAAAGAAAAAAGTGATCCACACTTTACAAAACACCACCAGCTTATAAGTGTCCTTACTTTCACTTGATGTGTACAATTCTTAATTAGATGCAAAATTAATAAGTTAGTGTCCAAGTTAAGATGAATTCCTACTGGAAAAACAAACGAGCTATTAATACCAAAGTACGGAAGGTATGAAATGTTCTTTGGCTCTGAATAAAAGGGTCCAAAATGACACAGATGATACAGGGATCAGTTTTACACCATGTTCAGTGACTAACCGAGACATAGGAAGACGGACCTACTGCATCACGTTGCCCAGACGACCAGAAAAACAACAACAGATAAAGCTTTTCTTATACTGAGTGAAACACACCAAACCATTCTTACATTTGCATCACTTTGTAAGACTATCAATCATCAGATCTACGGAGAGTGATCAATCTTGGTTCTCGTATATTTGCACTGGGACATTCACATCCTCCTCCACACATCGTGGAATTAAAAAATGTTTTACAACTCAGCTACTCCTGTCAACCCAACAGTTCGGAAGCTTTGCGAGTAGATAAATGGATACCACCTTAAGTGGGTAAAATTGCTGGCGTCCTGTCGGGGGTCGCCCACCAAACGGAAGATCTTTGGAACGGCTATGACGGATCCCGGAAAAAGCAGCTTCATCTACAGGACGTCGGCAGCCGGCTCCAACGCAAGGCATTGTGGGGCTTGTAGTCCAAGTAGCCTCGGAAGAGTCAGTTCCCTTACCCCTTCCCTTGGCGCGGTTAAATTGAAAATGTATAATATGAAATGTATAACATGAAATGTATATGTATATGTAAGCCGCCTAGAGTCCTCCGTTAGGGAGGGGATAGGCGGGGTATAAATATCAATATAAATAAATAAATAAATAAATAAATAAATAAATAAATAAATAAATAATACTAACTCTTCTCAAAGAAGCTGAACCAGGGGTAAATAAGTCCTATACTGGTTAAGCTACACTTGGTGGTTCAGATATGCAGTTTATGCCATCTTAGCTATATCTGTTTTAAGCCATTTCTGCAAATATCAACTTTATATCTGCAGGTCTCTAATTTAGCAGAGTAGAGCAGAGGGGAAAATGATGAATTAGTTCCTCTATTAAACTGTAGCGACCCCATCTGGCTGACAGTGGAATACCGAGATATGAAACAACCATAAAATGTGGAATACTGAAAAAAGAGAACTTTATATCACAAGAAGATGGGGTTTGATTTTCTAAAGGGATGCCAACGCTACTCAAGTTGGCTTTTATTGACTTTAGTATACTATCATCTTCAGCTTTCGTATACAACTATCCAGTTTCTCTATGCTTGTTTTTCTGTTTTCCAAGTAATGTTTTTCCTAAGGCTAGAGACAAATCCAAGTAATAGCACATTATGATGTTAAAAATGGGGAATGGAAACTAATAATGGTTTATGCTTCACCCCAAACAATCATAATAGTCTCAGATGCAACAGGAAGCTTCTCTCATTTCTTCCTAAGATTGTAACTGATCAAATATCAACCATTTCTTCCTCTTCCCCTTTGCAATTTGCTTATCAAGCTACCTATTAGCACATAATTTTATGACTGTGGAAATAGTCTAATAAAGCTATTGCTCCAATATACTATGCAAACAAGAAGTGTACATCTTTTGAGTTGCAACCAAACCTTTGCAAAACTATTGTTAAAGGTTTACTAGTCTTCAGCTAAAAAATACATACATAGCTGTTAGCAATTATATTATAAATATTAATGTATTACAAATGTGATTGACACTGTACACAACTGAACAATTAGTTACAGTACAACCATAATTGGTGGGAATCTTAGGGTATGTAATTACTGAATTTCTGTGTATTTTATGTGAGGTCACGTCATACATTATTTAATTACAACTCTTCAAAGAGCATGACAGTCTTAGTATTTGTTTGTTAATGATGCCATTAATGTTCATATATTTCAAAGATTTAGGAGAAGAGAAATAAAAGAGAATCATATGTTTGTACTCTTCAAAAGATACTCATTTTTATTCTGGTTACTTTTGTTTAAAAAAAACAATAGGAAAAAGTGTATACATACCCAAAGATATCTCATGCATGCATGCACATATGCACATGCACATATGCTTTACACAAACATTTCAGTAAAGGATGACCGTATTTCATTCTAATTGTCCATAAATAGTCTATATATATGTAAGCAACTTGTTTGTAAGTCACAAGTAAGAAGCAATGAAATGTGCTAAAACATATTATCGTAAGAAGTTATTACATATATTAATTTGACTTTGAGAAAGGTTTAAATATTTTCAGATGTCCATATCTCTTGATTTACATATGTACCACATGGAAATTTACAGCTGGACAATGGAAATGGATTATCCATGCCTTTCCTGTTACTAAAATAAATGTTCTTTTTTTTGTATAAATTTTATTGAGATTTTAAAATATACATAGTTAAAAGTTAGAAACGAAACAGAAATGGAAATACAAATCAAAGAAAGAAAGAATAAAGTGTAGAAAAGCAAAAGAAAGAAATAGAAAAAGATATAGAAATTAATTGACTTCCGATCTACCTATGGTCATAGGAGTAAAAAGAAAGATTTTTCTTACATGCTAGCTTTTGATATAATATTCATATACATTTCTTGTCTAATATATTTTATTTATATATAATCTAATCATCAAAACCCCATGCAAGCTTTGCTCCACCTGCATTTTGCAAATAGTCCATCAACGGTTTCCACTCTTTAAGATAGTAACAGTTTGAATTTTCTTTTAATAAACATGTCAACTTATCATTTTCTGCCATATCCATTAATTTTAACATCCATTCTTGTATTGTTGGTAAGGTTTGATTTTTCCAATTTTGTGCATAGAGAAGTCTTGCTGTGGTGATCATATACTGGATAATTCTGATAAAATGTTTTTCTATTTGTACATCTAATAATCCAAGTAAAAATATTTCTGGTTTAAATGGAATTCGTATTTGTAATATGTTTTGCATCAATGAGTGTATTTCAGTCCAAAATTTCTTTGCCACTTTACATGTCCACCACATATGGTAAAAAGACCCCTCTTGTTTTTCACATTTCCAACATATGTTGGAAACATTCCCATACATTTTAGCAAGTTTTTGTGGGGTCATGTACCATTTGTACATCATCTTATAAAAATTTTCCTTCAAATTGTAATACAAAGTAAATTTTAATCCTTTATTCCACATATCTTCCCATTGTTGCATTTGTATATTATGACCAATATTTTTTGCCCATTGAATCATACAGTCTTTAACTTGTTCCTCCACCATTTCTCCTTTTAACAATAATTTATACATTTTGGCAATTAAGTGGTCATTTTTTTAAAAAAGTATGTGGCTACATTCATACAACACCCTTAACCTGGTTAAGGAATTAACTCACTTTCTAGGTCTGCATAGTGCACTGAACTATAATCTAATGAAATGGACTGTGTTCACTCACAGCCACCCAATCACAGAAAAAACTCAGTTTAGCATTTTGTGTGAATGCATCTTTTAGGTTTGTACCCAGTGTCTAATTTTACGCACACACGTGCACATGCACATACACATACAGATACACGTGTGACACTGATTTGGAGACACTTTATGTGAACCTGTGCCTCTGTATATGACCTGTGTATAGAACACAGCTTTCCAAACTGTGTGTCGCGACGCTTTAGTGTGTCGCAACACACAGTCTGGTGTGTCGCCACACAACCCGGAAGCGGCAGCGGGGGTGTGCACGGCGGTGGCGGCAGCGGCGCGCTATCAGCGCTTCCGCATTTTAGTGGAGGCCGCCACTGCTGCCGCCGCCGCTGTACACACATGCGCCCCCTGCACTGCCGCCGTGCACGCCCCCGCCCCCGCGTGCGCCGCCCCCGCCGTTGGTGTGTCACCAACGGCAGCACTTTAGAAAGCACTGGTATAGAATATATACATAGATCCTATGCAGAGGCACAAATTCATATAATGTGTCTCCAAATCAGTGTCACACATCTATAATGTTGACGATGGTTCTACACATGCAAAATGTCTTGTGTGGACTGTGTCAACCATGGTCTTGAGAATAATTCCTTCTGCCCCAAAATCATTTATAATTGCAATTACGCAAGAGTCTTACTGCTTATTGAGCTTCATTTGCAATCAATTGCATAAGAGGATTTCCAGTGCAGATAAATGTCATTCCTTCCAACAGATAAAAGCATAGAAACAAAAGCTACAGGAACACATCTACTTTCCCAAGACTAATATTAGTTACCATCTGTTGATCCATGTTATCCATATACCATCCCAGTGTAACTATGCTGGAAAACTGGCACTATCACACACTCAAAATAAAACATTTTCACCATCAGTTTAGGTTACATTTCTTTGCGAAACAAAGTTTTCGTACAAAGCCTCTTGAACACAACAGGATTTTCTTCCAAGTATACATGAATTGAGCAATTACTCTGAATTTCCATTGTGAGCAGATCTGTATTTCTCAGCCTGAGTGTCATCTTCTGCTTGTATGTCCTTCTCGGTTGCTCTGTCTTGTTCCAACTGGTCTTCCCCTCTGTCATCCAAGACTTTGGGACTTAAATTTTCATCTGCAGCAATTTCCAACAAGGCTTCCTGGAGGGTTAAACTAGGACTTACTTTGCCTGGTAGCTCATCCAGCTCATTCATTGCAACATTTAGGTCATCTTGATCTAATTTATTTTCTAACGTGTCTTGCATTGACTTAGTTTCATATTCCTCTGGCATGTGTCCAACCTTTTCTTTGGTTGCCATCTATGACTGAAAATTAGTTTCATCTATATGAGTTCACTATTAAAATCCCTCTTTTAAGACCAATCTTTAGTAGTCTAGGCTTTCAAGATTATAATATAACATTATAATGTAACAACATTACCCTACTAGCAAAAAAGATCATTCCAGAAATCCAAGTGGTTCTTGTTTCCTGAGTCTGACAGCCTTGAAGGGCTTCACAACAATCTTGAAAGCCTCCAGAGCAATTCTCCAGATCAACTTACACCTAGTGTAATTAAAATAGAATTACTCTGAGTCTCTTTCTCGCGCTTCCTTCCTACTCTGGAACAAGGAATTTTTTCTGTAATGGTCCTCCTCCTTCCTCTATGTTCTCAGAGTCTGCTAGATATTCTATCACACTAGTCTTAAACAAGACTGATTCCAATAATTCCAAATCAGGACAATAACCAAGCTTGCACAGAAGCCAAGTTGCAGCTTCAGTACAGATTTTTAGGCCTGAGCGAAGTAATGATGCAAATTTCCCCATCAAAACAAGGACGCAACAATAATTCTCCCGAATGAAATGCCCTATCTTGCCTTATCTGGTGCTTCCATTAGCCCAGGGGTGGGCAACGTCAGGCCCGTGGGCTGTATAAGGCCCGCGGGACTCCCGCCCGCAAACTCCGCCCCTTCCACGCGATTGGCTCCCACCCGCAAACCCCGCCCCCCAGTGCTTGTGATTGGCTCCCGCCCGCAAACTCCGGCCCCCGGTCCGCAGAAATCCCAGAAGCCCCGCCCCCCACCCACCCCGGTCCCCGGTTATAAATATCCAAATGGCCCTTGGCAGAAAAAAGGTTCCCCACCCCTGCATTAGCCAAATGGAAGAATCAGAAGAGGATTATGCAGTGGAAACCTCTTCCAGCTGCCAGAACGTGTGGTGGATCTTGAAGCAAGGCAAGCAGAAGCAAAGGGTCTGCTTTGCTTCCATGAGGGAGGGAGGGGCGAAGAACATTGCCCCTCAAAGTAGTTTTGAAGAACTGCTTTGCACAAGCCTTCACCAGAACTAAGCATCCCTCCCTCTATAAATATAGAGGGGAAGCAGGTCCAAATCTCATGAGGACCAAATCTCAGATTTTCTGCAGTAGCTCCTCCAAGATCTCACATCGGAATGCTGACATCTGGAAGTTTATGCAGTCTTGTGATGTTTCAGCCATCCCCTCCTCCTCCTCCTCCTAAAAATTCTCATGTTTCGCAGAATTCCATCTAAACATGTTCCAAATTCCACGTAAGTGACCTCCAAGCTGGGCAGTTGTAGACTGTGGCCTGAATGTTCTTATGGCCTTCAGACAACTCTTATCCAAAGTATATACCTCTGGATTATATGCGTCCATCATAAACAGACCACATCTCACAGCAAAGTTATTTTTTATCAAGAGTGCTTTTTTATCCCTGCTTTTAAACATATTTGTAGCTTGGGGGGGGACACTGAACTGAACCATTGTTGCTTTACATTTTATTAATTTATTTAATTTTTATCCCACCGTTATTATTTATTACTTGCTTGTTAACCCCAAATACACACTTCTGGAAAGTGTTTTCTCCCTCTCTCTACAATATATTGTAACTTCTACTCCATTGTAAAGCAATATCAAGTTAGGGAGACTCCCAGCAGGTAGAAATCACGGCTTCGTTTTAATGCCAAATGAACTTCAAAAGCCTGATTTTGCTCTTAGGGGTGATAATAATGTGGCAAATTAAAATAGATACTCACTTCAGCTGCTTTCTCTTCAACTGCTTCTTCCCCCAAAGGTTGGTGTGATCCTCCATCCGTCTCAGTTAATTTTGCAGTAGTATCTTCTGTTTGCTCCTCAGAAAGATCCTTTGTAGAGTCACTGTGTGTGAGCTGGGCAGCCTTATAAATCTGTTTAATGAATGAATGAATGAATGAATAAATGAATGAATAAATAAATAAATAAATAAATAAATAAATAAATAAATCTGCATTCAGTTCACTTTAAGCTACCAACTTGTATCCATTTGGCTTATAATCCAACAGCAATGCTATGAACTGACCTATTTTTCTATATACTTTTTTTTTTACAACTGCTCCAACAATTTGTCCAATTGAACCAGTGAGCCAAATATGGCTTTTAAAGAAAGAACTTTAGTGTAAGATTAAGAGAGCCAGACCTTCTGACGCTCTTCAAATTTCTGGGCCATCAGACGTTCTTCGGCTTTCAGCTTTTCTGTCCTCTCCAACTCTGCAAGAAATTCTTCATGTTGAAATTCTAGGTGGTCCTTTTCTGTCTTTTCCTAGAAGAGCACAAGGGATAGGAAATTTGGGAGGAAAGAGAATTTGATTCAGTCATGCTGAGACAAGCTTTCTTCAACTTTGTTTTTTTTAATGCATCACCTTTTCTTCTTTCTTTCTATTTTCATTATAGCTGTAAATCCAGGATGCCAAGAAACGGATGGGATCTACTGGCCGGCGATCCGCCACTTCTGCAAGTCCTTCAGCCAAGCACATTCCAAGGTTTTCCTTGAGGTATCTGATGTCCATTCCCATCTTCTGCCTTTCACTCTGCATTGATTTAATGCACTGGATTAACTTATACCAAGTTATTTGTTTATATGAAATAAAATAAATTGTTGCAGGCCAGCCCTTAGAATAAATCTACATTCTAATTAAGTTCTTGCAGAGAAGACATTATGCTGGACACCCCTATTTTGAAAGGGTAGTTTTTCTTTTTGTACCTCTTATAAATAATAAACTAAACTAATAAATATCTGATACCAATTGTTAGACCCACACTGAGTTGAGAAATTGAACAAACAAAATTCACTAGGAGAATGGCAGAAGAATGATGGACAAGGGAATCTGTGGATCTATGTAATTGGCAGCAGAATAGAGAGCGTGAAGTGAGAGAGACAAAGAGAAAAGGAAATTAGATTAGTTTTAAAAGAAATATATATATCATTTGCAAAAAAGGTAGAAAAGAAAACATGAGGATTTTACTGAAATATTTGTATTGTACTTGTATTGATGATTGCTTTGTTGTTGTTTTTATCTCAGCTTCTGGAATTTGTATTTTTTGCTGGGTTTTGTTATGGTTGTTAGGCACCTAGAGTCACTTGTTTAAGATGGGCAGCCATATAAATTGAATGAACAGATAAATAAATTGTATATGACTATTTTTACATATGCAAATTCATATTTAAATGAATTCACATTAACATTTCCCTAAATATTTAGGTAAATCGTTTTTTTTTTAATCCGTTCAATCATGTCCAATTCTGCGAAACTGCCTGGACAAGTCCCTGCAGTTTTCTTCGAAAGGTTTTTCAGAAGTGGTTTGCTGTTGCCTCCTTCCCAGGGCTGAGAGGGCATGACTGGCCCAAGGTCACCCAGCTGGTTTTATGCCTAAGGCGGGACTAGAACTCTCAGTCTCCTGGTTTCTGGCCTGTTACCTTAACCACTACACCAGACTGGCACTCTGGTAAGTAGTTATCTGTAGAGTCCTTGGTGCTCTCTGAGCCTTGTTGTTTTCTTGCAGACATTTCATTGCCAGACTAAGCAACATCTTCAGTGCGAAAAGGGAGTGGGACTTGCTCTCTGTTTATATATCCTGGCTTGTCCTGCTTGTGTTGGTAGAGGTGTAGTTCACTCCTTGGGAGTTCCTTGATTGTGCTGTTGTTTGCTGCTTGATTGAGTAAGTCAGAGCTTTCCAAACTTTTTATGTTGGTGACACACTTTTTAGACATGCATCATTTCGTGACACACTCTTACAGCAGGGCACAAGGCAGGCACTAGGACCTGCATGGAATCACAGCAGGTTTGGAGGCAGCATGGCACAAGGCAGGCACTAGGACCTGCGTGGAATCCTGGCAGGGCTCGGAGGCAGCAGCAGCCGCGACACACCCAGACACTGCAGCCGACACACTAACGTGTTGCGACACACAGTTTGGAAAGCTCTTGAGTAAGTTAATAGTTCCTTGATTAAGGTACAATGTACTGTTTGATTGTTCATCTGGTGTTAATCCTGGTGTTAATCTTTGCATATCTGGGTGTTGATTGCTGGCGAGGAGGTGTTCTGGTCTTCTGGCTTTTCTATTGTCTCTCAAGAATGGTATGTAAATGTTGTTTACCTCTATGTGTCTGTTGATGGCTGCTTTGTCTGAGTGCCAAGCTTCCAGGAATTCTCTAGCATTTTTGGATTTGGCTTAGTTTAGGATGCTCACAGTTTCCCAGTTGAAAGTATGGTTAAGTCTGTCCATGTGTTGTGAGATTAAGGAGTTTTCATCATGTCTTCTGACTGCTAGTTGGTGTTCGTGGATGCGTTCTGCTAGTCTTCTGCTGGTCTGTCCTACATAGTGGCTGCTACAGTCCTTACACTGTATGTTGTAGATAACTCCTGTTTTTTGTTCTTGGGCTACTGGGTCTTTTGGGTTACTTATCAATGTTCTTTTTATATATATATAAATTTTATTAGGATTTTAAAATCCATAGTTAAAAGTTAGAAACTGAAAAAGAAATAGAAATACAAAATAAAGAAAAAGAAAAGAAAAAGTGTAGTAAAGTAAGAGAAAGAAAAAGATATGAAAAATAGGTAACTTCCAATCTATCTCTGGTCATGTTGATAAAAGAATCTGCCTTAAATGTTGGTTTTTCATACAATAGATAGAAATAATTCTTTGTCTAATATACTCTATTATATTTAATCTAATCTTCAAAACCCCATGTAAGCTTCGCCCCTCCTGCATTTCGCAAATAGTCCATCAATGGTTTCCACTCTTTGAGATATTGATAATTTGAGTTGGTTGGTTTGTGTGCTACAGTGATGCCGTGTGGTTGTAACAGTCTATTAGTAGTTTCTGAGATGTTTCTGATGTATGGCAGTGTAATCCTTTTCACAGCTTCTGTTGGTTTTGCTGTGGTGGGTTGCGTGGTCAGGCACTTTTTGATAAAGTTGCGTGGATATCCATTTTGCTGGAAGATGCTATATAAGTGGTCTGTTTCCTTTTTCTGGTGTTCTGGGTTGCTGCAGTGTGTTTGTGCTCATCTGAATAGTGTTCTTACACAGCTCCTCTTGTGGGAAGTTGGGTTATTGCTTTGGTAGTGGAGCACTTGGTTAGTGTGGGTAGATTTCCGGTAGACTTGTGTTTCTAGAATGCCATCATTCCTCTACTGATGAGGATGTCCAAGAAGGGTAGTGTGTTGTTGTTTTCTTCTTCCCTTGTGAACTTTATTCCTTTGAAGATGTTGTTGATGGTTTCATGTGTTTCTTCCAGTTGATCCTTTTTTATTATGACAAAGGTGTCATCTACATACCGGATCCATACTTTGGGTTGTATGTGTGGGAGTGCTATCCTTTCTAGACGTTGCATTACTATCTCTGCTATGAGTTCTGAGAGTGGTGATCCCATGGGTGTTCCTTTGATTTGTTGGCATATTTGTCCATCAAACTGAAAGTAGGTGGTGAGGCAGATGTCGATGAGGTCCATGATTCTGTGTATTTTGATCTTGGTGTATCTAGTTAGGTCAGGTGTGTTACGTAGAACTGCTGCCATGGATTCAATCGCTAGTGCTTGGTCTATGGATGTAAAGAGTGCTCTAAAATAGTTATCATGTTGTATACTCATATCTATGCTTACATCATATTGCACAATACTTATGCCGAATTTACATAACTTTGTACCAAGAGATTTATAGAGACCAAATTTCCAAATAGGTCCCAGTCAGTCCTCATAGCAGTGAAATGCCTCTTCAAAGATAGAAGGCAAAGTAGATCACTGTGAAATAGGCATCCTGCCAACCTTGTAAAATGAAATAGAATAAAATAAAATGACAAAGTTGAACTCAACTCCCTGTGGATTACATGGACCCATCCATCCATCTTGGTCTAGCAATGCTTTCCGTTGGGATGATTGTTTCAACTTCCCACTCTAATCTAGACCTCTGGGCTTTCCTCGTGGTGTTCCATCCAAGTTCTGACCAGGCCCACTCTTGCTTAGCTTGTTGCTTGCTGTCAGCTCCATCTTTGTAGATCAACAACAAGTTGTACCCCTTTAGACCCAACAAAATTTAATGACTCCAAGTGAGGCAACACTTTTATCCTTCATTCTGATGACAGAATAGAAGCCGCACCTCAGCAGCTCCCATGGAGTATTTCTGTTGTTGGAAAGGAACCATCAAAGGGCAGCACATACTAGAATGCATACACGGAGCTGTGTTTTTCTCCAGACCACTCTATAATGTAGGAATATATTTGCAACCCAGGCAAAACTTCTCAGCAAGAAAAAAGACCTCCAAAAATGTCGCAAGGAACACCTTTTCAGCGTCTCATAAAACAGCTATGCAAAAAACCAAGACGGCCAAAAAAATTCCTTCTTTTCAGAAACTCTTAGACTTAGAATTCATGCGGAGGGAATAGCGCGGCTGGGCAGGGAAGCTATTCAAGATTTAAAATATGCACACTTTGCGCTCTGATTCCTCCAGCCTGAAAGACTCACCTTCAGCTCGGCTGAACTCTTTCCTCGCTTTCTGCATCGCCTGAGAAAGATCAGGCTGGAAAAGAAAGCTGGCTCCCTTGCAATCGCTCGCTAATACCATTAACCTTACTGCAATCGTCGCACCTGGATTTTGCTACAGGCGCGCGGTCTCGGCGTTCCTTCGTCGCCTGGCAACCAAACACCTGGCTCGGATCCCACCCACCCCGGGCACGTGACGCCACGGAGCCTTCTGCATCACGAATCCGGGGTGGAGGGAGAATCTGATTGGCTGATGAGTCCCATTGAGAAAGAAAAGAAAAAGATTTGCTTGGGAAAGAAAAGTTGTGCCTTAAAACTCCGGCATAAAAGCGCTGCAAGTTTATACAGTGTGTCGATGAATGGAGGAAGAATAGCTTTCTGCATTCCAGATAAGGGCTAAATGTGATGAATTGCCTTCTGTGGTGGGTCCCTTCCAACCCTATGATTCTATGAGTTCTCCTTCTGATGCCTGGTGAATTGGGAGGTCTTCAGTTGCCAACTAAAAAGCCCATCTGGGCTGTTCCACCTGGACTTCATTTGGGGTGGAACTCTAAACCTGGAGGGCTATCAGACATACCCTTCTGTGAACCACGCACCTGTGAGCAGCCCCCCGCTCCCCCCCCCCAGGTCTCAGGGAAAGGGGTAGGTGGTGTGGGAAGACAACCTCATAATCTGATAGAAAATGTAAGGCAGGACTTTGGCTACCGATGGCAGTCCTCCTGTGCTTGTAACAAGGAGAGCAAAGGAAAGGCTGGTGCCTTCTCTAGGACCAGCGAAGTGGGAGGCGTGCTTGTGTTTTTGCCTTCTGGATAATAACACTAGGAGTCAGTCCCGATATACAGTATTTGGAAAGTGGAGCTCAGCTGCTTCATGGACACATCCATGCAGTTTTATTGCCTTCCTCTGGGATGGAGTTTTAAACTTCTTGCTCTAGTTTATAACCCTGAAAATTCTGATCTTCCATGGAAGGATTTATCAGGTCCAACCCTGCCAAGTTGTTTGAGGTCAGCTAAGGTTGCGGGGGGGGGGGGGGGGGGACGGGACGGGACCTTTCTTTCTTGGCGATCACTCGTAGCCGAGTAAGATTGTCTTCCAAGGGTAAAATTTTAACAGTGGATCCGTAAGAGGCTATAAAGGCCAATTCTGGATCCGCACAACCTCCCATAATGAGGGCATAGGTTTCCGGGTGGGAGACGGTCATGATGAGGGTTTGCCTGAGGTACCTCCTCTTAGCTCATTTCTCCCTTTCGCCCTGTACTCATGCTTCTTCAAAGTCCATAGCACCATTAATAAAGGATGATCTCCAACTGAAACGCTCATGAGTTAGGGCTTCCCAGTTCTCAATGCTGATATTACATTTTTTTAAATGAGCTTTGAGAGTGTCTTTGAATCTCTTTTGCTGTCCACCAATATTCCATTTTCCATTCTTAAGTTGGGAGTAAAGTAGCTGCTTTGGAAGACGATGGTCAGGCATTTGAACAACACGGCCGGTCCAGCGAAGTTGATGTTGGATGATCATTGTTTCAATGCTGGTGGTTTTCGCTTCTTCTAATACGCTAACATTAGTCCGCCTATCTTCCCAAGTAATTTGCAGAATTTTTCGGAGGCAGCGTTGATGGAAGCTTTCAAGAAGTTGGAGGTGGCGTTTGTAGAGGGTCCATGTTTCACAGGCGTACAGAAGGGTTGGTAGTACAATGGCTTTGTAAACAAGCATTTTGGTCTCCCTGCGAATGTCCCGATCCTCAAACACTCTACGCTTCATTCGGGAGAAAGCTACACTCGCAGAGCTCAGGCGATGCTGAATTTCAGCGTCGATGTCGGCTTTTGTAGATAGATGGCTGCCGAGATAAGAAAAGTGGTCGACATTTTCTAGTAACACACCTTTAAGCTGGATTGATGGCGCTGCAGAGAGATTGGTTCGAACTTGCTGGTAAAGCACTTTGGTTTTTTTAATGTTAATCGAGAGGCCATCGAGGGGGGACCTTTACCTTTTTAAGGTTGACTACATCCTGCCACCTACTGGTGAATATATATCACAGACATAGACTGAGTAGATCAGTGTTTCTCAACCTTAGCAACTTTAAGATGCGTGGACTTCAACTCCCAGAATTCCCTAGCCAGCATGCATAAATTCTAGGAGTTGAAGTCCACACATGCTGGCTGGGGAATTCTGGGAGTTGAAGTCCACGCATCTTAAAGTTGCCAAGGTTGAGAACTGGGATGGAAGGATGGATGAATTCTCATTCTCTCTCTCCTCTCTCTCGTCAATATATATCACAGAAAAATTGTTAGAGATGAGAAATAAGAAAAAAAGAACAGCAGCATATTTCACTATACTAATTTATATTTACTTAGAACTATTGGGGGGGGGGGAATGGCTGTATCCACCCTCCCTCACTTAATTTAGATTATTGTTATGTTTCATTTGCTTTGTTTTATTAAATTAATAGGGAATGCCTTCTCATCAGTAGCTATTAATAGTGGACGTTGAAATCTTTACGCTGGATTAATTTCTTGCCAGATGTCTATCATGTGGGTAAAAAAAAACACGCCAAGAATATTACTAACGTGATCACAAATTTTATCCATAAAATAAGCCAACAACTTTTCTTTTCATCACAAGTAGCTTTTAAAAAAGATACTGAATTAATTTACAGAGATAGTAATTTATAATATAGATAGTGTAGTGAACTCAACAGTGCCTTCCCCCCCCCAATCTATACAAAGATCTGATGAGAGATTAATATGGCATAAATATAACATAAACACACACACATACACACACATACATATCCCCTCCCCTCTTTTTTTTCTCCCTGCACAAGGCATAATATCTGGTCAGAATCAGATATAGTGGAGTCTAGGGAGATGCAGTATTGCTGCGTTGCTAAGATACAAAAGTAGCATCCTGTCCCTTGGATATCCACAAAGCTTCTTCCAATAGGTGGAGAGTAGCAAGAAGAACAAATTACGTGCATTTATTTTCAAATTAATAAAACACTTTTTCAAATTAATGTGGGTCTGGTTTTGGAGGAGTAGCCTATCAATGTTCTTAAGCAGAGCTCAGACTAAAATAGCAGTTAGCTTGTTTTCTATTTGAATAGGATTCTGGGTTCTGTACTGAATGAGTACAACTGTAGGCCAGTTCTCAAATACCGATTTCTGAAAGGGTAAAACCATCTTGGTATCATTCCAAAGTCTTTATTTCTTCCTCTTCCTCTTCCTCTTCCTCTTCCTCTTCCTCTTCCTCTTCCTCTTCCTCTTCCTCTCCCTCTCTTCTTGATGGTTTTCTTGATGGCTCAAGAAAACAACTTAAAATTATTAGTAATGGAAACATAATGGGAATTTATTATTCAACTTATTTTTTTTAAATTTTAATAGATCTCTAATCTAGGGATACTTGGAAACCAAAAATGGAGAGCGCCTACCTCAGAAAATACCTGGGCACTTGCTTAGTGGAAGGCCTTGCTGAAGTTGCGGAACATCGACCATCGGATCCTATATTGTACCTGGCCCACTGGATTTACAAATATAAAAAGAATATGATTGAAGAACTGCAGGTGGGGTTTCCGCTTCTAATCTTCTTCTTGGTGTTCTGCACAATTTGAAAGCAGCTCAGGATTTCTGCAGTTTCATGGCGTGGACAGTGTTTGGGAGCTGAGTCTTTGTTTCTAGTTCTGTCAAGGTCTGAAAATAATTTTTTTCTTTAACATGTGCAGTCAGATTCCCCATTGGCAGGAGCTCCTACTTCACCAGGCCTCCCAGCTCCTGGGTTTGAGATCTTTCAAGGGGAAAAGGTTGTGTGATGGCTTTTCAGCTCTCCCTCATGGCAACAGCTTTGTCCCTTCCCTTCCCTTCCCTTCCCTTCCCTTCCCTCCCCGCTCCCTCCCTCCCTTTCATCAGAGAAATGCACACGCATGGAGAGAAGGAAAGGGAGTTTTGTTACTCCAGCTCCAGGCACAGCCAAGATTAAATAAAGTTATTTGCTCCTTATTCTGTGTTTTGAGGCTGGCTAAAATGAAGAGAAAAATCAAGGGGATTGGGGACTGCCTTCAAACTGCTTCTGAAGGATTGATGGGGTGAAATCTCCCTCCTTTTGACATACATTTGGTCCACTCCTTTTAGAAAACGGGTGGCAGTCTGAAAATAAAATGGAAGGGGGGTGGTTTGTCTGCTCCCCTTCTTCCATTGTACTCCACTCTATTTGTATGCAGAACTGGCGCTGAGTTCTCTCTACTTCCACCCATAGAACCTGATTTTCTAAAAGGCACTGCAGTTGTGGGAACTGTCAAATGTTTGTTTTATTGCACTCTTAGAGGAAATTAGACAGGGAAGAACTGGAGCGAGAGCGGGAGGAGGCTCAAAAAGAAGTGGAAATGTTAGAAAAAATGAAAGAAGAAGAACTTTTGATTCAACAAAAGCTGGAAGGAGAGAGACAGGTAGGATAATTTTTTTAAAAATGTAGATATGCGTGTTATCACTGTTGTTTAAGTCTTCTGATTATATAATTTAGACTGTGGGTGCCTGCATGTTCCCTGATTTAAAATATTTTTATTTTGCAATGTTGATTTTGCCACATTATTTGAGCCATCTTCTTAAAATGAACCAATTCCATATGTCATATCTCAGGGCAGATTCAACCAAGGCTGGTTCATAGATGTAAAATGTAAATGTTGTTATTGTGTCCAGATATGCATGTATCAATACAACAATTACAGTCATCTGTTTTTCTTCTGACTGCCCTAGAATTATGCTGCCTATCCGAGCCTGCATTTTGTGGCATAAAGACACAGATACATTTAAAAGATCTAAACATTTTAATCTATTATGATTTACTATTCATTTACCATTCATTCATTCATTCATTCATTCATTCATTCATTCATTCATTCATTCAGTGTTTACTCCCACATATTGAGGTTGAATGAACTTTGTTAAATGTGAAGCTATGGTTTAAGTTTAGGAGATTATTATGCTCAGAAATGTAGAAAAGCAAAGATGCAACATTAAATCATTCTTGCTTTCAGCGGACATAGGCTGGGTTTATGTAATTCCCTAAGCCAAAACCAACCACCCTCCTTCAAAAAAAGGCAAAAGCCAATGCTTGTATTATGGCTGACAGGGCTGAATGCATCCAGCCCCTGCGGTTTAAAACTTATGTGCAGTCTATGACTTAGTGATGCTGTTTAAAACTAAGGTTTCTTCTTCCTGGCCACATTAAAGTGCTTTCCTCCTCCAATTCTTGAGGGAGCAGAAAAGTATATCATTTTTGTTTTGTTACTAAGGCAGCCTATTCTGGGACAGATTAAGGAAAGTTTAGGAAAGTGATTGGTGGGTTTCCGGGCTTCATTTACCTTCCACCCAACGTTACTAGTGAGCTGGAACAATAGCCACCAATGTTTTATTTATATTTATTTGTTTATTTAATTTATATGACCGCCCATCTCCCCCAACGGGGAACCTTTTCCTTAATATGGAGCTGGACTATTGGAGGGTGAGTTTTAACAGATGGCTAGAGTAAGGGGCTTAAAAAGGTAAAGGTCCCCCCCGCATATTTGTGCAGTCATGTCCGACTCTAGGGGCCGGTGCTCATCTCCGTTTGTTAGCCGAAGAGCCAGCGTTGTCTGAAGACGCTTCCTCTTTCCATTTCCAAGTTGTCTGAAGACGTTTCCACGGTCATGTGGCCGCATGACGCACACGGAACGCTGTTACCTACCCACTGAAGTGGTACCTATTCATCTACTTGCATTTGCATGCTTTCAAATTGCTAGGTTGGCAAGAACTGGAGCTAGTGCGGGAGCTCACTCCATCACACAGGGCTAGGGATTCGAACCTCCGAACTTGCAATCTTCCCATCGACAAGCCTGGCGTCTTACCCGCTGAGCCACCACACCCCTAGCTGGATCTATAGCAGCCCTTTATGGAAGCATCTTTCCAAACACTTTAAGAGTACTCCCAAATAAGTAAAGATAAAGGTTTTCCCCGCACATTTGTGCAGTCGTGTCCAACTCTAGGGGCCGGTGCTCATCTCCGTTTGTTAGACGAAGAGCCAGCGTTGTCCGAAGACGCTTCCTCTTTCCATTTCCAAGTTGTCTGAAGACGTTTTCACGGTCATGTGGCCGCATGACGCACACGGAACGCTGTTACCTACCCACTGAAGTGGCACCTATTCATCTACTTGCATTTGCATGCTTTCAAATTGCTAGGTTGGCAGGAGCTGGGTCGAGTGCGGGAGCTCACTCCGTCACGCGGGGCTAGGGATTCGAACCTCCGAACTTGTGATCTTCCGATCGACAAGCCTGGCGTCTTACCCGCTGAGCCACCACGGGGCTTAGCCATCTGTAAAAACTTGCTTTGATCTTGCACAACTGTTCTGCATGGGTGTGTTCAGCTGATGGTCGGGCTTGTTTTGGTGTAGCGTTACTGAGGCAGAGCGCTCCTTGAGAATATCACTCTTCTGGAACAGGGCTAAACCGTGTTTACCCCACACAAAAAGGCAACCTCTCCTCCCAAAGGAAGCCGCTCTGTTCTTCCCTAACCCCAGCTCTGGCTGAGAACAAACTTCTGGGGAACCCGGAGTTGGCACCAATTTGCACTCTCGTGTTTGCCTGGCATGCGTTCAAGGGACTGAGGTCAGAGAGTGGAAGTGGCAGATGCACATCAGGTAGATAAGGGAAGCCACTGAATTGCGATCAGATGGGTGGATCTTGGCCAGTCACTCTCTCCCAGCCCTGGGAAGCAGGCAATAGCAAACCACTTCTGAGAAACCTTGCCAAGACGACTGCAGGGACAGGAGTCAAAAACTGACTCAAAGACACCCCCCCCCCAAAGATAATAGATACATTTTAGATTAATAGACTTATTCACTTGATCTTCTAGCTTAAACATTAAGGAGATAATTTATGTAAACTATATTTTATGTTATTAATACCTAGTGCTACATATACAACATTAATTTTTGAAAATTGTTTATTTTATGCTTTATGCTGGTCAACAACCAAAGCTGCCCTTTGCTGAACATACCATAGAATAAGTACCCTAACATTCAATTCAGGGTGTTTGTTCTGGCAGTGACTTTTCTATGTCATTTTTCAGGGATGGATCAGATGGGTGGATCTTGGCCAGAGACACTCCTGGCCACCTTTTTGGCAATTTTCAAAGCCTGATCGGTTTTGTCCCCCTCTCTCTAGTCAGGTTGTGCTTTTTTTTGCAGGGGGGGGAGGGCTCTTTCTTTACATCCTAGATCAGTGTTTCTCAACCTCAGCACCTTTAAGATGGGGGGACTTCAACTCTTAAAGCTGCCAAAGTTGAGAAACACTGTCCTAGATGAATTACTGGGATGAGGATGGGAGAGAGAGAGAGGCAACCAGATCATTCCTTTCTCCTTGTCCTTCCCCCATATACTAGGCACACACTCATACCCAAGGACTCTCTCAAGCCAGTGCTGGTCCCATTTTTCTAGTCAGAAAGATCCAGTCAGGCATTATTACCACCAGAAGCCTCTCTGGAAGCCAGGAATCGGGTCTCTGCTAAAGTACAAGTCAAAATACACTTGATGGGCAATGCTGAGCAGCTGGAGAAAAGGGAGTGTATCTATGCCAGCCTCATGTGGCCAAGAGGAGCTGAGCAGAGCCCTTAGCCCTGACTGAGTCATTGACCTCATCATTAGTGACATGAGGCAGAACATTCGTATGGCAACGTTATTGTCAAGAAAATGGGGAAAACACAATTTTAAAATTGGAATGGCTAAAGATGACCAAAAGCTGCCTCTGCATTGGATTAGAGGTTAGATGAAGGCAACGTCATGAGGACATGTCCTTCATAAACACTTAGCAAGGCATCTGCCACGCCATGATCAGAAGGATGTGAGGATGAGCCTTAAGTATCAAGTCTCTCTTCCATAACATTCAGAATTTAACACCAGAGCTTCCATCGTTCTTTTCATTTTTATGTCCCCCCCCACTTTTTTTTTCATGGTATGCACACAGGCAAACACTTCATATGCGAACTCTTTCATCTGAACCAAGGTAGCCCCAAGGGAGTGCATCTTTTCTAATTTAAAAACTTGTATGAAATGGTTGCAGGCCCAGATGGAACGAGAACAGGAAGTACGGGAGAAGATGGAACGAGAGAAGACAGATGAGCTCTTACAGGAGCAGAAACGACAGGCAGAGTTGGAGGTAAGAGAAACATCCCTCCCCATATTTTCCCCCCAAGAAAGATAGTCCCAATGAGGAGGAACCAGGCTAGTCCACCAAAGGTGGCCTTGGTTAGGAGAGAAAATGCTGACTCCTTGACATTGTCTTATTTCCAGTATGAGGTGCATATTTCATTACCATCCCGCAACTTTCTTGACTTAAAGAGAAGGATGGAAAAAGAGTCCTGTCCCTCAGTTGATGCAGTTCCCCAATAGCCCAATGATGGCACTGCAGTTGAGGCCACCCAGTCAATTGATTATATGTCTCCATTGTTCCATGGACTTGTGCACACCCAATGCCACAATGAAGAGAGCTAGTATATGGCTCTGTTACATCTAGGTCTGCACATTTTGAACTTAGTCCTGGCCTTCTGAACATAGTGACTTCTACTTCAGGAGCAGTTTCCAAAGGAATAGCTTCTTTTTCCAGAGACATACCAACTGATTAACCAAATCAAGCTCTTAAGATTCTCACTTCTCACCAGGTGGAAGGAGGGGAAAAATTTCTCCCTTTCGATTCCATTCTATTTCTTATTTTTTGCAGAGTGGGCAAATTTTGATTGTCAAACCTGAGGGTACTTTTGTTTTAAAGTTTGTTGTTTATTTATTTGTTCAATAAACTGCCTACTTGGAAGGAGACACCTTACTCATAAAATTTGCATGTATTTTGATGCACATTTTTGCAGTTCTGCATAATATAGTTTTTTTTCCCAATTTTCCTTTTTTTAATAAGAATTTTATTAAGTTTGAGACAAAGATAAAAACTACAAAAAAGCAAGAAACTACAAAAAGGAAAAAAGGAAAAAATAAAAAAGTGTAAAACACAAGAAAAAAGAATTTTAGAAATTACATACAAAGGTGACTTCCAACTTTCAACAGCAGGAATATACAGCAATTTCCATAATCAATCCCTTACTCTAAATCAAACCAAGATCACATTATTTCTATAAATCCTTCCATTAGCACATATACAAATCACTAATGCAATTGCTCCTTCCCCTTATATGAAAAAAAGATATATATATATATACATACACACACACACACACACACACACACACACATATATATATATATATATATATATATATATATGAGTTTCTAAATCAGCTTCCCTCCCTCATAAGACAACATTCATTTAATTATTTCCTTCCTACCACTATTCTATATATTTCTGTCCACTATAATAAAAATCAAATTATAAAAACATATAAATTTTCTGCTTCTATAATTAATAATACTACTACAATCTTAACCCTATTAAACCTAAAAAACAAGCAATTATTATTATATCTTATAGATATCTTGTAAATCTTACAAATCAAACAGACCTTAACAAAAATCCAGTAAATCTTAATCCAAATCATTAAAGAGAAATGAAATCATAATAACCTCATTATCCATCCAATTGCACATTCTTAAATTTTTACCCCACTTCAAAATAAACCAGGACATTTACATATCTCCCTATTACACCCAAGGCATTTTTCTTGCAGTAATCAAACAGCCCAACTGCCCCCCTTAAAAACTCAGACTTCTCAGCAAAAAAACTCCCACAAAACAGGTTCTTTTCTCTCCCAAAACATTTTCTCAGCAAGCCATAACATTCCAACAGATAAACAAATCTCCTTGTAATCTGAAGTTCAGACTGTTGCTTTAACCCCTTCAGCACCAAAATATAGTCTTTGTCTGGCATTGCTCCAATCTCTCTGTCAACAGAAAGATCTCCATCCCTGTCGAAATCTCCATCTTCTTCCATCACATCTTCAGCCAGACAACACACTTTAGAAATAATATCTTCCCCAATGTCCTGAATATTCTGCAGAATAGCTTGACAGGTATCACAAAAGATCTGTTTAAAATCAGAGCGAAGCTTACCAGGGAATTCTGAGAGAATCTCCTTGAAATCTTCCATGCTTCAGGCAGTAGATTATGGTGCCCCTTGCGCAGATAGAAGTTAATGAGTTAATGAAAGACTTCCAAGTGAAATTGAAACAGGAGAAAGTGTACTAACAAGCATTCATGGACATTCATTTTCTTTTTATTAGTACATGCATTTTTGGGTAACCCTTCCCCTATTTTTTTAAAAAAATATTGTTATTGATGAACTACTTCACAAAATTCAATAGCTACAAATTTTGAACAATAACACTTCAACTTTTATTCATTCAAAAATGTGACATTAGATTTGTTAGCTTTCAATGCAAGCTAAATGCAAAATACATTCCCCATCCCACAACTGTGTGTTTAAATAATGTTTTTATAATATCAATAAAAGTAGTTCTGACCTAATAGTTATTGAGTAATGGGGAAATAATTGAAGTTACATATTGACACTTTCTTTAAAATATTTTAATTCATAGAATCATAGAGTTGGAAGGACCTTTGAAGTCTTCTAACCTAATCCCCTGTTCAGTGCAGGATCCACTATACAGTGACATCTGACAAATGACCTCTAGTAAGGAGAACTCACCATTTCATGTGGCAACCTGTTCCACTGACTAACAGCTGGTACTGTTTGTAGGAATTCTGGAATGGTAATACCAGAACTCCACGCAACTTCTTATTAGTATATAGCAGAGCAGAAGCGTTCCCATAAACTTGCACAAGGCTTAATCAGTTCAAAAAACACAAAATAAACACACTTCACACATTAATGTAAAGTAACATAAAAAGAGCTTACAGTTTTATTGTAACTCACAGTTTCTTAGTAGAAACAGTCCATGCGTGCGAGCAATAGGTTCTGACGAGACCCACATGCTTCTTAATGTGGCCCACCTGAATGGAAGTGTGAGCAACGTGGACAGCCATAGCTGACCATCCTTCTTGGTAAGAGATTCAAACAGGAAAGAGGAGAAGAGAAGGGAACAGGAACAGGAAATCAGGATTCAGCCCCTCCCACACAAAGCAAGTAAGATTAGGTTACAGCAGAGGCTGCCTCCTCCTTCAAGTTTGTGTGAGACGTGCTTGGTTGAAACCTTATATCTCTAACACTGTTAGGAAGTTTCTCCTGATGTCCTTCTTTCCAGTTTTATTTTTTTCCTAAGTTCAGATAAGAAACAGAATAATCACACTGAATAGAATTCAGGAGATAAATCAGCGGATCTGTGCAGGAAAAATGGATGGGAATACAGAAGAGTTTTGATATGTTAATATACAAGTCTGTTACATCTTTAAAAAAATTGCACAGGAAGACTATTGGATGCACTTGATACTGTCTACTGAGCTCAGTATTCTTTTTTTAAAAATAAAGTGGGCAATAGGTTACACTTTGATTTGATAAATGTACAGTATATCTTGTCAGCTTTGTTTAACTGAATACAATGTACAGTTCAACATTCCCCAACAGAATTCTGTCCATATTAATTGGACTGTAACTCCCATCATCACCAGCCTATATAGATTGGCAAATGAGTTTTTGTTCTAGGCGAAGACTGCAGCTGAAAAGGAGGTAACTTCAAAGACTTTGGCTGAGCTAACTGACAAATACGGTGCTCCTCATTTGAGTAGGGTTGATGAGATAGATGAAATGGAACACTCTGAAGTAAGTACTGTACAATACTCTGTCCATCCATCCATGTCTGATCTCTCTCTCTCATCACTCTCTCTGTCTCTCTCTGTCTCTCTATCTCTACATCTAACTCTATATATATCTCTATCATCTCTCTCTCTCTCTTTGAATTTTGTATACTACTGTAATCCCATAATAGATTCCCAACAGTTAACAATATCAAGCATAAAACCATAACCCAACAACGTGTAAAACTCACAATTCAACAATCAGTTTACCCATCAAGCCAAGAGTATCTGTTTCGTTCCTGCCCTGAAAGCTTCCAGAGTGATTCTATCTTTACCAGCTTTCAGAAAACTATCAATATGGATGCCAGCATGGCCTCAGTGGGAAGACTACTCCATAGTACTCCATCCATCCACCCCCCCCCCAAACATTGCTTCTGGGCCCCAGTACCTCTTACCTTCCCGCAAAAGAGGGACTATTAAAGACTTCTCCAATGAAGACTGTTATCAGGTGGGTCAGTTCAACTTGGAAGCCATCTAGAACTTGATAGGTAAAAACCAACATTTTGAATTGCACCCAGAATCTTATTGGAAGCCAATGCAGAGCCTGGAGGACCAGTGTTATGGGCCTGGGGTGGGTCTCCCCAGGAAACAAATGAGGTGCTGTATTTTGTATGAACGATAGTTCCTAAGCTTCATGGGCTTCCTTCTACTTTCTTTCGGAGCCCAAGATACTGTTCACCAACCCATTTTCCCTTTGCCCATTTTCCTAGACAAGTGGGTACCCTTCCAAATAAGGCAATGGGCTACAGTCTCCACTGATTTTATATTTTATCAGTGCTGACGTGGAATCCTTAGGTAGTCCTGAAAAGATAATGTTAGATAACGTTCACGCTGAAAAACAAGAGCTACTTTTTCAAAGAATCTTTTATTAGAACTTTCAGAATCAGAACATGAAGAAAGGTATCAGCAGCCAAAGTTAGTATCTGCAATTATCTCTTATATTTATCTAATGCTGTACATTTTTTTTACTGTTCTACTCCCTTAGTGATGGTTTTTATTTATTTATTTTTACCATGGATGTTTTAAATTGGTACATTTTTCTGCAAGCCGCCGAAAGTCTTTCGGACTGCAGTGGCATCAAAATGCTTTAGATAAATAAATAAATAATCAGGTTGCTTTGCTGTGCTTTACGAATTCCAGTAATCCTACAAAATCAGCTTCAGACTTTCTCTCCTCTCTCTCCTTCCCCTTTTTCTAATTTTTAGCATGCCATGACTACTGTAGCTGATTCTGAGGAAGATCAATAAACCTTTTGCTGTAGATTCCAGAAATGTCATGACTTTCTGCGAACATGGATGAGCCACATCAAGGAGACTTAGAATAAGTTAATATAGTTAAGTAGATTGAGAATTAAAAATAAATCAAAACTAAAAAGTAGCCTAACATAGTTATTTTCTTATTGTAAGATATAATATTTTCATGATGTAATGGTAAGATAATGATAAAGTCTTCTTAGAGTCGGTCTCAAATCTAAGCTGAGTTTCTTAGAGTCATTCTCAACTCTAAGAGGTGAATTGATATGTTCATGTAATTTTCTGGGCAACAGTACCAAAGAGACTTGCTGTAGCCTTCTTAGAGATGATATCCTGATGATTTCCCACCCAAGTACTAAACTAGCCCCCATCCTGTTTGCCTTCCAAGCTTAGACATGGTCATCCAGATGTTGCCATCTGCTGAGATGACCAAACCATCTGACTCCAACAAGAGTATCTGACCTAAATTAGGATGTTCCTTTCAGCTGCTTTAGCAATTTCTTTACTGAACTTAAATTGGTCAAAACGTAGATTGTTAGGTAACCATCTCTCACTGCCATATAACAACGCGGGCAGAAGCACTTGCATTCTTGAAGAAGCAGTTTTGGCTTCTTCTAAAAGGGCGTGCTTCATCTGAAAACACACTCTTTGTAATGGACTTTGACAGTAATGGACTTGTGCTGAAAACTGCCTTGCAGAATTTAGGGATACATCGCATAGCTTAATCTCAGTGTTGCAGATCCAGTTTGCCTTAGATTTCTGACAAAATTCTGAAGTATGTCCTGTATCTAAGGATGTGGATGGCATCTCTCTCTCTCTCTCTCTCTCAAATTTATTAAGTAAGATTAGGTTGTATAATTTTTATTTTGTATCCTAATTAGGCTGACCATATTACCTTCAGACAAAAACGGGACATTTGGGATGGCAAAACGGGACAGGGTCTTATGCCACCATGCCGGCCTCCAAACCCCGCCCCCCAGTCCACGCAATTGGCTCCCACCTGCAAACCCTGCCCCCGCCCCACACGATTGGCTCCCGCCTGCAAACCCCGCCCCCATCAGCGTGATTGGCTCGGATTTTAATTTTTTTTTATTTTTAAAGCGTTTTTTTTCTTCTAGCAGTAAATGGTGCGGCAGAGCTGGTGTGTTTGGGGGAGGCCGGAGTACACACACTGTGCACACAGCACCGTCATCGGCCGGGGAACAAGGGGCGGGGATGGAGGCCCACCACTGCCCCATCCCCCTCGGGCTTGGCCGAGGGAGGGAGGAGAGTCGCTGCTGCTGCCACCGCCACAGAGCAGGAGAAGCAGGAGGAGCCGGCTGCGCTCGGCTGCTTCAACCACACCACTCCGCCCCTTGCTGCCCACTGAAGCTCCCCAGGTGGCCGGCTCCTGCTTCTCCTGCTCGGCGGCCCAACAACTCTCCTCCCTCGGCCAAGCCCGATCAGATGCACATACACACATTTTTCTTCTTATATCTCTTTCCCCCCCCGCCCCCCCTATGTTTGTATTTTTATTTTTATAGTTTATTAATCTCTACTTAATATTATATTCTTTTTTAATATATATAGAAGAAAGAAGAAAAACGTAAATCAAGTATTTACACAATTTTTTGTTAAGAAAACTGGAGGTATTTTAATGAAATGTACGTATGTATTGTATGGTAAAGATGTATAAGTCAAAAATTAAATTTGAAATAAATACTTAATAAATCAGTAATATAACATAAGAGAAGAAAAAGAAAATAGTGATAAGGTTAGAAATAGATATATATAAATAAAGTAGTTAGAAAGGGTTAGAGGAAGAAGGGAAGAGGGAAACAGGGAAAATAATTTAGAATAAAGATATGTTATATGAAATATATTAGATAATGAATATTATAAATCAAATGTAAACATGTATACATAAATGTAGTTATTGTTATGTGTTATATGTTTTATGTTGAATGTAAATAAAATTAAAATTTTATATTAAAAAAAAAAGATACACACACACTCACAGGACAGACTGCCCTCAGCAGGAGCCGGCCGTGCTGGGAGGCTTCAGACATACCACTCCGCCCCTCGCCACCCGCTGAAGCCCCCCAGCAAGGCCAGCTCCTGCCAGGGCAGTCTGTCCTGTGAGAGTGTGTGTGTGTGTGTGTGCATCCACACCACTCCGCCCCTTGCTGCCCGCTGAAGCTCCCCAGGGTGGCCACTCCTGCTTCTCACACACACACACACTCACAGGACAGACTGCCCTGGCAGGAGCTGACCATGCTGGGGGGCTTCAGCGGGTGGCGAGGGGCGGAGTGGTGTGGCTTAAGCCCCTCAGTGCGGCCGGCTCCTGCTGAGGGCAGTCTGTCCTGTGAGTGTGTGTGTGTGCATCCAATCGGGGTTGGCCGAGGGAGGAGAGTTGCTGCCACTGCCGCCGCCGAGCAGGAGAAGCAGGAGCCGGCCGTGTTGGGGGGCTTCAGCGGGTGGCAAGGGGTGGAGTGGTGTGGCTGAAGCCCCCCAGCGTAGCCGGCTCCTGCTTCTTCTGCTCGGCGGCAGCAGCAGCAGCAACTCTCCTCCCTCGGCCAACCCTGATCAGATGCACACACACACACTCACACACTCACAGGACAGAGTGCCCTCGGGAGGAGCTGGCTGCGCTGAGGGGCTTCAGCCACACCACTCCGCCCTTCGCCACCCGCTGAAGCCCCCCAGCATGGTCAGCTCCTGCCAGGGCAGTCTGTCCTGTGAGTGTGTGTGTGTGTGTGTGAGAAGCATGAGCGGCCACCCTGGGGAGCTTCAGCGGGCAGCAAGGGGCGGAGTGGTACAGCTGAAGCAGCTGAGCGCAGCCAGCTTCTCCTGCTCAGCGGCCCGACAACTCTCCTCCCTCGGCCCAAGCCTGATCAGATGCGCACACATACACACACACGCACCCCATTCCCTCTTTCTCCAGCCTCCCCATGGCCAAATGCACCCGGACCTGTTGCAGGGAGGCTGGAGAAAGAGGGTGTGGGGTGCATGTGTGTGTGTGTGCGCGCGATTACAGAGCAAGTAATCTACGCGCGCGCGCGCACACACACACACACACACACACACGCACACTCTTTCCACAACCTTCCCGTGCCTGCTTTCCCTGGCCTCACCACTGCTGGGCAGACAATCTCAGGATCAGGTAAGGAGGCAGGAACCTGGACTGTGGTGCTGCTTCTGCTGCTGGGATTGCACGTGGCAACTGGGCTTCCAGTTGCCGCGCTGATAGGGCCTCTTCCGGGCTGCCTCCAATGGCAAGTCTGGCTCCAGTCCTCCTTCCTGTCTTCCTGTCCTCCTTCCCGCCGGGTTTAAAAAAGGGACAAAATTGAGATTTTGATCAAAACGACGGGACAGTTGAAAAATGCTAAAATAACGGGACTGTCCCGTTCAAAACGGGACGTATGGTCACCCTAATCCTAATCCTTGTTGCATAGAATAACAACACTGGAAAGAGCCACGACAAGCCCCTGCTCGGTGCAGAAATGCAAACTTGAGCTCCCAGACAGATGAGACAGTCTATAAAGAGCCTCCCACCAGCTGTCTGAGGAACTGGTTCCACTGTCAAACGGTTCCTACTCTTAGGGAGGTTCCCCCCCACCCTCCCATTCATTCTGGATCTGCCTTCCTGTAACCTCAAAGTTCCAGTTCTAGGACTCCTTGTGCCTAAGCAGTGAAACAAAGTCTTCCAAGCAGAATGACAGCAAAGTCAGAGCTGGAGTACAGCTGTTGGAGGACAGTAGCATGGATGAATTTGCAACCACTGTTTTGGCATCCATGTCCTACCTACCTGGATGGTGTGTTTTGGAGAAGGATGCCCTGAGATCGTCAGGTACAATTAGGAGGAAGCTTTTGGCCCTGGTATCCAATGACAAATATATAGATCTGTTCTCCCTCCTTCTCTCCAACTGATTCCCGCAGGTTTATTTAGCTAAACCTGAGACGCCTTATGTGACCACTGTAAAGAATGCATTGATAGTAATATGTCACTCACAGCTGTTGCCATCCGACCAGAGTTGATCAGGATGAAAACTGATAGGGGCCCCAGAATAAAGCTGAACTCAATGAAGATGTGTAACCAGCCTCACTGATATCAAGAATAGAAATCCATGTAGTGCTATAAATATAACGAAGGCAGTAGAGGCAGCTACCTGTGGGTCTACAAAGACAGGGAGTCCCATAGGTCTTTCCCTTGCCACCCATCCTTGCCTCAAGCCTTCAACAAACCTGAACACATGGGGTAGAGCTACCATAGTTGGGCTGCAAAGCTGTGGATGACCATTAGATGGCAGAAAGTGATACAGAAATCTCTAATGCTTTGATGCCATCTAGTGGTCATCTGAAATTTTGCAGCCCCAGAATAGTATGAGGGCAGGGAGAGATCTCCCTGAGTCTAAATGGGGTGACAGAGAAGGTAAGGAGAGACTCTAGTGAAGATCAGACCCACTGCTGTAGTGAGGAAGAAGCCACTGTATGACTTTCTTCTTAGGTTTCTCCAGCCTGCTCTCAATCACCACAGCCTAGGGGGACCTCAATGCTTGAGCAATTTCACCTGGTGTGTCTGGGTGTGTGTGTGTGTGAGAATTTTGTCTTGGGATCCAAAGATCTCTGCTTATGCCCCTAAGTCCACATCTAGGAGTAAAAGATTTATTCTTCAGAAAAATGGAGCCACCTTCTACACAACAGATTGCCCAGGTCATCAACTGCTCTCTCTTTTTTTGTCTAAGGAAATATGTTCAGATAAGATGAACCTTAGAGGCGGCTTAGTGGTGGCTCAGTGGGTAAGATGCCAGGCTTGTCAATCGGAAGATTGCAAGTTTGGAGGTTCGAATCCCTAGCCCTGCGTGCGGAGTGAGCTCCCGCATTAGCTCCAGCTCTTGCCAACCTAGCAATTCGAAAGCATGCCAATGCAAGTAGATGAATAGGTACCACTTCGGTGGGTAGGTAACAGTGTTCTGCACGTGTCATGCGGCCACATGACCGTGGAAGTGTCTTCAGACAACGCTGGCTCTTTGGCTAACAAACGGAGATGAGCACCGGCCCCTAGAGTTGGACACGACTGCACAAATGTGCAGGGGGAACCTTTACCTTTTTAAGATCAACCTTACTTATGCCAGTGGTAATTACATACATTACAAGAATAAGCTCTTGGATCTCAAGTTGTTTTCAGAGACAATAAAAATAAAAGCTGTCTTATGAAGTTACGTAAACCAGTAATATGGTACACATGATGACTCACTCATTTGATCTGATGGTTGAGACTGTGCCACCTATTTCTGTTTCTCTGGCTGAGTTATGATGGCTGCACTTTGTTTACTGATTGTTATGAAGGTTGTCAAATCGTCTGAGAGCCATCAAGATGGGGTGGGGGTCTCTGTATGAGATGCCCAGAAGGGATGTGGTCAACCAATGGCAAAGATGGTCAGCTTGTGTGAGTGTGTTTGCTGATTTTCACTGCTGACTACAGGTTCATTCAGGTCAAAAGAGCAACAATAATGTTTGTGTCCTTAAAGGGAACTCAAGCACAGTTCTGACACTGGGCAAGGGGCTGTCATCCCTGTGTGATGGGCAATGAGATTCTTCTTCTACTTACTTCTATATGGCTGGATCAGAAAATGCCTAGAAATTTGGGGGATTAGTAAAAACATTCAGAGATACTTCAAAGTGTCAATGAATGCATAGAAAACTAGTCTAACAGCCAAGGGCAAAACAAATGACAAAGTCAAAATTAGTACATGAATATTCATTGTCACATTTAGTATTTGTTTTAGAAATAATGCCACTTACAAATATTTAAACAAAACAAAATGTGGCTATCAAGTCTCAAAGCAAGGACCCCAAATAGCCCATTTGCTATGCATGGATAACCTAAAATTAATTGCAAAATCAAAAGCAGAGCTTGAATCTCTACTGAGCACCAAAGATGGATTCAGTGAGATTATAGGAATGTGATTTGGGCTAGACAAATATGGAACTTGGGCAATGAAAGAAAACCAAATTGTTGAAGAAGGTGGATTGCAGCTAATAAATGGAAATGCTGTAAGAGGCAACTAGCATCAGAAGAAGGATACAAATATTTAGGATTAATTGAAGCTTCTGGCTTTTTAGAGCAAGTTAATACTAGCTCTAATTACTTGAATTTAATCTGGAAAAAAATTGAAAACAAAATTAACTGCAGGGAACATAATTTAAACCATAAACATTTGGCTGTTCCAATTATTTGATACATAGTTGATATATCAGACCAGGTATAGTTGATTGGACACAAGCTGAATTAGAGATCCTTGACAGGAAAAGAAGAAAATTAATAACCATGAATCATGCTTTCCTCCCAAGAAATTATGTTGGTTGGCTCTACTTTGCCAGAAGTAAAGATGGGAGGAGATTATTCCAAATCAAACAAACAGCTGAAGAAGAGAAACCCAGCTTGAATGGTGGTAATCAGCCTTAATAAGGAATCACTACTGGTGATGGTTTGTACAGTAAAGAAAAACAACTAAAGATTACAGAATCAAAAGAAGATTAAGAAAAGGAAGCAACTAAAAACCACATTAATGCCTGGAAATCCAAACTTCTTCGTGGTCCATATATACATGATATGGAAGGAAAATTAATCAAATTTTGTCTTGGCAGTATCTAAAAACCGCAATTCTCAAAAAAGAAATTGAAGGGACAGTTATGGCAACACACGGACAGGGTTATGCACAGACACATCCTCAAGTCAAAACTGAAATGTTAGCAAGCACTGATGATATAAATTCAAAGATGAAACTGTAGATCACATTGACTGCTCTAGCAAAATTGCCCAAATGGAGCATGAGGAACACCATCATTTGAAGTTACGTAGTTATGTAGTTAGTAGGCTTTACCATTAACAAAAGCTACTGGGACTACATACAGTACCTGAAAAAGACTTAGAAAACATGGAGGTCAGGATCTTGCGAGATTTTACAATATAGACCAACAGACACCTGAAAAACATTATTATTGTTGAGAAGAAGAAAAAGTGGGTCATAGTTGTAGCAATATGAGAAGATAGTTGAATAGGCGAAAAACAAAGGGGAAAAGTAACAAAATACTATGATTTTCAAATTGAGGTTGAAAGACTTTGGAAGAAAATACCAAAGGTCATTGGAGCTCTTCAGCAAATATTTGTACGTTTTAAAGTTACCAGATTTGACAGCACTGTCTTTGCAAAAACCCACCTTGCTTGGACCTCCCTACATACCTCAAAGACACTTCCATGCTTCCTAAGATCTTGTTAGAACCCGAATCATCAAAAATTACCCAGTCTAAGGCCTGTGATATTTGATGGACGAATAGATCATCATCATCATCATCATCATCATCATCATCATCATCATCTATTGGCATCTGTGCAAAAATTATAGCATTCAAGTTTCCCAAATATGGTATATTCATAAAACTGAAAAAGTTGCTGAAAGTTATGATGATAAAATGGGTAGATTATGGATCTTGCCAAGTCATCCCTATGGTTATTGGCACATTAGGTGGAATAACAAATGAATTAAAGATATTTTCACAAGTATTAAATATTTCAGCTCTATCAACTGCAGATTTACCAACTTCCTTGCTGGGCACATTTATTTTATTTATTTATTAAACAGATTTATAAGGCCGCCCAACTCACACACGGTGACTCCGGGCGGCTTACAGAATTAAAAACCATAAAAACACAATAGACACCCCCCGGTGGCAGCAAACACATTCATACCAGCCACTTGATTGGCTCCAAAGCAGCTTGGGGTCCCCAGGCCCGTTGACAGAACCACATCTTCAGGGCCTTCTGGAACAGGAGCAAGGAGGGGGCCAATCTTATATCTGGGCGAATGATGTTCCAAAGGGAGGGAGCCACCACAGAGAAGGCCCTTTTCCTCGGTCCCACTAGATGTACCTCCCTAACTGAAGGGACCCGCAACATGCCCTGCCTCCCTGCTCTGGTGGGCCGGGTGGATGTGACTGGGGAAAGGCGCTCCTGCAAATAACCTGGCCTCAATCCATGTAGGGCTTTCAAGGTGATAACCAGCACCTTGAATTGGACCCGGAAGCAAATCAGCAACCAATGCAGCTCCCACAAAAGAGGTGACACATGGGCAAGTCTAGGCTTGCGCAAAACTATGTGGGCCACTGCATTTTGAACCAACTGAAGCTTCTGCATATGTGTTATATCTTAAGACAATACTTGGACAATTCCTAGGTTCCTGGCTGGAACTCAAATTTCCAAAGAACACCAGTCAATGATGTGATCCTTTTGTTTGTTCTTTGTACTGGCATATTCTTTGATGAATAAATACATGATAATTATGATGATGACAATTATGATGATGTGAATCGGGCTTATGCAGCTCGTACTCCTACTAATTCTTTCATCTGGCTTATTGGTGGAGAAATTGCTTGAATGGGATCTATTTCACAGGCATTAAAGTGCTCAGTTTCAATTCAGATTTTATAGCAGAGCAAAACATGTGGACAGAACTCATGTCCTTCACACATATATAACCGGCAACCATGGTGCAGCATTGTGGCCCACCATTACTCTTTCTGTGGCTCCCAGAGGGAATCTGTTTTGAAAGAGTTCTGGAGACTTGTAAAGACATAAAGTACCCACGTTACCTCTTTAAATTGTCACCTTCCCAAATGGGGACTGGTTTCGATCCAGTCCTCAAAGTGTGGAGCCAAGCCGTGTGTGTGCTCAAGCCAGCAGAGATTACACATCCTTGTTTTTGCACTCTGGTCTTATCTCTAAACTGGTTCCACACGGGAAGTTCTAATCATGGACCCTACAACACAGAGTAATCTTCCCCTACTGCAGAAGATCCTTCCTAAATAAAATGCAACTGTTGCTTGGCATCTCAGACCATAAATGTCTGATTGGAATGCAAAAGCCTTGATTGATAGAGGAATCCACCGAGGAAGAAACAGCTGGGTGAAAAGTGAAACGGGTTCTGTAGCAAAGCACAGAAATAAATCTGATGTCAAACAATTCCTGGACTTGAAGCCTTGCCTCCCAAGAATGTTTGGCAAGATGCTGTCCAACCATTTCTTTCCATTCCCCCCCACCTCCCAAACAGGTTTTCTTCCCCACGTAATTGGCTGGATTGGAACACACCTCTTTGGTTCATCATTATCTCACTCAATGTTGGTTTTGCCATTTATATGGGAATCAAAGAGAGCCAAAAAAAAAAAGTGGGTGGATTTATTTGTTTAGTCGATAACTGTAAACTGACAAGATAATTGGTGACTGCTCTGCCGAGTGATCGTTTGCTAAATACATGGCAGCATTTATAACATCTACAGCCCACTTGATTTGGGATATTTGATTCCCACTAAGAACATTCCTGGTTACTTAGATCAGCAGGAGAGCCCTTCTGAAAATGTCCCTGCTGGCCAGAAGCTGGCCTACTCAGTGCAAAAGATAATCCCTTCTCTGTGTGGTTCCCAGTCTATTCAATGGTCTCCCAAGAAGGCACTTTTGGCTTCCAGGATTTAAGATAATTGCATCCCTATTGCCAGTCTTTTTAATCTTTAAACTATTTTCAATTGTCTTTATTTCAATAGAGTTGATCACAGTGCTGTGTTTTATACATTGGGCTTTACTGTTGTTAAGTTGACTTGACTGCATATATAGGAAGAAAGTTGAGACATGAATTTAATAATAAACAAATGACATCTGAATCCAAGGCTGGAGTTAAAATCGCTGGAAGAAACATTAACAATCTCAGATATGCAGATGATACCACTTTGATGGCTGAAAGCGAGGAGGAGTTGAGGAGCCTTATGACGAAGGTGAAAGAAGAAAGTGCAAAAGCTGGGTTGCAGTTAAACCTCAAAAAAACCAAGATTATGGCAACGAGCTTGATTGATGACTGGCAAATAGGAGGAGAAAAAGTGGAGGCAGTGACAGACTTTGTATTTCTAGGCGCAAAGATTACTGCAGATGCTGACTGCAGCCAGGAAATCAGAAGACGTCTACTTCTTGGGAGGAGAGCAATGGCAAATCTTGATAAAATAGTTAAGAGCAGAGACATCACACTGACAACAAAGGTCCGCATAGTTAAAGCAATGGTATTTCCTGTAGTAACCTATGGCTGCGAGAGCTGGACCATAAGGAAGGCTGAGCGAAGGAAGATAGATGCTTTTGAACTGTGGTGTTGGAGGAAAATTCTGAGAGTGCCTTGGACTGCAAGAAGATCAAACCAGTCCATACTCCAGGAAATCAAGCCAGACTGCTCACTTGAGGGAATGATATTAAAGGCAAAACTGAAGTACTTTGGCCACATAATGAGAAGACAGGATACCCTGGAGAAGAAGCTGATGCTAGGAAAAGTGGAAGGCAAAAGGAAGAGGGGCCGACCAAGGGCAAGATGGATGGATGGTATTCTGGAGGCGACGGACTCAACCATTGGGGAGTTGGGGATGGTGACGGCCGACAGAAAGCTCTGGCGTGGGCTGGTCCATGAAGTCACGAAGAGTCGGAAACGACTGAACGAATAAACAACAACAAAAAACATCTGGCATTTCCTTGGGCCAAATAGGAGTAACACCCCATAAATTCTTGGGGTTTGAAAATATTTTTCAAAAGAATCTTTTAATGTAGGAACAAAAAGAAGAAAAGCCTTAACCAAATGCAAAACTTTTTTTAAAAAAAGAAAAAGTCACAAACAAAAGTAAAGCAAAAGAGAAAAGGGAAAAAATAGAATAAATGAACATAACAAAAACTTCCAATTCTTACCCAACCAATTAAACCCTAACTGCAAGTCAACAGCAGAACGTGATACAAGTCTTCCATCCAGTGTAGGTCAGGTACACGGAAATCTTTTTATCAGAGTAAATCAATACAGTTTTTTTAATTTTAGCCCATGCATGGTTAATCCAATTTAACTTCACATTCCCTAGTTAACCCTTGCTTCTTTTCCCAACACTCTATTAATAGCTGTATGAATATTAAACTAAAATTATGCCATTGTAGAACATACCCCCAACAGGTGAGTCCATATCCTCTTTAAAATATTACGCTTCCAACATAATTGAAACCCAATCTTTAATCTTGGGTGTCCAATAAACACACAGAAAAGAACATTTTTTAAAATTATTACTATACTGGTATCTCAAAACACAATTAATAGGATACTAACGTAATGCTGTTGAAAGTCTAGAGCAGTGCTTTCCAAAGTGCCGCCGTTGGCGACACACCAACAGTGGTGGCGGCGGCGTGGGGGCGTGTGGGGAGGGGCACGCATGCGCGGCGGTGGTGCGGGGGGCGCGCGGCGGCATGCACGGCAGTGGCGGTGGCCTCGCTAAAACGTGGAAGTGCTGATGGCGTGCCACTGCCGCTCCTGCACCGCTTCGCGACACACTAAACTGTGTGTTGCGACACACTAAAGTGTCGCGACACAGAGTTTGGAAAGCTATGGTCTAGTGCAAGGGTCGGAAATGGCGGCTCTTGAGCCAGATCTGGCTCTTTGGCCCCTCGGCTCTGGCTCTCTCTCTCTGTCTGCCGCCCGACACATGGAAAGCCGGTCTCTGGAAGCAGCGCGAACCCTGGGGAAGAAACAGAGACGCTGATTGGTGGAGGCTCAGAAGGAAGGACACCTCCACCAATCAGCGCGCGCCAAAGGGGAGCAGAGAGGCGGGCTGAACAAGGTCATCAGGAACACAGGATCCGGCCCCAGCCCAGCCCAGCCCAGCCCAGCCCGGACCGCAGCTTCGGCGCCCTCCCCTCGCCATCGCTAAGGTCCCAGGCGACGGCGGGGACATGTTCGACCTGCTCGTGCAGCACCCGGGCGCCTGACGTCAAGGCGGCTACGCTTCCGCGCCTGGCGGGCGGGCGAGGCAGGGAGAGAAAGGGAGACAGAGGGGCTCCCTCTCCGGCCTCTGCGCCCCTTCAGGCCCGTCTCTCCGAGCGCACTGAGCGGCAGGGAGGCGCTGCTGGCCCGGGACGCGGCGCTGTCGGAGGCGGCGCAGGAGTGGCTGCAGGGGCTGCTGTGGCTGGAGAAAGCCCCTGCCGGCCTTTCCGCTTCCCATCTGGCAGCGGCCGTGGCTCCCCAGCCTCCGCTTGCGCCTCCTGCGCTGCGGCCCCACGCGCTTTCCTCAGACGAGGTCCAGCAGCGAGGCTCAGGGCTGGCGAAGGCGGAGCAGCCCCGCGGATGGGAGCTGGGGGACGCCCGACCCGCAGGCCCCTCGGCATTCAGGGGGCCCGGCTCCGTCCCTCCAGCTGGTGGGTGGCCAAACACGGGCGCGCACACGCACAAACGCATGTGGGGCAGCCGCAGGCAGACAAGACGCCCTGAACTAGAGAGGCCGAGACCCCTGGAGGAAAAGCCCCCAGACCCCATCACGCCTCTTCAGTCCCAGGGAAAGGAAAAGCCCCCCTCCCCACCCCACCCCACCCGCCAAAGGGGCTGAGGCCGGCAGGGGCCCCAAGCGGGCGCCGCACAACGCTTCCCACGGTGCCAGCCTCTCCCTCTGCAGAGCGCGAGGCTCTTCAGGACGTGGGCCGCCCGTCCGCCAGGGAGAGCCAAATCTCAAATCTGTCAGGAGGCGGAAGCGGGAGCTCAGCTCGTGAACGGCAGCAGCCCCTTCCAATGGGCAATCGGGAGGAGAAAACGAACTCCATGCCCCACCACGCATACACGGACTGAAGCAGACCCTGGGACACAGGGATGGGCGGGGAGGCAGGCAAACAGGCAGGCCGAGCGGGCACCGCACAACCCTTCCCGCGGCGCCAGGCTCTCCCTCCGCAGAGCGCGAGGCTCTCCAGGACGCGGGCCGCCCGTCCGCCGGGGGAGAGCCAAATCGGCCCTGCCTGTTTGCCTGCCTCCCCGCCCATCCCTGTGTCCCAGGGTCTGCTTCAGTCCGTGTATGCGTGGTGGGGCATGGAGTTCGTTCGGCGCAGGAGGCACAAGCGGAGGCCGGGGAGCCGCCAGATGGGAAGCGGAAAGGCCGGCAGGGGCTGCGGGAGCGAGGTGGGGCTGCCCCTTCCACGGCCTGAGCAGGCGAGGGCTGCGGCGTCCCGTCGCTGCAGGTTCTCCCGCTCCGCTCGGGAGGCGCACCCCTTCGGGTGCAGCCGCATTTTGCCAGCAGTGCGCGGAGGCCGGGACCCTCCCCTGCCAGCTGATTGGCAAGCTGGGCAGCGGTCAGCTGGCTGCGGCAGGGAGGCTGTGGCAGGACTGATAGGAGCCTCCCGCACCCCCCGGGGGCGCCCGAAAGGTAGGCCACCCGGAAGAAGCCCGAGCAACGGGCAAACCGCCCTCCCGCAGCCCAGGGTGGGGGTTCTCCAGCCGGCCAGAGTGGCGTGGCGCAGCCCTCGGAAAGCGCCGGGCTGGAGCGGGCCACCGGCCGCCTGCCCGCCGCCTTTGCCCCGCTGGGAGCGTGCAAGGCAGAGAGCCTTGGGAGCCCCTCCAGGGCCCGGCAGGGGAGGCCGGGCAGGGCGGGAGCGCCCAGGCAGCCGCGACCTCCCAGCGGAGGTGGCTCGGAGCGCCTCCTTCTCCGGCCGCTGCTGGGCTTTCCCGCGACGGCAGAGGCGCCTCGCTAGGAGGAGGAACAGAGGAGCGGAGGGTGCGAAGCAACGGCAGGAGGAGGCGGGACGACGCTTCGCTCGCCGCCCGCCTGTCACGGCTTACTCAGACCCCGGGGAGAGGGCCGGCCGCCCGCTCCCCCCCCCGTCGAAGAGAGCGACGCGCCAAGGGAACAAGCAGGCCCTAAGTGTGCGTGATTGTCTCCCGCCCGCAAACCCCGCCCCCTTCCACGCGATTGGCTCCCGCCCGTAAACCCCGCCCCCTTCCACGCGATTGGCCCCCGCCCGCAAACCCTGCCCCCTGGCTCTCGAGCATTTCAAAATGTGGACGAGCATGCCAAAATGGCTCCCGGGATAAAAAGTTTGCCGACCCCTGGTCTAGTGTATTGATTTCTTAAAACAGGGTATTCCAACTCTTTGTTCCAAATTACTTGCAGGTTTCCCATATTTACCTAAGTATTACTTTTCAGTTGTGCATAGAAGTTAATTGTAGATTTGGGAACCTCCAAAACTGTTTCCAAAAATTGGGGGGGATGCTGCTAATGCAATTGGCCCAACTTGTAGAGGCAAAAAATGTTTAATTTGGATATATTGCCATTCAGGTGTCTTCGACAGTCCGAATTCTTTTTGGAGAACATAAAATGTGTTAAAAGGTCTGATGAGCAAGGAGATCATCCCAAGTGTTAATACTGGGTTGTGCGTGGTGGGTGGATGGAGTCCATGAGCTCCAGTAACTTTCAAACTGCAGTTATCCTACAATGCCAAAATATTAGGCACTGGTGATGATTAAATAATAATTTAAAATTTTTTTTAGTCTAATTATGTAATTGCATGCCACAAGTAACTTTAATTAGTGTCAAACATACTCTGTCAGGGAGATAGCTGGTGGAGAAGGAGGGGGCCCTCTCCAGGGAGACAAACGCATGCGCAGTACGGAGTCTCTTTGGTTCCCTCCTAAGAGAGTCAAGAAAGCACCGCCTTAGTTTCATGGGCCTTTCCCCTTAGCGTTTGCTAATTCATTTCAGTTTAGCTGGATTCTGTCTAGCAGAGTAGAACAATAAACACCAGAGCTTCTACACTTCGCCTCAGCGTGGTTCTTCACTCATAGCCAGGACATACTGTACTCTGTGGAATGAAGGAATAATGGCAATGCTCAATAACTGATAACTAATAAGAACTAATGGTTCAGGATGATTTCAAATTATTACAAAATTCATTCTCATTCATGCAAGAGGAGTTCGATTTGCACATATTTGAGAGTTCACCCAAAGTTCTGCCTGTGCACTGGAATGCATGCACAAATCATCCAGGATAATCCTGCAAGCAGCTGTGTGGTCCTTGCCCACCCCTCAAAGAGAGGCACTTCATTCATGCTGATGTGCATTGTATAGAATGTCTTTGAAATGCATTGCAGAATTTTAATTTGTGTAGCTCCAACCACAGAAGGCTGGCAGCTAATGATATCTTTAGGTTTATTTGTTTACCCCAGCAATTGAGAACGTTTTACAGCCCATTTCTGGAAAATCTTGAAGGGTCTTGAAAACAGTCTCTGTTTGAAGTAGGAATAGAGTTGGAAAACCACCAAAATCTGGTGGTGATCCATAGCACTCTTCCCTAGGATGCTGTCAGGGAGATAACTGGCGAAGAAGGAGGGGGCTCCCTCCAGGGGGAGAAACGCATGCGTAGTACTGAATCGCTTTGCTTTCCTCCCAAGAGGCTAAAGAAGGCCCCACCCTTTCTTGGGCCCTTTCTCTGAGCATTACTAGTTCATTTTAGTTTATTTATTTATTATTTATTTATTTTTTATATTTTTACCCCGCCTATCCCCTCCCTAACGGAGGACTCTAGGTGGCTTAGCTGGATTCTGTCTAGTAGAGTAGGACAATAAAGCACAAGAGCTTCAACTCCAAGTCTCAGCATGTTTTCCTTCACTCGAAGTCAGGACAGATGCTTCCTTGTCCTATTTGAGTCCTCTGCTTCAATACTGGAATCATGTGAAAGAATCTGTAAATGAAAATAATCCCCAGGCCAGTACAGGTAGTCCTCGACTTACGGCCATTTGTTTAGCGACTGTTTGAAGTTGCGACAGTGCCGGAAAAAGTGACTTACGACTGGTCCTCACACTTATGACCATCACAGCATCCCTGTGGTCACGTGATCAAAATTCAGGCACTTGGCAACCGGCATGTATTTACGACAGTTGCAACATCCCAAGGTCATGTGATTGCCATTTGCGACCTTCCCAGCTGGCTTCTGACAAGCAAAGTCAGTGGGGGAATCTGGATTCACTTAACAACCACGTGATACACTTAACGACCGTGGTGATTCGCTTAATGACTGCAGCAAAAAAGTCGTAAAATTGAGCACGATTCACTTAACGACTGCCTTGCTTAGCGATGGAAGTTCCACTCCCAATTGTGGCCATAAGTCAAGGACTATCTGTACTAAAAGATATATTGGAATGCTTTCAACATGAATTAAATACATGCTTAATGGACACAACTTTTTCAGGTTTTTCCAGTTTTGCTTCTCTTTAGAAATGTCTGACGCCAAGCAAGAGTGCTAGATGTGAATTAATTCTAGCATTCCCCCCCTTTTCCGAATGATAAGTATCTGGGAAATGTTACAAGGTCCTTGATGGGCCAGAGAAAATTTCACAAGGATTGAATTTCTGTGGAATGCTGTCAAGCTGAACCTTTACAGCAGGGGCTTGCCATTTTTTTCTGGTCACTCTGAAGTAGAAGCAATTATCAGGGCATACATTAAATTGGGTATCACTGTATTTGTTTATTTACTAAATGCAAATAGGTGCCTTAGTCCTTAGAAGTGTCAGAGTTCCCATTCTCCCTTAGGGTCCCTTAGGCGAGCTTTTAGCGATGACAAAAAGTCAGGATAAAAATAGTATAAATCGCTAATAAAACCATTCAGCTGTTCTGAATTCTCTTTCGCCCTTAATTTCCCGGTCCCCCCACGATTTATGAATGCATTCGTTTGCATCTGGGGCTTTCCTCCATTCGTGTTTGCGAAAAACAAGTTTTCCATGCGCGAAGCGGCTGTTTCAAGGAAAACTAACCCAGAGGGGATTCAAACTGCTCTCCTCTATCGGATCGGCCCCTGGCCGGTAGACCATGACGCTCACACTCAAAGCGCCCCGGCGTTGCTGCCGCTCGGAAGCCCACGCGCTGGAGCGACGACGAGGCTCCCCCACTTTAGGGCCGTCGTCTCTGCGTCGCAGAAACCCGGGCGACAATCACCACCCACCAAAGAGCCACCGAGGCCCCTGAACTCTTCACGCCCCATAACCTTGCAGCCGAGCTCATCGTTTCCTGAGCGCAAAGAACCAAGCCAAGCCGGGCTCCTTACACAATCACAGCGCAAACTTGCGGGCGGGGGTGGTGGTGGTAGAGAGCGAGCGAGCGAGCGAGCGGGACTCCTTCCTCTCTTTTCGCCCTCCTCAAACGAGGGGAGACCAGCCCTTTTTGGAGCCGGCAGGAGCCTGCGCGAACCCTCGGCCCTTTGCTAAACATTGCCCCGGGGGCCAGGCGCAGGAGCGAAAGGGTGGGCGAGCCTTTGCAGCGAGGAAAGCGCTTGGCTGCTTCTTTTCTCTCCCCCACTTGTGCCCAGCTTCCCCTTCGCCCGGCCAGGGAATGGGCTCTTCCAAGCGCCTCACATGACGAGAGAGGCACTTTCGCTTTTCCATATATAGAGGCCAGGCGGCCTGACAGCTCCCGCGAGGAGAAGGTGGATTCGACGCGCGCACAGAGACGCGCTTTTACGTAGCGGGCTGAAACCTGGAAGACCCCGACAGGCGCCGCTCATCCTGCACAGAGACCGCGCCTCCAGAGGGGAAGATCGCCCACCCACTTGAGCCCGTCGTTCCTCGAGGAGCCAGCCGCCCCCCTTGCAAAAAATTAATCCGAATCAAACATGAACGGGACTTTAGATTGCCTGCGGGACCATACGCTAAACGAAGAGCAAGGGGCGTTCATGTTTACTTCGGAATCCGTAGGAGAAGGGCATCCAGGTAAGGCTCGGAGCCGGCCCATTGGAACGCGTTCCCCAGCAGCCGCAGGTGGATCATGTGATGGGAGACGTCGAGTTCGCGTGGCTTCCCATTTCCGCAGGTGGATCTCCCCTCTGGGCTGAACCTCTGACGGACCACTTTTACGACCCTCTCCCATCAGCCACAGGAATTGTTTTCTTGCGTGTTTGGGGCAGGTGCCCTTGAAACCTTGGTAGAAATACAGAGCACCAGATTTGGTGAGGGGGGACGGGAACCAAGATCAGCTGCAGCTACTACAGGCTGCCTACCAGTGCACCTTTACCTGGGGGTGCAAGACCCGTAGAAAACAGGGAGGCTAAGCTCTGCGTAGAGAATTGTACTCAGTCCCGGGTCCCGGGTTAGTTCAGGTGATTTCAGTGGCAGGTATTCTCAGGTCCGTGTGTAGGAAATTGCATCCAAGTCTTCTGCTTGGCTCTGTAGATCCCAATTAAGGGGGGGAAATGATGAAGGAAATCTGTTTTCTCAGATCTTTTGGAGGGTGGGGGGAGGAGAACAAGCATGTACTTTGTGCTTCATCTTATCTGGAGCTTTTCTTTTTTCTCTTCACGTTTTAGTTCGTTATCTGTTGAAAATTTCCATGTAGCTTAAAAAAGAAAGGAAGGAAAGGAGGGACAGGGCATTCATCTTGTCCTGAATTTGGCCTCATGGATTTCTTCCACGTGGGACTCTGTCATGACACGGCCATTGCCCAAAGCAGCTGCACTACATATTACACCTCCTTTCATCTGTCCTTTTAATCACCACTGGTGGAAGACAGGGAACTAAGGCCCCCGGGGCTCATCTCATTTTTCTAATAAATTGTAAAAGCAAACCAAATTGTTTGCTTCCTACTACTACTACTACATTCCTTGAGCAGGCTGCAGAAGGCAATTTGCCAAATTCCGTGTCCTGATACTGCAGTCCAGGTTTATTTTCTCTGCTAAGCATGACGATACAAGGTACATGCTTATAGCGGATGGAAATAGCAAAATGTTCCTTTGCACAAGGCCAGGGTGTATCAGAGCTGTTTGATATACTTAGATACATATTTAGGATTGTGAGCTTGTGACATAATTCACGGGTTTCCTTTTGAGTGTATTAATAGCTGCTGTTATTATTATTATTAATTTATTATCATCTAACTTTTTGGGGGGTTGGGTTACAACCCTATAGTCCTTTACAGGGTGTCCTGGGGGCAGTAGAATTTGGTTGACATTCTGTTCCTTCAGGAACTGATTTGGATATTCAAGCTCCAAAATTATTTCATTCCTGATACCTTCTTGGAACAAGGAATGGCTAGGCCAGATATGAGCTAATTTAGTTGCCTTCTCACCCAGTAACAGCAATAGAGGCTTTTAAGGAGGAAACCTTTATATCATCCACCTACCCACCTACCTACCTCTTTTCATCGGCTCAGAATTACATTTGAATCTTTGCTACAGTCTAAAGAAGGGAGAGAGAATCTTTCTGGATCAAAGGCACATTTGAAAAGTTGGGAGGAAGTTGGGAGCACTCTCACAAAAGACTCGTGTCCGAGTCTGAGAGACATTACAAATGATCTCTTAATTGCTGTTTGAAGAACACGACCCCATCGATCCATTGAATAAGCTGTTACATTTTGTTGTTGTTCAGTCGTTTAGTCGTGTCCGACTCTTCGTGACCTCATGGACCATAGCACGCCAGGCCTTCCTGTCCTCCACTGCCTCCCGGAGTTTACTCAAATTCATGTTCATTACATCGGTGATGCTATTTAACCATCTCATCCTCTGCCGTCCCTTTCTCCTTTTGCCTTCAGGGGAAATTGACCCGCTTCATTAAAAGAATTTAATGATTACATATGGAAATTTCCATGGACATTGATATTTCTTTCCCTTGTTTTAGAGCTTTAAATTTTAACATCTATCTAATTAATTCAGTAAAATGGGCCTTTTCCTTTTCATCTTCCATTGCTCTTGTTTGATACATTGGGACTTAAGGCTAGTTTTCTTCAGTATCCATGCTATACATTTCATGGTATGCTAGATCAACAATGGCCTCTCATCTGTACAACTCATCACAGGATTAATGTAAAGTTATTTATTTCTACATTTCAAAATTGCCTTTCAGGCCCTTTGAAGACAAAGTCCACTTTTGAACTAAAGCAAGGAGTAAAAACTCTTGGCCATTAAAATGCATCAACATCTTTAAACAAAAAAGCACAAAACAGGGATAGGGATTGCAATGAATAATATGCCAATTTAAAGAAGGTAATTAAAGAAATGATGATGATGATAGGTGGTGAATTCTGTAAAGGTGGGTCTTCTTTCATGCAAGCCCTGCTGCAGGTACCTCTAGAACAGACACATTTTAATGATGGACCAAGCCAGGTTCTTGATTCTAGGACCTGTACATCATTTTTCATCAGGTCTGTTCACCAAGAGATAGAATTTGGTCTCCAGGACCTCAGTCACTCATATCTAGTGGAAGTGGAGTAGAGTAAATTCTACAGTGTGAGTGGCTTTTCCCACCCATCATTCTGGAAAGACTGGAGCTGGCAAGGCAAGCATTGTTTTGCAACTACTGTAGGAAAATGTTCAGCCAGATTTTTTCCCCCCCTCCTTAACTGGGGTGAACAATTTTGTGGATTAGACAGACCAAAGCTGGCCACCTCGTTGGATATGATCCAAACTGATGGTGCAATTCACAAAATATTTTAAAGCTCAGAACAGACTCCCTGATTTTCTTATATGGTAGGCGATGTTGGGTCTTGTCTTCTGGGAGACCCAAGGGAAAAGCCAAGCAGATTTAGCCCAAACAAGAATATAATGAGAGAATATAGAATATTTATTTATTTATTTGTTTGTTTGTTTAATTTATATGACCGCCCATCTCCCCCCATGGGGAACTCTGGGCAGTTCACAATAAATAAGTTAAAATAAAATCTAAAAATATATAAAGCCACAATATGTACAATACAATAAATAATTATAAAATCCAGATGGACGAGGTATTCATTAAAAGAAGGACATTACAATTAGGGGATTAGCCACCCCCGTGAGGAACTATCCCTTCCTCCTTCCCATGCCAGGCAGCAGAACGATAATATAATGAGAGAGCCAGTTTGTTGCAGTGGTTAAGGCATCAGGCTAGAAACTGGGAGACTGTGAGTTCTAGTCCCACCTTGGGCACAAAGCCAGCTGAGTGATCTTGGGCCAGTCACTTTCTCTCAGCCTTGAGAAGGAGGCAATGGCAAACACTTCTGATAAAAAAAACTGACTTGAAGGCAAATATATATAGATATAGATATATAGAGCTTTTTCACATTTCCCTCAAAATAGATTTTATGGAAAAAAGAAAACCCATATTGCAATTAAGCCTTTTTTCACTCTTTCTCAATAGAACTTCAAATAGCTTTTGTGTAGGGGAAAATAAAGACAGTTCCAAGTAAGAACCATGCCAATATGTATATGTATATGTATATGTATATGTATATGTATATGTATATGTATATGTATATGTATATGTATATATATATGTGTATATATATATATGTGTGTGTGTGTGTGTGTGTGTATATGTATATATGTGTGTGTGTGTGTGTGTGTGTATATGTATATATGTATATATATATGTATATATGTATATATGTATATATATATATATATATTGGCATGGTTCTTACTTGGAACTGTCTTTATTTTCCCCTACACAAAAGCTATTTGAAGTTCTATTGAGAAAGAGTGAAAAAAGGCTTAATTGCAATATGGGTTTTCTTTTTTCCATAAAATCTATTTTGAGGGAAATGTGAAAAACTGACTCTTGCTATATTTCAAAAGCCTCTTCATTTGAAGCGGATTCTCCCAGTCCATCATCTTGTAAGCCCTGAAACTGGCAAAGCAGGTATCGGCACAGCAAAGACCAGCCAGACAGGTACAGTGTGGAGAAGGATGTGTTGCAATTACGACAATTTTCATGCAACATTTTTTTCCCCTTTTGGCCATCTCATTGGTTAGCTTCAGTCACTTTAAAAAGACTCAAAAGAGACTGGGAATATAGGAGCCAAGGCTTGTTTGGTAGCGGCTTCACATTTCCAGAATAAGTCTGGGGAGGAAGAAGCCACATCTGTTTTTATCGCCCTTCAAGCAAACTCCAAGACTCTCTTCTTATTAACTTTCTTTTACTTGTGGGCTTCTGGCTAGACCCATCATTGTTCAGACGGAATGTTTTTCTTTGGGTTGAGCTGCTAAAAGTTGCTGTTACTAGAAGATTGAGCCGCTAAAAGCATCTTGAAAATGATTTTAAGGAAACGAAGTATCTCAGCACGGACCTAATGATCAATGTATAAGTAATATATGGTATAATAATAAACCTTTGGTCTACAGATAGTAGGCTGAACACTTAGACGCTATCTCATTGGGCAAGAGTACAGTGTGAGCTCCGTTTCAGTGTTACCCAAGATAAGTGGCAAGACTGTGCACCCGCCTCCCTTCCATGTGTAAAAGCCAACAAGGTAGTTGAATTTTGCTTCAACACGGGGGATGGAGCAGCATTTTCTGCTGTATCTTAAGTCAGCTGCTTTACTCATGTGATACAGAACATATTGTATCACCAGCCTCATCTCTTGAAGTTCTATGATCTCCGTTGACCTTGATAGAACTGCTAGGAGTTAAGTCTCAACCATACTTTGTCTAATGGGTCCACTCCTAGTTGCTGTTACGGGGAAATAAATCCATACACACTGGGCTTATGTCTGAGTGGACATGCATAGGATTGCATAGGAAGGCCTCCTGATTAAGTTCTACGCTAAAGTGAAGCGTAAATATATTTTATGCATTCTTGGAGACAGGATCCACATTTCAGTCATTAGAAAAATGAGGTAATAGGTGATGTAACGACCAGAGTCTCTTCATTTGTGTAAAAGATAAAAGTCTCCTTTGAGTCAAGCTCAGCTCCTGGTAACTTCATGGACACATCCATGTGGTTTTCTTGGCCACGATAGAAATGTGGTTGTCATTGACTTCTTCCATGATGTTTGTTCAGCTTCCCAATAGCCCATAGCCCTGAGTACCGACCGGATCTAACCCAGCTCACCTTGTGTAACCTAGATTGGCCAGCTGGGCTCTCTTTGCTGATATTTATTGCGAGAGAATTCTAAGAAACACAGTGTCAACCTTCAAAGCTATGGTTGTGTATCTATTTTTCTTTTGGTAATTGGTTGACCCACATATCTGAGTGTTTAACGTCAGAGAACAGCACACAGTGAACTTGACAAACATATCAACTAGGGCAAATTGTTTCTCCTAAGTGAGTCTTTAAAATCATTCTGCTTGGTTTTGGCAATATCAAATAGGGACACTCTAAAATCACCCGCTGGCATAAAGTCAGCTTAAACAGTACCTCTTGCACCAAGGTTTCACATGTGAATTTCAACAGAAATGTCAATAGTTCCACCTTGCATAATTATATATATATATATATATATATATATATATATATATATATATATACACACACTGTATATATATAATTTTAAGAAAGAAGATAAAAACTAATAGAAACTAATATGGAGTGAGAGAAAGAAATCAAAGAGAGAGCTAAGAGTGCAAGAAAGAAAAAAAGTAAAAAGCAAATAGAAAAGAAATAAAAAAGATACAAAGAAGTAGCTTCTGATCTTTACAGCAGTAAGTACAATCCATCTTGCATAATTCTGATTGCTGGAATTTCATTTGGTTTCCTGTAAGGACAGACAAATGTGTCATGTTGACACCAATCTACTGGCATCGATAAACATTCTCCTATGTGGAATGGAGATGGATAAACTATTCTTGCTGAGATTCTTTCCATGATATTTTTCGTAAAAAATCTCTACAATAAGCAGGAAGCCACAGAGAAAATAGAATTTGAACAAAAGAGATTCAGGGAAGAATAACTCCAGGCAGAAAGTCATTGAAGGGCCTAGATGAACTCATGAAAGGCTAAGACATTTCAGTAAAGACAAAAGTTAGAATGGCCAGCTCAATGATCATCCCTCTTGTGGTGTACAGATGTGAGGGATGGGCTCTGTCCAAGAGTGAGAGGAAGAAGGTTAATGGTGCTGGAGAAGGATGATTCACATTCCTTTGACAGCAAAGAAAACCAACCATTCAATACTGGAAGAAATCAAGCCAGAATGCCCACTAGAAACAAGGATCATGAAACAAAAACCATTGTATTTTGGACCCATCATGAGGGCTGATGCATGTATGGAAAAGACAATAATGTTAGATGGAAGGAGAAGAAGACACTGACATTGCATGAGGTGGATATATGGAGTACTGAAATCCACAGAAATGCATCTACAAGAATTATGTAATGTGGTCAGAGACAGGACAGTTGTAGAGGATTTGCCTATAAAGTCATCAGGAGTTGGGTATGACTTGTCAGAGCATAATAACAACAGTAACAAACTGTTCTTCCCTACTCCAGAACAAGGCAGACCTGGGCAACCAGGACAGATTTCCCTGGGCAACCAGCATTACCTTGGCTTCCTCTTAAAGGCTCACACTTCTGTGAGGGCACAGGACAGAACCTTCTTCACAATTTTAGGGAGATATCAATGTGGAAAAACTGATGCAAAACCTTTTTCAACTTTGGTTGCACTCTTGATGTATGAACCAACTCCCAAAATTCTTACCAATGTCTGTGCTAGCTGGAAGGTTTGGGAGTTGAAACCCATGTTCCTGGAGGGCTCCCAGGTGGGGCAAGCTAAAGTGATGCCTATAACCTGTAGTAATCCTGATAACCCAATTCATTAACCAATTAATCCCATTTAAGGCTGTTTTCCTGGTACTGCTGGCTGCCAGAATAGCAGTGAATAGGGGGCACCACCCCAGCAGGTAAGAGGTGGCTTCTTCTCTTTTCTCGTGACGATGATTCCACATTTAATGGCCATCTGTGGCGGATCACCCCAAAAGCCAAGCGGGATTGGGCTTAGATGGAAGACCACCAGAAAATCCAGGGCAGCAGGTTGGACTAAGAAGTTGAAGAAGCAACCCAGAAGAAGGCAATGGCAAGATACCTCTGTATTGTTACCAAGAAAAATGACATGGAAATGTTTCATGAAGTCACCAGTAGCTGAGCTGAGTTCAAGGGAAACTTTATCCTTTGCAGTGGGACAGCTGATCAGTGGATGAGCTCCAAGAACAGTCAAGAGCATCACCCCATGTCCAGGACACTACATTGGCAATTACCAGAGTCCAGTAACTTTTATCGCAATGATGAAAGCTTCAGCTGTTTCATTCTTGCACAACAACATCCTGTTCAAGGTACAAAATGAAACCAGCTATTTTTCCTGTCTCTTATCACTTGGCAAGTCTGCCTCTCAAGATACCTTGAGATGAAGATGCACTATTTTAACTAGTTTATACATGGATGTAGCTTCTGTCTAGTATCCTAGACCAGGTCCTCAAAGTATATATTCATAACGATTGTGCATTAATTAAAGAGAGGCTCAATATAGTCAAACATTTTTCAAAGTTGGAAAGAGGATGTTAGAGCTACGATTGTTATCACCTCTGGTAGCTCTAGCCAAGCAGATCATGGAGATGATGATGATGATGATGATGATGATGATGATGATGATTTCCCAGCAGGAATTGTAGTTTTATGGCTTCCTTCAACTACACGTTGGGCCAAGAGCCTTTGAGTGGTGTGCTAAAAATAATGGGTTTCCTAGATAAAACTAAAATGTTTTGATTTGATTTGATTTGATTTGATTTGATTTGATTTGATTTGATTTGATTTGATTTGATTTGATTTGATTCAGTTTCAGCACTGCCTAATTCCAAAATGGCTCCACAATTATTTGTTTTCTCTTTAACTGTTTCTGAACCCTTTTCTAGGCTTGGAAATTAAGGAAGATCAGGAACAGTTAGCAGCTGAATCAGAAACCACCTGGAAATGTCAGGTTTGTAGGTTAGAAAGGAAAGTTAAAAAAGAATGTGGAAGAAGGCAGTGGCAAAGTACCCCCATAATACTACCAGGAAAACTACATGGGTGTGTCCATGTGATCACCAGGAGGTGATCAATTTGAGGGCATCTTTACCCTTTGAAAAATCATCTAAATTTAACTCAAAATAAATGTTATGGCTGTGAAGCACTTTGAGATTGAAGGGGGAAAAGTGTTTCTGCTCACCCATGTAGCATCTCTGAAATACACATTCCAGCATTCCTACACTTCTGTTTCAACCCAAATAATTACATGGCTTTTATTTCTGATTCCTTTCGTTCTGTCAGATGCTGCTTCTTTAGTCCTCTTCTCCCACTTCCAAAACGTTGATTTCCTTCAAAATTGCTCCAGAAGATCAGGCCATCTTACTTCCCAGCTACTAAATTACGTCTTTCCCTTTCCTCTTCTTTTCACGGACACACAACATAATCCCCTTCCCTTCCCTTCCCTTCCCTTCCCTTCCCTTCCCTTCCCTTCCCTTCCCTTCCCTTCCCTTCCCTTCCCTTCCCTTCCCTTCCCTTCCCTTCCCTTCCCTGCTTATTTCTATTACATCCAGTGTCAATAGAAGTTGGAATGATCTGCCTTTCCACCTGTCTCTTGTCCTTTCTGAAAGCAAGAAACTCCAGATGGAGAAACAGTTCAGATACTGGGCTTTATATAGCATACTACAATAACTTTATATAGCATACTACAATAACTATGCTTTATATAGCATACTACAATAACTGAGGTCACAAAAAACAAATGCTCTGTTTCTGCATCAGTAGAAGGAAGAATCACTCATCTGAACCATCCTGTGGAGACCTGCAGGTCCAAGGGTGGTATATTTGAAAACTATGCCAGGGCTTGTTTTGATACAGGATCTTTGATCCTAAATCCAGGTGTGAATGTAATATATTGAAGTTACGTAGATTCCACCTTCACTTTCTGATTGGCAGAATTAAGGTCAGAAACTGATTTCCCTTGACTCTGAGCTATTGACTTTTTAAAAATAAGCAGCTAAGCAATACAGCAGAGCTTTCCAAACTGTGTGTCGGGACACGTTAGTGTGTTGGCTGCAGTGTCTGGGTGTGTCGCGGCTCCTGCTGCCTCCAAGTCCTGCCTGGATTCCACGCAGGTCCTAGTGCCTGCCTTGTGCCTGGCTGCCTCCAAACCTGCCCTGCCAGGATTCCGCGCAGGTCCTAGTGCCCGCCTTGTGCCCTGCTGTAAGAGTGTGTCGCGAAATGATGCATGTCTAAAAAGTGTGTCACCAACATGAAACGTTTGGAAAGCTCTGCAATACAGAATTGATGATCTACTGGTGCCCCCCATGAATTTCTCTTTTGTAATTCAGTGGGGCGAAAATGTGGGTTTTTCTTTTCAAATATCTAACTCTGCTCTCTTTCAGACAAAATTTGTGACCAGATCAGTGATGCTGTCCTTGATGCCCACTTGAAGCAAGATCCAAATGCCAAAGTTGCTTGTGGTAAGAGGTGGCTTCTTCTCTTTTCTCATGACGATGATTCCACATTTCATGGCCATCAGCACATCTGAATGTAGTACCCTACGTTGGGGGTACCCTTAGCAGAAGTGGCAAATACTGAGTTACCGTTTCCAAATTATATTCCAGATTTCATCCTGTTGGAGAATGTTTGAGGTTGACCAACACACCTCTCACTGTAGCACAACCTATTTTTGGTCCCGGAGGCAGAGACAGGAGACAAGTGGGTGGGGTAGCAATCTCTCTCTGTAGACTTATGCAAAGTACATTATACACTTTATCAGCATAGCAAACAATTGCATAGGGTTGTGGCAAAATGTGTGTTGAGATCAGGATGGTGAGGTAATGGGGTGAATACAATGGCTTACTTGAGCTAAACAAAGGGGTCTTAGAATGTGTCTTGTGGAGATGTTACTTTCCCGAGGAGTGATCAAGTGTCCTTGTTTCCCAGCCCCTCTGTTTTTCGGAATCAGCATTCCTTGTGTCCAAGTGTTTTATGGCTGAGCTAGCAGTTTCTTCTCCTTTGAGAAGATGCCCGTAGGGAGGGGGTGAAGGCCTTTGAGGAAGGGGCAGTTTAGTTGCCACCAAGATGCCATTTTCTCCTTCAGTCCTCAACCTTTTCTTCATCCTAACTGGAATCACCAAAGCCTCCATTCTGCACTCCATGCAAGTTGGAACCAGTCCTCCCCTCGCTTCAATCAGAAATCTAAAAGTGGGGATCTGTACTCCCAGAAGTGCTCTTTCACACAACCACTCCCAAAGTAGTCTTTTCTCCATCCTTCTCTCCAGTTTTCCATTGATGAGTCTGTCTTATCTCAATTTAATTTCACCACACTCTTCCTCATCTTTATAGAATTTAGGCTACTTTCAAGGCCACTGAATTGCTTCTTTGGAGTTAGATGGCAGGAAGCAATAGAGCTGGGCATCATCAGCAAATTGATGGCATCCCATTCTAGTGTTCTAAGTGCCTCCCATAGGGAACTCATGTAAATTATGAGCAGCATGAGGGACAAGATGGAGTCCAGCAGGGTAGATCTCCAAGGATCACTCTTGAGAAACAGCTGACAGGATGGATGGTACCCATTGCACAATAATGTTCCCAAGGCCAAGTCCTTCCAGATGTTCCAGAAGCATGTCATGGTCTATGATAGTAAAGGTACTGATAGGTCCAGGAGAACTAGGAGGATCTGGTTTCTGGTGCTGATAATCTACCAATTCATCTCAGTGCCATGTTTCTCCTGAAAGCACCATTGAAGTGGGTCCAATACTCAGCCTCAGTATTTGGAATTATAAAGCCATTACTTTCTTGATCAGCTTTTTCAGAAATGGAACATTTGAGACTGGTCCGATATTTTATAGATCTCTTGGATCAAGGGAGAGTTTCCTCAGTAGGGTTCAACTTCTTGTAGCCTCCTTTGGATTGGAGAAACACTACATGTCCCTATTACAAGGAATAATCGATTACCTCCCATAACCACGGGGCCATTCCTATCCTGGTTGTATTGATTAGCCATGAGGGATAAGAGATGCTTCTATATAATTGTCGTGGGATTGTAGTGGTCAGGATTTTTAGTGCATTATGACAGTAGGAAGTTTTTATGTGTTATAGTGTATTGTGGATGTTTTAATGTTGTTTACAATGGACATTTTAATGTTTATTCTTTAAATGGGATGTTTTAATATATGTATTTATTGTGGATGTTTTATTGTTTTGTATTATAGCATGTACTTTGGATGTTTTAATCACTGAAAGCTGCCATGAGTCCAATGGAATTGGCAGCATACAGATTTGATAGTTAAATAGGTGGTAGGCCTCATCTCTCCATCCAACACATCCAGTCTCATGCCTTATTACTGAATATTTAAGGCACTCTCATGGTGTATCCAACTTGCTTTCTTTCATCTTCAGAGACAGTCTGTAAAACAGGAATGGTGCTACTCTGCGGCGAGATCACATCCAGAGCTGTCGTGGACTATCAGCAGATTGTCCGAGACACAATTATGAACATAGGCTATGATGATTCAGCTAAAGGTTGGTGGAACACTGAAAGATGTCTGCTACAGTGGCCACCCTGATGAAGGAAAAAAAAACCTGACTCCATCTTGGTTGGCTTAGCTAGGATACTAAAAAGGCTGATGCAATTTTGGTTGAGCAATGCTCAGGCTTTAATAGCAGCCAGATCCCCAGCGTTTTTCATAAGGAGGTGAAAGCTGTTTATAAGCTGATCAAAGGTTATCTCAGGGTTGGATCACCCCTTGCACACAAGCACTTTGTAGCATCCATGCTATTTGTTCTTGGCTTGACATTTTCTAGCCTGCTGGGCTTGACCAACTGGCCTCAGGGTTTCTAGCAATCAATGTCATCAAAGCCGTTTATACCAGGTAGTCCTCAACTTACAACCACAATTGGGACTGGAACTTCTGTTGCCAAGTGATGTGATCGTTAAGTGAGTCGTGCCTGATTTTATGACCTTTTTTGCCATGGCCGTTAAGTGAATCATGCGGTCATTAAGTGGATCCAGCTTTCCCCATTGGCTTTGCTTGTCAGAAGCCTCCTGGGAAGATCACAAATGGCGATCACATGACCCCGGGACGCTGCAGCCATCGTAAATACATGCTGGTTGCCAAGTGCCCAAAGTTTGATCACGTGACCCCGGGGATGCTGCGACGGTCATAAGTGCAAGTCATTTTTTTCAGTGCTGTCGTAACTTAGAACGGTCGTTAAACGAATGGTCATAAGTTGAGGAGTACCTGTATAGATTTCATGTGTAGTGTCCATATCCTCCTTAAAGCTGCACATTTTCATACCCTGCTGGAATTGTTTATGTATGATTAATGGAATTCTGCTCTATAGGCTTTGACTACAAGACCTGTAACGTTCTTGTGGCATTGGAGCAACAGTCACCTGATATTGCCCAGGGGGTTCATCTGCACAGGAACGAAGAAGATGTTGGCGCTGGGGACCAGGTAGGAAATGCACCATCACTCAAAGACATAAAATATATCCTTTCTTGGCTGTGGATTTGGAGTGCAAATAAGCACTTTGGGTTTGGAATTCATAGTACGGTTTCCGGGACAGACCTCAGGAATGTAAAAAGCAATTATTCCAGGGGTCAGACTATCACCTCCTCCTCCTCCTCCTCCCCCTGTTGGCAAATCAGAGGTAAGGGTCAGGCATGCAGGAACTGATGGCTGACACCGTAACATTTGCCGCTAGTCTACTCTGAGTAGTGGGATTTTAGTCTAGAATTTGCCACTCTTCCTCAAACCCTCCCTGTAATGTTTCTCACCTGTCAGCTAAGGACCCGTAGAAGAAACAAGGTGGTCTTGCTGTAAAGGTAAAGCATTCTTTGACTTAAGTTTGTCTCCCGGGGGCTTCATAGAGAGGCCTGCATGGCTTTCTGAGTGCAGGAGTGGTCTGCGGTTGCCTTTTCTTTGGGGATGTTTTCTTTTTACTTCCCAGTCCAGCCTACAGCCCTGGGATCTCCAGGCACTACCTCCAAGCAGATCTGACCCTGCTTAACTTTTTCAAGGCCAGCCAAGTGCTGCCATCTGGCTGACCATCTTGCTATTACTCCACCAATATTTTTGTTGTTGTTCAGTCGTTCAGTCGTGTCCGACTCTTCGTGACCCCATGGACCATAGCACGCCAGGCCTTCCTGTCCTCCACTGTCTCCCGGAGTTTACTCAAATTCATGTTCATTACATCGGTGATGCTATCTAACCATCTCATCCTCTGCCGTCCCCTTCTCCTTTTGCCCTCAGTCTTTCCCAGCATCAGGGTCCAATATACAAGGCCCTTTACAGAGAAAGACACCAAAGTTTACTTTCTAAATGTCAGCAAGGCAGCTGAGTTGGCTATAAGCGAATGAGTAACACCTCCTTAGCTGAATTTCAATAGAAATGAGGACTAAAGGGTTAAATTGTTTTATTTTTTGGGAGGGGGCATCAATTTTGAAGACAGGTGTGGGAAAAAGGTAGAACTCCAATTTATCACAGCCATGAAAATTGGACAAAGTTATATGAGATTGGGGGGAAAAAAGTTTGGGAAAGTTTGGATGGCTGACATTGATTGATTGACGGAAGAAGTCTCACTGACAAGAATGAAAGTGATGTTTGTGTGTGTGCGTGCGTGCGTGCAAGTAAATAAGCAGATTTACCAGGCAATTCCTGGATTGACAGGATCCACTCTCAATGTTTCCTGTACTCTTCCTCTTAAACCTTCAACTAAAAAGACTCTCTTTCTTGAAACGTAGCCATTTTTATTTCTTTCCCACCTATCTCCCCATCATGATGCTTATTAGCTATCATGACCAATGAAGAGGAGTTGAAAACCTGTATGCTTTTTATGTCCTTGAGAAGGGTTGAAAAAGCATTGTCTTCATATTGGAATACTCTGGGTGTTTTGGAACATTTCTTATGGGCAACGTGGCAACTTTTGCGTTTCAGAAGGAAACTGGGCAAGGCATTATTTCCAGCCTGCGTTTGTAAAGTAAGCAGTTGACTGAAAGCTCTGAAGATCTCAAACAGCCTTGAGAGAAAGTGACTGTATGATAAACTGCTCAGAAAATTTCTTCTATTTAAATGCAAACTACCATTTTGGAAAAGACAAAACAGGAGCAAGGAACTGCATGGTGTTAATGAACAGGGAAGAGGAATATGATACTAGAGTGCCAAAAGAGTGTCCCTATGGACCATCGGTTGAGGTTCCTGTGCAATTTCTTTTCTTTCTCTCTCTCTCTTTTTTTAATACGCTAACAAAGTGCTGAAGAATAGTCCCATCTTTCTTCCATGCAGGGCCTGATGTTTGGCTACGCAACTGATGAAACGGAAGAATGCATGCCTCTAACCATTATGCTTGCCCATAAACTGAATGCCAAAATGGCCGAGCTGAGACGCAGTGGGGTCCTCCCATGGCTTAGACCAGACTCCAAAACCCAGGTAGGTTTGGATCTAGCCCAATGTCTCATTCTCTAGAGGCCCAGAGCCAATCTATGTGGCAAAACTAGAGGCCAAGAACAAACTTGATTGTCCGTGACAAGGTTGAGGAAAACAGAAGGGAAGACCAAGGATACAGTAGATGGATGGGGTTAAAGAGATGTCCCTGGAAGAGCTACGAGCCATTCCTCAAGACAGGTCAGGGGCCGGGCATTTGTCTATGCCGAGTCAACTTTAGGGCACTTGTCTTACAAATTGTATATCCACAGGGTAAAAGTAAGATCTCTGTCAACTAACTGAACAGATTTTGCATGGGTATTCATAATTTGAGCATAATTCTGTTCCTACTTCTAGGGTAGGAACAGAAGTTTTGTTACATTGCAACATAAGGTCATCTGGTGACAATAACAGCCTCTGTGCCCTCCGTCTGTGAGTCAAGGTTGGACACACCTCTCACTTACCCACTGACTCTTAGCATTTCTCTGCAGGGAACTTGTGGTCTTTGCTACTTTGCTAGGTGAACAATTTCAGAATTTCGCTGTGTTGAGAAGAGACACTGCAGAGCTTCAGAGAGTTGGAGTCTTGTGTCTGGTTTACCTAATTTCAAGTTGGAGCTCTCCAACTTAAGAGTGAAATCTAGTCAGTCCCTTGGTCCTGAGATGCTGTTCCAAGGGCCCTAGCATTGCATTCTCAATTGTATGGTTTGTTTCCTGTTAGGAAATGTACACTCCCATAGACATTTTAGTTGATGTTGTATTTAGACAGAGAAGATAGGTGGTTTGAGAGAGGGGTCAAGGAATCCATTTATGCCAACTTGGAAAATCCTTCCTTGAATAGAGGTGGGGGCCTCAGGCACAACCTTTCCCCTATCTTCCTTCCTGCTTTGTCTTCTGTGCCTAGGAAGATTAAGACCATTTCGCAAGCTCAACAGCAGCATGGTAATCTTAACGATCCTCCTTTAGATGATAAAGGGACTTAGAAATAAACATCTCAAAATAACCATGACCTAGCCCCAGGTGCAAGGTCACACAGCCACCCTAGAAACACATTTAAGGATTCCCTTACTAACTTTGCTCAGACTGAAGAAGCTCCTTGGATAAGGAGCGAAACGTTTCCACTGAGAAAATAGAAATCCAGTTGACATGATTCAAGCCACAGACTGTTCTACTTGGATGACTGAGAACCTTCATCGACATACTGTATTTTAACTATTGCAAACCATGTGGCGGTATATAAATTTAATAAGTAAATAAGTAACAAGAATATCATTTAATATCTTTGATATTAATGAGCAGTCTCCTCTTTATGCAAATTTCCCCAGCCTGGGGTCCTCCAGATGTTGAACCAATGTCCATCAAGAAAGATGGGAGTTGACATCTACCACATTTAGTTGGGCAAGTTGCCTGATAACTCTGATTCACACTCAGGTAGCTTCCATTCTTATCCCAGTGTTTTGTGTAATGTAGAAGACTTGATCATTCCCCACTATGATCGTATCATAGTGTCACATGGGGAAAAAAGGAGTTTCCAAGGAGTTAAGTTTAAAAAACCAACCAAGTCTTGATTTTCACTGGTAAATGTCCATGTCTAACCAATGTTAACGAGAGAGAGAGAGACCTATACCATAGGGAGTGGAGACAATACTTTCCACTGGCTATTTGTTAGCCCAGTGTTTCTCAACCTTGGCCCTTTTAAGATGTGTGGACTTCAACTTTCAGAATTCCCCAGCCAGCCATGCTGGCTGGGGAATTCTGGGAGTTGAAGTCCACACATCTTAAAAGGGCCAAGGTTGAGAAACACTGTGTTAGCCAATCAACAGTTCCACTCCCCACCCATAAGGACAGCATGCTTGTTTAGCCAGGCAGAAAACAGCAAGGAAAGCCAACCCAGCGTACAGTTGTAGCAGTGGGACATGATATTGCCCCAACAAAAATTGGCTTACAACTGGGAATTTTTTATTTGAATTGGAAGAATGGAGGAAACAGCTGATGATATCAAAGATCCTCCATTATTTTCAAATCAGGCAAGCAGCCAAGGGTTCCATACTTCCCTTTCTATTTCCAGCCTACTATAAATCACCCTTTCTTCATTTGTTTTCAGATCACAGTTCAATACGTCCAGGAAGATGGAGCTGTGATCCCCGTGCGGGTTCATACCATCGTCATCTCCGTGCAGCACGATGAAAGCATCTCCTTGGATTCCATGCGCAAAGCCTTGCAGGAACATGTGATCAAAGCTGTAGTGCCAGCCAACTACTTAGATGACAACACTGTTTACCACCTTCAACCCAGTGGCCGCTTTGTCATTGGAGGTCCACAGGTGTGTCTTTACCCTTACACAATCCTGCACTGTTGAAGTCACATTTTTATATTAGACCCAGTAGAGTCACCCGCTATAGCAATATTTCTGAATTCTTATCTTTTTTTTTTAATAAAAAAATGCTTCTCCTCTGAATTAAAGCCGGAGGCACAGTTGGAGACACTCCTTCCGTCAGAGCCAGTGAACCACACTATCTAATTGCAAGAAATCCAGGTGTATCTGCCTCTGTTCCAGGGAATTCTCTCCTGTCCTGTCGAACATCTTGTTGTTACCCAATTTCTGTTAGCAAATCAATATATAATGATAGATAAAGTTATGGGTTAGTATTGTGTCCAGGTTTGGGAATCACCTTTTAATGAGGATTCAGAAAAACTAGAACAGGTCCAAAGAAGGGTGATGAGGATGGTAGACAACTAGAAACTGCATCCTAAATGGAGAGTTGGAGGAAACGGGGAATGTTTAGCATTGAGAAGATTGAGGAGAATATGATAGCTCTCTGAAGATACCTGAGAAGATGTCACACAGAAGAAGGCCAGACCCTCCATCACCCTCCATCACTGGATACAAAACAATGGAGTTAAATTACAGGCAAGTGGATTCCACATGAAAGTTAGGAAACACTTTCTACCAGTGAGAGCAGTTTGACAGTGGAAACTATTATTTCGGAGAGCTCAAGTTAATTGAGTTGGACCATAAGGAAGGCTGAGCAGAAAGTGAAGAGGAACTAAAGAGCCTCTGGATGAGGGTGAAAGAGGAGAGTGCAAAAGCTGGCTTGAAACTCAACATTAAAAAAACTCAGATCATGGCATCTGGTCCCATCACTTCCTGGCAAATAGAAGGGGAAGAAATGGAAGCAGTGACAGATTTTATTTTCTTGGGCTCCAAGATCACCGCAGACGGTGACTGCAGCCATGAAATTAAAAGACGCTTGCTCCTCGGGAGGAAAGCTATGGCAAACCTAGACAGCATATTAAAAAGCAGAGACATCACCTTGCCGACAAAGGTCCGTATAGTTAAAGCTATGGTTTTTCCAGTAGTAATGTATGGCTGTGAGAGTTGGACCATAAGGAAGGCTGAGCGCCGAAGAATTGATGCTTTTGAGCTGTGGCGCTGGAGAAGACTCTTGAGAGTCCCTTGGACTGCAAGGAGGTCAAACCAGTCAATCCTAAAGGAAATCAACCCTGACTGCTCATTGGAAGGACAGATGCTGAAGCTGAAGCTCAAATACTTTGGCCACCTAATGCGAAGAGAGGACTCACTGGAAAAGACCCTGATGCTGGGAAAGACTGAAGGCAAAAGGAGAAGGGGACGGCAGAGGATGAGATGGTTAGATAGCATCACCGATGTAACGAACATGAATTTGAGTAAACTCCGGGAGACAGTGGAGGACAGGAAGGCCTGGCGTGCTATGGTCCATGAGGTCACGAAGAGTCGGACACGACTAAACGACTGAACAACAACAAAGTTAATTGATTAGTGCAGAACAGCTCCCTTCCCTGGATTGCTTTGAGCAAAAGCATCTATAAGGGATGCTTTAATTTTGATCCCTGCAGGGGCTTGGACTCAATTATCTACAGTAAATGCCCTCTTCCAACTCTGTGACTCTTATCTTTTTTCTAATCATGTAGCTTAAAAAATAAGGGGCATTGGGACCTATTTGTAATTGAATTTGTTTTGAGGGTTACTCCTTGTTAACTTTCCTAAAGCAAAATTTGGCAGGATTCCAAACATACGGGTCTGGAGGCAAGTCTCATTGGCTAAACAGAAGACATTTATTCCATCTTCTCAGGCCTTCTTTTGTGTTTGTTTGTAGCTATAACAAAACGTTTTCCAAAATGTCTGTGGTGAAAACAGAGATTGGACATTTGGTCTTGCAATATTGCAGGGGGATGCAGGAGTTACTGGCCGGAAAATCATTGTGGATACGTACGGTGGATGGGGTGCCCACGGTGGTGGAGCTTTCTCGGGCAAAGACTACACAAAAGTTGACCGATCAGCAGCATACGCAGCCCGGTGGGTTGCCAAATCTTTGGTGAAAGCAGGGCTGTGTCGTCGGGTTCTGGTCCAAGTAAGTGGCATTTTGCTAACCTGACAGCTGTAAAATCAAATCAAATCAAATCAGTTTATTACAGCAATAAGGCCGGAGAGAGTAAAACATCTAACAGTAGAACTCTATAGATACATCTTTACATACCTCACTCTCTCTCTGTATGTGTGTTTGTGTGTATGTGTGTGTGTATATATATGGGGCACGGTATATAGTACATATATAAACATACATACATACATACATACATACATACATACATACATATATATGGGGCGCGGTGGCTTGTTGATCGGCAAGTCGCAAGTTCGGAGGTTCGAATCCCTAGCCTCGCGTGACGGAGTGAGCTCCCGCACTCGCCCCAGCTCTTGCCAACCTAGCAATTCGAAAGCATGCAAATGCAAGTAGGTAAGTAGGTACCACTTCGGTGGGTAGGTAACAGCGTTCCGCGCGCGTCATGCCAGCCACATGACCGTGGAAGCGTCTTCGGACAACGCTGGCTCTTTGGCTAACAAACGGAGATGAGCACCGGCCCCTAGATTCGGACACGACTGTGCGGGGGAACCTTTACCTTTTTTTCCTATATATATACATACATTCTATCTATATCTATATATCTATATCTATATCTATATCTATATCTGTATCTGTATCTGTATCTGTATCTGTATCTGTATCTGTATCTGTATCTGTATCTATATCTATATCTATATCTATATCTATATCATCTATATCTATATCTATATCTATATATCTATCTATATCTATATCTATATCTATTCTGTATATCAGAAAAGCAATGAGTAAAATAGGGTCTAAATACTTACCTGGCAGGGGAGATACCTTGATCACAGCTGTAAAATAGTACTAATGGGTGTCCGAAGATGGGTGGGTAATGTCACTCCCTTCATGACATCTCGTGAATTTCATTATTTTGCTATTCAGTGTCATGATGCATGTAACATTGTGATATCGTTGTGTCTTCTATCAGACATCTCTAGTCATGGAGGTCCACAAGAGGCACAAGGTAGAGCAAGCAATCATGTGTCATGATGTCATCACATACATCATGTGATTGAGCACTGATGTCATGGCACCTGTGATGTCATTTTAACTTTATTGCAACTTCTAAGACTGAAGTGGTAGTACTTAACTAGACAACCCGTGACCTGTTGGGTCATCGTTTCAGAGATATTTCCTTACCAGATTCCTCAATGTCTTCAACATTCTAACGTACTGCCTTCACTGGAAAAGTTCTTAAAAATTCAGGGAGACATTCAGAGATGTATCTGCCTTGAAAGTAGCCAATGCTGAACTGTATAGCCTGGTCAAACATCAGGCATTGACCACAGGAAATGTTTTATGACATTTTGTATTATGTCATAAAATGTTTTATAAAATTTGCCAAATTTCTATTCCACGGGAGTCATGGGTCCTGGATTTTGGATGCATTCTGTAAGTTAGCCCATTTGAGGTACCTTGGTTGAAAAGGCTTTGCCCTATGATGCACCGTTTCATCCAGTTAAAGGTTACAGACACGAGAGTTTTTGGAATATATAGACGTTATGGCAGTTTGGCAGATCCCTCCAGCTAAAACCAGCAGCTCCCATGCCAGCCCATTCAACCCTAACCCCTCTCAAAACTCTAGCAGTACAAATCACACATCATCATCACAGTGTGATTTATCTTCTACCTACACACTGGTTGCCACTTATAGGAAAATTCACACATCCATAGTACTGGCATATTCATGTGATGACACATTGCCAAGGAAAGAGTAGAAAGAAGGCATGGGATGGATTAAATAATGTCACTGTTATGTGAGAGAATGACTGTGTGCTGATGTTTTACTAGCTGTACTGGCATCTCCACAGTAGATCTAAAAACTGAACTTGGCAGCAGAGGTCAAATCCTTATCTACTGCACATTCAGTGAAATGGAATGCCCACAATAAATTGTTGATTGCCACGTAGACAACACTGAGAAAATAGAAATCCAGTTGACATGATTCAAGCTACAGACAATTCCACCTGGATGACTGAGAACCTTCATAGACACGTAGACAACAGTTTATAACCTTCATCCTTATTACGTTATTGGGATAATTATGAATTACTGTTGTCTTTCTAACAATCCTGGGGAAATATGTATCTGATGTCCTCCTGGTCTGTTATGTGATTAGGCCCCTGTAATTGATGTTAAGCCAAGATTGACTCTCCTATATTTTTAGCCTAATGTTTCTTAATTCTTTTTTCACTTTTTATTTTATTGTTATAAGTCTTGCTACATTATATTGTTACAGTACAATGATATTTGTACAGTATTAATTAAAGTTATTCACATTATATTGTTTAGATAACTTGGAGTATTAGGAACAGAGAAAAAAGAGAGAGAGATTCTATCAATATAGATTACAATTTAGGATATCGATATTAGAAGCATAACATTATTTGACTTTTTCATACAAAATTGAGTATAACATTAGAAAGAAGAAAGTGCTTCAGATTAACTCAGAATGCTTGTTAGACAATGTAGGTTTCGGTCTTGAGTTGATTGCTTAGTATTGAATTCTCTATTATATAATTGTGTGTGTGTGTATGTTGGAATGAATGAGTGAATAAGTATTTTTCCATTCTTGTAGCACTTTTAGTAGTACCAATCAAAGAGAATATTTGTAGCTCAGGGTTGAACTGTGGAGTCCTTGGTGCTCTCTGAGCCTTGTTGTTTTCTTGCAGATGTTTCATTGCCAGACTAGGCAACATCTTCAGTGCGAAAAGGGAGTGGGACTTGCTCTCTGTTTATATACCACAGCTTGTCCTGCTTGTGTTGGTGGAGGTGTTGTTCTCCCCTTAGGAGTTCCTTGATTGGGCTGTTGTTTGCTGCTTGGTTGATTGACTGAGTTAATAGTTCCTTGATTATTGTGCTGTTTGATTGTTCCTCTGGTGCTAATCTTGGTGTTAATCTTTGCATATCTGGGTGTTGATTGCTGGCAAGGAGGTGTTCTGGTCTTTTGGCTTTTCTATTGTCTCTTATGAATGGTATGTAAATGTTGTTTACCTCTATACCTCTATGTGTCTGTTGATGGCTGCTTTGTCTGAGCGTTTTTAATAGTGTTCAAAGAATCCTTCCTTCCTTCCTTCCTTCCTTCCTTCCTTCCTTCCTTCCTTCCATCCATCCATCCATCCATCCATCCATCCATCATGTAAGAGAATACACTTTGAAAAATCCAGTTCTAATCACTTATGTATCCCTTAAGTTTTAAAAACTAGATTTGTCCTCCCCCCTTTCTATGTGATTAATGTCAGAGTTGTGGCTACCAAATAAATCTGTTGATGGCATGCATGAAGCCATCCTAAACGTGTCTCCTTTTTGCATCTAGGTTGCCTATGCTATTGGAGTGGCTGAGCCTCTTTCCATCTCCTTGTTCACCTATGGTACCTCAGCATACTCTGAGCAGGAGCTGCTCAACATTGTCCACCAGAATTTTGACCTTCGACCAGGAGCCATTGTCAAGTAAGCATTTCATAAGGGCCTTTTTGGCAGAGTGGGATCAAATGGCGGATACTGTGGATTTTCCAATCCTGGGAACTGAGTGGAAGGAATTTGGAGCTTCCTGAACTTCCTTCCATGCCATTTCAAGCTTTTCCCAAAAGAATCAGGTCCTGACTGGGAAATAGTTATGGTGTGCTCTCCCATCCTTGGGAGTATGACAGTCCAGGAGTGTGTATGTGACTAAACCATCTAAAATATGTCACTCTGGGAGAGTTCTAGCTTCACGCTCAAAATGGAGACCTCTTCAGATAGTTCTTGCTGCAATTTGGCCAGCTGGGAGAAGAGGCTTGGTTTCAAATGTTAGGCAGTTCCAGGGCTTAAAACCTGACCTCTGACAAGGGGTTAGATTTATAGGGGTGGCAGCAGTTCTGTCAGTAAAGGACTACTTTCCAAACAAGAGCCTGGAGCTTTTTGAGCTAGTAGATAGGTTGGTCTGTAGGGCAAAATGCTCCAGATATTTGCAGGGGACATCACAAGAAAAGATTGTCCTTCTTAAAGAAGCTCATGCTTTCCTGCGGCCCAGAATGATCCAGAAGTGAAATGGATTTATAAATTCCCTTATCAAAATGGCCATAGTAGCTGCTTTCTTGATGTAGCCTTGTAGCTCACTCAACATGCACCTGAAGCTCTTAAAGCAGTTTGTTGTGGTGGCTGCTTGTCATAATCTCCTTTCAAAAGAAGTGCCTTTTGCTAGCTGACTGGAAACCCCTTACTGAGTTTTTGTGTGAAACAGAAATAAAATGAAATTATGATACATGGTTTTGATGATTAGAAAAAAAAATAGATTATAGAAAAAAATGTAAGTAAGGTTGTAACCATACAATAAGAGGTTAATTTACATTTATATCTGTTGTGTAACAATGAACCGTTGTAAAAGAAAATCAGAAATCATTTCTTTATATTTTCTCCTTTTTTCTTTTTTCCTGCACTTTTGGCTTTGTTCTTTTTCCTTCTTTTCTCTTCTGTCTTCACTCTAAATATTAGCTGTTAGTTTTTATCTTTCTTCTGAAAAAATTAATAAAAGGAGAGAGAGAGAGAGAGAGAGAGAGAGAGATGCGCCTTGCTGGATCAACCGATTGGCCTGTCGAGGCCACCATACTGGTCCTTGAGTGCCAGTGAGAAGATGTTCGGATCACATCTAGTATGTGTGTGTGGGAGGGATGCTCATCTGCGTCCAGGAGGTTATAAATTCCTCCCTATAAAAAGAACTTCTCCCAATCTCATTAAAAATGCTGTAGGGAGACCATGCCTTGAAAAAAAACATCACTGGACCCAGAAGTTATAGGACTGTGGACAACGTCCTGGGCTGAATATTTAAGCAAGTGGTGGCTGATCAAATCTAAATGCTGTTAGGTGAAATGGGCTTTCTAGATCCATTTCATGTGGGATTTAGAGTTGGCTTTGGCACTGAAACTTCCTTAATTACCTTAATTATCCTTAATTAGGGATGTTCTTTGCTGGGAGAGGGAGAGGGCAAATGCAACCTTGTTGGTTCTCCTGGATCTTTCAACACCATTGACAGTATTCTTCTGGAGAAATTGTCCAAGTTTGAAGTGGGTGGTGCTGGTTTGCTCATCTCTGGTCATCCCTGGATAGTTGTTTCCAGAAGGTGTTGCTGGGAGATTTCTAAACCTATTTCCACTTCTTGCCCTGCTGTTTAACATCAGTGTAAGAGCAGTAAGATCATGTGAGAACGGAGTTTCCATTCTAATTCTCCTTTTCATCAGATCAAGATGAGGCAGTTCCAAATCAGTGCCTGGCCGCAATAAGTAACTGGAGAAGGGTCAACAAAGTTTGAATCCAGAAAAGGCAAAGATACTCGTAGTCTGTAGCTTGAATCATGTCAACTGGATTTCTATTTTCTCAGTGGAAACGTTTCACTCCTTATCCAAGGAGCTTCTTCAGTGGACTGAATGGACTGAAGAAGCTCCTTGGATAAGGAGTGAAACGTTTCCACTGAGAAAATAGAAATCCAGTTGACATGATTCAAGCTACAGACAATTCCACCTGGATGACTGAGAACCTTCATAGACATACTCGTAGTGGATTTTTAAATCTGTCTAGTGTTCAGTTGTTCCAGAAAGAGATGTTTTTGGTAGCATTCTTCTCTGTTAATTTATATGATCTTTTAAATCCTCTGGGTTAGTTGTACAGCCTGCATTCAAGAAAAAACAACTTTAATAACTTTTTTTTATTTTCTAATTTATTTTTACACTTAGGGATCTGGATTTAAGGAAGCCCATGTATCAGAAGACTGCTTGTTACGGTCACTTTGGAAGAAGTGAATTTACTTGGGAAGTTCCTAAGAAGCTTGCCTTCTAACCATCTTGGGCCAACCTCTCCATTTCAAAGGAACAGGACTTTACTACCACGAGTGCTTCCATTAACCAGAGTCAATGGTAAAAAAAAAAGGAGAAATATTCGCTGTTTGCTTTCTCTACATCTCACTACATGCAGACTTACAGAGGATAAAAGGGCAGATGGATACCGTTTTAATTTTGTCTAATGCTGCTATTTTGGGGTAGGGAGAGGAAGTTCCATTTAAAAAGACAAGATGGGACTTAAACCTACAATCAAACAATGGATTTTTTTTTCAACCCAGCAACTCTGCATCATTCTAAAAGACTAATAGGAAGAAAGGTTTTCTCCAGATTCATTATGCTTTCTCAACATTTTGCAACAGGACAATTAGAAGTTCTGGCATCCTGCTTCCATAATGGAATTTGTACAACAAGAAGTGGCTAGACGCTTGGAGTGAAACAAAACTATTTCCCTATATTGGAATCTCATCTTTTCAAAAGAGTTTTTGTTAGGTTTTACTAATTCTATTCCAGCTGTCTAATCCAATGTTTAATTCTTTCTCAATCTCTCTCTCTCTTTCCTTTTTTAACTGCCTTACAACCAAACATTTTAGATGCATGCTTGGTGCCTTTTATCTATACGCATACATGTTGCTAACATTTCTGGAGCCCATTCTAGACAGTTTTAGATACAAAAGGCTTTTTAAAAATCCACAGAATTGTTGTGTAGAAGCCACACATTTCAGCCACTGGCTGAGCTGTCGTGATTTCATGGAATGCTCAGGACATTCACGTGGAGAGAAAGAGTCAGCAGTAGATTAAATGCAGCAAGATGGGAGGGCAGACACGCGAAGGAGAGGAGACAGACATAGCATGAGTTTATAAAGCAGGGAAATGTTCAAAGGATGGTTCTTGAGAGCTGATGGTCAAGCAATCAAGCTGGCATTGGGATAACACCATGGAGACAGGACTTGGGGGGTGGGGAGGGAAGAGAATAAGGATAAGATTTTCCAGTATTTTTTTAAAATAGACCCTGCTGTGTACTGACCCAGAAAGTCAAGGTAGATATGTCTGTAGCTTGAATCATGTCAACTGGATTTCTATTTTCTCAGTGGAAACGTTTCGCTCCTTATCCAAGGAGCTTCTTCAGTCCATTCAGTCCAATATCTTGGGCCAGTAGTGAATGCGGAAAGGGGAATGTCTCCGGTGAGCTGGAGAAGTGGTTCTTAAGACAGCAGAGAAAGGGCTCAAACTGTTCCCAAAGGTACTATTTGACGTATCTTAGTTCAACTCGAATAATAATAATAATAATAATAATAATAATAATAATACAGGTGTATAGCTCTGCCTTTCTAGATTTCCCTATCGGCTGGGTTTCTTGAAATGAACGTTGTCCCTAAGGAAAGCTTCCACTGCTTGGGATAAAAAGGAAAGGAAGTTTTCTCTACAGTGAGTTGCGACTTCTGCACATCATCTGATCAGAGTCAGAAACTCAGTATTTTACTGTACTATGTAAAGCATCACAGATGCTGAACGGTGCTATATAAATTGCTGTTATTCACAGATGACAGGCAGGTGTCGTCATCACAATTCTGTCTCAGGATCACAACCATAGTTTGCTCCCAGCCCTGGAAAATCCTATCAGTGCCTTGGTAGATGTATTGTACGTTTTTAAAATTTGGGGTAGCTTTTTTTTCCCCCCTCCTCCATGTCTAGCCTTTTTTCTTCTCTCGTGTGTGGCCTGCAAATATCTCTTGGCATTTTGTATGTCAAAACAAATGTGCTAAAGTGGTTTTCCTCTTCTGATGGGTGGAAGATCTTTTGTATAGGCCTCAGAACATCACCACCGTTGGGATGCAAAACTGGCAGAGAGAGATAACTGTATCTTTTCAAAGGATGCAAAGTACACTTTTTAAATGGCATTTAAGGAGACAGTGAGAGCCAGTTTGGTGTCGTGGTTAAGGCATCAGGCTAGAAACCAGGAGACTGTGAGTTCTAGTCCTGCCTTAGGCACAAAGCCAGCTGGGTGACCTTGAGCCAGTCACACTCTCTCAGCCCTGGGAAGGAGGCAATGGCAAACCACTTCTGAAAAACCTTGCCAAGAAAACTGCAGGGACTGGTCCAGGCAGTCTCTGAGAATCGGACACGATTGAACGAATTAAAATTAAGGGGGGGGGGCAATAGATCAGTTACCCACTAGATGGTAGCCTTTGCAGGTGGAGTGCTGTGTTATTCTAAGGTAAAGGTAAAGGTTTCCCCCGCACAGTCGTGTCCGACTCTAGGGGCCGGTGCTCATCTCCGTTTGTTAGCCAAAGAGCCAGCGTTGTCCGAAGACGCTTCCACGGTCATGTGGCCGCATGACGTGTGTGGAACGCCGTTACCTACCCACCGAAGAGGTACCTATTGATCTACTTGCATTTGTATGCCTTCGAATTGCTAGGTTGGCAAGAGCTGGAGCTAGTGCGGGAGCTCACTCCGTACACAAGGCTAGGGATTCGAACCTCCGAACTTGCGACCTTCCGATCGACAAGCCTGGTGTCTTACCTGCTGAGCCATCGCGCCCCCCTGTGTTATTCTAGGGTGGCAAAAAATCAGGAATCTTGTAGGACCTTTTCTGCTAACAAATGTTATAAAAGGCATCAGGGTTTGTGAGCTTCACCTCTATGCGTCTGGTGAAATACGCTGCAGCTCACAAAAGCTGATGCCTTTTAATAAAATTTGTTGAAAAAGCTGCAGGGCTCGACCCCTTCTGATTTTTGGCCGTTAGATGGCAGCATAGCCCAGCCTGGATTATTGTTCACGGCTCACCCAGTTAAATGAAGTTATTGAAATGGATGGGTTAGCTCTTCTCGCCTGTTTGCATCCCAAAAGTTTAAAAATAACACGGGCAGCTTGGATTACAATTTGCAAAACTGCTTGAACCATTCTAGCTGAGCTAGGAAGTACAGTGTTGCGGGGATGGATAACACTAAATGGAGATATTTTTTTTAAAGAAAAAAGGGTATTTCCGGGTTTGCCAGTGAAGATGAATTCATATTTATTATGCCTCGCTATTTGAGGAGCTTTCTCAGTGCCTCAGATGACTAAATTGCCATTCTTTCTTTTAAGAAAGTGATGATTGTGGTAATTTTGCTTTGCTAATTTGGCCTACGTTCCTCAGTTTCAAATCACGCAGGGCAGTGGGTCTCAAACTGTCTGACCCCTTTTCCTGGTCTCAAATAATGTCATTACCCCTCCCGCCCACACAAACACCCCTCTACTGAAAAATCTCTCAGACAGAGAACTTACCCAACCAGAGAGAGATGTCCTAGCCAAAGGTCTTAATTTTGCCATCACTCCCAAGCAAGTTCCGGTTGTGGAGCTCATTACAGCCACAGAATCTGCCATCCACAACAACCACCTACCTTTTGAAGAAGCAGAACAACTCCGGCTTAAAATATCTGCAGCTCTGTCCAGTGCTCAACCTCCTCCCCCCAACCTTACCGTCCAAGAGAGGAGAGCCCTGACAGCCCTCAGCAAAGATGAAACCATCACCATTTTACCTGCTGACAAAGGAAGATGTACAGTGGTTCTAAACACTGCAGACTACCACAATAAAATTACATCACTTTTGGAGGATCACCATACATATGAAAAACTGAAAAGAGACCCCACCAACAATTACAAGAAAAAGGCAATAGACAGTTTGAAACAATTGGAACATGATGGCTCCATCGATAGGATTACCTACCACCGTCTGTATCCTGGAGAAGCCATCCCCTGCATCTACGGACTTCCTAAGATCCACAAGGAAGGAACACCCCTCCGACCCATAGTCAGCAGCATCAATTCGGTAACATACAACATTGCCAAACACCTCTCTACCATACTAGCACCTCTAGTTGGACACTCTGAACACCACATCCATAATTCGGAAGAATTTGTTTCCAAAGCAAAGATCCTGAAACTGGATACAGATGAAACTATGGTCTCCTTTGATGTGTCCTCCCTTTTCACCAGCATCCCCACCACTCATGCTCTATCCGCTGTCAGGAAGAGACTAGAAGAGGACAGCACCCTGGAAAGGAGAAGCCATCTCAACCCAAACCAGATCTGCCATCTTCTGGACCTGTGTCTTAACACCACTTATTTCACATACAGAGGTGACTTTTACAGACAAAAACACGGCTGTGCCATGGGTTCTCCTGTGTCACCCATTGTGGCCAATTTATACATGGAAGAAGTGGAGAAGAAAGCACTCAACACATTCCAGGGAACGGTGCCCACCCACTGGTTTAGGTATGTGGATGACACCTGGGTCAAAATCAAGGCCCAGGAAGTACAGGCCTTCACGGACCATATAAACACTATAGATGCCAACATTAGCTTCACCAGAGAAGACACCAAGGACAACAGACTGGCATTCCTAGACTGTGAAGTCCTCATTGGGACCGGTGGCAAGCTAGAAATAGGGATCTACAGGAAACCCACACACACAGATCAATACCTGATGTTTGACTCCCACCATCCACTGCAGCACAAACTAGGAGTCATCAGGACATTGTCACACAGAGCAGAAACCATCCCCACCTCCATGGATTCCAAAAAGAATGAAAAGCAGCATCTGAGAACAGCTCTGCAGGCCTGTGGATATCCAAATTGGGCCTTCACCAAATCTAAGTCTACCAGACCTAAAACAGCGACAGATAGGGCTGAGACTCAGAGTAAACGGAAGAACCTGGTCATTCCTTACATGGCTGGCGTGTCTGAAAAGATCAAACGGATATTTGGCAAACACCACATACCTGTATATTTCAAACCCACCAACACACTGAGACAGAGGCTTGTACACCCCAAAGATCAAACTCCAAAACACAAGGAAAGCAATGTAGTGTATGCAATCCAGTGCAGTGAGGAGTGCTCTGAACTCTACATTGGAGAAACCAAACAACCCTTGTACAGGAGGATGGCCCAACACAGGAGAAGTAACACCACAGGACCAGAGTCAGCAGTTTATCTTCATCTAAAGGAAAAAGGACACTCATTTGAGGACATTAATGTTCACATTTTAGACAGAGAAGATAGGTGGTTTGAGAGAGGGGTCAAGGAATCCATTCATGCCAACTTGGAAAATCCTTCCTTGAATAGAGGTGGGGGCCTCAGGCATAACCTTTCCCCTATCTTCCTTCCTGCTTTGTCTTCTGTGCCTAGGAAGATTAAGACCATTTCACAAGCTCAACAGCAGCAGGGTAATCTTAACGATCCTCCTTTAGATGATAAAGGGACTTAGAAACAAACATCTCAAAAATAACCATGACCTAGCCCCAGATGCAAGGTCACACAGCCAGCCTAGAAACATATTTAAGGATTCCCTTACTAACTTTACTCAGACTGAAGAAGCTCCTTGGATAAGGAGTGAAACGTTTCCACTAAGAAAATAGAAATCCAGTTGACATGATTCAAGCCACAGACCCCTCTACTGTTTTACACAAGTGTCTCGGCAGCGGCAGTCCCAAACTGGATCCTCAACTCACAAACAAGCAATTACAAGTTGCTCCGTTACCCCCAGAATATGACCAAATTACCCCTTGGGGTAATAACCACCAGTTTAAGAACCACTGGCAACTCTTTTGGGAAGGGGAAAAGTCCTTATTTAACAATGATTTTTCTCTCTCTCTCTCTTGAATATCTTCTGTATCTAGAAAGCACTTACAGATATGTCACAGATTTTCGAGTGCACCAAAGTAGTTTCCAGTTTGCAGGAAAGACAATTTTACTGCAGGGTTCATACAGTCCAGCCCTGGTGATTATAAGCTATTTTTTGCTTTCAGATCATTCTCAAATCAATCTTGGATATTATCATTTAGTGAGATATCAAAAATTCTCCTTTTCTAGATTTCCCAATCCCTTCTAATCTTCCAGTAAGACAATTCCTCAGCATCTGGGTTGCAGTGCTAAGGCAATTTGTTGTTCTTGTTCAGTCGTTCAGTCTTGTCCGACTCTTCATGACCTCATGGACCATAGCACGCCAGGCCTTCCTGTCCTCCACTGTCTCCCGGAGTTTACTCAAATTCATGTTCATTACATCAGTGATGCTATCTAACCATCTCATCCTCTGCCATCCCCTTCTCCTTTTGCCTTCAGTCTTTCCCAGCATCAGGGTCTTTTCCAGTGAGTCCTCTCTTCGCATTAGATGGCCAAAGTATTTGAGCTTCAGCTTCAGTATCTGTCCTTCCAATGAGCAGTCAGGGTTGATTTCCTTTAGGATTGACTGATTTGACCTCCTTGCAGTCCAAGGGACTCTCAAGAGTCTTCTCCAGCACCACAGCTCAAAAGCATCAATTCTTCGGCGCGCAGCCTTCCTTATGGTCCAACTCTCCCAGCCATACATTACTACTGGGTAAGGCAATTTAGGAGGGAACAAAGCCCTCCAAAAAACAACTTAAATATTAGGTTAACATGACCCACTAAGCTTTACTGTGGTCCTGTATACACTTAACTACAGATTCTTTCGAATTCTGTGGAACTTACTTCTGAGAAAATATGCTAAGTATTGAGTTATGAGCTTCTCTTGCTTGGTGCTTCTCTGAGACATTGTAGGAGACTTCTGGACGAACCCAACATATTAGATACACAGTTCCAAAGCTGTAGGCTAGACTGGGAGTTTGGAAAAAAATATCCCAGAAGAAGGCAAGGGCAAACCATTCTTGCATTGCTGCCAAGAAAGTTATGTGGATGTGTCCATGAAATCCCCAGGAGCTGAGCTCAACTTGAAGAGGAATTTATTTTTTATTCCAATATGAACAATGGAAAACTTGGTTGCTTTCCTGATGCAGTGCATGTAGTGCTATGCATCTAGCAGATCTTGGTTGATCTCAGAGAGGGTTAAACCTGTTGTGTATTTGAGTAGAAGCTGGTCAGGAATTCCCAAAGCTGTTGGCTGGACTCAAAGATGTCAGCTACTAGCTGTGATGATGAAGAGGGGAGGAAATGGACATTGTGATGTCATGATGCAAACCCTGCCCTTTTGTACTTGCATTCCAACCTTGGATGCAAATATCTAAGTCACACAGTTTGCGTTGTGATGCATGTTTTGTCCCTTGCTCTTCCCCTTGGATGCTGATGGCTAGACCGAGCAGTTGAAGAAACATCCTAGAACAAGAGAGTGGTAGACCACTTTGATTTTATCACCATGAAAACTATGTAAATATGTCCATGAAGCCACCTGCAGCTGAGGTCGAATTGAGGACACTAAAAATAGCTGGGTGGGCACAAGGAAGCTGAATAGGTTTGGTTCTGTTAGTACATGAATAGGAGACCACCGGACAAAATCAGGACTGCATGATAAATGGGTTAGGGTTAGAAAATCTCAGAAAACAGCAATGGCCACCCACTTCAGTATTGTCAAGAAAAGTGCACAGTTATGTCAATGTAGACAAGCAGTGCCAAGCTTGACTTGAGAATATCTTCACCTTTATTTATCTTTGATTTTGTTTTTAGTCATCTGCCAGTCTGAATATTTCATGTAATCCTAATGATCTGTAATCCTGTAATCCTAAAGCCAAAGACAACAATGCTGAAATGATAAAACTGGTATAAATTGAGTGGAAATTTTAGTAGCTGCTGTCTTTTTCTCTGCATGATTAGGTGTATCTAGTTAAATTCTCTCTTTTTTTGATCTTCTTTAGTATGTGGTTTGTATACAATCTATCCCCAGGAATCAAGTGTTGCTTCTATGAGTAAATACTGAATTTGTACAGCTATATGTGCTTTTTCCAGCAAATGTATTATGCTGAATAATCTGTTGGTGAGGTGGGGAAAGAGATCTGATTGCACATTTTGCTAAATACTTGATTGTTTGCTAAAAAGAATTTTTGAAGAAGGGTGGTGAAAGATTACTCTGAACTAAAGAATCTTGAGGCTGTAATGACAAAAACGGGTGTTTTAGGAAAAAATGAACTATGCGAAATTTTTACTACTAATGAAACTTGATTTAAAAGTCAACATTCTGGTCCCCTCCCGATGTGTTGTAGGGAAACTTTGGGAATTGTCACAAAAACATCTGGAGGGAAGGAAGTTGGGAAGGACATTGTCATTATGCCCCCCCCCTTTTTTTTTTTTTGGCAAGCTGCATAAGTGGCTGGTGCTTTCCAAAGCAAAGTTCCTCCTGGTGTTGAATCATCGGCACCACATCTTCCCTTTTTCCCACTCTTGCACAAATGCCCAGGCATGGCCCAGTTTCTTATGGAAGTCCTGGCTGTAGGACATGGTAGTGAAAAAGGCAGTAGATCTTTGAACACTGGGCATTAGAGGCAAACGTTAGGAGAGCCATAGTTTCATGTTCCCATCAGTCACAATGGGAGTCAATAACATGGAGAGAGAAAAAACTTGCTACACCCCACAAATTAATGATTTACCAGGAATCTCAATCACAAGGCAGGTGGATTCTGAGTCTCAAGCATTAATCTTCACTCAATTTCTTTTTCTACACATCTCCCCCAAAGTATTCAAGATCCACCCAGCTCTTTGGTGTTAATCTTCCAACAAGATCTCACAAATCTGTTCTCTTTCAGTTCCTTTGCTTTCCAGTTATTTGCACATCGGTATCTTCCCAAATAATTCTAATTCCCAAAACTCCATCCCCTCCCTCTCAACTTCTCCAATTCAGTGTCTACTTTTTCCCACCAAAATGAGGTCAAAAATCCCAAATTTTCCTGTTTCCAGTTCTACCCATTTTCATGGCAACCTTTCTTCTCCTCTGTAGCTAGGGGGTGTCCACAGAAGAGTCAAAAATGCCAAGATGGTGGCCACCACCATGCCATTAAAATCCTGGCCCTTTTTTATGCGTGTTGTTATTTTTTGTATGGCTTATTTAAATCTGTAAACAATTGCACATAAATTGTAAGTATGCATTCACCTTTGCAGAAAGATGTTTTGTTTAACTTTGTGCCATGTCAGGGTTATCTGTGAGATATGGTTAAAAAAAAAGGTCACAATGGTGACTGTGATGATGTGATTGAAGCTCCACTTGTTATTTATGTGCATCATAAACTGTACCCTGTGGAGACTCCTATATCATGCAGGGGTTGCGTCAGCTCCTGTCCGTTTAGTCATTTATTGAAATGCATAATTTGACCAGGGGCGCCTAAAGGTTTCCATAGAACCGCATGCTCCCTAAATAAGGTGGTGCAATTGGCAAACACTTCAAACTGGGTACTGCAATACAACTTTGTCTGGGAGCCAACTGTGCAGAGAACGCCTTCAAAGATCCCAGAATGGAAGGTGGTTTCCTGTTCTCCAAAAAGGAAAGTCTCTGTAGGATTTTTAGACATCTTGATAGTTGAAGGTGCTTGCTTTTTGTTAGCTAATAGGCAGTTAATGTTAATTTTTACCTGGAGGCGTTTAAGCAGAAGCTGTGGCAGTAGGTTTCTGTACTGGGCAAGGGATGGGTGATCTCCAACATCCCTTTTACTTTCGATAATTCTACCAATGTGTATGGCAGGCTGATGGAGGATACTTTGCATCTAAAGCAGTAAAACACATTTCCACCATACTTGTAGCAAAGTAAATTTATAAAAATGAATGAATTGCTTTTTTTTTTTAATGGAGGAGGTGGAGGAGTTTTATAACTACCAAATTGGCGCATCATAATAGTAACCCCCTTGGACAATCCCTTCTTTTCAAATAAATTCTCTATCCTTTGTTTGTGCTGCAGTTCTTTCCTTTCAAAAGTGTTGGAAATTCAACACATAGCCTGTCAAGTCATGTGGAAAACCACCTGGGTGTGGTGGGTTCAATGTTGTTGTTCAGTCGTTTAGTCGTGTCCGACTCTTCGTGACCTCATGGACCATAGCACGCCAGGCCTTCCTGTCCTCCACTGTCTCTCGGAGTTTACTCAAATTCATGTTCATTACATCGGTGATGCTGTCTAACCATCTCATCCTCTGCCGTCCCCTTCTCCTTTTGCCTTCAGTCTTTCCCAGCATCAGGGTCTTTTCCAGTGAGTCCTCTCTTCCCATTAGGTGGCCAAAGTATTTGAGCTTCAGCTTCAGTATCTTTCCTTCCAATGAGCACTCAGGGTTGATTTCCTTTAGGATTGACTGATTTGACCTCCTTGCAGTCCAAGGGACTCTCAAGAGTCTTCTCCAGCACCACAGCTCAAAAGCATCAATTCTTCGGCGCTCAGCCTTCCTTATGGTCCAACTCTCACAGCCATACATTACTACTGGGAAAACCATAGCTTTAACTATACGGACTTTTGTCGGCAAGGTGATGTCTCTGCTTTTTAATATGCTGTCTAAGTTTGCCATAGCTTTCCTCCCAAGGAGCAAGTGTCTTTTAATTTCATGGCTGCAGTCACCGTCTGCGGTGATCTTGGAGCCCAAGAAAATAAAATCCGTCACTGCTTCCATTTCTTCCCCTTCTATTTGCCAGGAAGTGATGGGACCAGATGCCATGATCTGAGTTTTTTTAATGTTGAGTTTCAAGCCAGCTTTTGCACTCCTTTCACCCTCATCAAGAGGCTCTTTAGTTCCTCTTCACTTTCTGCCATTAGGGTGGTATCGTCTGCATATCTGAGGTTGTTGATATTTCTCCCGGCAATCTTAACTCCGGCTTGTGATTCATCCAGCCCGGCATTTCTCATGATGTACTCTGCATATAAGTTAAATAAGCAGGGTGATGATATACAGCCATGATCTGGGTTTTTTTTAATGTTGAGGGTGGGTTCAATACCCTCTAGTATAAAACTGTTTTTCTTTCCCTGATGAGCTGTCAGGACAGGCGGCAGCATCTTTGTTTGGAAGCTTGGGTTTGGCTAATGCTTAGATGGGAGAAATGCTTTGGGGGAATCCCAGGGTTGTAGGTTACATTGGGAATTAAAAAAAAAACAACCCAGAAGATAGGGGTGGTAACCCACCTTTATTGCTGCCAAGAAAACTATATAGAGATATCTGAAATCACCAGGAGTTGAGTTGATCTCCAAGGAGTACAAAATATGGGAAGTTACTTTAAAGGCAAAACTGAAGTACTTTGGCCACATAATGCGAAGACAGGATACCCTGGAGAAGAAGCTGATGCTAGGGAAGGTGGAGGGCAAAAGGAAGAGGGGCCGACCAAGGGCAAGATGGATGGATGATATTCTGGAGGTGACAGACTCAACCATGGGGGAGCTGGGGATGGCGAGCTCTGGCGTGGGCTGGTCCTCGACTGAACGAATAAACAACAACAAACTGGTTCAGTCAACATTATCCCTTACAGTTTTTGTTTCTGAGATGAGTGGAGGGATGAGCTAACGGTGATATTCTGCTCATGACCAATCTATTGTGACTTAATGTGTCCTCAACACTTCTAAGTGGCCATTGACAAATAAAGGATTGCTCGGTTCTTTGAGGGAGCTCAAGATCAAGTCAACGATGCTTATAACCTTTTGTTAATTTCTGATAGAGTTTACGCTTCATTATTACTTCCTATCTATGAAGTCCTGGAATTTACTAATCCTTTTTGATGTCCTGCAAGATATGACAGCCCTTATACATGCACTCACAATCTAATATGCGTAATGCCACACAAGGCAAAAGGAAGTGGAAAGTCCAAGGAGCAAAGCGTCTTCTCTGACAATGGTTGGGTCAGGTTGGTTTGCATATTTGCTGTGCTGCTTTACCAGGAGACAGAGGATGAGATTCCAAGGTGGAAGGAAACCTTTCCCTGAAGCTGCTTCAGACCTCTCCCTATGCATATAAATGACTGAGATAGTCCTTATTTTTCAAGGATGGAAGTTTCCCTGCTATTGGTTGAGTTTATCTTCCTGCCTAGAGCTGGGTTTGCTCCTGGTGCGCCCCAAAATCTCTGTGCCAAATCTTCCCTCTCCAACACCTGTCCCTGTTGATTAAGGACCAACCTGTTGATTGGCACCAACCTTGCATGTTGAGCGTTACATTTTCTAGTGTTTTCCAGAGAGCTGCATAACAGATAGTTTCCAAACATGGAGAACCTTTAAAAAGAAAACATGCATTTATAGACACACATTCTCTCTATCAACTCAAAAAGCTTCTGTTTCTACCATTTTTACCTTCTTTATGGCCACAGCAGGAGGCAGCATTTGGCTGATCTTGAAAAAGCTAAGAGTTTGATGCTGGTTACTGATTTGTTGAAGGACTATCAGGGAATCATCTGTATCCACCCACCCACCCACCCACCCACTCATCCATCCCATCCCATCCCATCCCATCCCATCCCATCCCATCCCATCCACCCATCCCATCCCATCCCATCCCATCCCATCCCATCCCTCCCTCCCATCCATCCATCCATCCATCCCATCCATCCATCCATCCACCCACCCATCCCATCCCATCCCATCCATCCATCCCATCCATCCCATCCATCCACCCACCCACCCACCCACCCACCCATCCACCCATCCATCCACCCATCTATCCATCCCATCCACCCACCCACCCACCCACCCACCCACCCACCCATCCCATCCATCCCATCCATCCACCCACCCACCCACCCATCCATCCATCCACCCACCCACCCACCCATCTATCCATCCCATCCATCCCATCCATCCATCCACCCACCCACCCCACCCCACCCCACCCCACCCCACCCCACCCCACCCCACCCCATCCCATCCCATCCCATCCCACCCACCCACCCACCCATCCCATCCCATCCCATCCCATCCCATCCCATCCCATCCCATCCATCCATCCATCCATCCCATCCATCCACCCACCCATCCACCCATCCACCCATCCCATCCATCCCATCCACCCACCCACCCCATCCCATCCCATCCCATCCCATCCCATCCCATCCCATCCCATCCCATCCCATCCCATCCCATCCATCCACCCACCCATCCACCCATCCCATCCATCCCATCCATCCAATCTTGTTTCTGTCAGGAATTATTTTATTCCCCACAGCCATTCCCTGCCAAGGTAGCACGTGAAAATAGATACAGGCAGAGAAAAAGGGGCAAAAAGGGTGTTTGTGGAGTGGGTGAACTTCTCCAATGCTGCTCACAGAAGACCCTTTGCTAACAAATCTTGGGCGGGTCAGGTTTGTCAGGTAAAACCAGTGTTACTGCCTCACTGAGGGACGCAACCACCTTGAACTCCTTAGAAAAGGTGGGATATAAATCTAACAAATAAAAAAAATCATGCCCCCTTTTCTGAAAAAAAAAGAAAGTATTAACAAATCCTGAAAAAATGAAAAGGTAGTGTTAATTTTCAGCTATAAACTGAAGTCATGTAACCTGACCTGCAGGCCATGAGCTTTCATTGAACCCATTTTTCAAATTCAGTTTAACAGACTCAGAACCTCTGATTTTATCTTTAATGGAGCAGAACCTCACATGCTGTTTTACATCCCATGGGATAAGAATAGACGTTCAAGGTTAGAAAAATAACAAGAGGAAGTTGACAGACATTGAATCAATAGTTGATAAAATACAATTATCTAGTTAAGGAACCTCAAATTTCAGATGCTGAGTTGCATCACAAATGGGTTTGATCTACCATTAATTAATTAATTAATTAATTAATTAATTAATTAAATTTTTATCCTGCCTTCATTATTTTTATAAATAACTCAAGGCGGCGAACATACCTAATACTCCCTCCTCCTCCTATTTTCCCCACAACAACAACCCTGTGAGGTGGGTTGGGCTGAGAGAGAGTGACTGGCCCAAGACACCCAGCCGGCTTTCATGCCTAAGACGGGACTAGAACCCACAGACTCCTGGTTTCTAGCCCAGCACCTTAACCACTAGACCAAACTGGCTCTCTCTTAATGCCTCACTTTTAATAATTTATTGAGATATGTTTGAGTTATCTAGCAGGTAGTTTTTCCTTTCATTTGTTTCAGTATACACTGCTTACAAGTAAGTATATTTAACTAACAAGACCCCTTGCATCTCTTTGATAGCCTCTCATTAAATGACCTCAGGTATCTAATGCAAACAAAGAGTAAGGTAAGTCCAGGGTATCAAGTTCTGTTTTTTAAATGGCAGGATTGGATATTGCTTCCTCTCCCTGGTCTTAATTCTCAAGCAGTCCAAGGCATCTAAAATCACCCAGCACTTTGCAAAGAGGCAGGCTAGACAGTTCCATCCAAAGAGATCTGTGACAAAGACCTCATCCTCAAGAGAAGTACAACAGCTGGAAGGAGAAACATCAGGATGGTCATGATTAGCACTGCAGCGAAGATCACCAAGAGAATTGTCCATGCTGCTAGGATGGTTTCCACCATGGCTTCCTTTCTCTTTGGGTTCTAGAATCTGTAAGAGAGAAAAAGCTTCACATGAAGTCCATGACGTCACCACTGATACCTGGAGCTACTTGCAGAGACCGAGGCATGGAGAGGGGGTGAAAGAGGGAGTCTGATCTGGGAACTGTCAGAATATTTTGTTGTTGGTTGAATCACCAATGGAGCCTTCCCCACAGAGATGGTTTTCAGGCATGCTGGACTACAACTCCCATAAGCTTTGTGGCCAGGAAATTAGGAGGATCTGGGACTAGAATCCTATGAGGAGAGATTGGAGGAACTGAGAAGGTTTAGCCTCAACAAGCTAAGTGGGGATATGATAGCACTTTTCAAACAACTGCAAGGAGGCCACCCAGATTTGTCCTCCATAATTCCAGAATGCAGGATACAGAATACTGGAGTGATTACAGGAAGGCAGATTCTAACAAATGTTAGGCACGGGTGGGGGGGAGCTTCATAAGCACCGACCCAGAGATGTGGTGGTCTCCCCTTGATTGGATGTATTCAAGGGGAAGATATACAGCCATCTGCCTGGGATGCTTTAATTCATATTTCTTCTAACTGTAGGATTCTAGTCCAGTTCTTGACACTAGCTTGCTTATGGTTTAAAGTTTGCCAGCTGGAGATGTCAACCGAAACTGCCTGCAGGGCACGTTTCACCACTGAGCTCTGCTCTCCATCGAATGCTGTGACAATCTTTCTTGGGTGCTTCCACAGAACCCCCATCTTTGCTCTTCTCAACCCCTCCGTAGCAGTTTTATACCTTTATGGGCAGGTCCTCCATAGCTGACGTCTCACTGAGCTGGCTGCTGGTTCTTCTAGTTGGCCAAGAAAAGAGCAGAGATATGGCAGCCAACTAGTGCCCTGTCCCACCTTTGTTCTTTCCTCGCTAGATTTGCTTTTTGTGATGAGGAAAAATCAGGTTTTTTTTAATTGCCCCTCAGAGGGAGTAGAGGATGGAAGCAAGGCACCAAGTCATCTGAAGAACTGGGAGGCAGGGTGACGTCTAAAACAACCTGCCCTGCAGCTCCAGAGCAAACACTGCAAAAGAGCTGAGCCAATAATTAATCAGCACAGCCCCTCAAGACCCACAATTTCACAGCATGGCGTAGACACAGACCACAGCATTAATCTTGGTCTGCACAGCACTTCTATGTGAAAGGATCTTTAGTTAAATGTCATGACTTTTTTTTTTTGCTGCTAATTGGTCCATGTATTAAGGGGCGTGGTGGCTCAGCAGGTAAGACGCCAGGCTTGTCGATCGGAAGATCGCAAGTTCGGAGGTTCGAATCCCTAGCCCCGCGTGACGGAGTGAGCTCCCGCACTCGCCCCAGCTCTTGTCAACCTAGCAATTCGAAAGCATGCAAATGCAAGTAGATGAATAGGTACCACTTCGGTGGGAAGGTAACAGCGTTCTGCGCGCGTCATGCGGCCACATGACCATGGAAGCGTCTTCGGACAACGCTGGCTCTTCGGCTAACAAACGGAGATGAGCACCGGCCCCTAGAGTCGGACACGACTGCACAAATGTGCGGGGGGAACCTTTACCTTTACCTATTCATCAATTTAAAGAATGAGACATGTTGCCTAGACTGTTTTCTGGCACTTAGGTGATTTATTTAATCCACCTTCCCCCATTCTCTGTTACAGGTAACACAGAGAACGCAAAAAAGTCACAAAAAAACAAGTAAATAAGCTTTGAGCTCATTCCCCCATGAGATAGCTCATCGTGGTTCACTCTCTCAATTTTGGGCTTCCAACCAAAGACGAACTGTAATTTAGAAGAGGACAGCCAAAACCAATGGAAGGAACCTGGACAGTTAATTCTTTCTCAGTATTCAAGAGTTGGGAAGGGAAGAAAGGAGAAGAAAGCTAAAATAAAGCACAGACAAGGAATTATTTTATCAGGAAGGATCATTTAATAATGACTGATTTTTCTGTAATATCTCAGGTATGATAAAGAAGACACATAATCAGATTTTAGAATAGTAGTAGTAGTAGTAGTGAGGAGGAGGAGGAGGAGGAGGAGGAGGAGAAGGAGAAGGAGAAGGAGGAGAAGGAGAAGGAGAAGGAGAAGGAGAAGGAGAAGGAGAAGAAGGAGAAGGAGAAGGAGAAGAAGGATAAACAGCAGCAAGTGAATTATTCCAAAAGAGATGAACTGAGAAACTTGAAAGGATTTTGAATTAGCCTTTGCATCTTCACAACTTTTGTTAAGGAGCCTGGCAGCCCTGTTTGTGTGCATTTCACATTTCATTTGATTTGGGGCACATAATGCCCTTGGAATGTTCCCCTTCCTTCCTATTTGATTTGACCTTTAGAGTTTTCTCGTAAACGATTGTGCAAGATTGTTCATGAGAAGGATGTGCCTGCAGCCTGGAGCATCAGTGCAAATGATACCATGGCAAACATGTAGTTACCAGCCATTCATGCTTTGGGATGCTGCCAACCAAGCTGAGGTTGCCTTTTCATGCTACACCTTCAACTGTATCACTTCTTAATCATGTGGGATATTTGTGTTGTGACTTGAGCTTTTCCAGATGCTGAATTTTGTGACCATCATATTCTGCACTCTTCTGTGGTCCCAAGGATGCATTCATTCTTGCTTAAGTGGTTCCATTCATTGAGAAATTGAAGCTGGTAAGTTAAACTCTTCAAGCATTATATTTTGGAGGATAGAGAGCCAGTTTGGTGTAATGGTTAAGGCATCAGGCTAGAAACCGGGAAGCCATGAGTTCTAGTCCCACCTTAGGCACAAAGCCAGCTGGGTGACCATGGGCCAGTCACTCTTTCTCAGGCCTCAGAAGGAGGCAATGGCAAACCACTTCTGAAAAACCTTGCCAAGAAAACTGCAGGGACTTGTCCAGGCAGTCTCCGATAATCAGATTAATATATATATACAATATATATATATATATATACACACACAGACACACACACACACACAACACACACACACACACACACACACAGTGTATGTATGTATGTGTGTATGTATACACACACACACACACACACACACAGCATGTATGTGTGTGTGTGTGTATTTGTTTTTTCCAGAAACCAAAGAGCTTCTGGAAATGTTCATTTCTCTTTCTTTCAGATAGGGAATATGATGAAGACCACAGGACAGGGTCATGGTCAAGCAGAATTAGTAGGACTTGCAACAAAATATTGCAGTGTGGAAAAATTCCTGTTCAGGAAACTGGTCATGCTACCCATGCCTTTTGCCAGGATAGTCCATTACATTTCTCCTTCCTCATTATTTAAAAAAATTGTTCCCCCTCCCCCAACAATCAACATTATCTGGGTAAGGTACTCATGCAATCTTCATTAGATCATTTTCATTTTTCATTCGCACCCAGAAACTTTTGCCCCAAAGAGTTTTGACAATTTCTTCTTCTTCTGCTTGGACATTGCTTTTTCGGCTAGATAAAGCCCATTTCCACATTCAGAAAGTTTGCTGTTGGTACATAGTGTTGCTAAGGTCAAACACAGAACACATACTCTCTCTTCTTCCAAAATATTGGGTTAAAGGAGCATGCAGACATACCTTATGGTGCTCAAAATTTGTGGGAACAAAATGTCCCCCATTTCCCATAAGCAGGAATGTAGGGCAGGCAACTCTGCCACCCACCAACTTCCTTCCTTCATTATTTCAATATTTCAGCAGAACTGACCTGGGGAAGACAAAGAGTGTAGGGAGATATTTGGAAACTGTCTTCTGCAGTATAATAAAGGGCAGAGCCAATGTAACATCCTTTGGTTTAGGTGCTATGAGGAAAAGGAGGTTTCTCCTCACTTCAAGTGATAAAAAAGAAAGAAAAGAAACCACCTTGATAAACTGGTTCTCTAAAAAAAGTCAAGAATGCCCAATCAACCTGTCATTTCAACCATTTTTTAAACTTTAAAGAACTTGAGCTATTTTTGGAATCTCTGTCACAGCCACATGGCTCATTTTCCTCCTGACTAATAGCCTTTGGGTGGGAAAGAAAAGAAAAAGAAGAAAGAATGATTTTGATGAATGGATGTTTTGGGGTGTGTGCCTCTTTATCAATTAAGGATAAAAAGATGGCATTCCAGATGTTATTTTTAAGTTTGCCAAGGGGGTGGCCTGCCTATAGGCAGTTTCATGAAGCAGGTGCTTTCCAAAATGTACCACAATTTAACTTCTTCCTCCTTTGGCTTTTCCCAAATTACAAAAAATCAAGATTTTCTTTTGAAATTCACATTGGTGCTGCATAGTGATCAAACTGAGAACCTTTTCCATGCAGTCTATGAGCTGTGTGTTTTCCACAGCCCTGATTTTTCACCCTTGCCTGTTTCCTAGCTCCTGTCCTTAGCTATAACATATTCAGGTCCACGTGAAATTGGGTGAAAAACAGCATCTCTATCCCCCCTCCCCCAACATCCTTCCTTGCCCCCCTTCATGGAGATTATTCTTCTGATGTAGGGAGCTTTGAAAGTCCAGATGTTTCTGTGTTTGTTTACAACTGATTGCCTTTCACTCTCATTCCATTCCCCAAAGTGTGGAGAAGGGCCTTTGCTATACAACCTTAGCATAATATCCCCAAGTCTGTAGCCACTCAGAAACTCTTCTGAATATATTTGTTGCCATGTCATCATGCCACCATAATTGCAGCCACTCGGAAGGGCTTGCTTTGACATGCAGGTTTACTGTAATATTCACTTGTAAACCGCCCAGAGTCATTGCTATACGAGATGGGCGGTGAAGAAATATGATAAATAAATAAATAAAATCAAATAAATATCGCCATATCCATGGCGCCACAGCATCTGGGGGCATTCGTTTACCTTTGCAATTGATCTTTCTTTACATGTCCCCTGCCTAAGAAAGGATCGATTTTTTAAAAAAAATTGTTTGCAAACTAAATAGCAAATAGCATCATCAGTGCTACTGAGTGTGGGGTGGAGGAGTGTGGGGTGAGGGAGTGTCCCTGAGGAAACCCCACACTCACTCGCACTGATGGTGCTATTTGGGTCATGAAATATCTGCAAGCAAACCACCAAGCTCAGAGAGCACCAAGGACTCCACATATTTATATTCCAGATGATTGATTGAAAGAGATAGATAGATGATAGATAGATGATAAATAGATGATAGATACTGTAGATAGATAGAGAGAGAGAGAGAGAGAGAAAGCAAGAGAGATATTGCTTTTCTTTTCCAGAATGAACAAGTATCTTGTTAACTTTCTTATTTAGCAGATTTATAAAATATTTACTTGATTATGATAGCTGGAGCATAATTAGTTTACCCTTGAATAATTCCAGGAAGTATAATACTTCTTTGACAAACGAGAGGTGAAGAGAGGTCGAAGACCCTGATGAATAGCATCCTCTCCCATATGGCTTTTCAGTTTTGAGTCAAAGACATGACATCGAAGATCTGTATGTGGAGCTTCCAAATATATTTCCCTTGGTTCTAAACTGTCACCAGGGATAGAGATTGGTCTGGATTATGAACGTGTTGTTGGGAAGGATTGGGTTAAATCCATTGTTTTGATGGTTTTCAGCTGCACACACACGCAGAGAGAAGGAATCAATAGGTGCCATAATGAGACCATTTGTCACATGTAGGTTGACTCCCAGAAATACGGCTGTTTGGAGTTTCAATTCACATATTTGCATGTAGCATTTGGTTAGTCTTACTGAAGTCAGGGAAATTTCCATCCAAGCCAGTTCTGAAGAAGAGTAAGCTATGCAAATGCTGAATTTTGGAATAGATAATATTACTGACGATCTTTGAAGTACAGCAGATTCACATTTATACACTTAGGCTTATATGCATTTGAAACCAAAGAAGGCATTTTAGCAAATGTGGCTGCCAGGCAAATCTTATTAAAGATAATGGATATTTGTTAGCCTTGCAAAGTGCTTAGCAGAACATGGTTTATCATCTATTATTTTAGTTGTAAGGCATTTAGTTTGTGTCAGATTTTATTTTGAATGCCCATTTCCCCACAGCAAGCGAACAGGAGAAAAACAACACACAACCTCTTCTAGATTTTCCCTGTAAACTGAATAATATGAAATGATACAGTTGACCAGGCTTTGCATAAAAATCCAAAGAGACCTATAAAGAGAGATTTGGAAAATAGTACTATTTTCTCTATACATGACCTCACTTGAATAACACTTCAGCAGAACTGCTGGAGCTTAACAAACAAATATCTTCTGTGGGGCACCAGTCCTATCTTTGCTGTAAAGAATAGTTTGTTAAAACATAAAAAAGGAAAAGAGGGTACTATGTACTGACTTGATGTCCTAGAGGAAGAGCAAAATAAAAACAAAGCAGTATACTGAAAATACTCATAATAAAAAAAGAGAGAGGAAGATGGTGGTCTGCCTGTAACAGCAGCTCGATTTGTGCAAATCTGGGAGGGAATTTTTTGTGCCATAGAAATAAAATATTATCAGGTGCTAACAGATGCCCAAAGGCATCCTTGATTGAAAAGTTGGCAGTTATATCTGTCCTAAATCTCATGGTGGATTATTTTACATCTGTTTGTTAAACATTCATATTTCTTTCTTTAAATTATCCTATTTAAGAAAATGCATTCCGTACATAGATACGTACATCAGGATCCGATGTGTTTTCTTGGTAAAGATGATGGTCTAGGATGGTCTGGGAGACCCAGGATCAAGTCCTCTCTTATCCTTGGAAGTTCTCTGACGACTTTGGGCCAGCCAGGCTCACCAATATCACAGGGTTGTCGAAGGGACAAAATAGGGATTCTCAAATGAGCTATCTTGAGATCCTGGAGAAAAAACAAGATACAGCTCTAGCCCCATAAATAAATCAAGAATAAGTCATGGTCTGTCTTGCAGTGGCCACGTACTGTAACAGGAATAGGGATGACAAAGGTCCATATAATTAAAGCTATGGTTTTCCCAGCAGTAATGTATGGCTGTGAGAGTTGGACCATTAGGAAGGCTGAGCGCCGAAGAATGGATGCTTTCAAACTGTGGTGCTGGAGAAGATTCTTAAGAGTCCCTTGGACTGCAAGGAGGTCAATGTCAGATTTCTCGTATGAAATTGGCAAATAGTTTTCTATACAAAGCACAGCCTTCTGAAAGCACAGTTTCCTCATGGTGACGTGAAGCGCCAGGTGGCCAGATAACAACTGTCACGTGTGTATTGTTATGGCTAGTGCCTACACATTCGCATGGGAACAATGTCTCCTGATTCCCTCTGTGGGAAGCCTTGCTCTGTGTAGAGCAAGGGAGGGGGGGAATCACATGCTTGCTCAGATGCAGCACTGCTATGGCCTATGCTTTAGGCCTGGTGTGTGTCACACCTAACTTCCAGCCAATCAGAAAGCTGGAAGAACTGAATATCTAACCATGCAAAATGGTGTTCTATGCTTCTTGACTTCTGTCCGGTCTTTTAGCCATGTTCGTGTGTGTGTTCTATTTCTGAGGACTGGAAAGTGCGTAGCTATGCCTGGCTGTGTGTGTAGGCCATGGCCTGAGCCCTGGCCCTGGAAACAATACACGAAACGCTGCTTGTAAGTTTGTTTTTCCTTTTGCAATGCTGTACCATGTATATTCAACTTTGCATTTATCACAAGTAAAGACATTATAGCCATAAAAGCTGCACTCTGTCTGTTTACTTCTCAAGCCTTGATTTTTCCCTAAAAGCCAGCGTACATCCCATCAGTCAAATCAGTCAATTCTAAAGGAAATCAACCCTGACTGCTGATTGGAAGGACAGATACTGAAGCTGAAGCTCAAATACTTTGGCCACCTAATGCGAAGAGAGGACTCACTGGAAAAGACCCTGATGCTGGGAAAGACTGAAGGCAAAAGGAGAAGGGGATAGCAGAGGATGAAATGGTTAGATAACATCACCGATGCAATGAACATGAATTTGAGTAAACTCCGGGAGACAGTGGAGGACAGGAAGGCCTGGCGTGCTATGGTCCATGAGGTCACGAAGAGTCGGACACGACTAAACAACTGAACAACAACAACAGATTGTGTGAAACTATCATTTTCAGCCACCTGAAAGGTTAAGGCCTGTACTGATAGAACCTGGAAGTTCCACAGCTTTTGGAGGTCTTGGTTTCTTTACCCTGTACTTGAAATACATAAAGCATTGTTCACCCTCCATTTCCTCCTTTGGTTGATGAATTTGCAATTCCAATAAAAAGAAAAAGAGCAAGAGAGACACAAACACAAAGAGTGACAGAAAGATCTATATCCTACCAAGCAAAACAAACAAGTGAGAAATGGGTTTGTGTATTGAGCTGTGCTTACAAAAACAGTACTTTTGTGTGCAAGTTTATGTTTCACTTTTGTGCTTTTCATCACCTGCTTTCCTTTTCCTCTCTTGATTTTTTTTGCAGATGGTTGTAGAAGAAAAAGAAAAAACAAGATCCTGTATTCAGGCAGTACAGAAGGTTGATAGCTGATGGAAATACATGATGGAAACTGTAGCCACTCAAAATAATTAAATAAGTCCCGTTCTCGAAATAGTAATTATCTCACCGAGAAGTACAGTTTCTTTTTCACTGTTCAAATAGTCTCTTTTCCCCCTTCTTTTGGAAGTTGATGAAATTTTTAGAAAGGAGAAGGGGACGGCAGAGGATGAGATGGTTAGATAGCATCACCGATGCAATGAACATGAATTTGAGTAAACTCCGGGAGACAGTGGAGGACAGGAAGGCCTGGCGTGCTATGGTCCATGAGGTCACGAAGACTCGGACACGACTGAACAACAACAAAAAGAAGGCATCCTGTGGCGTTTCTGACCAAGAGACACTTCTCCACAGGAGATTGGTAGCTCCTGTCTCACACCTTGAAACCCTATGTTGCCCCAGGAATAGTATCTAAATTAAATATTTTGCAATGCTACATTAGAATGTCTGTGCTATTCTGGCACAGATAAATACACATTTCACCTGTTTTAGAAGAAAAGTGACAAATTGCATGAAAACCTTTGTGGTCTGTCCTTTGATGACACACTTAAAAAACCCATTGTTCATGCATAATTTGGGTGATCAAATGCAGAGGTGGAGAACTTTCCCTTTCTTTTTTTGGGGGGAGGAGGGAATAATTATTTTTCATTGGATAGTTCTGAATGATTCCAAATGTATAGTTCATTTGTATAGACAATTGAGTATCACTGCATTAGGTATTAGCTATTGGCAAGAAATATGCAACAGGGAGTTGAAATACCCCATTTGAACAAATCAGCTCTGGTTTCTCTTCAGATCATATAAATCTTTTGCCTTTAATATTCCCCTTCGTTGAATAGCTGTGGCTTAATAGAGGAATTTTGGGGTAGGGAGGGATTTTGCTCCACCTCACCCAAAAAGCTGACCTACCAAATATTCCTCTTCAGTAATGTTATGAAAGACAGAGGACTTCTCACTTCACTGAGGACCGTGCGTTCCTTCTAAATGTGACATTTGGAGAAGAGGATGTTCTGTTCCTATATCCATGCTTAAAAGGCTGGTCTTACCAGCAGGTAAGACTAGAAGGAAGTAGATTCTTACCTTTTGTCAAACTGTTTCACCTCCAAAGTTCTTAGTTGCAACTCCAAAGGTGCTTTCTGTTTCTATTCTAGCAGAAACAAAACTTGTCCATCTTCCAAAGATGTTATGCTCTATCGGTGTAATAAAGCTGTAAAAACACCGAGTCTTGTAATCACTCAGAGACTGGTGATCGGAAATAGCTGTCAGAACAGTACAAACAGGTAGCTATTTGAGTTGAGTGCATGTATCACCTCCCACCTGGTTTTTCTTAAAGTGACACAGTCCTTTTCCCCCAGAATTGCTCATGCATATTTCAAGCTGGTTCCACCTTATTTCTTTCTCAAAGTTTCTATAGCGTAGTAATGATAATAGACTGGACAAGTGGTTGCTCCACCATATGGAGTTTGACAAGAAAGACGAATGAACCATTTGTACATTAAAGCCCATTGGCCTTGCAAATGGTCTGGGTGTTGTAAAAATAATTACTGCTGCAGTGATTAATGTCACCCTGTGTGCTTGGCTCCAATTACTTTTCAGGAAATGCAGAAGGGGAAAGGAAGACAGCTGTAGAATTAGCTGAACTTTGGATTCTGCATTGACTTGGCTTCTGATTTCTAAGAGAGAATAGCATGTAATAGAAGGATGGTGGACACTTTTAAATACATTGAATACATTAGCAAGAGGTTGTGTCCATTAATATACAGGGGGAAATGGTGTAGCCCATGGGTTACGCCTCCCCAGCATCCTACTCATAGCCCTCTCAAGTTTTCCTAGAATTGGTACAGCTAAACATTTTCATATTTTGGGGCTTAAGGCACCCATTTCCTTTGAGTAAAAGCTGCAGTAGTGCTCTACCTGATGAATATCTGACACCCCTGACATCTCCATTCTATTTCTAACGGCTGCTGTTCTACTGATCTGCATACATATCAATGAGAAATAAATACACTTTATTCTGTAGAACTCAGTTGAAATTCCCAGAGATGGTAGTAAACCAGAATGAGTTAGAAAACATCCTTCAATGGCATCTGGATACATTTTGTGAGAGAGTTATTTGGTTTCAGAACTGCATTCTTTGGAAAGCAACTGCCAATATATTTACTTAGTGTAGGTTTAAAGTTTCTTACGAGACATACATGGAACCTCCAAGTCACAGGCAGTGTTCCTAATTTCATCAAGCATTGCGCAAGAGATTTCTAGAAGCATGAGCAGTCCAACTTAACTCTGCAGAACAGATTACAGCCTGTATGAACAAGCTTACATACAGTATATACTTTTTAGAAATGAGTAGGTGTGTTCCCCAAGCCTGTCACCGTTGCAGGAAGCAAAGGTGCCTTTTATGCTTCAATCTTGAAGGTCACCAGTGAGAATAGAATAGCTTCAGCTGGCTTCATCCTGGCCTTTAGCCATTGCCCAGGACTGTATATTCTGTTCTTTGTTTAGAAGATTTGTTGCTTGTGGAGAGCTGAGACAGGTAAAGTAGACTTCATCTTGAGCATTTCTAGTGCATTTTAGAGTCTTCAATGCCTGTAAGTGCAGGTATCTTGCAGATCAGGGTGCTGACTGGGAATAAACGTTTTATATTTATCAGTGTTTAAGTTCCTTTCCACTTAGTTCGAGAGGCCATTCTGCCCAATAAACCTGCTTTAGGAGTCAGATGGAATTCCCAGCACGAAAAGGAAAGCTCATTCATAGGATTATCTCCTGACTCATTAAGAATGCCTATCTGTTTTCAGATTCTGGAGGCGTATTTATTGCAGAAATGGTTGCACACATGTACACACATGCATCACCTATCAGCCACTATCAAGACAGATGGAGATGTAAACAACTGAAGCAAGAGCTCAACCCATATTTTGACTGTGTAGCCATGAACGTCCCTGGGGCAAACAGAAGCTAACACTGCCTATGGCAGAAAACAAATATACTGCCTCTTTAACACAAGACAGATGCCACGATTGCCAATGCTAATAACTGGCATATCTGCCATAGACACCATTATGTTGAAACTAGACATGGGACTTTTTAAGATGGCAACTATCTTGAACAAACAGCTGTAAATCCTAGATTTAATTCATTAATTAAATTAAATTAAATTAAATCTTAGATTTAATTCAACCTCAGCCTAAATGTAAAGAAGACTGGCAACCTAGATACAGCTGCACAGAGGGGAAGACATCAGTTGACTTATCAAGAAACAGAAGATCTGAAGATAAGGTGGTGGCCTTGCAGCATCAGACAATTCCAAAAGAGTCTGATATTCTGGATCCATTTCTTTCAGGGTTTTGGCCAGGACAGGGTAGGGAAATTGTTTGGACACTTTTGCTGGAAACTAGATAGGGGAGTGTGGCATCACTAGTTCACCTGGACTTCTTGGTGGGTTTTGAGGCCATCACCCATGGTTCCATCCTGGACCACCTGGTGGGATTAGGCCTGGGGGCCCCATTTTACAATGGTTCCAGTTCTTATCAGGCATTATCCACAATATGGTACTGGGGAACTGCTATTCAGCACCTACATGAATTTCACCATTGACCTGTGGTGCTAACTGTGAGACTTCCCACCTTACGGTGTAGACTGGAAACAGTTAATCCAAGGAAGATGAATTTAAGAGCTCTCATTAATAGCATGTATTAGAAGGAAGGTCAAGATTCCAACCCAAGAATTCTAGTAAGTACCCTACTTCCAAGGAAATATCTATATTTAGGCACATTAGGGCAACACAAGTCTTGCCTGTTTCCTTGCGCTTGTGAAGGCAGGGCCGTAGGCACTGGTTCTCTGTTTTGATAATGGCCATCCCTTTTAATTTAATGAAATAATTTAATAATTCTCAGACTGACCTATTACCAGTGACGCATTGTGTTTCAGGGTTTCATCGTGTCTCCCAAGCTGTTCAGCACCTGAAACCCCTGGGGGAAATCATCCAGAGTTCTGGAGCGAGATGTTAACAGGCATGCAGATGATACCCAGCAATTGGTATCTTTGGACACTGCCTAAGTTTGATCCTTGGCTGGAGGAGAGAGAACTAGCTCCAATTAAATCCGGACAAAATAATGTGCTGCTGGTAAATATCTGGACCTGGGTTTCATCACATGCTGGATGGGGCTGCAGTTCTCCTGAAAGAGCACGTTTGCTGCCTGGGAGTGCTCCTTGGCCTTCAATCTGGATGGGTTTTAGTAAGAAGAGCATCCACACAATAACATCTAGTGCATCAGCCATGTTCCTCCCAAAGTTTGTTGGTTATAGCAGTGGAGATCCACACCTTGGTTACATTCCTTTGGACTACTCTGATGCCTTTTATGTGGGGCTCCTCTTGAAAAGAGGGGCGTGGTGGCTCAGCGGGTAAGATGCCAGGCTTGTCGATCAGAAGATCGCAAGTTCGGAGGTTCGAATCCCTAGCCCCGCGTGACGGAGTGAGCTCCCGCACTCGCCCCAGCTCTTGCCAACCTAGCAATTCGAAAGCATGCAAATGCAAGTAGATAAATGGGTACCACTTCGGTGGGTAGGTAACAGCGTTCCGCGTGCGTCATGCGGCCACATGACCGTGGAAGCGTCTTCGGACAACACTGGCTCTTTGGCTAACAAACGGAGATGAGCACCGGCCCCTAGAGTCGGACACGACTGCACAAATGTGCGGGGGGAACCTTTACCTTTTTTTTACCTCTTGAAAAACATCTGGAAGTGCAAACTGTGGCATATGATCATATGATGCCCATTCTGACAGATCTTCACTACTTCCTAGTTGCTTCTCAGATGCAATATAAGTGTGGACGTTTTTGAAACCATCAGAGTTTTTGGGCCTGAGCATCTAAGGGATCCCCTCTTCTTAAGGAACCTGCCCAATTGTGAAGGTCTCCTAGTGAGGCCCATCTGAAGATGCCCTGACTGCCAGAGGCCAGTGTTTCTGGCATGCAAGAAAAGGCTCCCAGTGTGTGGAATGGGCTTCCTCTGGAGTTGTGCTTTGCTTGCATTTTGTCAGCATTTAGGAAACCTGCATCCTTGTATTTTCCAGGTTTTTAAATGTTAGATGCTATGGGGTTTTATTTTTTTAAATAATTACTGATTTTAATTAATATTTTAAAGTTTTTATACTGTTTTGTCGATGAAGGTTCTCAGTCATCCAGGTGGAATTGTCTGTAGCTTGAATCATGTCAACTGGATTTCTATTTTCTCAGTGAAAACGTTCACATTTTAGACAGGGAAGATAAGTGGTTTGAAAGAGGGGTCAAGGAATCCATTTATGCCAACTTGGAAAATCCTTCTTTGAATAGAGGTGGGGGCCTCAGGCACAATCTTTCCCCTATTTTCCTTCCTGCTTTGTCTTCTGTGCCTAGGAAGATTAAGACCATTTCGCAATCTCAACAACAGCATGGTAATCTTAACGATCCTCCTTTGGATGATAAAGGGACTTAGAAATAAACATCTCAAAATAACCATGAGCTAGCCACAGGTGCAAGGTCACACAGCCACCCTAGAAACATATTTAAGGATTCCCTTACAAACTTTGCTCAGACTGAAGAAGCTTCTTGGATAAGGAGCGAAACGTTTCCACTGAGAAAATAGAAATCCAGTTGACATGATTCAAGCTACAGACATATACTGTTTTGTGTTTTTTTTAATTCAGTGCTGAACAGAAAGGTGAAGTAGAAATCAAATAAAGAAGTTAAGATAAACCCCTACATTCCCCAACATATTTCCTCGCTTTTGCCTTAACTTTAGCTGTCAGATTTTAACTTAGACACGGGCTTATTGCTTGCTAAAGCACTTTCACCAATTTTTGACCCATCCTTTTTGAAGTTGCTAGATTGAACAACAAAAGAGAGAGAAACCAAGTTTTTTCTGTTTGTTTGTTTGTTTGCTTTAAAGGAGGTAAGACAATGTCACAAAGAGAGTATGTTGATTCCAAGGCACATACCCCTGCCTCAAATATAGTGACTTCAAGTTTCTTACTCTCTTCCTTGGCGCGTCTTCTAGGCAGAAGTCAATGTCATCAACCATATCTTTGCATTTTGCTCAATCTTTGACTATAAACACTTGCATCCTCCCCTCGCCTTCCTTTTTAATGTGAATCCTTACTTTCTCACCCACTGCCAAAACCACATCTACACCCCCACATCTCTATCCTCGTTGGACATTTTTTTTCCTTCTGGGATGACAGTAACTACCATGTCTATTTTTTCTTTAATTTATCTTCATGGTCTTTATCACATTTAACTCACATCCTTGAGGTATCATTTCTGTTTCTGAATATACAATCCTTTTAGAAGGAACTTGCCTTTTGTGCACAGGAGAGGAAATGAAAGCAAAGGAAATGCAAATTATTTTTATTGGTTTTCCTTTTTTTTTTGACAGAATAATCACAGATGCATCAATTTATCTTTTAAGGACCGTTCAATTACTGATTTTAACACCCCTGTGTTATATGGATCCTTCAAAATAAACCCACATGCTTAAGGTTTGTGATGGGGTTGTGCTTAAAATTCACAGACAGTGAGGCGATATTTATTGCATGTTTTGTCATTCCAAGTGCCATCGCTGTACATTTCCACGCATTTCTCAGATCCTTTGCCTGAAGGTTCACCCTGATACCAGTTGGTAAAATTCAGAGAATCCCCATTCTGGAAATGGAATTTCCCAGGATCATCACTTTCAATAATGCCCACATAGGCATAAGTTTCATATTGCTCCACAATCCTCTGAATAGCTTTGTTCTCGTTTAGGTTTCTTGGTGATGCAATGGAACCACGAGCTGCTTGGCAAGTTGCTTCTGCTTCCTCAAACATAGACACCTTCCCAGTAGAGGAAAAAAGCTTATCACCAGCAATTGCTATCTTTCCATCCAAAGTCAAAGCTGCAAAGAAATTCAGAAACCTTGCTTATTTGATCCAGATGGCCCCAATCCTGTTACCTTTTGTAAAAAATTGAAGACCCATGGAGTCCTTGGTGCTCTCTGAGCTTGGTTGTTTGCTTGCAGACATTTCATTACCCAACTGCTGCAAGCATCTGCAAGCAAACAACCATGCTCAGAGAGCACCAAGGACTCCACAGTTTAACCCTGAGCTACATATATTCTCTTCTATTGAAGACACATTCTTTCCCCTGGAGATTTTGGGCATTGCGACAGGGTGTTGGGTGAGCCCATTTTGAGAAGTGGATTTATGAATTACCTCAGGTGCAATGTATTTTTAATTTCTGTTTGACTATTTTGTTGTTCCAATCGAAGAGAATATTTGTAGCTCAGGGTTGAACTGTGGAGTCCTTGGTGCTCTCTGAGCCTTGTGGTTTTCTTGCAGATGTTTCATTGCCAGGCTAGGCAACATCTTCAGTGTGAAAAGGAAGTGGGACTTGGTCTCTGTTTATATACCACGGCTTGTCCTGCCTGTGTTAGTGGGGGTGTTGTACTCTCCTTGGTAGTTCTTGTTTATGTTCTAATTTAATTATTATATTTTTATAATGGTAGTTCTTATTTTGTTGTTGTTTTTAACTTAAGCTAGTCAGCCAGTGTTGCATGGCAAGTGGTTGTCTGTACAAATGGAATGAATGAATGAATGAATGAATGAATGCTAAATAAAATAATTTCCTTGTTGCTCTTTTTCTGCCCCAAAGCTAGGGGAGTCCCTATTCACTTTTCTGAATGATGGGAAATCACAAGTCTATTTAACTGAGTTGTTTATGAGCTCTCACTACAGGTAGTCCACATGTAGCGACCACAATTAGGACCTGCAAGTCGGTTGTTAAGCAAAGCAGTCGCTAAGTGAAACCGCAACTGTTACAGACCTGTGAAGGTCGTAAATGTGAGGATTGTTTGCGAAGTTACTTTTTCATCACCATCGTAACTGCGAATGGCCACTAAATGAGGACTACCTGTAGTTTAGTTCTGGGTATCCTCTGATCCATCAAAAAAAAATCAAGTTTATTTTATTTATTTATTTATTTATTTATTATTTCAATTTATTCCCCGCCCATCTCCCTTGCAAGGGACTCTTGTTCAAAGAAAAATAGATTTACTGAAATTGACTTTATATAGTTAAGTTGCTAAGTGGCACCAAACCTAGTTGTATCTGAGTGGAGCTAAGAGACTTCCAATTTCCTTTCTGTTTTTGTTCAAAAAGTGGCAATAAAGTTTCTGAGTTGCTTTTTTATGATCCCATTAAGATAAAAAAGCCGTGTCTGGATTGTGCCATGGCAACCTGCTGATGGAAGCTGCTATGTTGTGAATAAAAAATAGTATTTACTGCTTCAGGGGAGAGGTGGAATTTTCCCTGACTTGCTGGTTTTCCACATGCATGGATATTTTGCATGGAAGGAAAGACATTAAAAACGTACCTCTTTCCATTCTGGTGACTCTGTGGTGAAGTTGTTTGAGGTCGCTTTGTAACTGAGGATCCTGACTTGCAGGCAAACCTGTGGATGAAAAATGATGGAAGTTCATTGTCCAACTGTTCAACTGCAGTTATTATTCTGTTACTTGATTGTATGTTCCTGTGAAATTAGTTGAGACGGTGATTTTCTTTAATGATGCATTTGAACACAAATCCGTAACAGTCTGGTCGATTAAGTAATGAAATGATTGATTGATTGATTTGTAGGCCTAGAGTATTTCTTTAGTCTTTCACCTGAAACGAATGGATTTTTGGTATATCTAATGCATTTTGGTGTCTTTCCTATTCTGAAAATGATGAAAAATAGTTCAGAAAGAAATCTAAAAGAAAATCATAGTTCTGTCTATTGCATAATTCAACGGTAGTGAACCACAGCTGCCATCCTGAGTTTCTTAACCCCTCCTGTGGATGCTTCTGTCTGATGCTTTTCCAATGGATGAAACCAGTGTGTTACTAGAACTCTCAGTCTCCTGGTTTGCCATTGGCTCCTTCCTAGTGCTAAGAGACAGGGACTGGCCCAGGGTCATCCAGCCGGCTTTCACGCCTAAGGCGGGACTAGAACTCTCAGTCTCTCATGTCGATGAAGGTTCTCGGTCATCCAGGTGGAACAGTCTGTGGCTTGAATCATGTCAACTGGATTTCTATTTTCTCAGTAGAAACATTTCACTCCTTATCCAAGGAGCTTCTTCAGTCTGAGTAAAGTTAGTAAGGGAATCCTTAATACCTAGAAACCACCCTAGAAAGATATTAAGGATTCCCTTACTAACTTTACTCAGACTGAAGAAGCTCCTTGGATAAGGAGTGAAACATTTCTGCTGAGAAAATAGAAATCCAGTTGACATGATTCAAGCCACAGACACTCTCAGTCTCTCAGTTTTTAGCCTGGTGCCTTACCCACTACACTACACTGACTCTTTGTAACAGTACAAAAATATTTAGGGGAAAAACAACACTTACTTCCCCCCAGACTATAGGTATTGTTAGTGCCAATTGTACATAGAATAGAGGAGGAATGGATTACACTGAAATAAATTATGCAATCTGATGCAAACACTAGAACAACATATAACACTGCAATATGTTTTGTTTTGTTTTAAGTTGCAACTGCCCTTTGAAAATGTGAGGAATTTTTCAGGGATAAATAAATGCTGGACTTCCTGGGACAATAGATCCCCCAAAGAAGGGGATCTAATTATAGAACTTTTTAGAAGTAACTAATCTCACCATGGATTCACTGCCCCAGGGGAAAATTGAAAGGTGATAGCAGTTGGGATGCTGGATTGAGATCTTAAAATGAAAAGCCCATGTCTTATTGTCTAAACTTCAGAGTACTGATTTGATTCAGGAAGAAAATACAGTTAGTTTTCTTCAACTTCTGTATCAAGCAGAGTTCGGAGCAGGTGTATTTTAGTTTGAAAGTACATAGTTCCCTCTAGTGGCTGACTTAGAAAGAAAGACTGGTGAGTTTGAGATGTTGCAAATACTCATTTTATGCAAGATTAACCAACTGAGTAAGAATTAGCCTTCTTATTCATAAGCATTTCTGCAGGGGACAATAAATCAAATAATTAATATTCTATAGTTGAGGTCTGAGTCATGATTTTGCATTGCACAGCACGCTTGTGGTTTAGATTTTATGGCCTCTCTCAGTCTGAGATCTGTGAAAGATTTGCATTGCAGGCGAACAAAATTTCAGAGCTACAGAATTCAGTATGGTTGATTCTGGTAATCTTCCTCTCTTTTATCTTTTGGGAATTCTCTAGGGCTATACACCAGGGAGCATACGCTACACTCTTACAGCAAGTGTTCATGTTTTTCAATGAATAAAGAACACTGTAATTGAGAGGTTTCTACATAATGGTTTAATGTAGATGTGTCTACCGGGGGGGGGGGGGGGAGAGGAGATAATAAATGCAAGAAATAAGAAAAAAAAAATGAACAGTTCAACTAAAGACAAAATTTAGATTTAAACCTAGCATATTTATAGTTTAGGGGCGTGGTGGCTCAGTGGGTAAGACGCCAGGCTTGTCGATCAGAAGATCGCAAGTTCGGAGGTTCGAATCCCTAGTCCTGCATGATGGAGTGAGCTCTCGCACTTGCCCCAGCTCTTGCCAACCTAGCAATTCGAAAGCATGCAAATGCAGGTAGATTAATAGGTACCACTTCGATGGGTAGGTAACAGCGTTCCGCGCGTGTCATGCGGCCACATGACCGCGGAAGCGTCTTCAGACAATGCTGGCTCTTCGGCTAACAAACGGAGATGAGCACCGGCCCCTAGAGTCAGACACGACTGCACAAACGTGCGGGGTTGGGGGGAACGGACCTTTACCTATATTTATAGTTTAAATTAACTGACAAGTAGGGCCCTGCTTTTTAAAAGCTTGTTTACAGTAACAAACGTCTTATACCAGTTGCTTTCTGAAGAAAATCTTGTTCTAGAACTGAGGAGCTTTTGAAAAAAATATCAAACTGATGTGGCCCAAAGCTGAATGGAGTTTGCCTCACCAACCTCATTCCACTTGCTAAACACTTCAAATCTCCCCCTGCTTGCATCTTCACCTTATACATAAGAGTTTTCCATGCTGCTTTCTAAGTAGCCATGCTACCTGGCAATTATGGGACTTGTAGTCCAACGTATCTGGAAAACACTACGTTGGGAAGGTAAAGACCGTATTGTGGAGCAAAACCTTCTTTGGATTGCAGGAGACAAATATCTCCATGAAGTCAAGGGCTCTCATAACTGATTTGCATCTGTACAATAACTCTCACCCACATCAGCATAATTTAGCCTGTACTTCAAGCTGAATATTTTTGGAGAGTTTGCCTCATCCATCTTTATTTTGTGGAATGAGTTCCTGTTGATTTTTACCCCTCCCCCTCCCAACAGCCTGAGGATTTGATTAACAAATTAATAAGTAATGTCCAGTTGCCTAGGCAACACAACAAAGCACAGGAAAGGCTGGGTCTCCTTTTCATTGAAGGTTGCCTAGAAGATGATCGAGTTAGTGGCACTAATTATTGTCTGGATGAAAACAATTTACAAAAATAGGGGCACTTCTAAAACCCTTCAGAGGGCAAGACCTCTATTATGATGAGGCAGTCTTGCAAAACAGTGTGCAAGCTTTCGAGTGCTTCAGAAAGTTCTCCAGAACTTTTCGTCAGGCAATATAGGAAACAAGGAGATTTTAAAAAGGGAAGGGAATGATGAACATGTTATCTGATTGGAATTCTGAAATGTGCAAAGCTGGATGTAGAGACTAGGGCTGGGAGCCCATGAAAGGACCATGGAAAGGATGATACTTCATCACCTGGTGGACCAGCAACGCCTCTCTCGCCTGGTCTGCCCCTTGGCCCTTGAGGGCCAGGAAGTCCACTTTTTCCAGGAGGGCCTTGGGAACCTGTTCAAGGGAAAACATAGACGTATAAACCTGTCACTCTCTTTAATATTCTTGGGCACTTATTTCAAATGTCAGATATAAAAGAGCATTGGATTTTCAGCAGAGCACTTCACTGCTGTGTTGTAGAAACATAAATGTATCTTGAACTTTAATGATCTGAACTCTCAAAAGTTGGGGTACGCAAATGAAGAAAACAGCACATGTTGATGCCAGTCGATTGTCCCCATTGCAAAGGCATTTTTTAAAATTTGCAATTCTGTTAACTGGATTTTAAAAATGGGGACATTATTTTATTTATAGATTTCCCCTGTAAAATTCCTCTCTAAAATGTAGACATGAGAAGTCACACAGAATGTTCTTCTGTTCATTAGCAACAGGATAACCTTTGATTATTCACAACCTTATCTCTGATCATGCAATCGTTATTATTTAATCTTTTGTTATTTCCAATCTTACCTTCACAAATTCTCTGTGCATGGCCTGCTCCCAACAAAGCAGCTGCTACAGCAAGGATATGAACCAGCTGGGGTGACAGCATCCTTTTTCAACCAACTAAATGAAGAAAAATATTTTCAGCAGATGGCCTTGCATCAAAATAATCTTTATTTCCAAAATGACTCACAGAAATTGAAAAAGAAGGGTTGGAGAGACTTACACCTAGATATAATGAGCAGATCATTTAAATTAGGGAATCACATGATTATAAAGAACATCAGCATTGTGGGTGGTGAAACGTAGAATACAGGCTAAGGAGGTAACTTTCAAAAATATCAGCCGGAGCTGCAGTAGTCAACCTTTCATATATTATCAATATAATATATTTCAGCGTCTATCCAAAGACAATAGTTCTAACTACGCAGGTCTTTGCCTTGCAAAACTGGTGAATAAATTCAACCGACACATATGAAATGGATCCACAGAAGGACATTACCCTGGTGAACTAACATTTATGTCAGGGGCTAGGACAAGCCCTCTTGCCAACCTAGCAATTGGAAAGCATGCAAATGCCAGTAGATGAATGGGTACCACTTCGGTGGGATGGTAACAGCGTTCCATGTGCATCATGCCGGCCACATGACCGTGGAAGCGTCTTCGGACAACGCTGGCTCTTCGGCTAACAAACGGAGATGAGCACCGGCCCCTAGAGTCGGACTCGACTGCACAAATGTGCGGGGGGAACCTTTACCTTTACTTTTTAGGACAAGCACTATCGACTACATGATAATCAACACGAATTTGTCATACTATGTGGAGAATTTCTAAGTATTACCCCACTTAGATAGTGATCATCTCCCACTCTGTTTATATTTGAAGCTTCCTATACGACAGATATATCCTGAGGCTTATTTTACTCCTGCAATTTCCCCAGCAAGACATGTAAGATGCCGCGCTAAATGGACCTTGCAGCTTGACCAAAAGATGAAGAAGGTGTTGGCAGAGGATAAATTGCAGATATGTCGAATGACTCTCATATCAACTAAATTCACTCAAGATCCTCTGTATAAAACCTTAGTGCAAAAACTACAACCCTTATTAGCTTGTGACCCCGATTTCTCGATTAAAAGATACTCAACTGCATCAAAGCCATGGTTTGATAAAGACTGTGTAGAAGCTAAGAAAGCTCTCGCCACTGCTTACCATCTGTATAAATCAGAGACAGGGGACAATAATACAAACACTGAGACCCTTGAACATCTACTAACTCTTAAAAAACGGTATAAGCACCTAGTGGCTGATAAGAAGAAGAAAGACACAATAACTACCTGGAAACCACTCATTGAAGCAGCGAAGTTAAATAACTCCTCTCTTTTTTGGCGTTTAATATCCCACCAGGCCTCTAGAACTTCTACCACACTAGACTCGTACATACCGCCTGAAGCCTGGGAGTTAGATTTTAAGAGGATGTATGAAGAGCCTAAGGGGCATGGTGGCTCAGCGGGTAAGACGCCAGGCTTGTCGATCGGAAGATCGCAAGTTCGGAGGTTCAAATCCCTAGTCCCACGCGACGGAATGAGCTCACGCACTAGCCCCAGCTCTTGCCAACCTAGCAATTTGAAAGCATGCAAATGCAAGTAGATGAATAGGTACCACTTCGGTGGGAAGGTAACAGCGTTCCGCGTGTGTCATACCGGCCACATAACCGTGGAAGCGTTTTCGGACAACGCTGGCTCTTCGGCTAACAAACGGAGATGAGCACCGGCCCCTAGAGTTGGACACGACTGCACAAATGTGCGGGGGGAACCTTTACCTTTTATGAAGAGCCGTCCAACCAGACAGCAATGCAAAATATGGAAGCCCTACCTAAGTGGCCCCCTGTATCAGCGGCTGAAATTAAGTCACTTATTGGCCAACTCAGAATGGGGAAGGCCCCGGGGGCTGACTTTATTCCTCCAGAATGAATAAAGAATAACTTAGAGTGGTGGACTCCAATCTTGGCGTCGCTCTTCACCCATATTGACACTTCTGGGTGTGTCCCCGAGGACTGGGGCCTGGCAATTATAGTCCCAATCTTCAATAAGGGTAAGAGAGACGATCCTGCAAATTATAGGCCAATCAGTCTGTTAAATATAATTAGTAAACTCTATGCCAAACATCTTCATGAAAAACTCAAGGATTGCCTGGACCAGGGAAACATGATTGCAGAAGAGCAGGCTGGTTTTAGAGAAGGTAGAGGCACTATAGATCAATGTTTGGTCCTATAGCATTTGATTGAAAAATATTCAACCAATAAAACAACATCATTGTATGCTGCCTTTATAGATCTTAAGGCAGCTTTTGACTCGATATCTAGGACCAAACTATGGGAGAAGTTGGAAGCTATGTCAATCAACCACAGGCTTCTCCATCTAATTCATGCCCTACACTCCAATACGACCCTTAAGATCAGGTGTAATAGGCAAGGGGCTCTTTCAAAGTCGATTAAAGTCCAAAAGGGGGTGAAACAGGGATGTATTCTTGCCCCCCTACTTTTCAACTTTTATATCAACAAAATGGTGAATTGCTTAAATAATCCAGATTTTCACCCCCCTAAATTAGGGGACCGTAGCATCGCCCTTTTACTCTATGCAGATGCTGCTGCAGTTCTTTCTAGAACTCCCATAGGCCTTAAAACAGCTTTAAAAACTTTGGCCCAGTACTGTGACAACGATAAACTGGAAATAAACCACCAGAAAACTAAGATAGTGGCTTTTGGCAATAGACCGAAACTCCGTCTATGGAATATCCGTGACCATAGAATAGAGCAAGTGACCAATTTCAAGTACTTAGCTGTAGTCATCCAAGCCACTGGCTCAAGGAAAGCCCACTGTGATTATGCTGCAGCCTCTGGACAAAGATCTGCCAATGCTATCTTAACATTCTTCTGTTGTAAGGGAGGACCATATGTTCCAGCCGCACTCAAACTCTTTCGGGCGAAGTCGTTAGCGCAGCTTCTCTATGCGACTCTAGTTGGACCCCCATCTTCACGTTTCACACCTCTGGAAAGAGTACAATCTAAATTTATTAGAGCAGTACTCCAGATGCCCCGAGGTGCTTCAAACGTACATCTACCACTTGAAACAGGCATGCCAAAAGTTGAATCAAGAATGTGTTTAGCCTCTCTAAACCTTTGGTTAAAGCTCAATTTCTATCCCAAGGACCTAGCACCTCTCATTCTTCAGGATAATTTTCAATCCACATGGATAAAGGCCATTGTCTCTAATCTTTTAAAGCTAGGCTATTCCCCACCTTCAGTCCTGAGATGGAATTCAACCAAGCAAAACAAGAGCTGAAACAAAGGATAAGGGATATAGAAAGGCAAGAAGATTTTGGGAAGCTTTTATCCTTCCTTTCTCCAGTGCTCAATAAACACATCGTTACTACCGCTAGATACCTCACACAGCTCGAAATACCCAACCATCAGAGAGCCTTTTCTTTAGCTGGATGTCACACTCTCCCTTCTGCGGTATTGGAAGGCAAATATAAAAGAATACCACTGGCCACAAGGCTTTTTCCCTGTGACTCTGGAGAGGTGGAAACTACAGACCATGTTCTTCTTCATTGTGTCTTCTACAGAGATATCCGAACCAAATTTATTTTACCGTTGATTAGTAAATATCCTGGTCGCACAAATTCTGACTATCCCAAAATGCTGCCTATAGATGAAGAGCCTACCGTCACAGTGCAGGTTGCTAGGTTTTGTGCTGCAGTAATGAAGATTCATCAGACCTTGATGGGGTAACTTTGCAATGAATTTTATATAATAGTAACTCATTTAAATGTTTATACATTAACTTAGTGGTAATTTTAGATACTTATATATTTTATGTATTATATGCTATATAATCTGAATGTCTATACTTTTATCCATTATTGGCAGCAACTCAGATCACACTCACAGAGTTTACAAGATAGCCTATAAATGCATCTTATACTTATTTTAAGTTTTAATTTTCTATATTAATTATACGTTGTTATCACTTTAAGATAGACTATGTATATTCTAAGACAGATTATGTATACCTCTATAGAGCACCATCCTTGTATTGGTCCATGACCGCAATAAACATTTACTTACTTACATATATTAAATAAAGTTTCCTGCATAATCCATTCCTCAGTTTTGTACTTCTATTACGAAACGTCTGCCTGTATTTCTGGGAACAATTTGTTGCTGCAAAGAGTGCTTATGGAAACTATAAGTGCATATTATTACCTAAATAGTCTTGCTTTGGCTGGTGAAGATCCATAGCATTGCATTGTAGAATATCTCCATGCCTCAAAAAGGCTTCTCAACCATTTCCTTTGCCATAAATATGAAGTTATATCACTTCACTATGGGAAGATAAAGTCTCTTTCAAGTTGAACTCAGCTCCTGGTGACTTCACAAACACATTCATGTAATTGTCTTTGCAACAACATGGAAGTGGATTCCCTTTGCCTTTTTCAGATTTTTTTTTTTTAAAAAAATTGGCTTTTCCTGGGCATCCAGGCAATAACTAGATCTGGTCCTGCTTAGCATATCAGAAACAGCCACCCAGCTGAATTTCATATCTTAAGTTTTGCCAGTGAGTTTATTAAAGAACTTGTGTCCCACCACGATGGGAACAGGTCAAACCGAGTCCTTCCTGCTGATTCAAGCAATGCGTTAACATATCATCTTGATAGAGAACTAGCATGTCATGTTTCATTGTATTTGGCAATAGACAAAAACTTAGTGATTGCAGTCTGGACCAGTGAAGGGGAAGTTTTCTAGTGATTCAAAGAAGGATTGTCCTCAGAACAATGATTGAGCATAAACTCAGTTTCACACAAACCAGCGAGCTGGTTTATCAGGTGCTCCATATCCCAAGGACTCAATCTAATGTGATTCTAAAATGCAAACTGCTGCTTTAAGGAGAATGCAAACTTATCCAGCATTGCCAAATATGATCATCTGCCATTATTCGTTTCAAATGGAAGGTTTATTTAAGTTGAATTACCGTATTTTCCGGCGTATAAGACGACTTTTTAACCCAGGAAAATCATCTCAAAAGTCGGGGGTCGTCTTATACGCCGGAAAATACGTACTCGCCGTATAAGACCTCTCCTGGCCAAGTGCAGCCGCTCGCCGGAACACAGCCCCCAGGGAAGAGCAGGAGGACGAGTTTGGAGCCCGTCGTGGAGCCACTGCGTTTTGCCCCCTCCCTTCCCAAGGCTGCTCCGAGGGAACGGAGCTCGCTCCCCCCTCCCCGCGTTTCTCCTTCGAGCGACGGGACCCAATGCAGTACGCCGCCCCGCACTCGTCCTCCTGCTCTTCCCTGGGGGCTGCGTTCCGGCGAGCGGCTGCACTTGGCCAGGAGAGGTCTTATACGGCGAGTACGTATTTTCCGGCGTATATCCCAAACTCTATATTTTAACTGGAAAAGTTGGGGGTCGTCTTATACGCCCAGTCGTCTTATACACCGGAAAATACGGTAGTATATTTGCTTTTGCTTCCTCTCACATAAAACTGATTTTCATAACCAACTCTTTATGAGATTAGGGTGGGCACAGCCCATACGTAAGTGTCTCTAAAAAAGAATATATTTAATCTATTTATTATCATTTGTTTAGGAAAGATTTGATGCTTCCTCCTTCTTAACTCTAGTCATTTTATTTACATCTCTTTATTCTACTGGTAGTTATGCTATTCTCAACAGCATTTCCTCTAAACTGATAATCAAAATAAGATGAAAATATCTAAATGACAACTCAGTACAATCCTTCTTTATTCAGAAATTATCTATTTATTTAAATTACTTTGAAATTGCCCTTCTCCCCTTTTCAATTTCAATTTCAAGAAGTTAGGATGACAGGCCATTAATTACTATTGTAACAGAAATAAAATAATAAAGATATATTCCATTTGATATTAACATTGTTTGGTGGGCTAATTTTAAAAACGGCATGCATCTTTACAGAGTTCAAAAATGTACAGTTGAATGCTATAGATATCTAGTCAAAATAAATTGCTACTAAACTAATAGGACTCTTTCACAATAAACTAGATAGAGGTTGTAGCTTTGAATCAAGGATTTCAACTTACCGTCTCACTTCGGAACAAAATAACGAGGGAAGATGAAAAAAGTCAATTTATAGTATGTGCATACAGTTGTTGTCTTGACTAGATTCTCTACCCCTCCTTTCTGTTTTATTTACATAGTTGTTCCATTACGGAAAAAGATTTAGCAAAGGTAGAATGGTCAACTGTCAATACTGATTGTCTTTTAGAAATAAGATATCTCTAGTATAAAAAACAAACTATGTTCTTGGGAAATACAATAGACCTATGGAGTTAAAAAGTTTCTGCTGGAAATTGTTTGCACATATAAGGTTTCCATAGGACAATCTAATTCATTCACAAGGATATATGCCTAGCAATTTTCAATGCCACCACAGAAAACATATCCAAACACAGGAAAAGCACAAACTATAAGCTGTTCTCTGGAAACCTGTATATAAAACACGGATTCTTTGTATATATTATCTGTCCACCCATTAACAGTGTACATAAACAGTTGAAAAAAAAACATGATTAGTAACCTGACGCACTTGACCTAGAACACGTACCATGGGGAGGATGTCCTGTTCCATATTGAACACATAAAAACAATGTATTGAGGGCTTCATAATAGCAAGAAAGATTACTATGGAAATCAGTTATACAATCCTAGAATCCTACAGTTGGAACTAGAGAATCTAGTCAAGACCACAACTGTATGCACATACTATAAATTGACTTTTTTCATCTTCCCTCGTTATTTTGTTCCGAAGTGAGACGGTAAGTTGAAATCCTTGATTCAAAGCTACAACCTCTATCTAGTTTATTGTGAAAGAGTCCTATTAGTCCTATTATACAATCCTAGAATCCTACAGTTGGAACGGTCCTTTAAGGTCACAAGACCACCACCCTGTTCAGGGCAGGAAATCAAATTAAAGCATCCCTCTGCTCAAAAACGTCCAGCAAAGGGAAGCCCACCCTGATAGAAGCCATGATGACATCCTGAATTTTCTCATGAAACCATTATGGGAATAACACAAATTACTCATTTGCACAAATTGTACAATTCTGGTGATTTATACAAGGACATCATCACAACGTGTGTGACATGACTTGTCTCTCTGTCCCCAGATTTCACTGTCAAACTATGTCTATGAAGGTTCTCAGTCATCCAGGTGGAATTGTCTGTAGCTTGAATCATGTCAACTGGATTTCTATTTTCTTAGTGGAAACGTTTCACTCCTTATCCAAGGAGCTTCTTCAGTCTGAGTAAAGTTAGTAAGGGAATCCTTAAATATGTTTCTAGGCTGGCTGTGTGACCTTGCACCTGGGGCTAGGTCATGGTTATTTTGAGATGTTTGTTTCTAAGTCCCTTTATCATCTAAAGGAGGATCGTTAAGATTACCCTGCTGCTGTTGAGCTTGTGAAATGGTCTTAATCTTCCTAGGCACAGAAGACAAAGCAGGAAGGAAGATAGGGGAAAGGTTATGCCTGAGGCCCCCACCTCTATTCAAGGAAGGATTTTCCAAGTTGGCATGAATGGATTCCTTGACCCCTCTCTCAAACCACCTATCTTCTCTGTCTAAAATGTGAACATTAATGTCCTCAAATGAGTGTCCTTTTTCCTTTAGATGAAGATAAACTGCTGACTCTGGTCCTGTGGTGTTACTTCTCCTGTGTTGGGCCATCCTCCTGTACAAAGGTTGTTTGGTTTCTCCAATGTAGAGTTCAGAGCACTCCTCACTGCACTGGATTGCATACACTACATTGCTTTCCTTGTGTTTTGGAGTTTGATCTTTGGGGTGTACAAGCCTCTGTCTCAGTGTGTTGGTGGGTTTGAAATATACAGGTATGTGGTGTTTGCCAAATATCCGTTTTATCTTTTCAGACACGCCAGCCATGTAAGGAATGACCAGGTTCTTCCGTTTACTCTGAGTCTCAGCCCTATCTGTCGCAGATATTTTAAGCCGGAAATGCAGCACGGATATAGTACTTCATACTAACCATGACTATCCCGTTCCTAATGGTGTCCCTTAATCTAGCTCTTCCCGTGAAATCCTCTATCCTTTCATACATGCAGCTCTGTCCAGTGCTCAACCTCCTCCCCCCAACCTTACCGTCCAAGAGAGGAGAGCCCTGACAGCCCTCAGCAAAGATGAAACCATCACCATTTTACCTGCTGACAAAGGAAGATGTACAGTGGTTCTAAACACTGCAGACTACCACAATAAAATTACCTCACTTTTGGAGGATCACCATACATATGAAAAACTGAAAAGAGACCCCACCAACAATTACAAGAAAAAGGCAATAGACAGTTTGAAACAATTGGAACATGATGGCTCCATCGATAGGATTACCTACCACCGTCTGTATCCTGGAGAAGCCATCCCCTGCATCTACGGACTTCCTAAGATCCACAAGGAAGGAACACCCCTCCGACCCATAGTCAGCAGCATCAATTCGGTAACATACAACATTGCCAAACACCTCTCTACCATACTAGCACCTCTAGTTGGACACTCTGAACACCACATCCATAATTCGGAAGAATTTGTTTCCAAAGCAAAGATCCTGAAACTGGATACAGATGAAACTATGGTCTCCTTTGATGTGTCCTCCCTTTTCACCAGCATCCCCACCACTCATGCTCTATCCGCTGTCAGGAAGAGACTAGAAGAGGACAGCACCCTGGAAAGGAGAAGCCATCTCAACCCAAACCAGATCTGCCATCTTCTGGACCTGTGTCTTAACACCACTTATTTCACATACAGAGGTGACTTTTACAGACAAAAACACGGCTGTGCCATGGGTTCTCCTGTGTCACCCATTGTGGCCAATTTATACATGGAAGAAGTGGAGAAGAAAGCACTCAACACATTCCAGGGAACGGTGCCCACCCACTGGTTTAGGTATGTGGATGACACCTGGGTCAAAATCAAGGCCCAGGAAGTACAGGCCTTCACGGACCATATAAACACTATAGATGCCAACATTAGCTTCACCAGAGAAGACACCAAGGACAACAGACTGGCATTCCTAGACTGTGAAGTCCTCATTGGGACCGGTGGCAAGCTAGAAATAGGGATCTACAGGAAACCCACACACACAGATCAGTACCTGATGTTTGACTCCCACCATCCACTGCAGCACAAACTAGGAGTCATCAGGACATTGTCACACAGAGCAGAAACCATCCCCACCTCCATGGATTCCAAAAAGAATGAAAAGCAGCATCTGAGAACAGCTCTGCAGGCCTGTGGATATCCAAATTGGGCCTTCACTAAATCTAAGTCTACCAGACCTAAAACAGCGACAGATAGGGCTGAGACTCAGAGTAAACGGAAGAACCTGGTCATTCCTTACATGGCTGGCGTGTCTGAAAAGATAAAACGGATATTTGGCAAACACCACATACCTGTATATTTCAAACCCACCAACACACTGAGACAGAGGCTTGTACACCCCAAAGATCAAACTCCAAAACACAAGGAAAGCAATGTAGTGTATGCAATCCAGTGCAGTGAGGAGTGCTCTGAACTCTACATTGGAGAAACCAAACAACCTTTGTACAGGAGGATGGCCCAACACAGGAGAAGTAACACCACAGGACCAGAGTCAGCAGTTTATCTTCATCTAAAGGAAAAAGGACACTCATTTGAGGACATTAATGTTCACATTTTAGACAGAGAAGATAGGTGGTTTGAGAGAGGGGTCAAGGAATCCATTCATGCCAACTTGGAAAATCCTTCCTTGAATAGAGGTGGGGGCCTCAGGCATAACCTTTCCCCTATCTTCCTTCCTGCTTTGTCTTCTGTGCCTAGGAAGATTAAGACCATTTCACAAGCTCAACAGCAGCAGGGTAATCTTAACGATCCTCCTTTAGATGATAAAGGGACTTAGAAACAAACATCTCAAAATAACCATGACCTAGCCCCAGGTGCAAGGTCACACAGCCAGCCTAGAAACATATTTAAGGATTCCCTTACTAACTTTACTCAGACTGAAGAAGCTCCTTGGATAAGGAGTGAAACGTTTCCACTAAGAAAATAGAAATCCAGTTGACATGATTCAAGCTACAGACACTGTCAAACTACTTTTTCTGTTAGGACATTTTTCATAAGATTCAACCAGAATTTCCTTTCCATATTTTAAGACCATGATTCCATCCCTGGAGCAATAAAGAACAGGTCCTTTGTCAAGGACTGGAAAAATGCTATTATATCTCCCCTTGGTCATCTTTCTCAAGGCTAAACGTACCTAATTCCCTCAGCTTCTCTTTCCTGGATTTAATGTCTAGTCCCGTTGACCATGCTTTTGACATTCTCAGCACCTATTCCATTTTCTCTGAATTTTTCTAAAAATGTGGTGCCCAGAACTGGCATGGTCCTTGAAGTGAGTTCTTTTCCAATCAATTTGTGAACCAGTAACCTCTTTTGAAATCCAGTTAAGAAACATCACATAAAATTCATAATGCGCTAGTTCAGAAACTCCACTTTAGACTATTTCTTCCTTTCAATCTCAATTTTTATATATAAATTCAGTTCCATTTGTATACTAACCTCATTTTTATTAAAAAAAGCCCCATACAATTAGATCTGAATATGTACTTCTGAACAGATTTTCCTACAAAAACTGTTTTTTATGCAAAGGGGTGTTCTCTTCAAGTGTTGTTTATTCGTTCAGTTGCTTCCGACTCTTCGTGACTTCATGGACCAGCCCACGCCAGAGCTTCCTGTTGGCTGTCGCCACCCCGAGCTCCCCCACGGTCGAGTCCATCACCTCCAGAATATCATCCATCCATCTTGCCCTTGGTCGGCCCCTCTTCCTTTTGCCTTCCACCTTCCCTAGCATCAGCATCTTCTCCAGGGTATCCTGTCTCTTCAAGTATACACTTGTAAACATCATTTATCCTATGAGATAAATTTATGATCTGAAGAATAACATTATTCTGCACAGGACAGTAAAATCAGATCACTTTGCTGAAATGAAGTGGAGCAAATTCTTTAAGCATTCATATGGTATCCGCTATCTGTCATGTATGACCTCCTTTTGGTGAACACACACCTAATATAAAATATGTCCATGAGAATTTCTGATCTATGGAAATCTGCAGAAGAAGTAAAGCATGTGTACAGGGAAGATTACGGGAAAAGGGACCTCAGGAAGATGAACTTTGTTACCATTCTAGCCTCTACCATATCTGGGATGCAAATAATTGGATGACCATCAGATGTCAGCAGAGAATTAGGGTCTTAAATCCTGTTGCTGCCACCTGGAGATCAACTGGATTTCTGAAGTCCAGATCTGGCAACCCTAACTTTGAGTCATATGTGATCAGATGATTTCCAGGTATAATTCAGCAAACTTGTGATAATGGATGTCCATATGGATGTGATAAATGGATGTGATAAATTGTCTAGGTGTAGTTACTTAAGAATCTCTATGCCGCACCATCCTTAATTCCCGAGATCCTATGGAGCAGCATCCTCAATGGCTGAAGCAAGACCGCTGTGAATGCATGAGGGAGCACAGCATGAAATTTCCTTCTGGGAAAGACTCCGTTGGCCTCTCATTTTCTATTTGCAATGCATTTGCTTAGAATTGGCTTTAGTGTATCCTTTAGCACAGGGCTTTCCAAAGTTTTCCCGCGGCGACACACCAACCGCCGTTGGTGTGTCGCAGCGGGAAAACCCGGAAGTGCCGCCGTTGCGGCAGCGCGCAAAACCCCGGAAGCGCTGCTGCCACTTTCGGTTTTTGTGCGCCGCCGTTGGTGTGTTGCCGCAGGAAAACCTGGAAGCGCTGATGATGATCAGCGCTTCCAGGTTGTGTGGCGACACACCAGACTGTATGTGGCGACACACTTTTGTGTCGCGACACACAGTTTGGAAAGCTCTGCTTTAGCAGATCTCAAAGGAGTGCTAAATTTGAAGTGCAATTTCAAAGTGAACTGGCAAAGTGAAGTGGAGAGGCTGCCCTGTCTGAGTTTGAAACAAGGGCTTATGGTGAGCAGCACGGTTCTAGTGAGGCACTGTGGCATAAAGGCATTGGACTATGATGTGGACACCCAGATTCAAGTGCACCCTCAGCCACAGAAGCTTCCTGGGTGACTTTGGAACGTGACTTTTAGTGATTTTTTCCTCTCTCAGCCTGGACATCTCATGAAGTTGTTGTTGGGATTAAAGGAAGGGAGATGCCCATCACCTGGAAAAAAGGCAGGGTATAAATCCAACAAATTTATGGAAGCTCTTGTTGTTGAACTGAAGTTGCTGAAGAAACCTGGTCAGCCTTGATCCGTCATCAAGGTGCAGGGACTTGGTTTAAGTTGCTGTGATTATTCTTCACTTTGTTTGGTTCTGATAAAGCATATTGAGTTATTGCAGTCGATGTGAACTGCCTTGACCATAGTTTTTGACGTGGAAAAATGGGACGCACATTTTAAAAATGAATAGACGTGCTGCAATAAGGCACAGAGCAGAAAACAAGAACCAAAACAAAACAAAAATCCTGAACTGGGACGTAGTATTAAGTTTCCGTATACTCACACAAGCATTCAAATATGTCCGGCTGAAGTTGCACAGAGTCAAATGGCTCCTGCATGTAATATATTTCATATAGAACACTTATGAGTGCTTTGAGCCTCCTTTGCACTGATATTAATAAAAAGGAGAATATATATATATATATATATATATATATATATATATATATATATATATAGGAGCATGGTGGCTCAGCGGGTAAGACACCAGGCTTGTCGATCGGAAGATCGCAAGTTCGGAGGTTCGAATCCCTAGCCCCGCGTGACGGAGTGAGCTCCCGCACTAGCCCCAGCTCTTGCCAACCTAGCAATTCGAAAGCATGCAAATGCAAGTAGATTAATAGGTACCACTTCGGTGGGTAGGTAACAGCGTTCCGTGCGCGTCATGCGGCCACATGACCGTGGAAGCGTCTTCGGACAACGCTGGCTCTTCGGCTAACAAACGGAGATGAGCACCGGCCCCTAGAGTCGGACACGACTGCACAAATGTGCGGGGGAACCTTTACCTTTACCTTTACCTTTACCTTTACCTTTACCTTTACCTTTACCTTTACCTTTACCTTTACCTTTACCTTTACCTTTACCTTTACCTTTACCTTTACCTTTACCTTTACCTTTACCTATACATACATACATACATACATACATACTGTGTATGTATGTATGTATGTATGTATGTACGTACGTATATATATATATATATATATATATATATATATAATTTATTTTTTTATCCAACTTATATCACCGCCCATCTCCCCCCGTAGATAATAATATATAATAATTCAGTTCTACAGAATCACCCATTTGCTACATTTCAGAAGGCAGCAGTTAAGAAAAGACAGCGCAACCTTGTATACATCAACTCGCACAAGCAGTCCTCACTGAGCTTAAGCTTTTAGATGCCTTTCAATTATGGATTTGGAGTTAACTGCCATGGATTGCAAGAACAACCAATAAATGGCATCTGGACCAAAGAAAGGCTGACTGTTCACAAGAGATCATAAACCAGAAACTCATATATTTTGGGCGTGGTATGTGAGCAGATGATGAACTAGGAAAAAAAGAGACTGTGGTGGCATGGTTGAGGGAAGTAGAAGAAGGGGAAGCCAACTGTATCCATGGATGGACAGGATCAGGGAAATTGATTTCCAGAATATTTTTTCATTGTTGCTTATTGAAAAAGAGGGTATTTATCCCACAGCCACCCAAAGTAGCTTCCAACATAGATTGAGTCCAATCAAAGTACTTCAGTCAGTGTGAAGTGTGAAGATCACTTCTTATAAGTGAATGCCTCAAAGTTAGATTTTTTTTTTTGCCTTCAAATACATTGTAAACAAAGGCCTGGACTCCGGTGTGGAATTAAAACTTTTACAAATAACCTTTTATAATATCAATTTCTCTCATGCGCTGCAATATCCGGGCAGCTCCCTAAACTCTTTTCAAATGCTTTCACCTCCCTGATTCTCATTGTGCTGGAAATGATTTCTCTCAACAAATATTTGATGACTGTTTAAATATTAGAGGACCAATCAGTAATTAACTTTACACAGCTTAGTTTTGCTGCAAGACATTCAAACTGTGTGTGTGTATGTGTGTTCCCCCATCCTGTTCATATACTAATAACGCTCTATTGAACTGGTCATCATGACCTATCATTTTTTTAAAAAAATATTTATTGATGTTCTTTTTATGGGACTCATTTCCAGTAATTCTTGACCCTGGTTTGAAAAGTACTTCTTGTTGTTTCAATGTGTTCTTGGTACCATTAAGAGATAAGACTGATAATGATTAAACTGCACTGGATGCATTCCTTTCAAAGTGTTGTCAGAATTTCAGAATATTAAGCATGAGCATATCATACCCCAAGCTTGTACTTCAGGTGCCAAATGACTGCCTGTATTTCCGAGAGCAATTTGCTGCTGCAAAAAGTGTTTATGGAAAGTGTAAGTGCATATTACCACCCAAATACTGTCGCTTTGGCTCGTTAAAATCCATAGAACTGCATGGTGAAGTATTTTCATGTCTCAGAAAGGCTTCTCAACCATTTTCTTTGCCATAGAAATGAAACTATTTCCCCTCACCATGGGAAAATGAAATCTCTTTCAAGATGAACTCAACTCCTGGCAATTGAACTCAAGTTGATGGTGACTCAACTCCTAGTGATTGAACTCAAGTTGAACTCAACTCCTGGTCAGATCCATGTAATTTTCTTGGCAGCAATACTGAGCTGGTTTTCCTTTGCCTTTTCCCCGAATGGATTTCTATTTTCTCAGTGGAAACGTTTCGCTCCTTATCCAAGGAGCTTCTTCAGACTGAAGAAGCTCCTTGGATAAGGAGCGAAACGTTTCCACTGAGAAAATAGAAATCCAGTTGACATGATTCAAGCTACAGACAATTCCACCTTGATGACTGAGAACATTCATAGACTTTTCCCCGAATGTTTTGGGTTTTGTTTTACATTATTATTATTAGTTATATTTCCCATCTTTATTATATACATCTTAAGGTACCGTACCTAATGCTCCCGACTTCTACAACCACTCTTGAAATGGGTTGAGTTGAAAGAGAGTGACTGGCCCAAAATCCTCCAGCTGACTTCATGGCTAATGGAGAACTACAACTTACAGAACCCTGGTTTCTACTCCGGCATCTTAATTCCTACCCCAAACTCTCTCTTCCTTTCTCTCTTTTTAACTTCCCCGTGTAGCCCGTAGACCTGGAATTTCCTGGTGATTTCCCACTCAAGTTCTAATCTGGATCAAACCAATCCATGTTTTTGAAGGCAAACAAGGTCAGCTGCCCTCCACCCAGAGTACTGAAATTATTAGAACATGTTTAACTGGAATACAGTGTATTGTGAGAACTACTGAGAGAATGAATGTGAAAGAAACATTCAGAAGTGCTATATGAACACAGGGTTTTGTCGTGCTTATTTGTACAGTTCCCTCCCCTCTTTCCTTACTGTCAGGCCCAACCCAAGAACAACGAAGAGTCAGTCCATTCAAACTCCAGTTCTTTATTTGCTCACACCGTATAGACAGAATCTTGCCAGACTAAAGCTACTCTACCTAACCTAAGGGGAAATAACCTGGGAAGGCTCTAGGGCGGGGCTATCCTGAACCTCTTCGTTTTCCCACCATTGCCTCCGGGTCTCTGCCTTCGCTTATCTCCTCCACCTCCTTGGAATGTGCTCCCTCCTTCCTGAGAACCAGCGGCACCGCCGAAATCCACCACAATTACATTTACATCCACTCTATTATTTGTTCCTGAGAGTCTTCAAAACAAATCTCATTGCAAATGAGGAAGCTAATTCCATATACCTCCCAAAGGGCTACTCATTAATTGACTAATGGAAAAATAAGAGATGCCCTTCTGGGATGAGGCACCCACCTCTCTGAGCAAGAGGGAGGAGTCTTAGAGAAAATCAGAAGTGGCCAGAAGCCTTGGGAATGTTTTTTTATTGTAGCCAATTATCCAGTTTGTTTTCAATGATAAAAGAGTTTGATGGTTGTTGTGGGTCTTCCAGGCTGTGTGGCCATGTTCTGGAAGTTGTGGTTCCTAACGTTCTGCCAGCATCTGTGGCCAGCATCTTCAGAGGGCAGGAGCACAGACAGAAGCGAAATCTCTGTGCCCAGGTAGAGTCACAGAGATTTCGCTTCTGTCTGTGCTCCTGCCCTCTGAAGATGCTGGCCACAGATGCTGGCGGAACGTTAGGAACCACAACTTCGAGAACACGGCCACACAGCCCGGAAGACCCACAACAGCCATCGAACTCCGGCCGTGAAAGCCTTCAACAATACATAAAAGAGTTTGTTCTTTCTAATATCACCCACTGTAAAATCGATCAGAGTAATACCCTCTGAATTCTTTCCTCTGGGCTAACTTCTTCAATGGTCTCAGTAATTTTTTTTTAAAAAAATTGGATAGATAGATAGATAGATAGATAGATAGATAGATAGATAGAATTATGACATTCATATACAGACTTACATTCATTTTTGAAAGACCAGAATATTCCTGGAGAAATCAGAAAGGATCATATTATTTTCAGAAGATCTGAATTTGCATTTGTACAAAACTTGTTCTGCTGTTTAGATGGACTTAGGCATGCTTGAGATTAATTATTTCCAGAATTAATTAATTAATTAATTCCAGAATTAATTAATTAATTAATTAATTATTTCCAGGAGAACAATCAAACCCTAACAATCTGTAAACCAATATTTTAATTCCTTTTACATATCCAGAAATTGGGAATGCTTGATTCTACCCACCACATCAGCATCAAAACCCTGATCCTCACATTTGTTACTGGTTTGACTCTCATGCTGCCATTCAGAATATTGGGAATTGTAGTAGACTGAGGGCTGATGAAGACTTTACAACAAAATATCTTGGGCGTAGTCAGAGAACTACAGTTCCCAGAAGCCATGACAATTCCATTGGTTTAGGTGTCAAAGGAGGAAAGGCTTCAAAATTCACAGATAACAAGACGATACTGATTGCATCTTTTGTCATTCCAACTACCATCAGTCTGCATCTCAACACAATTCTCTGCCCCTTTTCCATTTGGTTCATATTGACGCCAGTTGGTATAATTCACAGGAGTTCCATCGAAATGCTCAAATACTCCTGGAACTGAACTTTCCTGAATTCCTAAGTAGGTATATTGATTATTCTCTTTCACAATTTTCAAAATAGCATCATTCTCCTTTTCATCCATAGGTTTTGCAATGGAACCTCCTGAAAGCTGACATGCTTGGAGTATTGCTTCAAAACCAACTGTCTTTCCATTGGTAGCCAATATTTTGTGTTCCACCTTATTTAGTATTCCCTTCAAAGCCAGAACTACAAAAGAGAAGAAAAAGCACAATTATCCATCCTGTCCTGCTATCAGGCAATTCCTAAATGCAAGTCATCATTTGTTTTTCCAGCTGCCACATCATGAATATGCATGTATAAACTAAATAAATTTGAACTAGCCCAGTTCTGATCATGTTACTTTCTCAGATGTTCCCCTATAAATCTGTCCCCTTTCCATAGTCATCTAAAAATATCTCTCTAAATGAGAATTCACATTCAAATGTTTTGAGGTCAAATGTTTCTGAGGGCAAAATGTTCCACCCCCAAAATACTTATTCCACCCATTGCTGGAAGTATTTGAATCTCAAAACTTACTACCTGCAGTAGGACTAACACTGCTGGAACACTTCTACAGGTAGTCCTCGCTTAGCAACCACAATTGAGACTGGAATTTTGGTTGCTAAGCAAATCAGTCATTAAGTGAATCTGACCCAATTTTACAACCTTTTTTGCGGCAGTCATTAAGCAAATCACCACAGTCATTAAGTGAACCATGTGGTCGTTAAGCAAATCACACGGTTCCCCATTGATTTTGCTTGCTAGAAGCTGGCCAGGAAGGTTGAAAATAGCGATCACATGACCACGGGATTCTGCGGCGGTCATAAATGCGAACCGGTTGCCAAGCACCCAAATTGTGATCATGTGACCGCAGGGATGCTGCGACGGTCGTAAGTGTGAGTACCGGTTGCAAGTCGATTTTTTCAGCACTGTCGTAAGTCTGAACTGTCACTACACGAATGGTCATTAAGTGAGGACTACCTGTAGTAAGGTTGGAAAAGCACTGGAACATTAAAACCTCCAAACATTTTGCGTAGCATCCTTATTCCCCTCCCCCAGTACTTTTCTAAATGTATTTTTCATCAAAAATTGCATTTATCAATTACAGGAGAGTTTTACCGTGCCCAGATGAGACAATTTCTGGAGGTTTACCATAGAAAAATCAAAATCATCAAAGCCAACATGGATTAAAACACACCAACAAAAAACAAAATCAGAACAAACAAACAAACAAACAAACACGTGACAGTCCAATCATAAAAAGCTTCCCAGGACACTCAACCTCCAAACACCTATTCAACGTTTTTGAGCTTAAAACTATGCTTGAACTTTATTTTAATCATTTAATTCGATTTGGGAAATGGATACTTCTCTGATTTCCTCATCTGGAAATGAATACTTCTCTTCCTTTCACATTTGAAAATGTGAGTTCAAAGCTTCCTCCACAAGAAGCAATGGAGAGACCAAATAAATGCAAGATTTTATGGGAAATGGAGCTTCCCTCACCATCACTTTTCAAAAAATATTGTTCTTTGTCTCTCATGAAAGCTACTCCAGGGAGAAGATGTTTGTTTTACAGACGTCATTTGGCCCCCTTATTTTTAGGAATAGGAAAAGCAAACAGCGTACCTCCTTCGAGCCCCAGGATCCTTTGCTCCAGACGTCTAAGCTCCGCCTGCACTTTTGGATCGAGAAAAGCAGCACGGCCTGGAAATAAATCGGAAAGCAAACCATTTTGCTTCATTGAGCAGGGCAAATCCATTGCCTTGCTCTGTCCCTGGAGAATACTGAATTTCCCTGTTGCCTGCTGTAGCAGCACAGGAGAAGCATTATTTGAGCTGGGAAGCTGGGTCAGACCTGGTTAATACTTGGATAGGGGGCACCTAATGTTTTCCTGGGGAGTACAACAAAACTAAAAACAACCTATTCAAAGAAGGCAGTGGCAAATTGTTGCTGAGAAAACTACGTAGATGTGCATATAAAGTCAGCAGGTGTTGGGCCTGACTTGAAGGATCATGTTCATGGTTAGTAGATGATAATGTTGTTGTTGTTGTTGTTGTTGATGATGATGATATAGGCTTAGATTCACACAAGGTGTTTCCCACTGCCTAATGTTTTTCTTTATGGAACTATTTTTTTTCAATGGACAGAATGAAGAGTTTTGGAAAAACTTGGTGCTCTCTGAGCTTGGTTGTATGCTTGCAGATGTTTCATTACCCAACTAGGTAACATTATCAATGCTGGTGAGTGTGGGGTTTGCTCCCTGTTTATATACAGTAGTTTGCCCTGCCAGTGTTGGTGGGGGTATGGTTTTCTCCTTGGTAGTTCCTTGATCAGTCAGTCAGTCAGTCAGTCAGTCAGTCAGTCAGTCAGTCAGTCAGTCAGTCAAGGAACTACCAAGGAGAAAACTATACTCCCACCAACACTGGCAGGGCAAACTACTGTATATAAACAGGGAGCAAACCCCACACTCACTAGTACTGATGATGTTACCTAGTCAGGTAATGAAAGGTCTGCAAACAAACAACCAAGCTCAGAGAGCACCAAGGACTCCACATTTCAATTCTGACCACATATATTCTCTTTTATTGAAAAAAAAATCCCTTTGTTTCATTTGGCCAGCATAGGAAACATATCTGCCACATACTGTAGAATTTATTTATTTATTTAATTTTCATCCCATCTTTATTATTTTTATAAATAACTCAAGGTGGCTAACATACCTAATACTCTTTCCTCCTCCTATTTTCCCCACAACAACAACCCTGTGAAGTGAGTTGGGCTGAGAGACAGGGACTGGCCCAAGGTCACCCAGCCGGCTTTCGTGCCTAAGGCGGGACTAGAACTCTCAGTCTCCTGTTTCTAGCCCAGCACCTTAACCACTAGACCAAACTGGCTCTCTATCTGAATCCTCCCTGTCTTCAGTTCTGTCCATTCTTGACTTGGATGGAAAGTATGTCCTTGGTCCTGAATTTCTCAATGACTACTGAAAAATCACTTTGAGAGTTACATTTACTTCTATGGCATCATAGGCAGAACCCAATCACCTTTTTATCATATGGTTTTAAGGTACCAGCAATACTTATAAATACAGTTGAGGTTACCCACTGTTAGGTGAATGGGCATTCAATTTCAGTTGCACAGCATTTCCAGTTTGATTCCTCTTTGATCTAATGGGCTTTTGAACTTGTTTAAGCTGGTCATGATCACTTTTGCCTGTTTGTTTCAAATTAAAACCAAGCAAAACAGTGGTCCCATTTTTGGTGGCTCAAAACGCTGTAGGAACTAGAACTGTCTAATTTTGAAAATGATTCAGAAAATCTGTGTCTACAGGAGGGTGCAAAGGCGTCAAAGTGGTAGCCACAACTGCACAATCAAAGCCCAGCCTATTGCATTAAAAGGGAAAAGGCTTAGATCACACACTTGTAGCCACCATCTTGACTTTTTTGCACCTTCCCATGGATATCCTTATTCAGAAAGGTTTTATCTCTGCAAGAGCTTAGCCCTTTTCTCCTACCCATTAAAGCAGTCTGACTTTTCCCCAAGTTTCTGCATGAGCCTGAAAAAAAGATGCCACAACTATGACCGTTATATCAACTTTAACCAGTGGTCTCCTTAAAGCAGCCCCATCCTTTTTTCCCCTTCCCAGGCTTGTGCTGAAGCCTGAAAAAAGTTGGGCTGCTTTAATGAGTATCAAAGAGGTGCTGTACCTGCAAGAGGTCCAAAGCACTTATTCCGAATCATTTTTCAATTATTCAAAGCCACAGTACTAAAGTACAGATTTAATTATACACTCCCTGGTACTATGGTATTGGTGACATAGTATTAAGGAAAAGAAGCAGTTAATTTCAGGGCCTTGAAATTATACTGAAAGCAACTATTCTCTTCTTACCTCCTGGCCCAGGTGGTCCTTGGTCTCCTTTCTCTCCTGGTTCACCTTTCAGCCCTCTTGGTCCTAGAAGCCCATCTCTTCCAGGAGCACCTGGTAAGCCATTGGGGGGTCCCATGGGGCCTGGAAAGAAAGACAAGAATCAAGGAATTGCAAGATGAAAGTAGAGTATACTGATTCCTTTATTATTGTAAAAAACAATCAGGTAGTCCTTGCTTAATGACCATTCGTTTAGCAATGGTTCAGACTTACAACAGCACTAAAACCCAACTTGTGACTGGCCCTCACACTTACGACTGTCACAGTGTCCCCACAGTCACATGATCACAATTCGGGCACCTGGCAACCAGTTTGCATTTATGACCGTCGCAGCAACCCGTGGTCACATGATTGCCTTTTTCGACCTTCCCGGCTGACTTCTGGGAAGCAAAATCAATGGGGAACTGCTTGATTCACTTAGCAACCACGTGGTTTGCTTAACACCCACGGTGATTCACTTAATGACCACTGCAAAAAAGGTCATAAAATTGGGTTGGATTCACTTAATGACCACTTTGCTTAGCAATCGAAATTCCAGTCCCAATTGTGGTTGTTAAGTGAGGACTACCTGTATTGTTTTGCCAGCATGATAATGAGTAACAGCATGAATCTAGCTGATCCTTGTCTGGGCTTGGAAGCTAAACAGGATCAGACCTGATTCATACTTGGATGGGAGACTACTGGGGAAATTGATACTAGTGCAGGACAGTTCGGGAAATTGTAAAACATCCGGGAAGAAATCAATGGCAAACCTTGTCAGTGCTGCTGCTAAGAAAACTGTATGGATGTGTCCATAAAATCACCAGGAGTTGAGCACAACTCAACACAAACTGTGGAGTCCTTGGTGCTCTCTGAGCCTTGTTGTTTTCTTGCAGACCTTTCATTGCCAGGCTAGGCAACATCTTCGGTGCGAAAAGGGAGTGGGACTTGCTCTCTGTTTATATACCACAGAGAAACATCTATTTTGCAGTTGCAATAATGTATGCATCAATGCTCAGGCTGAAGAAGGAAGAAGAGCCGTTAACATAATCCCAATAGGCATATCCTGACTCCACTGTTATTTTAGCAAAATCATGGCACTCAGGTTTTCTATAGTTATAGCCAACTGGGCCAACTTTATCACTTAAAGAAGCTCCTCCCCGCCACCCATTTCAGTTCTCTGCAATTTGAGTACTGCTGTGAATCAGCCCTCAGTCAAATATCTATAACACCATTATATACACTATATTACAGCAGACCATATGAAACAGATACCTGGTGGTCCTTGGTCACCTTTCAGGCCATCTCGTCCATCTCTTCCAGGTAGCCCATTAACCCCTGGGGTCCCTGGGATTCCTGGAGCCCCTGAACATTTGCCCTCCTCCCCATGACATGGTAAGGAAAAAATAGCGAATACTGCTGCCACATAAAGCAACACAGATGATGCCATTTCTGCTCAGCTGGAAAAAAGAAAAAGAAAAGAATATGCATTAACATTTTGCAGCGTTGCTTGACAAATGAAGCCAATCATATTACCCATTCAAAACCTTAATTATGAAATTTCAAATGCTACATTCACCCACTCAAGGTTGCTTGTTCCTATTATGTTTATCTGACCCAGCAACAAAATGTCATGGGGGGGAAAGTACACCATAGAATTCAGCAGAATAAAGAAAAATAAATGTGGCAATGCAAAATGTAATGGATTATCTCCAAAACCCAAAAGAATAATTTTAGCCATTAAGACTGACAGCTACATGCAAATTGAAATCACTATAATTTCCGAGGTCAACTTACTACTCTTTTCCACGGTGACAAGAAGGAATGGTTTCGAAAGCATCTGATTTATACTGTATTTATGCTAGGAAAATATCAGATTTAAGTGGAAATTTGGCATGTACTTCTAAGGTAAAATAGAACCTAGGGAAGGGTGGGGTTGAATGAGCCGTTATTTCTCTTATGAACTTGGCAAATACTTGAAATGGGGTGAAAAGCCCATGATGAGGCCAAACAAAGAAAGAATGTAAAAATGCAGATCAACTTCCTTCTCCAAGTGGATTATTTTCCACTATAATATATGGAGGGAAATTCACCTGGCAAAACAAGTTGATTCCAAAGAGATGAATTCATAAACTGTAAAATTTATTGAGGATGAAAGATTCAAAAGATATACTGTAAGACCTTGTATATACTGAGTCCCACCACTTGTGGGGAGAACTTTCCTTGCCATCTGGAGACTCCCTTGGCCCTCTCATATATCTGCCTACAATCCAGCAATGGTGTATCAGAAGGAAGAAAAGATCTGGCTGCTCAGCAAAATGCAGGAAACAGGGATTCATTTCTGTATCTCCCGAACTCCTGCCAAACTCCCATGTCCCATCCAGCTCATGGATTGCAACCTGCAGCAGTGAGATCAACATGGAAGATCAGTAGGATGGATTTGTTTTCTTGTGGGTAGTTTTGGAGACCCCATTTGCTGAGGCCTGATAGGGTGCCATTCTGAATATGAAGGAAGAAAACGTCAGATAAAGGAAGTAAAAACACAGAAATGTCAGGTTCTATCCAGGCCCCTTTCTTGCTGTGGTAGTTTTCTGAATGAAGAGAGAATTATTCAGGGTAATTTCCACACATGAAATCTCAAAAGATACCTGTTCATATCATAAACAGGTAGATCAGGCTTTTGTTCTGATTATCCTTCCAGAATAGTCTTCTCTCATATAGGGACCATGTATTGGGAGCACAGCTCCCAGAATTCTGAGCCAGCATGTCCCAACTCATATTGAAGGTGTGAGGTTAGGAAGGCTGCTTTACATAAACACAAGAGTGTCCTGATACCAAGACCATTAGGGCACAGTTCCAATCTTGCAACCACAGTTGAACTGAGTCAATAGAAGAGAATTGAACTGAGTCAATAATTGAACTGAGTCAATAATGACTCTCAGAAGAACCATTATGGGAATACAAAGGCATCATTGATATTCTGATTTCTTCTGTATGATGTTTTCCTAAGGTATGAATACTCTATGAATAAAGCCAAAGACAATTAAGAGCAGTACTTATTTAACGTAAAAACCTCTCACATCTCGAGTAGATGAAGTGGAAAACAATAATCTTAGCTTGGTTTTGAATGAAAAGAACATTGTGTTCATTTGTCCAAAGAGCTGCATACTGCTGCTGCTTAATGATTCAGGCACAACAAGATAACTCAACTGACCAGAACTCGCTGTTGTCTGGGGAACATGGAAAAAACCAAATGGACTCAGGCATTCCCCCAAATCCATTGGAATAGCCAATAGATTCTGCTAAGATCCCACGATCCTCTTTATTTCAGGATCAGACCTGCTCAGATCTGATAGGTAGCCTTTGGCCTTTCAAGTATGCTTCTATAGTCATTTAATAGGTGACTTCATGATTTTGGGTTGTGGGGACTATTGTGTAATTGGTTGCCCAGCAAGATGGCAGAACTTGGCTGAACTCAAAAAGGCTGAGCAGGATCAAACCTTGTGAATTTTCAGTAGGGAAAGCAGCATGTGGATCCACAAAGGGGCAAAGGGCAAGGGTGGTAGGAAAATAGATATCATTTCCTGACTTTTTGCTGATTTGGAGTCATTCATCTTCTTGTTTCTCATCAGTGCAGACTTTGACTTGTTGAAAACCACATTGTGAACACCAAATCATCAAGCTAATGGACTGATTAGCTCTGAAAAAAGCAACTGAAAAATTAAAAACTTGGCTCTGTGATCTCGCCTGGGGCAAGAAGGAAAGTGGTCAAGCCTGGGGATGGCTGATTTCCTAGAGCCGCCTCAAATATTTTAAATAAGTTCAGCTTCACTGTAAGAACCACCTGCCACTTGGATTTTATTGTATTTATATTTATATTTTTTTTATTGTATTTTAATGATGTTGTGTTGTGAACCACCCAGAGTCCCTCCTTGAGGGGGAGATGGGCGGTCATAGAAATTTAATAAAGAAACAAACAAACAAACAAACAAACTGCAGACAGAATTCTTGGGAACTTCCCACAGCTCTCCAAAGAGGAAAGAACATTTGATATTTGTCTTTTAACATGGATGATACCTCTCTATCCTTCTGATCAGGTCCCTGTGGTCTTTCAAAACTATTAGGGCATGCTTCCAAATGAGGCATTTGATTGATAGGGTTAGGACCCTTTCCCTTTGGAAACCACCCTGAAATGTGCAATTTTTAGGTAGCAAGGAATGAATTCTTACCTTTCCAAATATAGAGAACTAATGAAACATGGCACTTGGAAAAGGTTATACCTCACCTCAGCTGTAAATCACTGAACCCCTGACAAGTCTAAATGGAACTGAATAATCAGATCCATTCCAGGCTAGCTTCTGGCATGACTGCACTTTCAGAACATCCTGAAGCTGCAAAAATCAGCATGGCCAGGAGGCAGAAGCAAAGAAATATGCCCCAAGTGGTCTTCTGGATTTTTCCTGCTGCAATACGGTAGTCCTAACTAAGGGGGATATAGTTTTGAGGATTTTTTAAAATGCCAAAACTACATTATGAGACTTGCAATGATTTCCCATCCCTTTTTATAATTAACCATGTAAGAAAATTGCATTTGGAATTGCTATAATTGCATAACCAGAGTAGTCATATCTGGGCTGCAAAAGTCTGGCTGAGCAGTAGATAGGAGCCAAGAGATACCCAAAACTAACTCTTTGCTGCCAACTAGTGATAATCTGGATTATCTCAGCGTGGTCACTTCTTCAAGCCTGCATAATGCGCTGAGTGCTCCTCAGGACCACAACTAGGTTCTGTGTCACCCGGGGCAAACACGGATTCCGTGCCCCTCCCCCATGGGTTGGTGACAGAGGTATTGTCATTTTGGCGCCCCCCCCCCCAGCGTGGTGCTCAGTTGATCCCCCCCCCCCTAGTTGCGGCCCTGGTGCTACTTATTCAAGACCTGCGAGAAGCAGCTTCTACTGTAGTTTAAAAAACAAACAAAAATCCCCCCTTCTTTGTGCAAATTGGCTAATCAGGACACCTATAAAAACTCCATTAGCACCATCTGTGTAGGCTTCAATTGGTGCAAAGATAGCTAATGTATAATTAATGCAAAATTAAATGGTGAGCAGGACTCTCCATAAAGTTTAATGGGTGGGAAAATAAAGCCATCTCCAAATAATTTGTGTTATTTAAGACATAGTTTTAAAAGGATCTGTTAGGTCAGGCTGGAAAGTGTTTGGTACACATCTGAGTCATGCAGATAGCTGTTGCTGAGAAATAACACATTGTGAAGTTAATCAGGTGCTTGCTCTTATTCCCTCCCAGTGTTTTGTTGGCATCTCATGAAAAGAACAGCCTGATGACAATCCACAATCTTTGTATACAGTCACCTAACAACTGTGAACAGCACAGTGTGATTGTAAGTTGCCAGAAGTCTGCAAAAGAAAAAGTCACAATGCTCAAATGATCTTGGCATGGTCTTGTCTGTGAAGGTAATAAGATAAAAATAAAATAAAAATGTTTGATTTTGCTTATTGGGTTTTTAATTTGGGCAGATTTATCACTTCTGCAAGTTTTATCTGGTTGAAACTGAAAAATTTCCTGGCTGCAATTCAGTTTAATGATAATAATAAAAAAGTAGTCCTCCTTCAATCCTAGTGACTCTATGGATAGGTCCATGCAGTGTTTTTGGTAACAGCACTAAATGTGATTTTCCATTGCCTTCTTCCAGGATATTGTTTTTCAAGTTCCCAATCTAGGTTACAGTCCTGACTAGGTTTTCTGGTGCTCTTCTGTACAACTACTAATCAGGTTTGACATGCTTATCAAATCAAATCAAATCTTTATTACGGTCATAGACCAGCATATACATGCTTAGATTTTACAAATAGATAGGTCCTGAATGCCACAATCATCCCTTACCACTGAGCCAGTCAATTTCTCCATGGTATTGGATTAAAAAGTAAAATTGCCTTCAATGGAATTCAGCTACAGGTAAGATCATGACTACATCAACATAGTTTTCTTGGCCACAAGATGGATGTAGTTGCCACTGTCTTATGCCAGGATTTTCCCCCTCCCTCCAACTTCCAAGCCTAGTCTACAGCCCTGAGATTCCCCAGAGTGCTAATCCAAGCCTGCTGAGTCATATATACAGTAGATGTTCATGTAGTTACTGTATCCATCCATCCATCCATCCATCCATCCATCCATCCATCCATCCGATGTTAGTCTGCAGCAAAATAAAAAGAACAAGAAAATTGATTTGTCTGATCAAGATCTCTGGAGCTTGGTGCAAAGGCTCTGGAGGCTTCATAGTTGAGAAGGAATGAGAAAGGCCCAATGCCACATCTCCCTGAACTTATTTATTTATTTATTATTCAAATTTATCACCGCCCATCTCTATAGCAGTAGACTCTGGGCAGTTTACAGTAATAATATTAAAATTAAAACCTATACATTTTAAAATACAATATAATAATAAATAGAAAAAAAAGATCCAAAGGATGGAGAGATCTTAAAAGGAGGATATTACTAAGCTAACCACCCCCAGGAGGAACTATTACCTCCTTCGTGCCAAGCAAGGCAGCAGAACCAGGTCTTTAAAGACCTCCGGAAGGCCAGGAGCGAGGGCGCCCGCCTCACCTCTGGGGGCAAGATATTCCACAGGGCGGGTGCTATCGCAGAAAAGGCATGCCTCCTGGACCCCGCTAGATGAAATTCTTTTATTGATGGGGTCTGAAGCATGCCCCCTCTGCATGACCAGGTGGGGCGGGTAGATATGGTCAGGATGAGATGGACGCTCAGGTAACCTGGCCCCATGCCATGTAGGGCTTTAAAGGTGATAACCAACACCTTGAATTGGACCCAGAAGCAAACTGTTACCCAATGCAGCTCACAGAGTAGTGGTGTTACATGTGCTGATCTTATAGCACCTGTGACTGCCCGTGCGGCCACATTCTGGACCAGATGAAACTTCCGGATACTCTTCAAGGGTAGCCCCATGTAGAGCGCATTGCAATAATCTATATGGGAGATGACAAGGGCATGAGTGACTGTTCGGAGGGCCTCTTGATCCAGGAATCCCGGCCTGAAACCTGATTGAAAAGGGTCTAGATCAGAGCTTTCCAAACTGTGTGTCGTGACACAAAAGTGTGTCGCCACACACAGTCTGGTGTGTCACCACACAACCCGGAAGCGCTGATCTTCATCAGCGCTTCCGGGTTTTCCCACGGCGACACACCAACTGCAGCGCGCAAAACCCAAAAGCAGCAGCAGCGCTTCCGGGTTTTTGCGCGCTGCTGCACTTCTGGGTTTTCCCGCCGGTTGGTGTGTCGCCGCGGGAAAAACTTTGGAAAGCCCTGGTCTAGATAATCCGTTTCATCCAGAATCCTTTGGAGTTGCAACGCCACCACCTTCTCTATCACCTTGTCCTCTTCCCAAGAACAGGAGCCTTCTCATGGTCCAGCCACTCTGTGTATTAATGTATAAGATGGAAGAAGAATCACGCAGTGCTCCAGCCAATGTGAAACTGGACTGGAAGAATATCTGATCTGCTGCACCAGGATGGAACAAAGGAGTGTGGCATGACTTTAGGCACATATTTTAGTCATGTACTTGGATGCAATCATTATATTTATTCCCTCCCCTGCCCACCAGTTTCATTCCCACCTTTCATCCTGAAATCCCAAATATGTTTTTTTTAACCTACCCTGTATAGCAAAGTGGACAGGAAGGCCTGGCGTGCTATGGTCCATGAGGTCATGAAGAGTCGGACACGACTAAACGACTGAACAATAACAACAAATAGCAAAGTGGGGAAGCAGTGGGAGAGTCAGAACCCTCTACGCTAGTATCAGTTTCTGTCTTCTGGTGGAATCCCCATAGAAGATAACCTCGGGTTTGGGGGGGAATAGATAGATTGATGAAAGAAAGAAAGAAAGAAAGAAAGAAAGAAAGAAAGAAAGAAAGAAAGAAAGAAAGAAAGAAAGAAAGAAAGAAAGAAAGAAAAAGAGGGATGGAAGAAGAGGATATGATAGACTTCCGGGCCGGACTGGCAGCTCGACAAGTCAGATTTTTTCAGAGTGTTGAAAGCCTGGCTAGCTCTTCCCTGTTTGCGGGAGTCTACTGAAAGTATAAGACCACCAGAGTTTCTCCCCGGAGAGGGGAGAACCAGAAGATTGCTCACTGGGTCGTTGGGAACTGCCCCCTCCTGTCTTTTTCATTGTTTTCCACCGTGGAAGAACGGGGGGGGGGGAAGCAGAGGAACGGCCGGAGGAGTAAACTGGCTCTCCAGGGAATCGTAAGTCTCCTAACAGAGAGACACTAGGGCAAAAGCCGGCTTTTAGACCACTTTTATTTTATTTTTTTCTTCTAGATTATATTCTCTTATTATCTAATGTCTATCTTTGGACAATGCTCAAAATGTTGGCAATTTTTGTGCTTTCTTTGTTGTAATAATTGCGGTGGAAATAATGATGGATCTTATATCTGAAGTACAGTGAAAACGTCTGCAAATGTTTTCTTTTTTACTTTACTTTCCCATTTTACTAGAATGATTCCTGCTCACTTGGAAGTATAAGAATTTTTATTGAACATATTTTGAATATATTTTGTTGGACTAATTACTGATCAATTTGTTTATTTCTTATTCTTTTTATAGTGGTTGAAATCTTTTTTTTTTCTTTTTCCTTTTTACAAACTGTTTAAAAGACTACTCTTCTCCCTATTTTTGGATTAATGGATCTCTTTCTTTTACTTCAATGATTTTTTGTATTTAGGTGATATTTTTTTTCTTTTTCTCCTTCTCTTATAACTGGAACTATTTGGGACTTGTTAGGCTCTGCTGGTGATTTTCCACTGGAATAGACCAGCTGTTTACTCACTCTCTTTGAGAGGCTCTTTGTTTTGACTAGAGATTTTGTGGTGGCGGCTGGGGCCAAGAAGATTCTCTCTGTGCCCAAGTTCCTGCTGGTGTTTATAGCTGCTGAGAGGGTGTGTGTCTTCTGTGGGTCATTTACAAGAGATTGGGAGAGGGTTATTTGTGGTGATTAGGGAACACACACCCTCCACTTGGGCACAGAGAGAATCTTCTAGCTGTGCTCCTGTCCTCTGAAGATGCCAGCCACAGCTACTGGCGAAACGTTAGGAACCAAAACTGCCAGAACACGGCCACACAGCCCGGAAAACCCACAACAACCATCGGATTCCGGCCATGAAAGCCTTCAACTATACAATGTCAAAACCATTCTGTACCTGCAAAGGAAAGGGGAAGATCTGGTTATTAGTCTACCAGACTAGGATCCAGTGCAGGCCAAAAATTCATATAAGTGGAGCTTTAATTTTCTGAAAGAGAGAGAACTGTAGTCCTCTTAAATGCTAAGATAAGAATAAATAAACCTTCAATCATTTTTCCAAATTATTAACACATGTGAAAAATATGATCAGACATATCAGATTTCTGGAAAGTTTGGCGGCATTTCAAAGCTTGAACTGAACAGAACACCAGAGATGTTACCAACTGATCTTTAGACTGAAGATCCTCGGAGACAAGCATTGATTCCACAACTTGCTCTTTCTATCATTCTGCTCAACAGCTTTTTCTAAGAATTCAGAGACCTGGAACAACTCTTTTTTTAATAATAATAATAATAATAATAATAATAATAATAATAATAATAATAATGTGAGATAAAACATGTGGAGAAAAAGCGAGACAATACTTTAGTTGTGCTCTGTTTTAGCAGTCTTAACAATTACATTTTCAGCCCGGACAGCAAAATCAATGCACTTACACAGTTATTTTATTAACTCCTAGAACATGGATAGGGATCTATAACAAGCCACCGAGATGTCATAAGCATCAAGGTGTTACGGCCCAAACAGCAGCAATTATTGCGTGATGATGTCATAATACAGGTGACATCACTTGCCCCCTTTGTCCCCTCTTTGCATGGATGCCCATGGGAATATGAACTGCAACATTGTAAATAGATCAAAATTCACAGATTATGAGTAATTTGCGGTCACAGCTGATGTCATTCCATAATGCATCTTCGGATAGTGTCACACAGTCTTCACTATTCAAGTCATTAGGTTCTCCAGATTTCCAGTTGGCGTACCTCAGTGTTTCTCCATTCAAATACACAAACTTGCCCTCGGTCTGGATATCGCTCATACCCAGAAAAATGGGCTTGGCATTCCTCCTGACTATTGTTACCAAGGCTGCATTCTCAGCCGCATTCTTTGGAGTGGCAAGAGCTCCACCGGTGTTGCTGCAGAAAGTTTTCCCACTTGCGAAAGTGTCACTCTGTCCAGTTGAAACAAAGGTTTTCCCTCCAATGGTTGTCACCCCCTGCATTGTGAAGACTAGGCTCCGAAAGAAAATAAATAAAACAAATAACCCAATGAAAAACAGCTTGTGGCAAACAAATCCACTATAATCATAGCTCAGCACAAACCCTGAATGTACAGATTTACAGATCTCCTTCCAGCTTAGCTCAGCTTCATGGGATTTTGCTGGCAGTCCTATCAAAATGGTTTCTCACTGCTGTCTTCTCTATGTTTTATTTCCCAGTGAAGCCTATATTTCCCATCCAAGTACTAACCAGTTCCACCAGCTGAGATGTCCCAGTTCAGTGAAGTCTGGAAGCTGGCAAACATAATCTAGCCAAATGTAAAGCTGAGCTTTTCCAGAAATCATTAGGGTTTAACTGTGGATGGATGTTCCGTAGAGAATCCTTAATCATTGTAGCTTTTCTGCCTTCCTTATAGGGACTTTTTAAGTTTTATTTATTTTTTTCTCAGTGAACTATGTACTGCAGAGCTTTCCAAACTTTTCATGTTGGTGACACACTTTTTAGACATGCATCATTTTGCGACACACTCTTACAGCAGGGCCCAAGGCAGGCACTAGGACCTGCGCGGAATCACAGCAGGCTTGGAGGCAGCCAGGCACAAGGCAGGCAGTAGGACCTGCGCGGAATCCTGGCAGGGCTCAGAGGCAGCAGCAGCCACGACACACCCAGACACTGCAGCCGACACACTAACGTGTCCCGACACACAGTTTGGAAAGCTCTGATGTACTGTATATGTGTATTCTGCAAAGCACTTTGCCTATTGATTAAATTCACTGCAGGCATTCTTACTCATCTATACCCAAATTTAAATCTCTTGCATGCCCTTCAGGAAGTTTTTTTAATTCAAAAACATGGGATGGTGGAAATATCAGTATGGTTTGAAGAGTTTGTCAAGATCAATATCTAATGGATGCTAGAAAGAATTGATGGTTTTCCTCTCCAGGGTTCTCCCTTCTGATAACCAATACTCAGAGTCATTCTGAATCTCTGTGCAAACAAAAGAGAATAAAATCCATCCCACCCAGAAATTGTTGTTTACACATAGGAAATGTTGAAAGAGGTGATTCATGAATTTTTTTTTCCTTGTGGCTGCTAAAATCTACATGTGGTACCGTGACATTCTCCTTTTCACATGGAAGGCATAATTGCAAAATAAAATGAATTGGAAAGTCCACAACCTGATGTGGAACATGGGCAGCCAATAATTACTCTTGCCGATTCTGCCATTGTACTTAGAGCTACCATCTGTACACTGCAAAAATCCAGGCAAGCAGTAGATGGGAGCAAAGAATTAAAGACTTTTAAATCTCTCTCTCTCTCCATCATCTCCATCTCCATCTCCATCTCCATCTCCATCTCCATCTCCATCTCCATCTCCATCTCCATCTCCATCTCCATCTCCCCATCTCCCCATCTCTCTATCTTTGCTGCAGCTGTTCAGTCATAGACAAATTTGCTGAGAAATATCGGGTAGCCCTAATTATATTGGCATGTCTTCTACAGAGTCAAATCTTTGGTCCTTCCTTCTGTCTAGCCAATCATGTTCTGATTTGATTGGCAAAATTTCTCCAAGATTTCAAACATAATCTAACATTTTCCAGCATGAAGAAGGAAATGTCATAGGCTTTGGCTTGATGCCAGTTTCTGACCCCACTCCCCCCCCCCCTCTAAACATGTTTGACCAGAATGGTAGATTAGTCTTGAATTACATCATCTATAGGATTAACTTAGATCCTTGCGACTTCCTGATGATCAAGTAGTAACAAGTCCTGAACCTGCATAGTTTTTTTGAGATCAGCCAAGACAGAATAAATATTGTTACCTCGCTGGGCAGATAATTCTTACATGAATTTATTTATTGCATAGACTTTTCTAAGCAGTTTGTTCACCACACAGTGCACGGTTACTGTTCATGGTTTGGCGCATGTTGCAACTAGAAGAAAACTATTTAAGGCATGCTCATTTCATGCATTTCCTTTGCAAAATTTTCACTTTTGATGTGATTTCTTGCTCCCGGAGAATGTAGGAATACTATAGCTGTAGGAAAGTGAGTTGAATGTATATACGGCTCCCATCAAAGTGACCTCATTCCTCTGAAGATGATGTTAATCATGAGAAAAATATGTGCAACAGCCTCCACCTAAACTGTTGTTGCATTATTCACCAGGGAACATTGGTGCACATGATTCCATTATAGAAAGGCACATGTGAAGAGGCCTAGACATCTACTTATTCATGAAACTTATATACTGAGTCAGCCTTTCTCAACCTTTTGACCCTGGAGGAGCCCTTGAAATATTTTTCAGGCCTCAGGGAACCCCTGCACATTCAGGCTCAAATATAGGCCAGAAGTTACAGAATTATTATATCCGTTTCATGGGTAGGCCCGTATATATGCATTGACAGTGTTCTTAAACTAAAAAGAATGAAACTTACCTCTGTAATGTGAAGTTGCCTGGATTTGAAATAATTTTTAAAATAAATTGTGATCTCCCAGGGAACCCCTACTGACCTGTTGTGGAACCCTAGGGTTCCATGGAACCCTGGTTGAGAAACCCTGGACTAAGGCATGATAGGCTCTAGAAATGGAGACCATCATAGGGAATAAGTTTGCCACACCGGTCATTATTAGTTACTTTCTCTGCCCCCCCCCCCCTTCTCCAGAGATTGTGGACAAATGCAAACCAACAGCTAATACCCAAACTTTGCAAATCCATATTCCTCCTTACTTTTTCTGCTTTTGCTAAGTTCAGCTTGTAATGTCTGGACCGTCTTTTCCAAAGCCGTAACTTGCCTTTGAACAGTATCAACAGCTAAAGAGAAAAACGGAGAGAAGGAAATCTAATCAAACACCAACACTTCCATTTTTGTTTAACCCCTGCATGGGTGGTCTTCAAATAAACTCCACAGATGACCTGAAACTTAGGAGGTCATCAAACTACAGACCAAAACTTAGGAGGCTTCCAGAGAAGGCCATATGATACAGCTGCTCTGCCACATTCATACCATTATGAAGGAAGTCCAGAAGATACAGTGCTGGACTGTTAATTTTCCTATTCTAGCCACCCCACCCCACCCATTTCTTTTGTCTTTCTATAAAACATCCAATCAGGAAGAAAAGGCAGAATAGTTGCATAATGTATTTTTATGGGTAGCACTGAGGAAGTTGCTATCAATATATGCTATTAGCTTCAGCCAAGTTCCGATAGCTTGTGCTTTCAGATCTTCTTCTGGGACATCTCTACCCATATTTCAAACACAACACAGCCCCTGAGCCCTCTTGGTGAAAAAGGAGCAGAGAAAGGGACTGCTGTTGCATAGGAGCAAGAAGAGGTTGAAATGAACCATAACAGTGTTGGGCAACTTGCAGGTTCAATACATGCCTTTTGCTCAATAATCCCTCCAACCCAAATACCCCAGAAGGATAGCCAGGAGCTGTAGCATCTGTGTCAATGGAACCTCTCATTCCAGCTCCTTCTGCTAGAGAAGGTCCTGTCTATGTTGTACTTCTCAGAAAGCCCTGCTTAGTGTTTTCATCTTAAATTAACAGCGCTTTCAAAAGTAATTTGCTTTTAAATCTATGACCACTAGTGCATTTTATAAATGCAATGATTTTATTTGCTTTTTGTTTGTTTATCTACCAGGGGATAAATATTTAAATTAAATAAGAGGATTTAGAGAAAAATATAGAACACATGTCAGTTTGTGCCGAGCCCCATTGATATAACCTATAAATTGAGAAATTGTTGCCAGTTTGACCGAGTTAACATGATTCAGTCTCTGGGACCGTATAGCCTCATCTCTCGAATCAGGAATTCAGATCTTTGGCATAACATTGTTGAACTAGAATGGATCAAGACGTTTGAATTTGTTCTTTCAAGATTTATGACGAGGGATTTTTCCCCACTAGAAGTTACTTGCTAGCCGAGCTAGAAAGACAGAATAGTTGCCAATTACTATTGATGGACAATAGTAAAATAATAGCAAAATAACCAATATTTGAGCTCTTCTTGGAAATATCAGAGACTCCCCTTCCTTCTCATGCAGGCAAAACTGACCATCAGAGAATGCTTTCATACCTGCCAGTTCGCCTTTTTGTCCTTTCAGGCCTGGGACTCCTGGAATTCCCTGTGGTCCTGGAGGTCCAGATTTCCCGGGGAAGCCTTGTTGACCCTTCACTTGGAGTCCTAGTGTTGGATCAAAGGAAGCATCTCTTGGACTTCATTTTCTCAAATAGTCACCCACTTCCCCCCCCCAAAACCCCAGCACCTATCCTTCGGACATCTCCAGCTCAAGAGGATGCCTGCCAATGACAGGATGTTTTGCTAGGCTGAAAGGTCAGTTGCATGCAGATGATAGACAGAAAGCAAAGGAGAATCTATAACATCTGTGTTAGCCATCCTGAACCTAAAGGTCCTCCTCCTTTTTGTTTAATTACCAAAATAAGTTTAAACATATAGTGATATGTAACGAACACACACACACACACACACACAGAATGAGAATTACAGAAATTATACCTGGGTCTCCTTTCTCGCCTTTGGCCCCATCCTTTCCATCTCTCCCAGGTAAGCCATTGAGTCCTGGGTTGCCGCAAGCCAACATTGTACAGGAATTTGTATCACAACTCCTTGTCTCGGGAGCAGCAGCCAAAGCCAGCCATGCTCCTAAGAGCAGCAGCAAGATGTTGAAAGGTTGGAGGAAATACATTGCTGGTACCTCACATCAAGAACAAAGTTAAGGAGAGATTATTTGGAGGTATGTGGCTTTAGAGATTATTTAGAGCTAATATACCAAAGTGGATTGCAATGGATCTCTGGATGATGTTCAAACCTACATACTCATCAACAACATTCACCAAGTAGATATATTGTTGAATTATTTAATTGGTCATGAAACTTAAATTCTCCAGATCTTGAGGAATCCTATTACCTTTGATTCAGGCTTCTCAGGAAGAGGGGATAGAGGCAGAATGGCAAATTATCTGTTGCAAACATTTAAAAAGCGGAGTTTGAGTTTCCACTTATGCAATTTTAAATCAGCGTTGCTTACCAGAGTGTAATATAGCTCCTTGATCAGCTAAAGCAGTTCATTCAGCCTGGAAAGAGATGAAGATTGACCAAGGAAGAGTAGATTCTCTTCTCTTTTCAATGGCAAAAAAACCACAAGAGAAAACCACATGCAGATGTACGTTTTACTTTATCTCTGCTCTTGCTCAAGATAGTGGATTGCAAAACTAATCTTTGTACAGTTCCATTTACTGGCATGCGTGCAGTGTCTTACCCTAAACGTTCACCCAGTTTATTTATTAAAAAACAACAGTTAGTTGCCAGTTCAGATCAATTTGCATAGGGCTGAATTCCATATGTGTTTGGAATTGATTGATTGATTGATTGATTGATTGATCAGGTTATACACCACTTTGATCCAACCCTTAGTAGTACATTGGGTGCCTTAAAGATATGGCTTTTAACCTTCCCCAATTGCCCAAACTGGAAAAAAATTGAGGAGGCTCTGAATCCACAAAAGGGATTCTGGTGGACCACATTCAAATTCCCAGGCTGCACTTGTCACATCCAGGGTTAAAATCTTTCATGGAAACTCTTGGGATAAGTAAGATGTGAGAAAGCAAAGCAGAATACAGATGAAAGCACCAGACATTTATCTGAGCCCCTCTTTAAACAATCTCAGTTTCCCTTAAGAAGCAATATTAGATCCCAGAATAACCTATCCCAGCCTTTCTCAACCTTATGACCCTGGAGGAACCTTTGAAATAATTTTCAGGCCTGGGGGAACCCCTGCACATTCAGGCTCAAATAGAGGCCAGAAGAAGAAATTATTATATTCAGCCTGTATAGATGCATCAACAGGGTTCTTAAACTAAAAATGAAGAATGAAACTTACCTCTTTAATGTGAAGTTGCCCGAATTTGAAATATTTTAAAAAATAAATTGTGATCTCCCAGGGAACCCTAGTGACCTCTCACGGAACCCTAGGGTGCCACAGAACCCTGGTTGAGAAACCCTGCCCTATCCAGTGAGGATAACCTTTCTCGCTGTTCATGAATAAATCTGCTTCTTTGTTCCAAAACTTTTTGCTCTCAGAACTCCTCCTCTTGGCTTTGGCAAGATTTAGTTGAATGAATGTTTGGCTGGTTTTATATTTCTGATCAGCTTCTAATCATTAGTTCCCATAAAAAGATATCACTGGAATGTTTATGCCCTCATGCTCCATCTAGACTTTCCCTTTGTTCTGAATAGCAATTCATTGCCAAAACATGATTCCATCCAAGATGAAATTCCATTCACAATTGCAAATAAACCTTTGACTAAAGCTTCAAAACTTTCAGAATCTTTGAAAGTGGTGAAAACTGGTGGCAGAGGGATGTAGTTGTCAATGGTTCTCTTATTTACAATTATTAGAAAGACTTAAAGTTGAATGTTATACGACAGATAGAAATAGAATTGTGTACAAATGATGAACATGTAATTGCTAAAATGTATAAATTTTTATTGAAATTTGAAATAGAAGGACAAGTAAAAGAATGTATGATAAAGTGGGCTAAAAATTTTGGTTATAACATACAGATAGAACAATGGGGAAATATGTGGCTGAAAGGATTGAAATTTACACTATGTTATAATCCTAAAGAGAATTTTTATAAAATGATGTACTGATGGTATATGTCACCAGAGAAATTGTCTAGAATGTATAAAGACACTTCAAATTTATGTTAGAAATGTGAACAAGAAGAAGGGACATTTTATAATGTTTGGTGGACGTGTAAAAAAGCTAGAAAATTCTGGATACAAATACACACACTGATTCAGAGGATTTTAAAAATTAATATACAATTGAGACCAGAGGTTTTTCTTTTGGGATTGATGGACAAACAGTTGGAAAAATGTTATGGAACTTTGTTTTTGTACATCATAACTGCAGCAAGATTATTGCATGCACAAAGATGGAAAGATTTGGCACTACACACAATGGAGGAATGGTTGGTGAAGATGATGGAATTTGCTGAAATGGCCAAATTGACTTCTTTGATCAGAGAAAAGACAATATCTATGTTTATTGCTGACTGGAAACCCCTTATGGACTTTTTGCATGAAAGAGAAAAAAGTGAACTTATGATTTATAGTTGTGATGATTAGAGAGGAGAGATTACAGAAAGAAGACAGTTATGTTGTAACCATAGAGTAAGAGGTAAATTTATAATTTATAATTGTACTTATAACTGCAGTAAAGAAGATCGGAAGCTACTTCTTTGTATCTTTTTTCAGTGTTTCATGACTTTCATACTGGCCACATGACCGTGGAAGTGTCTTTAGACAACACTGGCTCTTCGGCCATGAAACGGAGATGAGCACCACCCCCTAGTGTCGGACATGACTAAACGGGAACCTTTAACCCTTTAATACACACACACACACACACACACACACACACACACACACACACACACACAAACACTTTCAAAATCTTTGGATACTGCCATTATATTTATGTAGTCATGGAAGTTTTGAATATCTGTAGACATGCTTGACTTTTTAAAGAAAAGTTAACAGTTTGATATTAGTGTACTTCTAGTTATCACAATTCCATGTTTAATGATTTAGGCATTTAATCAATAACCTGGCAATTCTTATTTTATCAATTCTAGCTGCTTAATGTAAATTGGAAAAGCACTTTATTATACTATATGAAAAATCCCTTTTATACAATAGATGAGAAATATAAACAACTCATACACTTTTTTCTACAAGGCCCACCTGCATCCAGCTTCTGCAAAATCTTCTGGCAGGTTTGGGTTTTTTGAGGGCACATCAGAGATTTCTCAAAGATGCCTCATTAACACTGTATGAGACTAGAGGCACTTTTGACAATCTGCATCAGTCTGAAAGAAACTCTAGAGATTTATATTCTCTTGATATTGGTTGTGTTAGAGAGCTTCATGTAAGTTTATTTCTGGCTCAGTGTGGTGAAGTTGACACCAAAGTAAAACTAACCTTTTTTTTGCAATCTATAATGAGTCACTCTATAGCTTTTGGGTGGTCACTTTCCTTCTCTTCAGGAAGGAACTTTTGCCTCACCCCACCTCCCAACATTGGGTGCTGTCACCCTAAAATGTATGCATGCATGTATTATGTATCATAACCACCATTGAGACTCCATGCTTAACATCAATAAAACATTACAATGCAAGCTCATCACACTAATACTTTCAATGGGAAAGGTGGATTGGCAGCTGATAGGATGTATGCTGGCTTATAGGGAAAAATCAAGGCATGAGAGTAAACAGAGTGCAGCTTGTAAAAGCTATAAAATCTTTACTTGTGATAAAAGCAAAGTTGAATATACATGGTACAGCATTGCAAAAGGAAAAACAAACTTACAAGCAGAGTTTCGTGTATTGTTTCCATTGACAGACATGAAGGGGCTCATGCCATGGCCTACACACACAGCCACGCATAGCTACGCACTTCCCAGTCTTCAGAAGTAGAACACACACATGAACATGGCTAAAAGACCAGTCAGAAGTCAAGAAGCATAGAACACCATTTTGCATGGTTAGATATTCAGTTCTTCCAGCTTTCTGATTGGCTAGAAGTTAGGTGTGACACACACCAGGCCTAAAGCATAGGCCATAGCACATAGCATGACCTGCTATTGGGTGGCAGTGCTGCATCTAAACAAGCATGTGATCCCCCCCTCCCTTGCTCTACACAGAGCAAGGCTTCCCACAGACGCATCATGGCAAACTGTTCCCATGGGAAGGTTTAGAGACTAGACGTAAACAATACATCACATGGTACCTTCTAGCTTCATATCTAATGAAGATATAAGCAAAGCCATTCAAAGCTATGGGAAGGCTTTGTTGTTATCTGGCCACCTGGCGTCACGTCATCATGAGAAAGCTGTGCTTTGTATAGAAAACAATTTGCTAATTTCATATGAGAAATCTGACAGCAGCTTTGTAGCTTCCTCTCAAAGGAACCACTGAGATTTTTTTGCATACCAAAGAAAAGAAAAGGAAAAGAAATGTACATAACATTAATTAAGGACACAAATGAGGTGGTAGTGTAAGCAATTTATTTCATTTCACTTCTGTAGTAGGAAAGGGAGAATTGGGAAAGGAGAAATTAATTTTATTACGAGATCAGACAGTGGGAACAGTATCAGAAAGTGTACTAAAATTCCTCGAAAAAGTCATGACAATTAAAGAGATATGAACTTTAAGAATAGACACTGGAGGAATATCTTTAAAGTTCACAGACAGGGAGAATGTTCTGGTTGTACTTTATGTCATTCCGGGTTCTGCCTGTGTACATTTCCACACAGGTTTCTGAACCCCTTCCATTCAGCTCATTTTTACATGAGTTTGCATAATGGTACTCATCCATAGAGTGGATCCATAGCACATGGTACTCATCCATAGAGTGCAAGTGCCCTCCATGAGACTCTTGCTTCAACACTATGTAAACGTATTGATGTTTCTATTTCAAAATATCCAAAATAGATTCATTCTCTTCTTCATTCATGGGAGATGCAGTGAAACCTCCATATGTTCGACAGATTGGAACTATTGTTTCAAAATCAACTTCCTTTCCATTGGTGCTAAACATTTTGTCCCCCACTTTATTTTAGCATTCACACAGCCAAATCTTAGGTCTTATTCGTACATGTACTGTATATTGTATCAGCAGTCAAGACTGAAATGAAGACAAGAACACCAAAGGGCGTTGAAAAAGCCTGTGTGTGTGTGTGTGTGTGTGTGTGTGTGTGTGATTGGAACAGAACAATAGAACATCATGGGAACACAACATAGAACAAAGGAGTAGCCCTGAGTATCATTGGAATAGATACTCTATTCAATAAAACAATAGAATTGAGTATTCTTGAGCATCATTGGAATAGAACGATAGGACATCTGAGTATTCTTCCCAAAGTCCATGGACATTTAGAATTAGTATTCAGATCAATATTGTATAAAATTGTGAGAATGCAAGTTGGCAAAACTACAAACAGTTTAGAGCTGACTTGCCTAAGAGTCATTCCCAAATGCAGTTTGTAGGGAGTGCACTGTAACCCTGATCTGAATCAACCTGTTGATTTGATTTGAGCTGTTCATTAGATGTCAGATTGATTCAATTTCCTGAATGGGGGAGGGGGGCATATGCCCATGCACAAAAACTCCTTCAAAAGGCTAATTCTACTCAAAGCCATCCAATTCATTGATTCACCTTCCAATGCTGTCTCCTAATCAAATAGCCACATAGAGTCCTTTGGAATTGGGTGGCCAATAAATTTAAATAAATAAATAATAAAATAATTGGCGCAGTTATGCCACCACCAGCCTGAATGCATATACAGAACATCAGGCAATCATAAGCAATACTGATATTGAAGTAGACACTTCGGCAGCAACAGAGATTGTTGCTGACATGCCTTAACAACTCAAGTTGTCACAGGAACACCAAGTGGGATAGTCCTGTTACTCAGCAATGTGAAAGCAGGGTCTGAATATCTCAAGGGGGAGAAGAGTCTCACATCTAATGGGCAGAGCTCAGCTGAGCTCGGTCTGGAGGCAAGCAGCAGCCATAGAGGAGGGTTCTTCTCTGTCTACTCCAGAGCTGCTGATTGCTCAGATATATGTGCTAGACCACAGCTGGCAGCTTTAGTGCACACTGCTATCTCATGCCATTCAATCTGTGCTGTGTTAGTGTTAGAGATCAGACCAGACACTTTAATAAGCCAAGATATGGCTGATTTCCACTACAGGAATTTCATTCCCTTGCTTTTCATTTTCTGGTGCCCATTAGTTGAGAGAGCCAGTTTGGTCTAGTGGTTAAGGCAACGGGCTAGAAACCAGGAGTCTGAGAGTTCTAGTCCCACCGTAGGCATGAAAGCCGGCTGGGTGACCTTGGGCCAGTCCCTGTCTCTCAGCCCTAGGAAGGAGCCAATGGGAAACCAGGAGGCTGAGAGTTCTAGTCCCGCCTTAGGCATGAAAGCCGGCTGGGTGACCTTGGGCCAGTCCCTGTCTCTCAGGCCTAGGAAGGAGCCAATGGGAAACCAGGAGACTGAGAGTTCTAGTCCCGCCTTGGGCACGAAAGCCGGCTGGCTGACCTTGGGCCAGTCACTCTCTCTCAGCCCAACCCACCTCACAGAGTTGCTGTTGTGGGGAAAATAGGAGGAGGAAGGAGTATTTGGTATGTTCGCCACCTTGAGTTATTTATAAAAATAATAAAGGCGGGATAGAAAATAAATAAAATAAAAATAAATAAAATAAATAAGACATTTATTTTCCAAAGACGTTGTAATCAGCAAATAAATCTCTCAGCCCTAGGAAGGAGCCAATGGCAAACCAGGAGACTGAGAGTTCGAGTCCCGCCTTAGGCAGGAAAGCCGGCTGGGTGACCTTGGGCCAGTCCCTGTCTCTCAGCCCTAGGAAGGAGCCAATGGCAAACCAGGAGACGGAGATTTCGAGTCCCGCCTTAGGCATGAAAGCCGACTGGGTGACCTGGGGCCAGTCACTCTCTCTCAGCCCAACTCACCTCACAGGGTTGTTGTTGCTGTGGGGAAAAGAGGAGGAGGAAGGAGTATTAGGTATGTTTGCTACCTTGAGTTATTTATAAAAATAATAAAGGCGGGATAGAAAATAACTATATAAATAATAATTTAATATTTTTGGCCATATTTTCTTGTAGGGTATGGTAATGAAAGGAACAACAAATTTAATTGGGGACTGAATGTGAAAACAAATGATGAGGATGCGGATGATAGTGAGTAACAGGATTGGTACTGTCTAGCTAGGTCCATGGATCTTCAGCAGTGAGATTACTGCTACTTTGGTGGAAGTGACACCACCTTCCTAAATACTCACAAACTATATATTCATAAATACTTTACCAAAATATTTTAGCTCAAATCAAATAACCCAATATTAAACCAAACTTCTGGTCAACCTACCAGGCCAAACGTCCTTTAGCAAGCTAGCTAGGATTTATGACTTTGTACCTCTCACCTCTCAGGCTGCATGGCTCACAACAAAATGGGTTACAAGAAGTTTCAATAGAGAAAGGAGTGATAAACTACTTAATCAGCTTTTCTAATTTATGAATTTCTGCAATAACAAATTTTAAATTCATGTTTGGATCCTTCAGTGCAAAGCATGCTTTCCATCATTGAATTCTAGCCCTGCCAGGACTCTGAAGAATCCTTTGCATAATTGTCCAAGGATTTCAGGGAAATGTGGCAAGAATATTGTAGGACCATGTATATTGAGCTGCCTCTCAATGTGAATAAAAAATAGAACCTCGAGCAAGAAATGCTGGTGGGAAATGGATTTATTTACATCTGATAAGTTCTTACTTTTCTATGCAAATTTTGCTATCTAGGCTAAGCTAGAGAAGCCTTGGAAGGTGGCAATCTATCATCTATCTGATGATGGATTGTCCTAAAAATTAAGCTGCATCAAGTCTGGTCAGTACTTCAGTGGAGGAATGCTGAAGAATTCCAAGCTTGACTGAGAACTTGGAAGAAGACAACTTCCATTGGAATACAAGGAAGAAGTCTAAGGAGTAAAGCTTGACTTCAGAACTCCTTGTTGACAACAGGGAAAACTAACATTAGAAATTACTTACCATATGTTAGAGTGTATCTGTGATACACAGAGTAAGCTGTTTTTTTAACTGTATTGTGTGGAATTCCCTTTCTTCCCCCAAACCAAAACATCTGTCAGATGTTAAAATTCACAGATGGTTAACCAGTCAAGCTCACAAATTCTATCATGCCATTTGCCATCCGGATGTATTTCCACACACTTTTCAAAACCAACGTTATTCGGTTCTCCTGGAGCCCAGTTGAAAAATCCTATGGAATGGCCGTTCAGATCCACAAACTTGCCTCCAGTTGTCTTGTAATTGATTCCCAGAACTGCCCGTCTGTTATACCACGCTACTAGTTGTTGGAGGGCACTGTTCTCTGCCGCATCCCTCGGCAAGGCAAGTTTGCCACCCATGCGTGAGCAGCTGGCATTGGCAGCCTGGAAATCACCCCTAGAGCCATCTGTTTTGAAAATTTTCTCACCAACAACCACTCCATTGGGGATAAGGAGAACTAGGAGGAAAGAGAATTGCAAAGCTTTCAAATGCCATGTTTGGCTTATACTGTAAAACGCCCATGTACCTTGACAATATCTATGGCAGTTTAGTGGAAGGGAAGGTTTTTCAGTAACATGTAAAACATGGTTGGAAGAATAGCTAATCAAGTGATGGGCATATGCTTCAATGTCCAAAATAACTTTGTATCAAAAAGTAAATCTGATGTTGAATTCAATTCTAACTGGAAGCCATTTGTGGACTACCACTTAATACATTGATTTGTACCGTATCCAAAATTTGGGTTGTTCTTTGTTTAGAGACTATATTTCAAATTAAAAGAAAAAAGATTCTTGTGTTGATCTAATTTATTATAGCCTAAAACTCTAGTTAGTGATTTATACTGTGTTAGCTAGGTATTTTTAGTTTAAAGCTTAACAGCGCTTTTTAGTTTTTTCTTCAAAAGAATGAGCTAATACATTTCATAACTTTATAAGTAACTAATGATATATTGAAAACTGCAATCTCCATGACATTCCCATCCCCATGTTTACTTACTTGTATCTTACTAATTGCAACTTACTCTTTCATTCTTTTTATATGCCTTTTATCTACTTTGGTTTATAGATTTTTAAAAAATGTTTAATTAAAAAAAGGGAAATGTATAAAAGATTAATGAGAAACCAGGAAGCTACGTGTGGCTTTCAAACTCTCTTTTTTGCTATACTAACCGCAGACCGAGAATCAAATCACCCTTTTTATATTTAATGCTTCTTTTATTATTTTATTTTATAATTTCATTTTGTTGTTTTAATGTTATTATATATTTTATTGTATTTTATTGCATTCTTATGTTATGACCTGTGGTTACAACAATAAACTTCATTACTACTACTGAGAATCATGGAGTGGACCCCCTGCTCAGTTCAGGAATCCAAATTGAAGCATCCAAGACAGATGATTGTCTGTCCTCTCACTGAACATACCCAATGAAGGGAAGACCACCACTTCTCTGGGTCATTGGTTTCATTGTCAAAAAGTACTTAAATCTTCCTAAATCGTGTAGCTAAAATTCAGGGGCAGGCCCTGAAAAATAGAGGAGGAATTTCTTGCCAAAATCCCATGTGACCAGAAGGGTGACTAAAGTACCAAAGGAAAGAAAACCAAAAATACAAACCAAAAACACACCCAAAAATGTGAAATCCCAGTCCTGCCTCCTTATGTGATGTCATCACATCACTGCTCCGTTCACAAGGAGTGTTGGCTGCTCCTGAAAATATTTTGAGTTCTTGTCATGATTTCAGCAGCAGCAGCAGCAGCAGCAGCAGAAATGCTATCCCCTTAGGCCGAATTGTCCCTCTTCAGATTTGTTTTACTGGAGAAACACGGGGTCTTTGACTATCTGTGTGCAGAAATGGCAGTGTGGGAGTGACTGGAGCACTAGCATTTTACTCCCTGCATTAACTTTGCCCCTCAGTGAAGAAGCTCTCTGAATTCTCATGGGAGTTTATCCCTCATTTACTGCATAATGGTAGAAGCGTGCTAGTGACGCACCAATTGCCTGGCAGCCCACCATCTTGGCATCCCATGAGAAAAATCAGATCTCAGATTCAGGCAACAGTCCTGCAAATATACGGTGGCAACGAAATAATGAGAAGCCCACAGAAGAGAATACGTGTTATGTTGTCAGAGAGACTTTGAGAGCTTTGTTCCAGAGCTCCCTTGAAAGCTACATATTGTAGGGTTGACCCTGGTTAATATTTGGATGGGGAACCAGCTGGGAAATCTAGGGTTGTAGGCTTGATTGAGAAGTTGAAAAAACATCCCAGAAGAGGACAATAGTTAACCAGTACTGTATCCTGCTCAACCCCCATACCCCAAAACCCCCAGAAATGACTATGTCCATGTAAATCACTGTGAGTTGACTAAAGGCAACTTTGCTTTCATGTGGTATCCTTCTCATATGTTGAAACTAGGCTGAGCAGTGTCTTAGTAGAATTAGGTGTCCTTTCTTGGTTCTCTTCTCGCTTAGAAGAATAGCAGACATTTTCAGTACAGTAACTCATATAGAGATACATAAGGAAGGTTCTTCTGAAGGTAGGTGATTGTTTTCATACTCCTGGGACAACCATTTTGCAGAAGAAGAAATAACGTGCCACCAATTTAATTTAGAAAAAAAACCCTGTGCTTTCACTAATGGATATCTAGAATTAAATGCACTGACTGAATGAACATAATTCCCAAGTTTGCCTTTGCAAAAACATTCATTAGAAGAGGAGCCCACATTTAAACAATGGCATATTTGACTGGCAGTATAAACACTGATTTCTTCAAAATCTATCTTCTTTTTTGCCCATAAGAGAAGGATTATGCCCTAGTTTCTAACACCTGTTGAATCATAATGCTGTTTTTACTTCTGTGATGTTGGAATGAAGTATCAACAACAGTAAACTGAGATCTATACTAAAGATTAAATAGCTTAGCCAGATTGGAAGAGCCTCACCCTTTCTTCCAAATTTCTTACCTTTTTGAATTTTGGTGAGGGTAGCGTTGAAAACTTCCATCCGTTTCTGAAGCTCTTTCATTTCTGTTTTAAGAAGTTCAAGCTCTGAATGGGAATGTAATTGCATTAGATTTCCCAATTGATATCAAATTCAATTAGTGATTCTTCAAAAGCAATGTTATTTGTAATAGGCATGGCCTCGGAGAACATTTTCATATAGTCAAAGGGACTCAGTAACTTGACTCTAATTCCTAATGCTCTTACTCCAGGCACCTAATGATTGGATTTTTCTTATCTTTTCTTTTTTTAAAGGACCATGAGGGTCATCTCATATATTTTGAAGCAGGAAACATGATTAAAATTAAATTTAAAGTAATTTCACTTTTAGGAATGTATGAAAAATGGTAAGTATTCTATCTTTGGAAGTATATCCTTCATAACTATAAATTCTTGTGAAGTCTCTAGTGAAGATATTCACCAAAACGTTGACCTCCAAGATTCATGCAGAAGATACTAATTAATGATCTAAAGAGAAATATCAGGGCTTATATGCCCTTAGTTTGGGAGTTTAAAGGCTTAGATATTTCTTATATGCATATTTAAAGTTCTGATGTGCATCACATCCCTTGATTCCTAATATTGATTTTCCCTTATGAATTTTTCTACTGAATACAGTGTATTTATTGGCTGAAAAAGAAGCAGAGTAACCTTCTTAATAAGACAGAAGGAAGTTCACCAGCTCAAACAATAGGTAACCTGTCTTGAAATGTTTTGTTCAGATCTCAACTTAGCTATTGATAGAAAGGCTGGTTGGACAAGATTTACCTGTAGTATACAGTGAGTTCCAAATCTCTCCTCCTTTCTGGCTGGACCACAACTATGTTTGCCTGAGAGTCAAGTTTATTAACTCAGTGGATGACAGGTAAATTAACTGCCTCCTTGTTTGGAACTGGAATAAAAGCAACCTTGTGTAAACATGCATAAGTTTAAGAAATGACAGATCTGATAAAGGTGCCAATTGTGAGCCAAGGAAGAAGATTTGGGGAACGTTTCTGTGAGGGATCGTCTAACAGTAGAGGAATAAGAGGCCCAGTTGATTTTCTCTGAGGAATAGAATATACATCAGAGACCAGTGGAGGAAAAGATCTGAGACTATTAACTGGGAAAAAAATGAAGTTTCTGCCATGTTGCTTTTCTGTCAGAGCTAAAGTGATGCTGTCATTCTGATCCTTCAAGGAATCCCAGGCCTGTAAACTAGATCAGAAGTTTTTAAACAACCAAACAACCTGAAAAAGGTCAATGGCAAACCAGTTCTATAATATGGCCAAGAAACCTGTGCTTGCATGCACACATGCTCACCCCAGTGATATCAACGTTCATTTGCTTTGACCTTGTACAAATTCAAGCAGCCAGAAGAATGAAATTGGTAGCTGTAAAGTTCACGCTACATACCAAGGCAGAATTTGTTGAATAAGTCACGTTAAGTCATTATATGGCAGAGTTTACATATAATGCTGAGTTGTAGAGCACAGTTTACAAAGCTCAGTGGTTGAAATCACAGCTTATCATGGAGGTTTGAGCGCAACTGATGTGCTTCAGCAACCGTTGCTTATGGTTTGTTTGATGGGTAAATGAAAGCCCGTTATGATTTAGGGGCGTGGTGGCTCAGCGGGTAAGACGCCAGGCTTGTTGATCAGAAGATCGCAAGTTCCAAGGTTCAAGACCCTAGCCCCACGTGACAGAGTGAGCTCCCGCACTCGCCCCAGCTCTTGCCAACCTAGCAATTCGAAAGCATGCAAATGCAAGTAGATGAATAGGTACCACTTCAGTGGGTAGGTAACAGCATTCCGCGTGCGTCATGCCAGCCACATGACCGTGGAAGCATCTTCGGACAACGCTGGCTCTTTGGCTAACAAACGGAGATGAGCACCGGCCCCTAGAGTCGGACACGACTGCACAAACATGCGGGGGGAACCTTTACCTTTTATGATTTATTCAGCAAACTGTGACTAAAACAAACCTGGCCGAAGAGTGTGTGAATCTAGTATCTTATGATTTGGTGTGAGCGGGATTATGGCTCAACATGACAAGAAATCTCATGAAAATAAATAAATAAATAAATAAATAAATACATAAATAAATAAATAAATAAATAAATATTTAAGTGGATTCCTAGTTCTTGCCTAAGCCTCTCTCACTAGAATGTTTTGAAGATAAATAAGTATAGTATTAAAAAGCATTTTGTGAAATTAAAAAGTGCAGTATAGCAAATTACCTTCTATGTCCTGTTGGTATTTGTATCATAAATAGTCCCCCCCTTCTTTTACTTTTTTTATCTTCTGAACTCCAGCTTGTCCCAGGCCTATGGAGGACTTTTTTTGGAGGGGGGGGGGAAATGGAGTCACAGTATTTTTAGTTATGGTAATTTTCTTGCCTCGAAAATGAATCTCTCTTCTTGTTCCTGTCCCCCCTTTATCTCTATTTGGTGCAGAAATAGCCAGATGTTCTGATGTACCTGAAAGTTCTTGAGTTCCTGGTGATTTTATAAGAGAAAGACAAATCAATTAATTGACCCAAGAAATATTTTCCACTCCTACAGTGCCATTATCAGCCATGGTTACTTACATCGCAGCATGTCTATGAAGGTTCTCAGTCATCCAGGTGGAATTGTCTGTAGCTTGAATCATGTCAACTGGATTTCTATTTTCTCAGTGGAAACGTTTCGCTCCTTATCCAAGGAGCTTCTTCAGTCTGAGCAAAGTTAGTAAGGGATTTCTCAGACTGAAGAAGCTCCTTGGATAAGGAGCGAAACGTTTCCACTGAGAAAATAGAAATCCAGTTGACATGATTCAGGCTATTACATCGCAGCAGCACTTCAAACTTTTTAATCAATATAGTGAATTTGTTACTACTCAGATTTTGCTTCCAAATTCTTGCTAAGTCTTATATTCCACTGGTTGGGTGAGGGGGGGCAGTGACATCATGCGTGTCACAGTGTCATCATGCAAACTAAAAAGTGATGCACCTGATGTGATGACATATGTGACAGAATTATGGCTTCTAACAAACATCTGTGTGCATTAGTAAGTGTTACTGAATTATTGCTTTGCTTCAACTATAGCATGCTGCTTCTCCACACAGATTCATATTATTGAGTCAGGATCTGATTATACTGACCTGAACTTTTTACTTATTTGAGAAAAATACATTTTTCAAAATTGTATATCTGAGAAATAATGTTTACATAATCTACCTTTCTTTAATAAGGCATTGCTCTAAAATATGGACTGTCCTATCAGCAGCTATTTACTTTTTCTTACTCAATGCATCTTAAAATGCTTAATATAAAAACCACAGAGATTTTTTTTTCTGTTTTCCATTTAACAAGTGATTTGTGCATCTCATGAGAGAAAAAAACCAGGTTCCAGTTTAGTAGTTAGATTCTATATTTCCTAAGGCAACCAGATCTGAGCTGAAAAAATCTGGATCACTGTAGCAGCAAAGATTACATAAAAATATACTTCTTTGTGCCATTTAATGGTTATCAGGATATTTGTAGTCCAGACCTGGTAATATTTCCATGGATGTAAAATTTAAACAACCTTATGCTTATCAACATTTTAGAAATCATAGTTAATATTGATAAATCTGAATAATAAATAAATAAATAAATATTGATATAAACTTCTTTTGCTTTATCTTTAAAGGACTAAATTACCTAAACATTAGTGTGTTAATAATCTCCAGTCAATACTATATACTACCACTGTACCCAAATAATATAATGTATTACTTATATCTTATAACAATACAATAATTTTTTTTTTAATCCGTTCAATCATGTCCAATTCTTGGGGACTGCCTGGACAAGTCCCTGCAGTTTTCTTGCCAAGGTTTTTCAGAAGTGGTTTGCCATTGCCTGCTTCCTGGGGCTGAGAGAAAGTGACTGGCCCAAGGTCACCCAGGCGGCTTTTAACCACGACACCACACTGTCTCTCAAAACAAATTTTAAAAAAGGGGGAAATATTTTCATGGACAGAAGACCAACATTTAGTTGCATGTTTTATTTCATACTAAGCTTTGGGAGAGACTTTGATGTAACCTAACATCACATATATTTGATAGGAACATCTTTCTCTCTCTCTCTCTCTTTCACTCACTCACACACACACACACGCACACACACACACCTCCATTCTTAAGATTATAAATAAAACTTCCTGGGTAAAACACGTAACACATTTTCCTCTCTCTTCTCTCTCTCGCTTTCTTTCATTATCTTACTTCATGAAAAGCTCATGAAAACTCAAAACCTTGTATATATTTTTGTTACCCTTGACTTGCTGTAATAAATGTCTTGTCTTAATATAATTTTGAATTTTTATTCCCCTACTCCTTCATATCTGTGGAACCTTTCATCAATATAATGGAACTTTGATGGTCCTGGCTGCTTGGCTCAGATGGCCCTGAGAACATGCAGAACATCTGCATTCTAGCTCCAGGCATAGAAAAAAGCAGCACACTCTCCTTGCAGAGATCTAGATACCTTGAATGCCCATTTCTCTTCTGGGATCCCCTTTGTCAGATGCACATACAATTAATGTGCATGCATTTGGGACCCATCCTTGAGGAACAGTAGCTGATCTGGAGGTTCTTTGAAGCGATACTCCCAAGGCCAGCTGAGGAAGCATTAGCAATGTCATCATTATTTGGATGCATAGCCTAAGAAGACAAAAGTAATATAAAACAAGTTATCCTACATGGGTTGTCAGATGCTGGATATGGGACCAGTACCTGAACTGTTTATTGTGGAATCCTTGTTGGGTAACTGCAGACATTTAATTACTAACATTAATAATAATAATAATAATAATAATAATAATAATAATTAATATTAATATTAATATTATTATTATTATTAATAATTAATATTAATTAATAATAGCATGCAGAAAGAGAAAGAAATTCAGGTACCACCAAAGACCCAACAATTCAACCCTGAGCTACATATTTTATTTACTTAATTAAATTTATATAACCGCCCATCTCCCCCAATGGGGAACTCTGGGCGGTTTTATATATTCATATATTCACCACTATTCTGGAATCCCCATGTCATGATGTGGATTGCGAATGCAGCAGACAACTGGATTCGAATTCCACATCCTGCCAATTAGGTAATGGGTAGACACGTGTAGGGGTTAGAGATGTAGGTTAGAATAGACACTGGAAGGGGAGGTGGAATAGACACATCCCAGTGCAACCATTAGGAAAGCAAAGCAAAGCAAAAAAGACTGTCAAGGTCAAAACTGTTGTTATCATCTGGGAATGTGTGCAAGTTGTACAGGATGGGAGACAGGTGCCATTTGAGAGTAAAAGTACTGAATAGCTGATGATGCTGGAAGTGGGGATGGAATCTTAGGGGCTGGACATGATTTAATTGTAACTTTGAGCGGGAACTTTCATGCATAACTTCAACTTGGATTTATGCATACTTGTTCTAATAAACAGCTTTTCCCTTTGGCTGAAATGGCTCCTGGTGAAAGTTACTGATATTAGGATTTAAGGCTATGATCCTCACACCCCCTTCCAATTAAATCCAATTCTAATCAGTAGTATTTGATTTTAAGGAACTGGGAGATGAAGAGTATTAAAGGTACCTCAATACTGTTTCAAACCAGATTTGGACTGCCAACATGACCAGATGCCCCTTTGAAAGGTGAGAACAAGGAGAATTGGGAACATTATAAATTGACATGTAGGTGATTGAAAGACTATTGCAGGAGTCAAAACATCCTTCTTACATAGTAATAATCAGTGGTAGAAGACAAACAGAAAATACCTTGAAGAATGTTTCATCGCTATCATGAGTTGAATAAAGGAGATCCTTCAGCAGAATGGTAGCTCAGCTTCTCTGTGTCACTTGTAGCCTTTAGAAGACAGGATTCAGAGAAGGAAAATACAGCAGAAATTATTTGTAGATAGATACGATAGATAGATAGATAGATAGATAGATAGATAGATAGATAGATAGATGATAGTTTTCTAATCTGCATTGGTGCTTCAATTAGTATAGCAAAATTGGTGTTGGAATAGAACTGGGGAGTCCAGATTCATGTTTCCACTTGACCATGGAGCACATTGAGTGATGATGAGGCAATCACTCTCTCTCATTTCAACCTACTGTACAAGGAATGATGCCTTGAGCATCTTTAAGAAAGATGGGAGATAAATATAACAAGTGACCAATAGCTGATGGAATAAGAATACCTGTCTTAATTCCAACCTTCATTACTGTAAAAGTATTCATGGAATTAAGTCACACCATGCATAAGAGAATGCATGTGAATATGTGCATAAAGGTATTGAAATAGCACATAGAAATGAGGCTTACTCTTCTGAGGTCTTCTGTAAATAATGACAAGCATGTTGATTGCTCAGTCAAATAAGCTACTATTAGTTCTAAGTAAATCTAGAAATAATCAAAATAATTGGGTTGAATTGAAAATCAGGTCACTTACTTTGTGATTTCCAGTGTTCCTCAGGAGTCTTGGGAAGAATAATTTTGTAGACATTCAGCATTTCATTTATAGACAATGGCTTATGTAACAAGGTCTCACATTTCAGATTCACATTTTAACAATAAATGTTCTGAGTCACAATATTGAAACCACATTTTTCAGCACAGTTCTGTGTCACTTAGGGGTAGGACGCCCCATTGCTTCCTTATTGGCTCCTGTAAGACAATATTAATCACAAAGCAGGCATTGTCTGGCAGTTTTAAAGCGTAAGCAAGGAGCAATCTAGCTCTTTATATTTGGCAAAAGCAAATATTTAATGATAAACTGTTAATCTGGTTCCGGTTTTGCAGACAGTTCTCTAAAGATTCTGGAATGAGTAACAGATTTGGAATGGAATCACCCATGATTTTTCATGAAGCATTTTTTTATTTCCATCAACCAAATTAATTATTTGCTTTCCTCCTGGGGCAAAATAGATTTTTAGAGAGGAATCTCCAATAGGAAAAAACGTTCCTGCTCTGAAGCTGTTTTGTTTTGTTTTATATCTGCATCTTATAAAAATAATGTATAATTTGGCAGTGTTGGAATAAACATGTCATAAGAGCTGGAGTTAAAATCGCTGGAAGAAACATTAACAATCTTAGATATGCAGATGATACCACTTTGATGGCTGAAAGCGAGGAGGAGTTGAGGAGCCTTATGACGAAGGTGAAAGAAGAAAGTGCAAAAGCTGGGTTGCAGTTAAACCTAAAAAAAAAAACCAAGATTATGGCAACCAGCTTGATTGATAACTGGCAAATAGAGGGAGAAAAAGTGGAGGCAGTGACAGACTTTGTATTTCTAGGCGCAAAGATTACTGCAGATGCTGACTGCAGCCAGGAAATCAGAAGACGTCTACTTCTTGGGAGGAGAGCAATGGCACATCTTGATAAAATAGTTAAGAGCAGAGACATCACACTGACAACAAAGGTCCACATAGTTAAAGCAATGGTATTCCCTGTAGTAACCTATGGCTGTGAGAGCTGGACCATAAGGAAGGCTGAGCGAAGGAAGATAGATGCTTTTGAACTGTGGTGTTGGAGGAAAATTCTGAGAGTGCCTTGGACTGCAAGAAGATCAAACCAGTCCATACTCCAGGAAATAAAGCCAGACTGCTCACTTGAGGGAATGATATTAAAGGCAAAACTGAAGTACTTTGGCCACATAATGAGAAGACAGGATACCCTGGAGAAGAAGCTGATGCTAGGGAAAGTGGAAGGCAAAAGGAAGAGGGGCCGACCAAGGGAAAGATGGATGGATGATATTCTGGAGGTGACAGACTCAACCATAGGGAAGCTGGGGATGGTGACGGCTGACAGGAAGCTCTGGCGTGGGCTGGTCCATGAAGTCACGAAGAGTCGGAAGCGACTGAACAAATAAACAACAAAAGAATATTATTATATAATGCAATTATTTCTTGCCTTTCATCTGTCTATTTCAGAGCTTTCCAAACTTTTCATGTTGGTGACACACTTTTTAGACATGCATCATTTCGCGACACACTCTTACAGCAGGGCACAAGGCAGGCACTAGGACCTGTGCGGAATCACAGCAGGTTTGGAGGCAGCAGGGCACAAGGCAGGCACTAGGACCTGCACGGAATCCTGGCAGGGCAGGTTTGGAGGCATCAAGGCACAAGGCAGGCACTAGGACCTGCGCGGAATCCTGGCAGGGCAGGTTTGGAGGCATCAAGGCACAAGGCAGGCACTAGGACCTGCGCGGAATCCTGGCAGGGCAGGATTGGAGGCAGCAAGGCACAAGGCAGGCACTAGGACCTGAGTGGAAGCCAAGAGGCAGCAGCAGCCGCGACACACCCAGACACTGCAGCCGACACACTAATGTGTCCCGACACACAGTTTGGAAAGCTCTGGTCTATTTAGTAATAACAGAAAGAGCACTCAGCAGACCATGGTTAATTATGAAAAAGCTAAGTAGGGATGGGATGGGACCATCTGAAAAGCTCAGGTCCTGAGAAGTCTATAAAGCATCCCAGAAGAAGGCAATAGAGAATCATGTCTGACTGTTGCCAAGAAAAGGACATAGACATGTCCATAAACTCACCAGGAATTGAGTTTGACTCAGGGAGACTTAATCTTTAAGAAATTTAATTGGGTATTTTTAAAGGTCAAGAAGAAACATTTGTACCTATCGTTGGAATTAGATTAGGATTAATTTAAATTAATTAGGATTGTTGCAGACTGCTTTTTAGAGATGTTTAGTTGATTGATAGTGTGGCAATCAGATTATGCATCATATAAATATGATACTAGCAGATGCAGTGTAAAAAAATGGATCATAATCTAAAAGATCTGCAAAAAGACTAAGAATTTTTTGACTCTGCAGATGTCAAAAATACTTTGGAAAAGGTGCGTTGCCACATGTGGGAACATGAACACATCATTTTTAAAGCAACTGCATCTTTTCTCATGTTTCCATACAAGCCTGGAAAAAGATGCAGCTGCTTCAAAAAGGTATCGCACTCAAGTTCTCCACATTCTAAATCATGTAATCAGTATCATATGAAAACTAGTTCAGCTTTTACCCAGGTAGAAACTAGCTGTTGTACAAGGATACAATACAGAGATAGATAAATATAAAGCTAGACAGATAAGCACAACGTTGAATTGTAATGGTTAAGTTCTTCCATTTACAGAACTATTTTTTTGCACTAGTTACACCCTATAATTGCATTCATAGACCTGCAATAGAAATGCAGTAGCTAAATTATTCTATTTTAAAACAATTAAAAAAAAACTCAAGGAGACTAATAATAAGCTACAGTAATTTAATGAAATTAAATTACCCAAAACAGTGGAATATACCCAATACTGTTTGATAGCTATTAAAGCAAGCAAGTCTGTATTAAAACAGTAGTCAAAACAATTCAATTTCCACCCCCTGGAAGTTCATTTACTAAGCATAATTTGTTTTAATGCTTTTATTATTAGGTTTCATTGATTCTCTCTTTTGTATGAAATCAAAATAATGGTACAGCATCATACAGATATTGAAAGTATCCCAATAACTTAGGGAGTTATGTATACTTAGATTTGTTGGCTGGATTTGATTTAGACGAAAACTCATATTTGCCATCCTGGTCAGTGAAATCCCAACATCTGCATAGATATGATTTAAACACTAGAAAACATCAGCCATTTGAAAATTCATTTTATGTAGAGACAATATCTGCCTCCAAAAGAGCACTTTGCAGTGGAGATTTCATACACTCCAATTATTATTATTTTTAATAATTATTATGTGTTTCAGATGCTAACACGTTTTACCTAACATGGAGCTGTATTGCTAAAGTTTTTGCTTTGCAAATCATTATTATTAGAGCATTTGACTGTAAAACATCGGTGATGGACTTACTTCTTATGACGACGGACATTCCCCATTACCACCCCTTTCTGTCCTTGTTGTTGTTGACTTATTTGGGGATCTGCTGGGGAATTAAAGTTGCCAGCAGAAGTTTGGATAAGAGATAATTTCCATGAATATGAGATTTGGAAAAGCAGTCTAGCATTTGAACTTTATACCTTTGTGACACTTTGCACTTTGAACCCCTTGCTGATCTGATTTTAATGATAATCCATTTTATCCATTGTCTTCCCCCTCTTTTTCTTCCTCCAACCTTGCCAAGTATAATCATTTTTTTCCCTATCCATCATCTGCTCACATCCCATGCCCAAAGTATGTGTGTTTCTGCTTGCTGTTCATCACTTCAAGAGTACAGTCAGCCTTTACTTAGTCCAGGACCAATTGATTGATTGGTTGACCAGATCATCCTGCAGTCTTTGGTACTTTTAATAACAAGCGCTAGTCATTAAAATAACATATATATCAACTTTATCTTTTCCTACCTTGATGGACATTTTGGATGAAAAAAAAGGTAGATAAAGCAGTGGGGAAAGAACTAGAAGGGTTCTCGGTGGGCACTTTCAATGTCTGCATACTCTGTGAATGAGACAGCATGATTACCCAGCAGGACATTCATTAGAAAACCTCTTCAAAAGCACTGTGCAAGTTTGTCTGACCACTCTCTTGATTAGAATACAAGCTTGTTTTAAAATAGTGTAGTAGTGGTCTACTTTGGCTTCTTTTCAAATGTAAAAGGTTATTCTGTGGAGTCCTTGGTGCTCTCTGAGTCAATCAACCAAGCAGCAAACAACATCCCAATCAAGGTACTACCAAGGAGAGTACAACACCCCCACCAACACAAGCAGGACAAGCCCTGGTATATAAACAGAGAGCAAGTCCCACTCCCTTTTCGCACTGAAGATGTTGCCTAGCCTGGCAATGAAACGTCTGCAAGAAAACAACAAGGCTCAGAGAGCACCAAGGACTCCACAGTTCAACCGTGAGCTACAAATATTCTCTTCGAAGGTTATTCTATCTTCTGGTGATGATTTTGCATTAAAAGCCATAAGTGGTAAGAAGGCCACCAAGCTGTTAAAAGACAGTTAAATGAAATTGATTTGGTGTAATATATCCCATTATATGCATCATATATATTAAAGTAGTGAAACAGAAATAAATATTGCATTAAAGCGACCTTTTAATATCTGATTATCTGTATCAGTCTGTTAACATGAAAACTGCCTATACATTAGTTCTAGTTTTGTTGTCACGATCCTTGTGCAAACATTACCCATGAACACGCTCTAATTTTTAAAGTACCCTCCAAAGTGCACCAAGATGACTTAAATTACATGAAATGGGTCCCATGCATGTTCATCTCTTCGACCATTGCCCAAGCAAACCTTGTAAAATCCTACTAGTCTTTGAAGCTCAGAGTGAATAAGGTCGGTTTGGACACATTTAGAAGTTATAGGGGAATGTCATGAACTTTGCAAATCTGTTCATGCCACCCTGACAAACTTAAAGAAGGATGGTCAGATTAAAACTCACAGAGGATTAACCGACTTCCATTGCAAATCATGTCATTCCATTTGCCATCCAGGTACAACTCTATGCAATCCTCATGTTCTCCATTAGGTTCTCCTGCAGCCCAGCCTGAGTATTCCATTGTGTCCCCGTTAAGATGCTTAAAAGTGCCTTCTGTCTCCTGGTCAGTCATTCCAAGAAAGACATGTCTTCCTAGCTTTGAAGCCAGTTTTGCTATGGCATCATTTTCCTCTGTGTTTCTCGGAGATGCGAGCTGTCCTCCAAAGTTGTAACAGGTGGTTTTTGCAGTTTCAAAATCAGCTTCAGCTCCATTAGATGCAAAGATTTTGGTTCCTATTCTGGTGAAGTTTGGGAAAGCATGGCCTTGAATGGCTGAGAGACAAAAGAACCAAAGTTAATTCTTTCCCCCCAGTTTTTAGCATCATAACTCAACTTTAGGTTCCCATCCTGATCTTTACATCAAATTAACTGAAGGAACATCAGGAAGTATCAGAGGAAAGTATTTATGAAAGCCTTTGCAAGTGGTCCTGAAGACACTGTTCTCTGTCTTACCTTTCTGATTCCTACTTGTAGTCTCCTTTAGGGCCCTCAGCTCTGCTTGCAAATCACGAATCTGGGTTTGAATAACTTCAAGTTCTAAAGGACATGAAAGGAGAGAATCCTTCTTAGCTTCTGCCAGAAATAAAATAGAATTGAAAACAGCGTCTGAAAGGTTGGTTTCTTGGCTGGTGGCTAGTGTCAAATGTAGACTTATTTATTAGATTTATTGACTTTACACATGAGATTACTATTACTTTGCACAATATCAATAGTTTGCTGTCCCTTAAGGCACTGCATTCAGTCCCCAAAGGTGATTACCAATGATATAACGGAAGGGGGTGGAAATTATTAAATATAGGAAATGAATATCTTAACTGTATTTAAATTTTTTAAATTTTAACTACAATTAAAATTGGCACTGGCAGCCCCAAGCCTGTTAGCCTTCATAAGGCACTGAAGACCTGGATGTTTCCCCAGGAATTTGGGTCAGGTGGTTAGATGCTGGTTTTGACTACTTTTCCCCCCTGTGAGTAGGATTATTGTTATGCTTGGACACCTGGAGTTACTGTATATGTTGTGGGGTGATTTGTGTGTGTTTTTAACGCTTGTATGCTGCCCAGGGGCATGGTGGCTCAGTGGGTAAGATGCCAGGCTTGTCGATTGGAAGGTCGCAAGTTCGGAGGTTTGAGACCTGAGCGCCGCATGACGGAGTGAGCTCCCGCACTCGCCCCAGCTCTTGCCAACCTAGCAATTCGAAAGCATGCAAATGCAAGTAGATGAATAGGTACCACTTCGGTGGGATGGTAACAGCGTTCCGCGCACGTCATGCCGGCCACATGACCGCGGAAGTGTCTTCGGACAGCGCTGGCTCTTCGGCTAAGAAACAGAGATGAGCCCTAGAGTCGGACACGACTGCACAAATGTGCGGGGGGAACCTTTATTATTATTTATTAATCATATTTATACCCCGCCTATCCCCTCCCTATCAGAGGACTCTAGGCGGCATACAACATTGCAAATTCATATATATTATACATACATTCATATATATTATTACTGCGCACTAAGGGAGAGGGGTAAGGGAACCGACTCTTCTTCCATAGGTATTGGACTACATGTCCCAGAATACCTCGCTTCCAAGTTGGCTGCTGACGTCCTGGACGTTGCCGATCAGGTTCCGTCGTCCTCCGCCGCCATTCACGGGATTCCAGGGCTCTTCTTTCGTTCCGAGGGCAACCCCCGACAGGACGTCGGCAAATTCTCCCACTTTAAGGTGGTACCCATTTATCTACTTGCATTTTAGCTTTCGAACTGCTGGGTTGACAGGAGCTGGGGCGAGTGACGAGAGCTCACCTTGCCACGCGGGGATTTGAACTGCCAACCATCAGACCGGCAGTCTTACAGCTCAGCGGTTTAGCCCACTGAGCTACCGTGCCCCTTTACCTTTACCTATGCTGCCCAGAGTCACTTGTGTGAGATGGGTGTGTATATAAATGATATAAGTAAATAACTTACCTAATGCTGGACATCTCATAGCAACAACAATAAAACATATATGAAACAATTAAAAAAAAACAGCATCCCCCAAAAAAATCCAGAACACCAGGGGCCCTAAAGCAACACTCCCCAACAACAACAACAACAATCATCACCCAGCTCGAGCCTTACCCAACCCCAATGCTTGAGGAGAAGAGACAGCTTTTTCATGCCTTAATAGAGCACTGTAACAATACATCTTTCCCAGTCAATTGATCTAAAAAATGTTTATTTGATTAATCTACCCATGTAAAAGACAATAGAGGACATGGACAAACTTTAAGCAGACAAGAGGATGGATTATAAGAACAGCTATAGTCTCTTTATTTCAATAAAGATTTATTTACTCCCAGACTATAACTTTGAATGCTTTTCTCCATACAAAAAGAGAGAGAGAGAAATTCAACTTATATTCCTTTCAATATTTTACACAAAACCCAAAAGCATTCATTAAAATCTCTGCTTCTTGCTACCTCTTACCTTTACCTGCACTATCACCTTTTTCCCCTTTCACCCCTTGTTCTCCTTTTGAGCCAGGAGGCCCAGCTTTTCCTGGAGGCCCCTGTATTCCTTGTAATCCTGCCAATTAAATAAACAAATGAAGAAAAAGGTAAGTGAAGAAACTGATTGTGATTGTTAATGGCAGCAACAAGATCAAAAGAAATGTAAGAGCTGATCTAAGAATATTGTGCAGGAACCTTGGAACCTTAACTGGTCACGAAATGTGAACCATCCTTCTTCTATGGAGGAAAATGAATGAAAACTCTCTATTAGCTGACATTCTCTCTGGTGGGAACACCAGTGTTTCTACTAGTCTTTACTTTTGCTTGCATGATGTATAATTTATCACTGAACAAAGGATCTTGCCCTAATATTTATACTCAACATACATCTAAGGAAATCTAAGGAATTGTTTATGTTGTACCTTTGTCTCCTTTCTCCCCTGGAGGACCTTCCTTCCCATCTCTTCCTGGCAATCCATTAAGGCCAGGAACAACAGTGCAGATGTTGACTTTCTCTTCACATCTGCATGACTGAGGATCTAATGGTTTCACCAATGACACTCCCAGCACCAGGGTGTAGAAAGCATGAAGATGCATATCTCAAGAATGAGACCTGAAGAAGGGAAAAATAGAAGTAGGCATGTATCAGATTAAAATATAGATCTATTTTTTTTTGTTTCCATGTGAGAAGGCAATTAGTTATGCATTTCTTTCTTTATTTTAGTTTTATTACCTTTTTGTGGTTTGATGGTTTATGCAGAATTCTGGCCTATGATTGTAAATAAGGTTTGGTTTGAAATCATAGCATTGATTAGCTACTACTAGGGGTGTGGAAAGCTCACCATTCTCAGCATTGAATGTTTTGGAGAACAGCAGAGTGATCTGTTCTGCAATATGCCAATCTGGCCACCTCAGATTTTCCAGAATAGGAATTGAATTCTGCACAAGTATCGAGCTACATCTGGAATAATCTGACCAGCACATTCCAGAGAAAATTGGAAAACAATAGATTGTTCTGGTCTTTCCTGGAAAGTTCCATTCCTGGAATGATGAGTTTTGCACACAATTGTCTTTGACCCATCCTGGAAATGAACACTATGTAGGCTTGAAAGAACTTCAGAGGGTTGGCCAGTTGAAAACTTTTGCTTGCTAACATTAACAACACTTTTAGAAGGCGACTCTTCCATATGGACTCTTTTCTCCAGGAACAGTTCTACCCTAATGTGATCTCATCTTTGGGTTTGTCTTCCCCAGATGACCTGATTTATTTCTGGCTCCACTGCTGCCCATCTAGAATCACCAAAAAGGGGTGTTCATCTGCAATGCCACAGTTCTCTAGAATCTGCTGGTGGACAGGCCATTTGCCATTGATGGGAACTCTTGCCTCACCCTGTCTTCTGGACTGTAGCAGCCATTTTCCCTTCCCAACCCCTAAGCTTCAGCAGCTTTCTCCTGGGGCTGTCTGTAAGCATTTTAAACAATACTTTATCCGTGGAGTCCTTGATGCCCTCTGAGCCTTGTTGTTTTCTTGCAGACGTTTCATTGCCAGGCTAGGCAACATCTTCAGTGCAAAAAGGGAGTGGGACTTGCTTTCTGTCTATATACCTTTATATTCCCTTATAGGGTACATAAGTATATAAGTATACCCTTTATATAAGTATATAAGTATACCAATCGAAGAGAAGTATACTAGTATATAAGTATATAAGTATATATATAAAGTATACCCTTATATACCCTTGTAGGGTATATAAACAGAGAGCAAGTCCTACCCCCTTTTCGCACCGAAGATGTTGCCTAGCCTGGCAATGAAACATCTGCAAGAAAACAACAAGGCTCAGAGAGCACCATGGACTCCACAGTTCAACCCTGAGCTACAAATATTCTCTTCGATTGGTAATACTTTATCCCCCCACCTCCAGTTGCCATAGTAGCAGACAACTTTGGTTAAATAAGAAAATAGTTGCAAAGAACCCCCCTAACATGCCATCTTTCCACTATCACACCTTGCTAGGGGCTTTTAAATAGAACAGAGGAATGGTGTCTTTGTAGCCAGAAAGTTTCCCCTTATAGCAGCTGCTCAGAATTGTAATGTACACAATATATATTTGATTTCCCTTTTGTTTGGAGTGAAGAAAACTCTGATATTCTGAGTTTTGCAGTGGTTCAGTTGGTGGAACAATGATTGGATGGCATTTTTTCATTCTCCCATTGATCAGCTGGAGATAAACCACTGATTGGCTCATGGGGTTCCCATATTAGTTTCTGTGTTTTGAGGTCAGCAGAAGCAAAGATGATGCTAGATTGTTTTCATATTACTTTGTGAGGGACTGAAGAGTAGAAATAGTAATAGTGGAGAAATGCCAAAAAATGCACTCCCAGAAACGGATCTTGAGGCATATCTAAGTGCTAACTCTGCTCCTATGCCTACTCAGGCATATCCCAAGTTATACAGTAGATATTCCCTTTAAAATACTCATTTTAGATCAGGACGTGGCCCACTCAGGAATGCTGCAACAGCAGGTCTCACAGTTGTGCAGTGCAATCCCTATATAGCTTCTTTTTAAAATGAAAATAACTACATGAAATCAGGGAAAGGGACTGGCTGCCCACTACTCACCATCAGCAGTGTAACTATCCAGAAGACTCTCTGCTAGTAAAAACCCAAAAAAGTCTTGCCTTGTTTCTGAGAAAACAATTAAGCAAGCTCGATAGAGAGTTGCATGTGCAAATATCTGAGTTGTCCAATAGCTGCTGAACTAGTTAATCATCACTGCCATTCTGGAAACAATTTGGAATAACCTTCCCTCATTAAAAGAAAATATTTACCAGGTCAGCTTAGATCAAGAGAGGTAAGTCACACACGGAAAAACTGAGATCAAATATTTGAGAAGTGGTACACCTAGAAGCCCTTCACCATGGGAAAATAATATTAATAAGGTTAATCAGTCAGGGATTATGCAACAGATCATAAAATGCATGCAATCTAATAACAGCAATGACTGGCAGTCATGGAGAAAGATGTATTTTAATGAAATTGTGCTGTAGCTACAATTCCTGAATCATCCACTCTTTGCACCTTTTAGCCCAGCCTTTCTCAACCTTCTGACCCTGGAGGAACCCTTGAAATATTTTTCAGGCCTCGGGGAACCCCTGCATATTCAAATAAGGAGAGATCTCCATGTAAGCCACTTTGAGATTTTGAAGAAAAGGCAAGTTATAAATCTAATTCTTTATTATTATTATTATCAGCAGCAGCAGCAACATTATTCTTATCCTGACTTGTGAGGGTTGCTTGCTTATTATACAAAAGGATATTATTTAGGTTGCAGGAAGGCACAGAAAACCTTGTGATGGTGGGATTTTAAGGGGGGAGGCAGATTCAGGAGTCTTTCTTTTTTTTTTTTAATATATTTTATTGAATTTTAAATATACATAGATAAAAGGTTGAAAAGGAAAAAGAAATACAAATACAAATCAAAGAAAGAAAGAAAAAAGTGTAGTAAAGTAACTAGAAAAAGAGAAAGATGAAACATAGAAATTAGAACTTCCGATTTATCTCTGGTCATAGTGATTTAAAAAATAGTCTCTTACATGCTAGGTCTATATACAACATTGTAAAACATTTCCTGTCTAATATATCAATTTATATATATTTTAATCTTCAAAACCCCATATAAGCTTTACCTCTCCTGAATTTTGTAAATAGTTCATTAATGATTTCCACTCTTTAAGAAAATAATAATTTGTATTTTCTTTTAATAAACATGTCAATTTATCATTTTCTGCCATTTCCATTACTTTTAACATCCAGTCCTGTATTGTAGGTATAGTCTGATTTTTCCAATTTTGTGCATATATAAGTCTTGCTGCTGTAACCATATATTGCATAATTTCTTGTGTAGAAATCCATAAAGGTCTTTTATAACATAAAATTAATTTATATTTATTCCAAATTCTTAATAAAGATCTTCTGATATAATGATTTTTAAAATCCACATTAACTTTCACTTTGTCGTACCACAAATATCCATGCCATTAATTCATGACCCTCCAAATTCAATAATTTTTCATTTTTCAAAACTATCCATTCTTTTATCCATACCAAACAGCAAGCAGCATAATATAATTTCAGATCCGGTAAACCCAGTCCGCCTCTTTCCTTTGAATCTTGCAAGACTTTATATTTTATTCTTGGTTTTTTCCCTTGCCAAATAAACTTAGAAATATCTCGCTGCCATTGTTTGAAAGGTTCTTCTGAAGCCAATATAGGTAGTGTTTGAAAAAGATATAAAATTCTTGGCAAAACATTCATTTTGATTGCTGAAATTCTACCTAATAATGATAATTGCAGTTTTTCCCAATGTTCCAAATCTTTCTTAATATCCATCCAAAGTGGAATATAGTTATTCTTGAACAACTTAACATTTTTAGTTGTTAAGTATACTCCCAAATATTTTACTTTTTCTTCCATTGAATATCCTGTTATTTCTTTCAATTTCTCTTGTTGGTGGTAATCCATATTTTTAGTCAAAACTTTTGTCTTCTGTAAATTCACTTTAAACCCTGCTAGCGACCCAAAGTCTTTTAATTTCTGTATTAATATTTCAATTCCTTCTAGTGGGTTTTCCAAGGTAATGACTAGGTCGTCAGCAAAGGCTCTTAGTTTATAATCTTCTTTTTTGACTTTGATACCATGGATACCATCATCCTGTCTAATATCTCTAAGTAAAACCTCTAATATCAGTATAAACAAAAGTGGAGATAATGGACAACCTTGTCTAGTACCTTTTTGGGTTTCACATGGCTTACTAAATTCTCCATTAACAATTATTTTGGCAAATTGTGGAGTATATATTGATTTAATCCATTTTATAAAATTTCCTCCAAAATTCATATTTTCCAGTACTTTAAACATAAAAAGCCAATTTGTCAAAAGCTTTTTCTGCATCAATAAATATCAAGGCAGCTTGTTTATCATAGTGTTGTTCCAAATATTCAGTTACATCTAATATATTTCGAACATTGTCTCGAATTTGCCTCCTGGGTAGAAAACCAGCTTGGTCTTGATGAATAAAATCCTTAAGTATATTCTTCATTCTTTCTGCTAATATCGTTGTAAATATCTTATAATCATTATTCAATAGAGATATTGGTCTGTAATTTTTAGTTAATGTTAAATCCTGTTGTTCTTTGGGGATCAATGTTATATGTGCTTCTTTCCAAGTTTCAGGCATAGTTCCTGTTTCCAAAATAGAATTCATAGTCTTCTGCAAAGGTAGACATAAATCCTCTTCAAAACATTTGTAGTAGGCTGCTGACAATCCATCTGGTCCAGGAGCTTTTCCACTACTAATTTTCTTAAAAGCTTTTGTCAATTCTTCTTTTGTTATAACATTATTTAATGTCAATCTTTGTTGGTCATTAAGAACAGTTAGTTTTTGTTTGTTCAAATATTCTTCAATCTCATCCAAGTTGACATCTTGTTTTTTATATAATTTAGAATAATAGTCATGAAAGGCTTTTTGAATATCCATGTTATTCACCAAAATTTTTCCTTCATGTTGAATATTAGTAATAAAATTCTTTTGTCTTTGTTTCCTCAATTTATAAGCCAGCCATCTACCTGGTTTATTTGCATGTTCAAAATATTTTTGTTTTGTAAATTTCATTTGAGTCTCTATCTCTTGAGTTAATATCATTGATATTTGCTTTTGTAAAAATTTAATTTGAGTGAGCAAAGTGTCATCCATTGGTTTATCTCTCAAATCTAACTCTTTAGTTTTAATTTCATCTAAAATCAATTGAATTCTTTTTTGTTTTTTCTTCCTCATTTGAGCATTGTATTGAATAAAATAACCCCTCATATATGCTTTACTGGCTTCCCATACAATTTGAATATTAGTGCCTTTGTTCAAATTAAATTGAAAATATTCTCTTAATTTTTTTTTACATACATCAACTACATCATTATTCCGTAGTAGCGACTCATTCAATCTCCATCTAAATACACTCCGTTTCCCTTTAAGAGTCAACATTACTGGATTATGATCTGATAAGGTCTTAGGTAATATATCAACTTTGCTAATATCCATCATCAAATTTTTAGATATCAAAATCATATCTATTCTAGAATGTGATTTAAATCTCTCTGAATAATATGTAAATTCTCTGGAAGTCCCATTCATACATCTCCAAATGTCTTGTAAATCCAACATCTCTTTCAAGTCGAAAAATGTTTGTGGCAGTTTTCCCTGTGTTTGCTTCACTTCTTTTTGTGACTGACTATCCAGTCTGGGGTAAATTACCCCATTCCAATCCCCCATCAAACACCAATTGTCATAAGTTAAGTCCAAAAGCTTATCCATCAGATTTTTATAAAATACTCCTTTATCCATATTTGGTGCATAAAGTCCAACTATTAGTGTTTTAGTTCCTTGTATGTTGATTTCTACTGCAATGTATCGACCCTCTTCATCAGCTACTATCAATTTTGGGTTTAACTTTGGTTGTACATATAAGACTACCCCTTTAGTTTTTTTATATCCAGCCGAAATAAATTCTTCTCCAAGCTGTTTTTGAATCAAATATTTAGTGTCTTTTTTACAAATATGAGTCTCTTGTAAACAACTTATGTCCAATTTCTGTTTTTTCAAAAAATGAAATATCTTTCTTCTTTTCTGTGGAGAATTAGCTCCATTAATGTTCCATGTCAGATATTTAAATTCCATTGGCATTTTATTCTTTAAAATCCCTTTGTTAAGTCCACACCTGTAGCTCCTTTCTCAGATAGATCTTCAGTCTTCTCTTTGTCTTTCGATGTTTCTCCTCCTTTTGTCAATTCTCCTTCTGGTAAACCCATTTCTTTCTTATATTTCTCTAAAAAAGCTTTTGCTTTTAAAATGGAAGTTATTTTGAATCTCTGTCCTTTGAACTCAAACGATACGCCTTCCAATTTTTCCCATCTGAATGAAATACTATGTTGCCTTAATTTGTCTGTAAGGAAAGAATAGTCTTTTCTTTTCCTTAATATTCTCAAGGGAATTTCTTTTAATACAATTATTTCCTTCCCTTCTATGTTTAATCTGATATTATAATGTTTCCTTAAGATTTGCTCTTTTGTCACTTTTCTTACAAAATATATCAATATGTCTCTAGGGATTTTTCTTTCCTTAGTGTAACGTGGGTTTACTCTGAATATCTTGTCCATCTCCAAATCTAAATCTTGTTCTCTTATCTCCAAAAATTTAGCCAATTCAAAAATCATCTTTTCTCTCACATTTTCATCTACTTGTTCTGGAACTGCTCTAAATCTCAAGATGTGCTCTTTCTCTCTCATTTCTGCTAAAGCTTTGATATCTAGATTATGTTCAATCTCTTTAATAGCATATTCTGATTTATCTTCTAATTTTTGCATCTGGCTTTGCATATCTTTAAGTTCGCCTGACAGAGAATTGACCACTTCCTTGACTGTTTGAATTTCTTTTTTAAAGTCTTGCTTAATCTCTCGGGTTATTTCTTTCTTCATATCGTCCATTTTTTTGTCTAATGCTGTAATCTGATCTTCCAACTGCTTCGTGGAGTCATCCATTTTCTTATTTAATGCTGTATTCTGATCTTCCATCTGCTTCGTGGAGTCATCCATTTTCTTATTTAATACTGCAACAGCTTCTAATATCTTTTTCATTTCTGGTAATAAAGTTTCTGAGGCAGATGTAGCAGGTGTAGCAGAATAAATAGGTAATCCTCCAGTCTCCTTCTTCTTCTCCTTCTCCGCCCGTCTCGTTCCCAAAGATGCCATAGCCCTGCAAAAAAGAAGAAAAAAGGGAGAAAAGGGGAAGAAAGCACCATATAACAATATAACAATAATTATTTAAAAAAAGGGGGGGAAAAAAGAAAAAAGAAAAAGGGATAAAAGCAAATATCCAAAAAGGTTAAAAAAAAAAAAGAAAGAACTAGAAATTTTTTTTAAAAAAGGCTCCTTTAAAATTTTTCCTCTTAATTCATTTATAATCCCTTATATATAAAAGTCCACAGTGTTTCAAACACCCAAGATAAAAGCCTAGGACTTTTTGTTCTCCTGTAGTCAAAATCAAAGATAAGAATAGTAAATATTCCCAGGGTTTCTCCTTCCCACTTGCAGTTCTTCAATCCAACCACAAGTCAAAAAGAAAAAATGTTACTAAAAACATGTAAAAAAGCCTCCACTTTCCATATAATAATCCAATAATCCAAATTAAACGTTACATAACTTGACTTTTTCCAAAAAAAATAAATCCAAACAGAGTTCAAAGTTCGGAAAGAAAAAGAGGAACTTGTATATATAAAAGAATATTTAATAGGGTTCTTTTTTTTTTCTTTTTCAGGCAGCAATCTCAACATCAAAGTCTTAAAAAATAAAGTATTATTCACTCCATTTAAATCCAAGCTTTAATATAATATTCCAAAGAACAAAAAAGAGAAATACCAATAATTGTCCATAAGTAAGAAACTCAAGCCAAACTGAAATAGTAGTAAAAGTCACTTTCACTTCTCTTTCCCAACAATCTTCACCAAGAAAAATAGAAGGCAGAATATTAATTATTCCATGTAGAAACAAAATTAAAATAGAATATTCCCAGAGTAAAAAAATATATATAGTAGCCAATAAGTAGAAACTTTAAATCCAAGTAAAAGTGAGAATAATAGGCAGATCACCTTCCTTCTTGGTAAAGTCAATTAACTTTTCCTTCCCACCTTTTAACAGTCTTTGACAGGAAAGAAAAAACCACTTCTAGCAATTATTTAACAAGTCCAGAGATAAACCTTAGCGCTTAATTAGGCAATTAACATTTAAAAGAAACCTAAATAGTGCAACTAAAAGGTCGAGTAGAGAGCTACTTAACTTTTCCAGCTTCACGGATTTCAGAGAGCTTGTTGACAATCCCAGCCACCCTTTGCCGCTTCAATCTGCATTTTCCCGCAGTGGAAACGGGGATCTGCAGAGAGCAGCAAATCCGGCAGCCCTTGTGGTAAATCTCCTGCTCCCCCTTTCTCCAAGGGTGATTTTTCGGTGATTCTCTTCCTTGTTAATCGCCGCTATTTGGAAGCCGTGGAAACGAAGCTCGGAGCCTCATTTCAGCGCTCTGCTCAGCTCGACACCCGGAAGCGAAAGTGATTCAGGAGTCTTTCAACCACCCCCCTCGAAAAAAAAAAAACCTGGATGAAAATATAAGAATACAGCAGAGAGTTGCTCTATGGGTCTAACTAATTGCAGTTTGTTGCTGTCAAGGAGAGATAGGCAGAGACCTTAAGGAGTATGAATTTCATTTCAACACCAGCAGGGCAATTTGGCAAGGAAGATCACTCTTTGTTGTCCAATGGTTGGTTTGACAATATGGTTATGGAGGAAAGGCTGGCTCCTCTGAGAAATGGGAAATCCCACCCAAACCCTTCATTCAGAAGAAGGAAGTGGTTTTTTGGAGGCCACTGAGCTTTTTGGTTTGGCCTTTGTGCTGCGAAGCCAAGCAATACCATCAGCTTCTTCAGTTCTGATACATTATTTCTGTCCACCAGGGCAAAAGAGGGGACTTACCAAGTCATGCCAAAGCCCAGACATTCTAGCCTTCCCCAAGCTGGCACGTTCCTGAAGTGCTGAACTTCAGGCAGTGGGACATCTGGCCATGCCAGCTGGAGATTATGCAGTTGATGTCCAAAAGATCTAAGGCTTGAGTTTGGAAGGACTCAGCAGCACCCACCGCAAGCCAGAAAAGTATCAAATCATGGGCATCATAACATCCTCATGTAAATGATTCAATTATGTCATAGTATCATGATGTCTAATGCAATTTGCAGGGTTTGTGTGATAGCATCATGATGCACATAGCAGTGTTTGTCCTCTTGCCTGTCCTGTTCGAAGTCCATTTAGCAGTCTGTTAGAACTACTGAAATGGAGCAGAGCAGCTAAACTCATGTACAGAAAAAGAATATTGTTTAAAAACAGAGCCCATAAGCATACTAGAGAGATCCAGGTTAGTCTTACACCTTTAGCCCACCCAAGCATAAAGAAACACGTGCTTAGACATGGCAGGTATGAAAGGTAAGTACAAAAGAGTCCTTATGTTTATTCATTGCAGGCACAGCATTTTCGGTAGATAAATGATGTTCCATTTCTTCTTTCTGTTCCCTAAACTTAATTAACTCTTGCCCCTCATTGCTGGCAAGAGATGCGTGTAGAAAGAGGGGAAAATCTCCTAGGCCCATCCATGGCCTAGGATGGAGCAGCACACAGCCATGTGCTTGCTCCCGGTCCAAGGAGGAAAGAGAGAGAGAGGAGAAAGTGGGAGTGGCCACAAACAGCTTCCTCAAAAAGTGTGGAGAGCTTGCATCTAGAGCAGCCATCCATATGCTGATGAGGCATGCTGGTTTGCCATAATCTCTAACACTGTTGATGTCCATGAGAAGACTGATCTAGTCAAAAGTATAGCAAGGCAACTCAGGCTTCTGAGCATTCATAAACAAGACCTGGTTTTTTACTTTTCTTTTATAATAACTTAATTAATTTTTAAAACAAAGAGATAAAATCTAACAGAAACTAATAAAAAGAGAGAAAGAGAACAGAAGTGGAAAAAAAAAGAAAAGGAAGAGAACAGAAATAGAAAAAGGAATAACTCCCAACTTCTTTTACAACAGATATAAGTAAAACTTTTATTAAACTCTTACTCTAAGGTTACAACATAACATCCATTTTTTCTATTGTCAACTAATATTATTAATCATCAAATCCATATATCATAATTTCATTCTTTTCTGTTTCATACAAAAAGTCACCAAGACCTGGTTTCATGATAGCGTTCAGTTTCTAGCTCTCGGCATCTAATCTTTGGAAGCATATTGCCTCCAATGATGGAAGCACCATTTAGTTTTATCATAGCTAATTTCCAGTGATTGAATTATCTGTAAATTATTGCTTGGCACAGAACCTTTTCAGATGATTTAACTTCATAGAATAGTCTTCTAACAATTCTGAACTCAACCCGTTGGGGGAGATGGGCGGTAATATAAATCTAATAAATAAATAAATAAATAAACCTGTATGGGTGGTTCAGTGTCATCCCTATATGTAAGCTTGTCTCAGCTTATCAATAGCAAAATGTTTGCTATTGTGCCAGGTGAACTGTGGATGGACAAAGGGGTTAATATAAATTGAGACGTTCTTGAAAGCAAGGTGTCTTCCTTGCACCTATTCTGAGAGCTCTGCTGGCCAGTGTGCCTGGCAAGATATATTCAAACACAAACAATGATCCAGTGTGTTTATTCTTCCCAGTTATGGGGTAGTGCCCTACCTGATGAATATCTGACACCCCTGACATCTCCATTCTATTTCTAACAGCTGCTGTTCTACTGATCTGCATGCCTATTAATGAGAAGTGGGAAAGACTGAAGGCAAAAGGAGAAGGGGACGGCAGAGGATGAGATGGTTAGATAGCATCACCGATGTAATGAACATGAACTTGAGCAAACTCCGGGAGACGGTGGAGGACAGGAAGGCCTGGCGTGCTATGGTCCATGAGGTCACGAAGAGTCGGACACGACTAAACGACTGAACAACAACAACAACAAAATACACTTTATTCTGTAGAACTTAGTTGAAATTCCCAGAGATGGTAGTAAACCAGAATGAGTTAGAAAACATCCTTCAATGGCCTGAATTAGCTGGTTTACAAAAGCATCTGGATATATTTTGTGAGAGAGTTATTTGGTTTCAGAACTGCATTCTTTGGAAAGCAACTGCCAATATATTTACAGTACTTAGTGTAGGTTTAAAGTTTCTTACGAGACATACATGGAACCTCCAAGTCACAGACAGTCTTCCTAATTTCATCAAGCATTGCGCAAGAGATTTCTAGAAGCATGAGCAGTCCAACTTAACTCTGCAGAACAGATTACAGCCTGTATGAACAAGCTTACATACAGTATATACTTTTTAGAAATGAGTAGGTGTGTTCCCCAAGCCTGTCACCGTTGCAGGAAGCAAAGGTGCCTTTTATGCTTCAATCTTGAAGGTCACCAGTGAGAATAGAATAGCTTCAGCTGGCTTCATCCTGACCTTTAGCCATTGCCCAGGACTGTAGAAGATTTGTTGCTTCTGCAGAGCTGAGACAGGTAAAGTAGACTTCATATTGAGCATTTCTAGTGCTACCAATCAAAGAGAATATTTGTAGCTCAGGGTTGAACTGTGGAGTCCTTGGTGCTCTCTGAGCCTTGTGGTTTTCTTGCAGACGTTTCATTGCCAGGCTAGGCAACATCTTCAGTGCGAAAAGGGAGTGGGACTTGCTTTCTGTTTATATACCACGGCTTGTCCTGCCTGTGTTGGTGGGGGTGTTGTACTCTCCTTGGTAGTTCCTTGATTGGGCTGTTGTTTGCTACTAGGTTGATTGACTGAGTTAATAGTTCCTTGATTAGGGTCTATTGTGCTGTTTGATTGTTCCTCTGGTGCTAATCTTGGTGTTAATCTTTGCATATCTAGGTGATGATTACTTGCTGGTAAGGAGGTGTTCTGATCTTCTGGCTTTTCTATTGTCTCTTATGAATGGTATGTAAATGTTGTTTACCTCTATGTGTCTGTTGATGGCTGCAATTAAATTAATTAACTATTTCTTCTTTAATTTATCTTCATGGTTTTTATCACATTTAACTCACATCCTAGTGGTATTGTTTCGGTTTCTGAACATATAATCTTTTTAGAAGGAACTTGCCTTTTGTGCACAGGAGAAGAAATGAAAGCAAAGGAAATGCAAATTATTTTTTATTGATTTTATTTTATTTTATTTTATTGACAGAATAATCACAGATGCATCAAGCTATCTTTTAAAGAGCATTAAATTGTTCCATTTTGCTGATTTTAACATCCCTGTGTTATATGGATCCTTTAAAATAAACCCATGTGCTTAAGGTTTATGATGGGGTTGGGCTTAAAATTCACAGACAGTCAGGCGATATTTATTGCAATATCGGTCATTCCAAGTGCCATCGCTGTACATTTCCACGCATTTCTCAGATCCTTGGCCAGCAGGTTCACCCTGATACCAGTTGGTAAAATTCAAAGAATCCCCATTCTGGAAATGGAATTTCCCAGGATCATCACTTTCAAGAATGCCCAGATAGGCATAAGTATTATAATGTTCCACAATCCTCTGAATAGCTTTGTTCTCATTTAGGTTTCTTGGTGATGCAATGGAACCACGAGCTGCTTGGCAAGTTGCTTCTGCTTCCTCAAACATAGATGTCTTCCCAGTAGAGGAAAAAAGCTTATCACCAGCAATTGCCAACTTTCCATCCAAAGTCAAAGCTGCAAAGAAATTCAGAAACCTTGCTTATTTAATCCAGATGGCCCCAATCCTGCTAGCCTTTTGTAAAACATTGAAGGCCCATTTGGTTTTTTTTGTTTTCCCTTGGAGGTTTTGGGCATTGGGACAGGGTGTTGGGTGAGCCCATTTTGAGAAGTGGATTTATGAATTACCCCAGGTGCAATGTATTTTTAATTTCTGTTTGACTATTTTATTGATTTTTTAAACTTAAGCAAGTCAGCCAGTGTTGCATGGCAAGTGGTTGGCTGAACAAATGAATGAATTAATGAAAAAATGCTAAATAAATAATTTCCTCGTTGCTCTTTTTCTATCCCAAAACTAGGAGATCCATATTCACTTTTCTGAATGATGGGGAATCACAAGTCTATATAACTGAATTGTTTATGAGCTCTCACTACAGGTAGTCCACGTTTAGTGACCACAATTGGGACTGGCAACTCAGTCGTTAAGCAAAGTGGTTGCTAAGTGAAACTGTGACTGTGCTTATGATCTGACTTCAGCTTTCCTTTGTTTTACAGATCTGCAAAGGTAGTAAATGTGAGGATTGGTTGCAAAGTTACTTTTTCATCACCATCGTAACTGCGAATGGCCACTAAACGAGGACTACCTGTAGTTTAGTTCTGGGTATCCTCTGATCCATCAAAAAAATCAGGTTCAAAGATAAATAGATTTACAGAAATTGACTTTATATAGTTAAGTTGCTAAGTGGCACCAAACCTAGTTGTATCTGAGTGGAACTAAGAGACTTACAATTTCGTTTCTGTTTTTCTTCAAAAGTGGCAATAAAGTTTCTGAAATGCTTTCAGGCCTTGGGGAACCCCTGCACATTCGGGCTCAAATATAGGCCACAAGTTACCAAATTATTATCTTCGTTTCATGTGTAGGCCTGTATATATGTATTATATATGTATTAGTGTTGTTAAACGAAAAATAAAGAATGAAATTTACCTCTTTAATGTGAAGTTGCCCGAATTTGAAATAATTTTTTAAATAAATTGTGATCTCCCAGGGAACCCTTAGTGACTTCTCATGGAACCCTAGGATCCCACAGAACCCTGGTTGAGAAACCCTGTTGTACACTATTGAAAAATAGAGGCACAATAGCATACATCAGGGTTTCTCAACCAGAGAAAGAATTTTTATAAAATGATGTACCATTGGTATTTAACTCCTGATAAGCTGTCAAAAATGTATAATGGGGTATTTATTTATTTATTTTTCAATTTCTATTACCGCCCCATCTCCCCCGTATCAAATGTTTGTTGGAAATGTTTACAAGGTGAAGGAACTTTCTATAATTTATGGTGGACTTGTGGAAAGCTAAGAAATTCTGGAATCAAATATGTATGATTATTCAAAAGATTCTCAAAGTGGACTTACAATTGAAACCAGAGCTGTTTCTCTTGGGTTTGATGAACCAACAGTTTGAGAAGCAACATGGGACTCTGTTCTTATATATGATAACAGCAGCAAGACTCTTATATACTTAAAGATGGAAGGATGCACAAATTCCCTCAATGGAGGATTGGAGGATTAAGTTAATGGAACTGGTGCAAATGGCTAAACTGACAGCATTGATAAGAGAAAATACTGTAACTGGATTTGTTTCTATTTGGAAGCCGCTTTTGGACTATTTGCTGGCAATGGAAAAAAATGAAGTTTTGATTTTGGGTGTTGATGATTAAATGGTTTGATTTTAGAGAAATAATGTTACTAAACATTTAATTAATAGCAAGAGATTAACTTTTATATGCTTTTATATCTGTGTTGGAGGAGGTCAGAAGTCACCTGTCTTTTATGTTTTTCTATCTATTCTTGCACTGTTTTAGTTTTTCTTGTTTCTTTTTAGACTTGTATTCTATCTGTTCTATATTCTGTATTTTGTGTTTTAATTATATTTTGAAAAATTAATAAAGCTTTATTTAAAAAAGAAAAGAAAAATAGAGGCACAATTTAGCTTCGGGATATCACATTCTTTATCAGTTAAGTGAAAGAAATACAAATAAAAACAAGTCACCCACTTTTAATCTGAAAAAATAGAAAGTCATTAAAAATGTACCTGTTTCCATTCTGGTGAATCTCTGTTGAAGTTCTTTGAGGTCGTTTTCCAACTGGGAATCCCGACTTACAGGCAAACCTGTGAATGAAAAATAATGGAAGTTCATTGTCCAACGATTCAACTGCAGATATTAATCTGTTATATGATTGTATGATCCTGTGAAATTAGTTGAGACAGTGATTTTCTTTAATGATGCATTTGAACAGAAATCAGTAATAGTCTGGTTGGTGAAGTAATGAAATGATTAATTGATTGATTTGTAGGCCTAGAGTATTTCTTTAGTCATTAGGTTGAATTATGAAAACTCTGCAGTTCAAACACAGCTACTTAGAAAAAAGCAGTGGGTTTCAGCTGCCAGTGTGTTAACAAGGGACTCTCCAGTTACTGATGGAGAGGAAGAAGGTCAAGGAGAGTCTTCCCTTGGTGTTTCAGAAAAGTGAAGACAGCCTAATTCTCACTCTTTCTCATTCCTGCCTGGAACCAAGTTAAAGAGCAACAAGAGTTATTAGGAGCAATGCACAAACTCAAACTCTCTTGGGTCTTCCTCAGGCATTCTCCTACCTGGCCCTGTTTACACAGGATTGGCTGCCTTAAGTCCTTCACCCCTTCAGACATGACCAGGCTGCAGTGAATGGATCCTTCCTCAGCCGTTCTCTCCCCATTCTCCATGAACCCAATGTTACATTTATCATACTACTTCTTGAAACAAGGGGCTCTGGTCACCCACAAAAATATTAATAAGGGGCTCTTGCAAGGCCGCTCCAGCAAGCCCCGTCATATTGGTATGCCAGGATTTGCAACACTGTGTGTGTGGGTATCTGTGTGTATGCCTTCAATTATTGTTGACTCTGGTGACTGCCTGGACAAGTCCCTGCAACTTTCTTGGCAAGATTTTACGAAGTGGTTTGCCCTTCTCTCCTCCTTCCGAGGGCTGAGAGAGAGGAACTATCCCAAGGTCACCAGCTGGCTTCATGCCTAAGGCGGGACTAGAACTCTCAGTCTCCTGGTTTGCCATTGGCTCCTTCCTAGGGCTGAGAGAAAGGGACTGGCCCAGGGTCACCCAGCCGGCTTTCACACCTAAGGTGGGACTAGAACTCTCAGTCTGTCAGTTTTTAGCCTGGTGCCTTAACCACTATACTACACTGGCTCTTTGCAACAGTACTGAAAAATATTTAGGGGAAAAACAACACTTACTTCTCCCCAGACTATAGATATTAAGAACTAAGCCTATTTACAGTAACAAACTTCTTATACCAATTGCTTTCTGAAGAAAATCTTGTTCTAGAACTAAGGAGCTTTTGAAAAAAAAAACCAAGCTGATGTGGCCCAAAGCTGAATGGAGTTTGCCTTACCAACCTCATTCCACTTGCTAAACACTTCAAATATCTCCCCCTGTTTGCAACTTCACCTGCAGCACAGGTATGCAAGGAGTTTTCCATCCTGCTTTCTAAGAAGCCATGCTACCTGGCAATTATGGGACTTGTAGTCCAACGTATCTGGAAAACACCAGGTTGGGAAGGTAAAGACCGTATTGTGGAGCAAAACCTTCTTTGGATTGCAGGAGACAAACATCTCCATGAAGTCAAGGGCTCTCATAACTGATTTGCATCTGTACAATAACTCTCACCCACATCAGCATAATTTAGCCTGTACTTCAAGCTGAATCATTTCAGAGAGTTTGTCGGGATACTCGGAGAGCATCTTTATTTTGTGGAATGAGTTCCTGTTGATTTTTACCCCTCCCCTCCCAACAGCCTGAGGGTTTGATTAACAAAGTAATAAGTACTGTCCAGTTGCCTAGGCAACATAACAAAATACAGGAAAGGCTTGGTCTCCTTTTCATTGAAGGATCGAGTTAGTGGCACTAATAATTGTCTGGATGATTTACAAATTTACTAGTACTACCACTACTACTTCTTGTATGTGGGGTTTATGATTCTTTAACCATATTGATGGCATCTCAGGAAGACCAACCTCCAAATGACCTTCTGTAGCAGGGACATTTTGGACCTTTGCGAGATTCTGTCAATGGCCTAGGTGTTGAACAGTAGTCCTTCTAGTGCTACCTTCTTGGCTGTCAGGAAGGACTAGTACTAACATCCCCCAAGGCCTAATTCCACTAGGCAGACCCGAAGAATACCCTAGTTGATGATATTAAAGTGATCAAGACAACCAAGAAAACTAACAGGAAAATCTATTGAGTTGCTCAGTATTGATGGACCAGAGGTCAGAACAGAGATTTCATTTCAGATTCTTCTTGGACCATCTATTACTGAACAATGAGAGCTTTGTTTCACTTTCACCAGCCTAAAAGTGCTTGTAAGAACATGTGAAAGTATCCTATGTGAAAACTGGTGCTTTCCATGGAAAGTTGATTATACAGTTGTATGATTACAATAGCCTGAAATGCTATAGGAGAAGAGTTGCTAGTCTAGGAGACCCAAAAATCAGAAGGAATCTGGTAACACCATTTCAGATGAACAAATTTCATTGAAAGGCATACGTTTTCATGAGCTCACAAAAGCTTATGCCCTTTAATAAAATGTGTTTGTCTGAAAAGATGCTACCAGGCTCTATCTGAGTAGTCTGAAAATATCAGAAAACCTGACATTCTGTTATGTACTGTTTCATAAATTTGTACCGCACATGCCATTTGTACCTGTAATGGTATGTGGGAAAGACCTTGGGAGATGGGGCGAAGAGATGCTGCCTAGGGAATGGTCAGATAAGAGAGGGCGTAGCCCACAGCTGGATAGTGGATGGAGCAAGAGGCTCAGAAAGGACCTTCCCTAGTTTCTTGGGCTGTAAAAGAGATGGCGGGAGAATTGTACTTTCAGACTTGCAAGATTCTGTCAATGTAGCTTTACAATAAAGTAGAGTTAGCTTATCTGTTTGTGTTTCCTGTCTGGTTTATCTGATAAGGCTGACAGTACCCTAGACTGTTTCCTTGTTCTTTATTTATTTACCTTAGGCTGGACATCGCATAGCAACAACAATAAAAACATATATGAAACAATTAAAAAAAACAGCATCCAAAAAGAACACCAGAACAGCAGGGGCCCTAAAGCAACACTCACCACCACCACCACCAACAAAGACAAAAGAACCAAAGTTAATTCTTTCCCCCCAGTTTTTAGCATCATAACTCAACTTTAGGTTCCCATCCTGATCTTTACATCAAATTAACTGAACGGACATCAGGAAGTATCAGAGGAAAGTATTTATGAAAGCCTTTGGAAGTGGTCCTGAAGTCACTGTTCTCTGTCTTACCTTTCTGATTCCTACCCTTAAGGGCCCTCAGCTCTGCTTGCAGATAATGAATCTGGGTTTGAAGAACTTCAAGTTCTAAAGGATATGAAAGGAGAGAATCCTTCTTAGCTTCTGCCAGAAATAAAATAGAATTTAAAACATCTTAAAAGAGGACATGGACAAACTTTAAGCAGACAAAAGAATGGATAATAAGCTATAGTCTCTTTATTTCAATAAAGATTTATTTACTCCCAGACTATAGCTTTGAATGCTTTTCTTCATACAAAAAGAGAGAGAGAGAGAGAAATTCAACTTATATTCCTTCCAATATTTTACATAAAATCCAAAAGCATTCATTAAAATCTCTGCTTCTTGCTACCTCTTACCTTTACCTGCACTATCACCTTTTTCCCCTTTCACCCCTTGTTCTCCTTTTGAGCCAGGAGGTCCAGCTTTTCCTGGGGGCCCCTGTATTCCTTGTAATCCTGCCAATTAAATAAACAAATGAACAAAAAGTTAAGCGAAGAAACTGATTGTGACCATTTTTTAAAAAATCCATTCAATGATTCTCTGAGACTGCCTGAAAAGTCCCTGCAGTTTTCTTGACAAGGTTTTTCAGACGTGGTTTGCCATTGCTTCCTTCCTGGGGCTGAGAGAGAGTGACTGGCCCAAGGTCACCCAGCTGGCTTTGTGACTAAGGCAGGACTAGAACTCGTGGTCTCCTAGTTTCTAGCTTGATGCCTTAATCACTACACCAAACTGGCTCTCCTCAATATTTTGCATAAAAACCAAAAGCATTCATTAAAATCTCTGCTTCTTGCTACCTCTTACCTTTACCTACACTATTACCTTTTTCCCCTTTCACCCCTTGTTCTCCTTTTGAGCCAGGAGGTCCAGCTTCTCCAGGAGGCCCCTGTATTCCTTGTAATCCTGCCAATTAAATAAACAAATGAAAAAAAAAAGATAAGTGAAGAAATTGATTGTGATTGTTAATAGCAGCAACAAGATCAGAAGCAATGTAAGAGCTGCTCTAAGAATATTGTGCAGGAACCTTGGAACCTTAATTGGTCACCAAATGTGAACCATCCATTTTCTATGGAGGAAAATGAATGAAAACTCTCTATTAACTGACATTCTCTCTGGTGGAAACACCAGTGTTTTTACTAGTCTTTACTTCTGCTTGCATGATGTATAATTTATCACTGAACAAAGGATCTTGCCCTAATGTTTATACTCAACATAGATCTAAGGAAATCTAAGGAATTGTTTATGTTGTACCTTTGTCTCCTTTCGCCCCTGGAGGACCTTCCTTCCCATCTCTTCCTGGCAATCCATTAAGGCCAGGAACACCAGTGTAGATGTTGACTTTCTCTTCTCATCTGCATGATTTAGGATCTGATGATTTCACCAATGACACTCCCAGCACCAGGGTGTAGAAAGCATGAAGATGCATATCTCAAGAATGAGACCTGAAGAAGGGAAAAATAGAAGTAGGCATGTATCAGATTAAAATATAGATCTATTTTTTTTAAAGTGAATCACCAGGGTAGATAAATAGTAGCCTGGAAATATCAATCTAGACCAGTGTTTCCCAACCTTGGGGACTTTAAGAGGTGTGGACCAGGCAGGCTGGGGATTTCTGGGAGTTGAAGTCCACACCTCTTAAAGTTCCCAAGGTTAAGAAACACTGATCTAGACAATCCAAGAAGGAAAAACTATACAAAATCATGTCAAATAGAATTTCAACCTAAAATACTCAAATGTTAACATGATTGTTCAATCATAATCCCAATAGAAGAGAATCAATCAAGACCTCTGTAAGGAAACACTGGCTAGAATTAAGTTCTGATAGATTGTTTCCATGTGAGAAGGCAATTAGTTATGCATATGGTAAGCCATTATCTCCCCACGTCCAGTTGCCATAGTAGTAGACAACCATGGTTAAAGGTACTAAGAAAATAGTTGCAAAGAACCCCGCTAACATGCCATCTTTCCAGTATCACACCTTGCTAGGGGCTTTTAAATAGAACAGGGGAATGGTGTCTTTGTAGCCAGAAAGTTTCCCCTTATAGCAGCTGCTCAGAATTGTAATGTACACAATATATATTTGATTTCCCTTTTGTTTGGAGTGAAGAAAACTTTGATATTCTGAGTTTTGCAGTGGTTCAGCTGGTGGAACAATGATTGGATGGCATTTTTTCATTCTCCCATTGATCAGCTGGAGAGAAACCACTGATTGGCTCATGGGGTTCCCATATTAGTTTCTGTGTTTTGAGGTCAGCAGAAGCAAAGATGATGCTAGATTGTTTTCATATTACTTTGTGAGGGACTGAAGAGTAGAAATAGTAATAGTGGAGAAATGCCAAAAAATGCACTCCCAGAAACGGATCTTGAGGCATATCTAAGTGCTAACTCTGCTCCTATGCCTACTCAGGCATATCCCAAGTTATACAGTAGATATTCTCTTTAAAATACTCATTTTAGATCAGGACGTGGCCCACTCAGGAATGCTGCAACAGCAGGTCTCACAGTTGTGCAGTGCAATCCCTATATAGCTTCTTTTTAAAATGAAAATAACTACATGAAATCAGGGAAAGGGACTGGCTGCCCACTACTCACCATCAGCAGTGTAACTATCCAGAAGACTCTCTGCTAGTAAAAACCCAAAAAACTCTTGCCTTTTTTCTGAGAAAACAATTAAGCAAGCTCGATAGAGAGTTGCATGTGCAAATATCTGAGTTGTCCAATAGCTGCTGAACTAGTTAATCATCACTGCCATTCTGGAAACAATTTGGAATAACCTTCCCTCATTAAAAGAAAATATTTACCAGGTCAGCTTAGATCAAGAGAGGTAAGTCACACATGGAAAAACTGAGATTGCATATTTGAGAAGTGGTACACCACCACCACCACCAAACACCTAGAAGCCCTTCACCATGGGAAAATGATATTAATTAGGTTAATCAGTCAGGGATTATGCAGCAGATCATAAAATGCATGCAATCTAATAACAGCAATGACTGGCAGTCATGGAGAAAGATGTATTTTAATGAAATTGTGCTGTAGCTACAATTCCTGAATCATCCACTCTTTGCACCTTTTAGCCCAGCCTTTCTCAACCTTCTGACCCTGGAGGAACCCTTGAAATATTTTTCAGGCCTCGGGGAACCCCTGCATATTCAAAATAAGGAGAGATCTCCATGTAAGCCACTTTGAGATTTTGAAGAAAAGGCAAGTTATAAATCTAATTCTTTATTATTATTATTATCATCATCATCAGCAACATTATTCTTATCCTGACTTGTGAGGGTTGCTTGCTTATTATACAAAAGGATATTATTTAGGTTGCAGGAAGGCACAGAAAACCTTGTGATGGTGGGATTTTAAGGGGGGAGGCAGATTCAGGAGTCTTTCAACCGCCCCCCCCTCGGAAAAAAAAACCTGGATGAAAATATAAGAATACAGCAGAGAGTTGCTCTATGGGTCTAACTAATTGCAGTTTGTTGCTGTCAAGGAGAGATAGGCAGAGACCTTAAGGAGTATGAATTTCATTTCAACACCAGCAGGGCAATTTGGCAAGGAAGATCACTCTTTATTGTCCAATGGTTGGTTTGACAATATGGTTATGGAGGAAAGGCTGGCTCCTCTGAGAAATGGGAAATCCCACCCAAACCCTTCATTCAGCAGAAGGAAGTGGTTTTTTGGAGGCCACTGAGCTTTCTGGTTTGGCCTTTGTGCTGCGAAGCCAAGCAATACCATCAGCTTCTTCAGTTCTGATACATTATTTCTGTCCACCAGGGGAAAAGAGGGGACTTACCAAGTCATGCCAAAGCCCAGACATTCTAGCCTTCCCCAAGCTGGCACGTTCCTGAAGTGCTGAACTTCAGGCAGTGGGACATCTGGCCATGCCAGCTGGAGATTATGCAGTTGATGTCCAAAAGATCTAAGGCTTGAGTTTGGAAGGACTCAGCAGCACCCACCGCAAGCCAGAAAAGTATCAAATCATGGGCATCATAACATCCTCATGTAAATGATTCAATTATGTCATAGTATCATGATGTCTAATGCAATTTGCAGGGTTTGTGTGATAGCATCATGATGCACATAGCAGTGTTTGTCCTCTTGCCTGTCCTGTTCGAAGTCCATTTAGCAGTCTGTTAGAACTACTGAAATGGAGCAGAGCAGCTAAACTCATGTACAGAAAAAGAATATTGTTTAAAAACAGAGCCCATAAGCATACTAGAGAGATCCAGGTTAGTCTTACACCTTTAGCCCACCCAAGCATAAAGAAACACGTGCTTAGACATGGCAGGTATGAAAGGTAAGTACAAAAGAGTCCTTATGTTTATTCATTGCAGGTACAGCATTTTCGGTAGATAAATGATGTTCCATTTCTTCTTTCTGTTCCCTAAACTTAATTAACTCTTGCCCCTCATTGCTGGCAAGAGATGCGTGTAGAAAGAGGGGAAAATCTCCTAGGCCCATCCATGGCCTAGGATGGAGCAGCACACAGCCATGTTTGAGAAGTGGTACACCTAGAAGCCCTTCACCATGGGAAAATGATATTAATTAGGTTAATCAGTCAGGGATTATGCAGCAGATCATAAAATGCATGCAATCTAATAACAGCAATGACTGGCAGTCATGGAGAAAGATATATCCTAATGAAATTGTGCTGTAGCTACAATTCCTGAATCATTCACTCTTTGCACCTTTTAGCCTATTGGCTACTAAAGGTACTGTAGCAGTCAAGATACAAATTTCCCTCTTGAGTCTTCTTTGTCTTGACTCTGCTTTCCCTGATTGGAAGACTTAGGCGCTCTCTTTCTACCTTTCACCTGGAGTAAATAAATAGTCTTATTGCCTGTCAGTACTTTAAATGGAATGCCAAATAATGATGCATTATTTGAGCTTACTGTATCAAATTTCCTTTATTTCAGCTTACTGTATCAAATTTCCTTTATTTCAGCTTACTGCTTCATGTTTAATGCAGAAGTTAAATATATAGCCCATAATCAATTCATACCTCCCACTTAGCTTTAATTTTCCAGATTGCTGCTGTTTATTGAACTTGACTGCACGTTAGATACCAATTTGCCCATTCTACGTTTGATTTATTTTGCAGAAATTGTCTGATACATTTGAGAATTGGTACAAATGGCCTGCATTTTGGAATAATAAACATTTCACATTTTATATGCACTGTGAATAAAAAAAAGGAAACGTGTAGCTTGGTTTTCGGAAATGGTGTATTTGGCAAAAGAATTTCATATATTCTTTGCTGTGGCATTCCTTCTTCCCCATCTCAGTTCACTCACTGTTTCTTTGTAATGTTTTGCTCACCTGGATTTCCCCTTCCATTTTAACCCATCAAAAATAATTAAGATTCTGCTTCAGAAATCACAGAAACCAGATTAACTAGTAGAATGTTGCCATTCCTTCTTAAGCAAGTTCTATACTGAAAAATCATTACTTACACAGCAGTGAAAGAAACCAACTCTCCGTGTACACGTTTCCTCTGGTTGTGATCTAAAATCTGATTCTCTCATTAATCATTATCTTGAAAAAAAGGTAACAGAAAAAAAAAGATTTATTATTGCCTGGCTTCACCCACTTTTTACTTGTTGGGGGAATTTCAGTGGAATTCAACTCTGTCCACAATATGTTTCAATGATTCACAGCAGAATAAAAGAAGAGATGAAGCAAGAATTATCTTGGGGAACTGTTTTTAAAAAAAATCAAAGTAACAAACCAATTGTTGCTTAAAAAAATAAAATAACGTTGCTGAATTGCAAAACTGTCACAACACAGGATAGGACAGAACATCAGCTGCTGCCCCCGCCCCCCCAAAAAAAAAGTTGAAAAGAACTTGATCAGGAAGCTGGCCAAAAAACCTGTATAGAAGATATAGAAGATAAACAGATAAACTTCTGTATAGAAGTTAGAGAAGATAAACAGAAGTGAGTACAGGAATTGTTGGAAATGAAGGGGTAAGAAAAGAGTACCGTATTTTCCGGCGTATAAGACGACTGGGCGTATAAGACGACCCCCAACTTTTCCATTTAAAATATAGAGTTTGGGATATACACCGGAAAATACGGCTCCTGGCCAAGTGCAGCCGCTCGCCGGAACGCAGCCCCCAGGGAAGAGCAGGAGGACGAGCGCGGGAGAAACGCGGGGAGGGGGGAGCGAGCTCCGTTCCCTCGGAGCAGCCTTGGGAAGGGAGGGGGCAAAACGCAGTGGCTCCACGACGGGCTCCAAAGTCGCCCACAACGCTCAACGGGCGCCTTGCTTCGCCTCGCCTTCCCTTCCCCTCCCAGCCGCGGCTCCATTTAAAGCGTGGCTGGGAGGGGAAGGGAAGGCGAGGCGAAGCGAGGCGAGGCGAGGCGCCCGTTGAGTGTTGTGGGCGACTTTGGAGCCCGTCGTGGAGCCACTGCGTTTTGCCCCCTCCCTTCCCAAGGCTGCTCCGAGGGAACGGAGCTCGCTCCCCCCTCCCCGCGTTTCTCCCGCGCTCGTCCTCCTGCTCTTCCCTGGGGGCTGCGTTCCGGCGAGCGGCTGCACTTGGCCAGGAGAGGTCTTATACGGCGAGTACTAGTTTCCGGCGTATAAGACGACACCCGGCGTATAAGATGACCCCCGACTTTTGAGAAGATTTTCCTGGGTTAAAAAGTTGTCTTATACGCCGGAAAATACGGTATATAAAACCATCAGCTCCAAGCATTGGACCCTTTTGTATCTGGTGTCTCTATATTACAAAATGTGCATCGATACGTTGTCTAGAGCAGAGGTTCTAGACTCTTGGGGGTCCATGAACTTGGAAGGGGGAAATATTACAACTTTATTTTCACTAACTTCTAAATGAAATTTAGCTTTTCATTCAATGTAGGCATTTTTGTTTTTCAAAAATCATGTTGTTTTATTTGAACAAATATTTAGTAGCACAACAAAGAAAAAAGGAGGAAAAAGAAATGGAGGAAATATATCTATATTTTTGTGTGTGTGTTTACAACTGTGTAAAATTGAACAAGAATATTCAGAGTCAGATTAATTCTCCACATATAAGAAGATATTAACTATTATAACAATCAAATCAATAACCAATAATTAGCAAAATGTCTTGCAAAATCTTAAATTTAATCCTCAATCTTTTCTTTGATCCTCCCCCCACCCCAAATTAGTTACTTGTCTTTGCCTTATATTTAATATATTTTCTTCAATTCTTACTGGAATCCTTTGAAACAAATAATTGATCCTTGATAAAATATTTTTTACAGTTGGTATTCTTCCTAACCAGGACACATTTAACTTTTGCCATCTTAAAATGCCTGCCATTATGTTTTTCTAAATCTGTGAATAGTGACTCTTAAATAAGTTGGTTGTTGTGGGTCTTCCGGGTTGTGTGGCTGTGTTCTGGAAGTTGTGGTTCCTTAAATAAGTTATTCTTAAATAAGTCTTTGCTATATTTATTTCAGTAAATTCCCAGGTACACAATTTACTCTCAGAGCCCATATAAAATGCAGTCATGAAATACAGGAAAAATGGGATGGGATATCCAACTCCATCTGTGATGGAGCTGTTTCTTGTTAGGCAATCATGGATTTTCCTTTCTCTTTCTAAAAAAAAAATGAAACAAGCAAACCAAGTGGCAGAAAACAACAATTCTCCCAGCTTTTGTGAGGCCCTGAAGCTGATTAAATCTGTTCAGTTGGAATTACAGCTTGGCTAAACAGCATCTGGTTGCTGGATTAAACAAGAGTACTTTCCATGTGTTTCAAAGATGTGTTCTCTATCTGATTAGAGAATCTCCGCCATGTGTTGCCAGTGGAAAGGGTATATAATTTTTTATTAAGAATTTTGATTATAATAGTAAAATCTAATACAAACTAAACTTAAGGAAAGAAAAGTTCCCACTCCCTTTTCGCACTGAAGATGTTGCCTAGTCTGGCAATGAAACGTCTGCAAGAAAACAACAAGGCTCAGAGAGCACCAAGGACTCCACAGGAAAGAAAAGAGAATAGAAAGGAGGAGTAAAAACTGCAAGGAAAAAAAGAAAAAGAAGGAAGAAAAAGAAAAGTAAGAATATAATAAAGAGAAAAGGAACATATAAAGAAGTGACTTCCAACCTTCATCACAGCACGTATAAACAAATTTAGTGACTCTTCACCCCCTCTAAGGTTACAAACATTTATCTCTTCATCCCATATCCCATCTCCTATCTATAGACAAATCCATAAAGCATCATCTTTTCAGTCCTGGTGTCAGCAGAAAGTCCATAAGGGGTTGTCAGAAGTAACAACATATCCTGTTTTAACCTTGATTAAATAAACACACCTTATATTCTTTCCTTCTACTTCTAACAATCTTAATCTTTAGTTTGTTTAAATATTGTCATAGGATCTGATTTCTCTTCATTTCTTCTTTGTCCCATCACACAGAGTTCTTCAAGGAAAAAAAATTATCCAGGTCACTCTCTTGGTTTGTCATTTGTATTCCCCTTTTAAATTTTAAAACCTCAGCCAGTTTCTTTTGTAGATCCAGGGAAAATCCTTTTCCAAGTCATTCTCTTGGCCTGTCACTTGTTAATCCACTTTTGATACCATCTCTATCTTGTCAGATAAAATTTGTTCTACATCTGTCACTTCTTCAATAACATCTTTTGGACATAGTCTATCCATAGAAGCAGACATTATTACTGACATTGTTGATATTCTGGCTACTATTTTCTGATTCCATTCTTCAAAAGTCTCCTTCAGTATTTTCATTTTTATAACATTTTGCAACATTTTAAAGGCTTGTAAATCTTTCCTCTACCTAAAAACTTTAGTCCCTTTCCTCCCCTAAAATGTCTGTTTAGAAAGGGTCAGGTATTTCTCCTGACGTAGTAGCTGACCGGGGTAGCCACTGATACCTTAGAGACTGTCTTCATAAAAAACCAACATTTAAAAGCAAAGCAGGAGGGGAAAAGCCCAGATATATTCTTCTCCTGTATATCCCAGGCATTCAGTAGTTTACTTAGCATTGCATAATATCTTCTAATTTGTTGATCCAGATATATACGAGCAGCCCCTCTGGGAGACCTGCCCCATTTATAGAAGATATAGATATAATCCATTCTGGAATCCATGTTTAGCAGCATAACATGATAAAATTTGGAGTTGCAAGGCTACCTCATTCTCTTCAGTCCTGCAAATTTTTAAATTTAATCCTCGGCTTTTTGTTGCACCACATATAAATTCATTACTTGTCTGTGCCAAGCCTTTAATAATTTATCCTCAATAAATATTGGAATCATTTGAAAAAGAAAGTACCCTGTGTCTGTGTGTTTCTGTGTGTCCTACTTTCAGCTGAGGAAAAGTTAGTGGAGTCAGCAAGATTTGCTTTACCCACCGACTCTCACTTTTACACAAGGCACAGGAAAAAGGCACTATTTTTTCCCCTCCATGTGAGCCTCAGGAAAAAACTGTGATGATGCTCTCTTCTCATTCCCCACAGGCTCCAGTTCTGTCAGAACATCTGCTGTTCACAGAGAAGGAGGAAAAGTATAAAATAAAACCAAATTGGGAGGAAGGAGATAAAAGGCCTTTCTTTGTATCCCAAGATAGCAAATTAATTTGATCACTTCAGGCTGTGAAAATGTGTGGGATCACACTTCTTTGATATTCCTATGAGCACCCCAGTCCCCCTTACCCCACCCCCAGTGTAGAAGCTGATAACAAGATCATCAGGGAGAGAGATTTCCAAACCCATTCAAAACTGGCCTCCTTTGCCTGCAAACAAATAATAATAATAATAATAATAATAATAATAATAATAATAATAAAAGTTCACACCTCCAGATGCACAGGGCAGCAACAATGGCTGCTAGAGATGCTGACTAAGGCTGAATGGGACTTATTCCCAGCCCTTTGCTGAGTGCTAGACTAGTGTTATTGTTATATGTGTTATATATATAGTGTTATATATATAGTGTTATATGCTGGTGTTATTCAGCCCCACAGGTAGTCTAGGTTAAGAGATCAGAATCTGTGGGACCCTTCCACAGCTGAAGCAATGTTGGCCCAGTGTTTCTTGAAAAGCAGGCTTAGATTCTCATTCTTTTTCCACCTGTGAAGCAGGATTCACCAAATCCACCACAGGCACTGCAGACATCTTGTCCATACTCAAGCATTGAACAAATCATGTTGAAGAGAGCCTCATATGTCAACTTAGTAGGTAGCTGTCTGTAGCTTGAATCATCTCAACTGGATTTCTATTTTCTCAGTGGAAACGTTTCGCTCCTTATCCAAGGAGCTTCTTCAGTCTGAGCAAAGTTAGTAAGGGAATCCTTAAATATGTTTCTAGGTGGCTGTGTGACCTTGCACCTGGGGCTAGGTCATGGTTATTTTGAGATGTTATTTCTAAGTCCCTTTATCATCTAAAGGAGGATCGTTAAGATTACCATGCTGCTGTTGAGCTTGCGAAATGGTCTTAATCTTCCTAGGCACAGAAGACAAAGCAGGAAGGAAAATAGGGGAAAGATTGTGCCTGAGGCCCCCACCTCTGTTCAAGGAAGGATTTTCCAATTTGGCATAAATGGATTCCTTGACCCCTCTCTCAAACCACCTATCTTCTCTGTCTAAAATGTGAACATTAATGTCCTCAAATGAGTGTCCTTTTTCCTTTAGATGAAGATAAACTGCTGACTCTGGTCCTGTGGTGTTACTTCTCCTGTGTTGGGCCATCCTCCTGTACAAAGATTGTTTGGTTTCTCCAATGTAGAGTTCAGAGCACTCTTCACTGCACTGGATTGCATACACTACATTGCTTTTCTTGTGTTTTGGAGTTTGATCTTTGGGGTGTACAAGCCTCTGTCTCAGTGTATTGGTGGGTTTGAAATATACAGGTATGTGGTGTTCCACACACAGAGATCAATATCTGATGTTTGACTCCCACCATCCACTGCAGCACAAACTAGGAGTCATCAGGACATTGTCACACAGAGCAGAAACCATCCCCACCTCCATGGATTCCAAAAAGAATGAAAATCAGCACCTGAGAACAGCTCTGAAGGCCTGTGGATATCCAAATTGGGCCTTCACTAAATCTAAATCTACCAGACCTAAAACAGCGACATATAGGGCTGAGACTCAGAGTAAACAGAAGAACCTGGTCATTCCTTACATGGCTGGCGTGTCTGAAAAGATAAAAAGGATATTTGGCAAACACCATATACCTGTATATTTCAAACCCTCCAACACACTGAGACAGAGGCTTGTATACCCCAAAGATCAAACTCTATGGCATAGAAGGCTGGGGCATCTGAGTTTCAAAGTGATTGAAAAGATGTCAGAAGCAAGTTCTGGAATGAATTTGAAACAGTGTCAAGTGTATTTGGATTGCACAGCTTGTAAGGTTGCAAAGTCAAAAGTATTTCCTGTGAGCGAATTCAGTGAGAGGAAGTCACATAAATGTTTTGAATTAGTTCATGCTGACTTAATTGGTCCATTACCAGCTACAATAGGGGGTGCTAAATATGTTTTAGTTATTGTAGATGATTACAGCAGATTTGGGTTCTGTTACATATTGAAAGCTAAAAGTCAAACATTTGATAAGTTTAGAAACTGGGTTCAGTTTGTGGAACGTAGATATAGCACAAAGGTGTGTAGTTTACAAACTGACCGGGGTACTGAGTTTCTGAGTGGTAGTTTTCAGCAATGGCTCGGTAGAAGGGGCATTGTGCATAGGAGAACCAATCCGCATAGTTCAGCTGAGAATGGCGTGGCTGAACGTAGGAATTTGGCATTGCAGACAGTGGGGCGCGGTGGCTCAGCGGGTTAAACCGCTGAGCCGTTAGTCTGCCGACCATAACGTCGGCAGTTCGAATCCGCGTGGCGGGGTGAGCGCCCGTCACTAGCCCCAGCTCCAGCCCACCCAGCTGATCGAAAGCCCGGCAAGTGGATAAATGGGGACCACTCACGTGGGCCAATTTGCTGGCGTCCTTTTCGGAGGGTCGCCCTCGAACCGAGAAGAAGCTGGTTCTCGTGGATGGCGATGGAGGACGGCAGAGGACGGCGGACCCCGAAAAAACATCAACTTCCTGGACGTCAGCAGCCGGCTCTGAAGCAAAGGTTCCTGGGACATGTAGTCCGACCTGCGATCGAAGAGCCGGTTCCCTCACCCCCTCCCTAACTGCGCGGGTAATTAGAATTGGATTGTATAAATAATATATGTATGATGATTGTAAGCCGCCTAGAGCCCTCCGCTTAGGGAGGGGATAGGCGGGGTATAAATATAATAATAAATAAAAAAAAATTGCAGACAGTGAAGGATTCACTTATAGCTGACTCAGGGTTATCTAGAGGATACAGGGGAGAGGATATATTAACTGCTAATTATTTAATTAACAGGTTGTGGAGTGTGTCTGTAAATCAAACTCCATATTATATGTTATATGGCAAGAAGCCATCATTAGCTCATTTGAAAGTGTTTGGGTGCACTGCCTATGTTCACGTGCATAAGGAAGTACGCAGGAAAGGGCAGGCAAAAGCACAGAAGATGACGTTTGTGGGGTATGAGCCAGGGACCAAGGGATATAGGTTCACTGATGGCAGGAAAGTTGTTATTTCTAGATCAGCAAGTTTTAGTGAGCACAGCAATTGGCAGAGATTACACGGGAGCAGTGAAGTTTTTCTTCCTAGTCTGGGACATTTTGAGTTCTCAGAGCGGAGAGAGTCCACTGATGTGATTAAGAAGGAAGAGGAATTAACTCCTAGTGTGCCAATGATGCAGGATGCTACAGTATTGCGCATATCTGAGAGAGTTAACAAGGGCATACCACCTCAACGTTATTCACCATGTGACATAAAAGTGTGTTTTATCAATTATGAACCTCGTAGTTACAAGGAAGTTTTGGAGTTGCCACAACACGAGCAGAGTAGATGGAAAGCTGCTATGGATGTGGAAATGAAAGCCATTAATTCTCATAAGGTTTTTAAATCTACCAGGCTGCCTGAGGGGCATAGAGCAGTAGATTATAAATGTGGGAGGAAATGTAGATGGCTGGAGCTCCGTGATATACATCTGATGAGACATTACAAAGAATGGGATTCAAGTGTAGTATAGCTGACCCATGTCTGTATGTAAAGCAATGTGAAAATGATGAACAGATTTTGCTTTTGATTTTTGTAGACGATTTGTGTTTTATAGTGAAATATCAAAGCAGGGTAATTGAATTTACTGAAAATCTGAAACAACAATTTGATGTCAAAGATCTGGGAGAGATTAAAAATTACCTAGGCGTAGGTATTCAGAAGGTTGCTGGGGGTTATGTTCTAGAGCAGTGGAAGAAAATTGAACAACTGCTAAGAGAGAACAATATGGAACATTGCAAGGAAGTTCCAACCCCGATGACAACAGATTTTGTTAAAACAGAGACTGGAGATGATGACCAAACTTCATGTGATCAGGAACACTATCATTCAGTAATTGGAAGTTTATTGTATATAGCATAATGGTTGCGTCCTGATATCGGGAACGCAGTAAATGTACTGAGTAGATATGTAATAAAACCTACCCAGAAGCATTGGCAAGGTATTAAACGTGTGTTTAGGTATCTTAAGGGAACTATTGATAAATGTTTATTGATAAAACCATGTAAACCATTGGAATTAAAATGCTATGTAGATAGTGATTGGGGTAATGATGTACATGATAGGAAATCAATGACAGGATTGATAATAATGTTTGGTAACATCTTAGTTGGTTGGAGGTCTCGTAAACAAAGTTCAGTCGCAGTATCAACTGCAGAGGCGGAGTACGCTGCATTATCTGACCTATGTTCAGAGTTGATTTGGTATAGGCAATTGTTTTTGTTGTTTATTCGTTCAGTCATGTTAATGGATGTAAATGTAACAATTGAGGGTCCTATATGTGTATACGATGATAGTGAAGCATGTATACAGATTGCAAAGAGTGATAAGATCAGAGCAAGGAGCAAGCATGTTGATATCAAGTATCACAATGTTAGGAATGCTGTCAAAGAGTCTCTGATAGATTTGCAATATTGTCCATCTGAATGTAATGTAGCAGATGTGATGACAAAGCCTCTAAGCATAGATAGACATAGGATGTGTATATCTCAAATGTGTATGTCTTCTATTCTGTATATGTGAATGTAATGTCTATTGTAAATTGAAGGGGTGTTGGGGTTTGATATACCCAGGAATTTACAGCTAGATATAAATTATATGGAGAGGCTTGATATTTAGGTGAAAGGGGAAATATTCTGCAGAGTCACCCAATTAGCAGCCATTGTTGTAGGGATGATGTGGCAGTGTATGACACATACAACAGGTGCTAAGAGTTAAGTTGGGTGTGGTGAATAATGAGAGTGACCTATACTGTGATTGGTCAGTTTATATATATAAACAGAGAGATTCTGTATCTCGTTCTTCTCATTTCTCATTTCTCATTCCTCATTCCTCATTCTACCTCTGTATGCTGTATCGTTGGTTTATCATTTGTTACCTGTGTGGAAGTGATCTGTAAATACGTATGTATATACGTAAGTAAATAGGATATTTGATATAACTTCTGTTTGGAGTCTATTTACTGCATAGTACTTGGATCGCTGGTGCCTAGGAGAGAAGCAGGCCGCTCCATCCGCTCGCCCTGACAGTCCAACACTTGAAATGACAAGTATTCAAGAGGAAAAAACGTTCCTCAAATGTTGCTAAACAAAATAAGGTGGCTGAGAATATGGAAAAAGAAGGCTAGGAAGCAGTAGAAGTTAATGCTAGAGGATTGAAAGCTTGTCAGTCCAGTTCTTTGAATCATTCCTCTTGTAAAATAATCTGCTGCTTGTCTACCCTGGAAACAATTGTGCAGCAAAATCACAAAGACAAACACACACATGAGTTGAGAAAAATAGTCAAAAGAGGTAAGGAAGCATTGATAAGAACGGAATTTGTTATTGCATCATAGCTTCAGAGTGAGCAAAACAGGATTGTATTCATCTGAAATGACTAAAGAAAGTTTTCTTCTCAAACACTTTATCTTTAGAATAAGAGGTCATCTTAGATTCACTGAGGATCCAGTAAAAGAGAACATTTTTTCCCCTGTCTAATCTTCCTTTTGACATAGGGGATTATCTTAAATTTGAGGCTGTCTTTCTTTCAGATAAATCCAGTAATAGAAAAAAGAAGTCAGGATGGACAGTGGCTAAATTTGGGAGTTAACAGTGAGATCGGGGTAAACAGATGTCTTCTAAATATTTTGGACTTCAACCCCCATCAGCTTCCACCAGCATGGCCAATGGCAAAGAATTGTGTGAGCAGTAGTACAAAATTTCTGGAGGTGACCAGGTTGGCTTTTTCTAGTTGAGCTGTAATAAAAGGAAGGTTCTGTCAATGTCTGGTGTTTCTCTTTGCATGAATAAAGAGCAAGCAGCTGAGATATCTCTGTAGGGAGTTTTTAGGTGGGCCCAAATGGATAAACTCACCATCTTGCTGTCTACTCAGAGCTACCATTCCACATTTCTAATGCTGAATGATTTCAAAATGGGACATGGGTGAAAACCACACCTTGGATTGTATCCACGATATTGAGATCCACATACAATTAATTATCTTTCAGAGCAGAACCTACCACTCCACTGGTTCTCTAGATAAATTTCATGCAGTTCTATTTCCCACTGGCATTGTTTGGTTCTTTATTTGCCCAGCTTACATATCTGTTTGGGCCACTGTCAATAGATGCAAAGCTGCCTTCTCCCTGCTTGTCATTCATTCCCAGATATGCTACCATTGTGTGGTGAGACACTATTTGCTGGACAGCTGTGTTTTCTGTAAAAGTCCTTGGGGAAGCAAGCTGACCACCAGCCCAGACACTGGTTGTTTTTCAAGCTTCATAGATGCCTTGGAAGCAAATAGATTTGAATAGCTTTCTTCCAACATATCTGCCAATTGAGAATAAATGAGCTAGAGGAAAACAGAATCCATGAAGCCAACCATGGAGAGCAACAGAAGACTGGAACCAGCCAGTTCATCTCTCTCTCTCTCTCTCTCTCTCTCTCTCTCTCTCTCTCTCTCTCTCTCTCACACACACACACACACACACACACACACACACACACACCTACTTTCTCAGCAAAACAAGAATGCTTTAAGTCTGCAGTTCCTTAATGTATTCATTTAATCTCTTAAAGCTCCTGAATGCCCCACACCCATTTTTGGAATGTGGCCTTCAAGTTACTCATGGGCTGGTGTGGCCCTGAAGATAACAGAAGTTGTACACTCTTATCCTAGGTAGAATCACATGAGCTCTCTTCAGATATTATGATTTTCAACTGGGATAGTTGGGTTTCCTGCTTTACATTTTCTTCTCTGCTCAACACAGGGAAGGTGGGGGAGCTGCAGAAAGATTGTGGTCAGGCTATCAGTGGAAGCTGTCTTAACCCAACCTTCCTCACAAGACTGTGCTTACATGTAGGAGGAAGGAGTACTATGTATGCCATCTTAATCTCATGAATGAAAGGCAAGATATAAATTCAACAAATAAATATTGTAAATATAGGGCCCTACCTTTTCTTCTATGGCCTTCTCTTTCACCTGTTGGGCTGTAAATATATTTAGTGCTTGGAGGCCCAGACTACAGCAGTTCAGAGATCCCATGAATGTTAAGAACGTTAAGGTATCTTTAGCAACTCAGACATATGAATTAATATTCAGGCTCAACAAAAAAAATAATGTTATAGTTTTGTACATTTATTAAATGCAAGCTACTGAGCTAAATAAAGTATTTCACAACTAGGTTCTCTGCCTAGAATTCATCAGTTTGATGTCCACTGACACGATTTATCAGTTATCAGTTATCTCTGCTATCAAGAGATGAAGTGGGCTGGAGTTCCTGCTAATTCACAGGCCAATTTTATTGTTTTATGGATGGTGTTAAGGTTGTTTGTATTAGTTTTTTAATTGTTCTAAATCACTGGGAGTCTATGCAGATTGCATTCATACATCCATAAACCCAAGCAGACTTACTAGCTGAGTATGGAGAAGGCCTTGAAGAAGGAATTCAACAGCCGTTAGGTAAACACCAGCCCTTGAATCAAGATGACCCCACTTTGATTCTTGTTGGGGGGTGGGGAATGGAAAGAGAGTCTCTATCAGGCTTTTAAGATTCTGTTATTTTATCCTACAACCATAAAGTAGAGTTTCAGCAGTTCTCGTGGTGTCTGTTTCCTGACCTGACTTAGCTCAATAGACTGACACTCAAGTGGAAAGAAGATCTGCTGATGTTCCTATTGCTTTCTCCCACTGCTGTAGGATCATCACACACCTTCAAGCTGACAGGTAGCTGGCTGGCCTGTAGGCAGCTGATGGGATCTTCTGTAGGCAGATGCCTGCTCATCTCAAAATGTATTATTCTGAAGACCTGTACTTTGCAGCCTGTACAGGATGTTCTGCCAAGTGTCCAAGCAGTGCTAAGGTGCTTCAGACATTTGGTTCTTTCAGATACAGAGATAATAAGAACGCCAGTGGATAAAGAAACTTTAGCTTTATTATAAACTTAAGCAAACAGATTTAAACAGAAAAACACAGTTCAAATAAAAACACAGTTTAGGCAGATTATACAGAAGCATATAAAGCATAGCATAAAGAAAGAAATCATACATACCAAAGCAAGTTGAAACCCAATCTCCCATAGGCTGTCAGGAGCCCCTTAATAAGGACAGCGGAGATACCCCACAGTGGCTCAATTTTCACAGCACCCAGCGCTCAGGTCTATGTGGAACTCCCAAACTCAAAAGGCAATCCTAAAGTTTTTATCAAAGTCTGGCCCTCAAACCCCGTGTTTCCATGGTACAGAGGCTGCATGGCCTGACCTTGACTGGGATACTTCTCGGGGGCTAGAGCACCTGTTTATGACATCATCCAAGAGCCTGGGAAGCTTTACAGATAAGCCAATGCCCAACATCAACACTCTCTTATCTCCCCCTGCCCCACTCCAAGCCGCTGGAAGGGCTGTTGGAGGAGTGGACTTATGCTTACACCAACAATCTTGGGGTAATCTATCTCCTCCTCCATTCCAACCAGAAACAAAAACAAGCCAGTTAAACCTCAGAATAACTCTAAATAAACTCTAATCTTCTTCGTGTGGGGGAGAAAATCAAAATATGTCACTTAAACTCCTCAAAATACAGTGGTCTTCCACATTGCCACTACACAGGATGACTGACAAGAAAGTACGGCATGCCATTTAGGACAATGAAATGGATGTGCTTGGCTGCATCTGGAGACTTAGCTGAAATCTGCTACCTGTCTCAGATCTCTTTGCTTTGTGTCTGCTTTGATTCATCCAAAGGTAGAGCCAGATGTATAATCATCAACTTCATAGATAAATATTTAAATCCAGGCCAAATCAAAAAGCTCTTAGCCAGGCATTCTGACAGTTGTAACAGGCTCACACTTTACCATCACATCCAAACATTCAATCCAAGCCGTTACGAAGATGTATTCAACTTGCTCATATTTTTCTATATGCGTAAATGCCAAATATTTGAGCCACCTGCTAATGCTATTGATTATCACTGATTCTGTGCCATAAGACAGCTAATAAGCTGTTCTGAAAAAAAGCACATTCCTTGTTGGCATATTGAATTATTGAATTATGGTTTTAAAAATTAGGATACAACTTACTTTAAGGATGGTTCTTCAAATAATGTGTGAGTTACTGGCAGCCTATAGACAATTTCATCTAGAATCTCTCTGTATCCTCTCAGCCAAGGTTTGGGTTTATGCCTCTGTCCCTGCCCCCCCAAGTTCTAGGAAGAAATAAATGGAAGAAATATTCACTATAAGTTATCTTTCAGTCAATAAATTTTGTATTGTATCTTTAGACCAAATACTTATTTTCTGGGGACTGCAGACGTCATCCCTTTGATCCTGGCTAAATATGCTGATGCTTTAAGGAATTGCCAATGGACCCTACAGAAGTGGTCCTGTGCACCTTTTCCCTTTTCAGTTCAAAGCACTGCACAGCCCTCTTAGCCAATTATTTGCTTCTAATTCATTCTAAAAGATTCTGGATAAGGGATCACAGTTTCTTTCATGCTGGACAGCAAAGCTCCACCAGAACCCTCTGCTCTGTGAGTTGGATTCCATAGGGCTATTTCCTGATGCCCAGTTACCACCCTGTGGCAAGGGATGAAGAAATGGAAAGAGGACAATACCAGGACAAATATTACTGTGATCCAGTTTCAAAGGAAAGAAGTAATGTTTGAGTCTCCCAAATGACCTTCCAGTAAATCTTCTTGCCCAACTTGCTAATTAAGAATCATTGTCATCATTTAATTTGTTGTTTAAAAACTGAGTCGTACTACTGCATATGCATGAATGCTCTTGTATCATATGTAGTTTATCTTCTCTTTTTCATACGTATTTTTTAATTTTGGTTGTACTCATATTAAAGTAAATCATCATCATCATCATCCCTCTCCTGTAGGACCAGGTAAAGTAGTGATGCCAGAAATGAAAGGACATGCTTTGGTGACATTTTCACATCTGCACTGATCAGTGTTTTTGCTTTATAAAAATGTCATGGCTAAGGAAGCCCCAAATCCAGAGGGAATAAATTCATAGTATGCTATTTCAGAAGGACTTTATCTAGCTTTAAAAGCATGATATAGGATTATTAACACAGCCTAAAATAATCCCAGGAAAATGCATGCACAGAATAATGAGTATGCTGTGGAAGGGTGGGAAAATAGGATATAAATTAGATATATAGCTTGAAATCAATATGTGTTCACTAATTAATGTGATCACACCATGATTGCACATGTTCCAATGAAGGCTCAGAGAAAGTGCGTGAATTGACAGCATCAACCAATTTCACACTTCAGTATGTTTAATTTCCACAAGATGGTCGAACAAGATAACAGGTCACAGCTGTTTTCTGTCTTGCAGACTGTCTTCATGTAATTTTCATCCCGGCCCAGGTAAGATGGATAATTGCCAAAAGGAAATGTGTAAATTGAATGGCCAGTGTAAACAGTTTCTGATTGTGCAGTTGTGCATATGATCCAAACTTGCCAACTGGCATATCAATCCAACTAGCTCAGCCTGACTTACCTTAATGCCAAACTGCCACTCGGGCACAAAGAGATGATATGGGTAGCTTTTAAAAAGCAAATAACAGCAAAGGGAGAGGAGTTGTGCATCGGGAGGGGGTAGGTGGAGATATGCAGGAAAGGTTATATTTGGGCCTGATTCTATTCTTGACCAACTCAAGTGGCAGTGCCTAGTCAACCTTGTCTGTGCTGATCACAATGTTTCAGAAGTTAAAGCAGATCCAGCCAAAGAAAGGCAGATACCATTGTTTTCAGGCAAGCAACAGTAGAAAGGCAAGCTAGGACTGGTGGGAACGAGAAGTATTTGGAAGATACTGTAGCAAGAATGCCAATATATTAATCCACCTGGTAACTTTTCAGAAAATTAGACAGGGTCTTTCATAGCTAGGCCAGAAAGAAGCCTGCGTGGCTAGAACCATTCCTTGAATCCAAGGGAACAACACAAATCATAGCTGTTAAGAGCAGCAGGACACTGATTTCCATATGCTACTTTTGACCTATTGATTGATACGTTTTGATAATCAGATTTGTGCATGTAGTTTGGCTGCTGTAAATTCTGAATGCATCCTTCTTACATCCAAATTATCAGTTGCTGCATATTCAGTTTCTTCTGCAAGGTACAGAAATAGCTGGATTTAGAAAATCTTGTTTATGCTTTGGAAAATTCCTTGTAAATATGCCTCCTATTATGAATCTTATTGGAACAGAGAGGACAACATCAACAACTGTTAAAAGTAATGGGGCAGTTAGAGTGCATTCACTGTGGAATATGCATTCTAGCATAAATTGGTTTTATCATGGTGATTTTTGAAACCACGAGACAAGACAGTAGAAAATAATTTTTTGCACATCCCTGCTTGGTACCACAGTGAAATTTTTTCTAAACACTCCTATGAATGAAATTGATTGCATGATGAAGATGCTTATGTTTACTAAAAGAATCTTTTAATAAACAGTTTTTGCAAATAATATCAATATATTCTGAACATTTAAAAACCATCCATTCATGTCATAAGTCAAGCAACTTTATCAAGACTTCTTTCCTTATGAGATCTCCCATTTCCTTCTGAAAAGTAGTTGTAAGTAGAAAATTGAAGATGATTATATATTATAAAGTCTAATCAATTTACATACCGTAAGTATCTTACAAGTGACACAGATTAGAAGGCAGGTCCTGCCTCAAGCAGCTTACAGTCTAAATCAGAGCTTTCCAAACTGTATGTCTGGACACGTTAGCGTGTCAGCTGCAGTGTCTGGGTCTGTCGCGGCTGCTGCTGCCTCTGAGCCCTGCCAGGATTCTGCACAGGTCCTAGTGCCTGCCTTGTGCCTTGCTGTAAGAGTGTGTCGCAAAATGATGCATGTCTAAAAAGTGTGTCACCAACATGAAAAGCTTGGAAAGCTCTGATCTAAATGTTGATAGTAGAGCAGAGAATAAAGAGAAAGAAGTAGAGGAAACAGAGAGGGAAAGGTAACAGAAAGACAAATATGTTTGAATGCACAACCTTAGGCTTAGTTTCAGTAATGGCTGAGGCTAAACCGTAGGCTTAAAACATTTGAAGAACAAGTTGGAGGCAATGGTGTCACCAAGGTATTCTTGATAGGACTTCCAGCTTTTAATGGGCAGAAAGGGAGAACAGATTATATCATTTAAGGAATCACTGGAACTTGAGGGAACTGAAGTGTGTGTAGACACATTCTACATTGAGGTAATCATTGGCGATCACTCGTAGCCGAGTAAGATTGTCTTCCAAAGGAAAAAAATTAACAGTGGATCCGTAAGTGGCTATAAAGGCCAATTCTGGATCCGCACAACCTCCCACAATGAGGGCATAGGTTTCCGGGTGGGAGACGGTCATGATGAGGGTTTGCCTGACGTGCCTTCCTTTTAGCTCTTTTCTCCCTTTCACCCTGTACTCGTGCTTCTTCAAAGTCCATAGCGCCTTTAAGACAGGCTGACCTCCAATTGAAACGCTCATGAGTTAGGGCTTCCCAGTTCTCAATGCTGATATTACATTTTTTAAAATTAGCTTTGAGAGTATCTTTGAATCTCTTTTGCTGTCCACCAATATTCCATTTTCCATTCTTAAGTTGGGAGTAAAGTAGCTGCTTTGGAAGATGATGGTCAGGCATTTGAACATATATAATGTTAATATATATAATATATAATATAATAGAAGATTAGTCAAAATCTACTAATGTAGAACTAATTCTAGCTAATATAGAAACAATGTTATGTTAATTTGATTGTCTGGGTTGTTTAAATGTGAAGATAAAACATTTAATACTTGCAATAGGAGACCTTTTGTGGGCATGGGGTTTATGAAAAAGTGTGCCTTTCCATAATCTTTTCAAATATCTTTGGAGTTCCATAAATGTTCCTCACGCTCCAGGTTTTAGCGTCTACACTGCCTTTGAACAAACACATGAAATTGGACTTGTCTTACACTGGATTAGGTTATCTGACTCAGTCTCATTTGCCTTGAACTGGCAGTGATTCTCCACTGGGATGAAATGTCCAGAAACCAGCACAATCTGTTCCTGACTTTTACAAATCAACTGCTTTATTTACAAATATGTAAGTGCAGGTTCTGCTTGCATATTTGTAACTGAAACAGAGATGTCAGCAAGCCTTCCCTGGTTGTCTCATCTAAAGGGAATTTAGCGATGTCTCCCTGGGACTTCTCACCACTGAAGGAAATAGGAAAGAGTCCTAACTCAATTATACTTCATTAGGTGGCTCATATGGAAACTGGCCTTGATGGACATGTTGTTTTGATTGCATATGTGAAATCAACAGTCCTACCTCAACAGAATTTAGGGAGGATTAGCTAAATCATGATTTCTTTAATGCCTATAGAGAAGAAGCAAACATTGTATTAAAACGTGGGAGCCTCCCTGGGTCAAATACTGCATGGCAGATGGCCTAAAATTCGCAGAGTAAGAGCCTTTTCTCCCCACAGGCTCTGTCGTTCCATTTTCCATTTGTAAAGACTTCAACACAGTTCTCGTTGCCCTGATTATTGTTGGGCTCTCCCTGCAGCCAGTTGGAATAAGTAATGGGTTGATCGTTCAGGTACTTAAATGTCCCTTTGGTCTTTAGGCTGGTTATCCCAATGAACACAGATTTGTTATAGAGCATCACCAACTTCTGGACAGCATCGTTCTCAGCAGCATTTCTCGGGGTTGCAAGCTGGCCTCCAGCTTGTACACACTTTTGCTTCAGGTCTTCAAAGTTGCCTTCAAAGCCGTTGGTTTTGAATACTTTATTGCCAACCATGCGTCCGTCTGGGAACATTGCCACTAGAAGGTACAAAAAAGGGTGTATTTCTAGGTCAGGGCCAAAACCAGCCATTATGTAGTAAATCATTACACTGATGTAAATTGGTGCAAGATCAAGTTACCATAGAAAAAGGTCATTGCCTCTTAAAATTATTTCCCCAATCATCCCACCATTGGAAAATCTCCAGGGTTTGGTCCAGACATACAATGAGCCCATAGCTATGTCTAAACCATACCAGAATTGGTATGTGGCATAGCAGTTAAGACTACCGACTGTCGAATGAAAGGACGGCAGGTCGGCAATTTGAGACCCAGAAGCACCGCATAATGGGGTGAGCTCCCGTTCTCGCCCAGCTCCTGCCAACCTAGCGTTTCGAAAGCACGTAAAAATGCAAGTAGATAAATAGGTACCACTCCGGTGGGAAGGTAACAGTGTTCCGTGCGCCTGGGCATTTAGTCATGCTGGCCACATGACCATGGAAGCGTCTATGGACAACACTGGCTCCCTCGTCCGAGAATCGGAGATGAGTGCCGCCCCCTAGAGCCAGATATGACTGGAAGGGGAAACCTTACCTTACGTGTATGTGTGTATGTGTGTATGTGTGTATGTACTGTATAGATATAGATGATATAGATGATATAGATATAGATATAGATATAGATATAGATATAGAGATAGAGATAGAGATAGAGATAGAGATAGAGATAGAGATAGAGATAGATATAGATGATATAGATATAGATATAGATGATATAGATATAGATATAGATATAGATATAGATATAGATATAGATATAGATATTTAACTTCCTTTACTCTTTCTTTGTAAACTTTTGTAAATACTAGGATCATTTTCCCAGAAAGCAGCTGACAGTGTCCTTGCAAATTCATTTGGTCCACTGTGTTGTACATTAGGATACATAATTCATTCCTGTAGGACTAAGTGTAGGACTAAGGTAGGACTAAATGTAAAAAACTGGCTTTGCCTTGGAAACAATGCAATTCTCCTTGTTGTGTTATTTCACTCTAACTCATCTCCTGTCTCATGAACTTTCTTTGAAATGAAGCATCCCTTTGACACAACCCCAATGATGAAAGAGGTCGAGCATCTTCATGTTCATGAATAATTTGCAGATACAGTGCAGCAGCACCTTCCCAACTATTAGTACATGCTACCAAGCCTTCCAGTTTCGGGCATATGGGTGCTGCTGCAGTATATCTGCAGACATGTCTTGTTGTCCTGGCCCTCCAACTCTTTGCTGAGAGATCAAGCTCATCTAGAGAGATTTGTATATTCTATACATCATTTTTACCTTTTTGGTACTTGGCGAAGCTGGCTTGCAGAGCTTTCAGTTGTCCTTCCAGGGCACTAACTTTACTCTTCAAAAGATTGACCTCTAAGAGATAATAAGATGATCATAATCTGCAAGATATTGGACTGTAGCATCATGAATAGGAAGACAGTGGCATAAAGTGACTAATCCAAACATTGGCTTCCCTTCCCACATGCCTTTTCCTTGCTGAAAACATAGGTGGACCTCCCCTTTACCAGCATTAATACATTAGTGACAAAAGGTTGGTAGAAACATGGAACACATTTGGTCTCAAATATTAACCACATCCCTGCTAAAAAGGACACTGAAAGGGATTCACAGAGACATGAAAAGGACCAACTTGAAATGTTCTCCTAAAATTTGTTAAATGAATCTTTAACAAGCAGGCAACATTCATCCCACTTACCTGAGAGTCCACTATCACCCTTTGTCCCCTTATCACCAATGGAACCTTTATCTCCTTTGGATCCAGGAGGACCCGGTTTCCCCATCGGCCCTTGTGGTCCTGCTGGTCCTGGAAGTCCTATTGTGAGAGATCACACCAGCAAGTCAGATTTATGTTTTCCTACTTTCCTATCTGTATGAATATTTAAGGCTTCATAAATACCCATTTTAAGACATTCATAAGGAGGGCATGAGTGTGGTGGGAACCTAACTTTCTTTAGATTAAATCTCCTTTGAATCAAGGTCAATTCCTATGTTCATGTACCTTTCTCAGCAAAGGTACTGATTGGTTTGTCACTGCCACCTGCTGAGGTTGTTTCCAACTTCTCAATCAAGTCTACAGCCTTGGGATTTCCTGGTAGATGCCATCCAACTACTACCTGGCCTGACTCTGCTTAGCTTTTTGAGATCAGCCAATGTCGGTTAGGTGCTGCCACTTGCTAGAACTTATGTGTGGACTTCAAGTCCCATAATTCTCCAGTCAGCCTTAGCTAGGGAAAGCTGGCTTAATGCTGCAAGCAAGCACCCAGAAATATTGGCAGAAATGGTCAAGGTCTTGTGTTATTTCTGAACCTTCCTAGTAAAAATGCTTCTTTAGAGCCAATCTCTACAATAGATTTCCACTGGCCTTTGCATGAGGTAGCCTGGCCTTTGCATGAGGCAGGGTACAACACACCATAACACCCCCCACCCCACCCAAATCTCCAGTTCTTGATTATGCCTGGAGAAATATATCCCCCTCCTCTTTTTTTTTTTTGCATAGCTAGAACATCTATTTCTCCATTCTGGTTTTGCAAGAATGGAAAATCTTTTGCAAGACTTTGATTGCATCCTGCTCCATTTGTTCTTTTTAAAAGTACCCCCACCCATTTTTTTCTCAGTTCTTCTTTCCCCTTGTCTAAATTTCAAAGCTTTCTCTTTTTTTTTTCTTGCTTCCTGTCACTGCCAGAAACTGGGAGTAGGGTAAACCTATTTGCAAAACAGAACAACACAAGGATTTTGCAATGGAAGTGTTTCTCAGCCAAAGCAATGCTCTAAATTGAACAAACTGCAGTTTACCAGACCTCATGACTTACCTTTGGTTCCCATGTCTCCTTTTGCTCCCTTTTCGCCAAATGACCCTTTGGCCCCAACTGTACCAGGGGCACCTATTTTGCCTTCGGGACCTTGAGGACCAGGGGCTCCTTTTACACCTACAGTGATATTGAGGGTTGAAAAGAACACTTGAAATGAAAGGTGCTTTGCAAAAATACTGATCACAAAACGGGAAAGTCATTTCTACTTTGCACTTCTAGTTTGTTAATGGACAATAAGAGAGTAGGGCAGCTATCCTGTTGATCTAATCCATTTTGCATAAGACTAAACTGATCTCCTAAATCTATTTCCACTGGACTCATTATGTTATTGCAACAAAAGCAATCAGCACCATAGAAAAATAGAGACTGTAAGATTGCTTGTGTCTGATGCACCTGTTGAAGTGGACTGTCTCCTAAAGCTTCTGCTTTCTTAATGTTTTATGTGCCCCACAAATTCTTGGCTGTTAGATCTATCTCTGTATTTGTTTAAGAATTATTAATAACACCATAAGGTAAAGGTAAAGGTTTTCCCCTGCACAGTCGTGTCCGACTCTAGGGGACGGTGCTCATCTCCGTTTCTTAGCCAAAGAGCCAGCGCTGTCTGAAGATGCTTCCGTGGTCATGTGGCCGGCATGACACCTGTGGAACGCTGTTACCTTCCCATGGAAGTGGTACCTATTTATCTCCTTGCGTTTGCATGCTTTTGAATTGCTAGGTTGGCGAGAGCTGGGGCGAGTGCAGGAGCTCACTCCGTCACACAGCACTCGGGTCTCAAACTTGTGACCTTCTGATCGACAAGCCTGGCATCTTAACCAATGAGCCATCGAGCCCCCATAACACCATAAACATATGCAAATTCAAATCTAGATGCAGGATCTAATAGGTGTAGATGCACAGGAGAGAAAGTATAGCTCTATTTTTGCCAAATGTCTGATTGGTATTTTATCTCAATAGCAATGTTCTCTAACTTGAGTCCAGATATTTTAGGCTAAAGCTCTCATCAGCCACAGCCAGCATGACCATTGGCTAAAGATAATGGGAGGTATTATCCAAAATGTCAAGAAGACGTAACTTGGGGAAGACTGCTACTGGACATGCATGGCTGCTTCAGAAGGTGCTCCCAAAACTGCTGTGTGACCACAGGAAGAAATAGGGTTGCTGATGCAGGTGCTTTAATAATTCATGGAAGATGCTTTATGCATATCCCTTCCTGATGCAAAGTACTTCTTTCAAAGATTTTGCACAGCCTTATTAAACACTGTATTGGATATGTGCCTGTCACACTACTTGGAGAAACCTTTAACATGAACCACCAGTTTGCATGAAGCCAAACTAATGCTCTACATAAAATAAGTAAGCAAGCAAAAACTAGACAGTTTCTGTCTGTAGACAACTAGCTGGGCAGGGAAAATAGTAGTAGTAGTAGTAGTAGTAGTAATAATAATAATAATAATAATAATAATAATAGTAGTAGTAGTAGTAATAATAGAGGTAGGCTTCAATTCTGTTCTCTGACATGCTAGTTTTCCATGTGCAGGGAGATTTCCATTATGGAGAGAGGAACTTGCTATTCTGTGAACCTACCCTTAGCAGTCTGAAGTGGTATTAGACTACTGAGACCAAATATTCAAGCAAGCCATTTTGATTTCCCCCCCAGTTTACACCATCATAGAACCAGCTAATGCAGTCTTCAAGAAAGTGAAGTTTCATCATGTGTCTGAAGGCAAGCTAAGAAGATAAATACTGTTTATTTCTAAGAGTCAGTGGATTGCTTGATGGTTCATCTAGCAACTAAGAACAGAATGGGATTCATGGACTTGCTATTATTTTGCTTGATTGGAGGCAAGACATTCAGAAGTATTATGAAAGATAGGAAGAGCAAGAACAGTTAACTTCAAACATCTGGCCATTTTAGGATCCCTTTCTTCTTTCACAATTCTTCTAAATTTAAACTGTATTATTAACTACCTGAAAAGGGTTGAAATACACAGGAGCTAGAATTCCAAAAGCTGCTTTGACCATGCTCAGTAGCTTGGATAACCGCACTGATCTTTCTGATCTCCTTGTGATGGTTGAACAGCAGATCCCTTTGGGACATTACAAATGGACTGAGAGACATTACAAATGATCTCTTAATTGCTGTTTGAAGAACACAACCCCATCAATCCATTGAATAAGCTGTTACATTTTGTTGTTGTTCAGTCATTTAGTCATGTCCGACTCTTCGTGACCTCATGGACCATAGCATGCCAGGCCTTCCTGTCCTCCACTGTCTCCCGGAGTTTACTCAAATTCATGTTCGTTACATCGGTGATGCTATCTAACCATCTCATCCTCTGCCGTCCCCTTCTCCTTTTGCCTTCAGTCTTTCCCAGCATCAGGGTCTTTTCCAGTGAGTCCTCTCTTCGCATTAGGTGGCCAAAGTATTTGAGCTTTAGCTTCATTATCTGTCCTTCCAAGGTTTTCAATTCAGGGTTGATTTCCTGTAGGATTGACTGATTTGACCTCCTTGCAGTCCAAGGGACTCTTAAGAGTCTTCTCCAGCACCACAGTTCGAAAGCATCAATTCTTCGGCACTCAGCCTTCCTTATGGTCCAGCTCTCACAGCCATACATTACTACTGGGAAAACCATAGCTTTAATTATACGGACCTTTGTCGGCAAGGTGATGTCTCTGCTTTTTAATATGCTAAATCCGATTGATTATATACTTTGCAACCAAAGATGGAGAAGCTCTATACAATCAGCAAAAACAAGACCTGGAGCTGTTACATTATTCTTTGATAATTATTTTTAATTGAATTCCCTAGTATAAGTAGAGGGAGTCAATCACTCTTAATTAAACAAGCTTACCTATTTCTCCTTTGACACCTTTTTCACCTTGTGGGCCACTGTTACCTTTTGCTCCAGAAGGGCCCACATTTCCAGGAGGACCCTGCAAACCCCGAATTCCACGTGGTCCTGATCAAATGAAATAAACTGTGTGAGCAGAGAAAGAGAGAGGGGGGATGTACCAAGGAGAACAGCCTTACGATGATCCATTGCAGTCAACAGGAGCTGCAGATAATAGAACTGAGACTTCTTCAATCTGTAAGATTAGAGATAAACTACAGTATTGGAGATCCAGACCAGACATATCTCTGGGCAATGAAGCTGGCTGTCAGTAAGCTTTGATCAGGTAACTCAATGGTACATGACAGTAGGGGCATCCAGAGGGTGGGGGAGTGTCAAAAACACACACAAAAAGTGTGATTGAAGCTCTGCCCCTTTTTAATGTGCTTTCAGCTTCCATCTTGAACATTTTGTCCCTCCCTCCCACATAACAAACTCAAATTGACCAAACATCTTGCACAAGAGAATCCAAATCACTTTCAATCCCATTTGGCTTTGCAACTGAATTTCGAAAATCAACATGAAAATGTGAAAACGTGCAGACCAAAATAGAAAACCCAACCACAGTTTATAATCAAAATGCATTGCTCATTTGCTCAAAAGAATGTATTCGCACATTTCTTTTCTGATGAACTAAGTTTCAGGGGCAGATAAGGAAGAAATGAAATGCATCTTTTCAGTTAGCAATTCCATATTTTCCTTTATGCTAGCAATTAATTAACTACATAAATTTGGGATCCATTTTGTCATTTAGGGAACTCTAAGCTTAGACTCTAAGCTTCATCAGGAATCCTCCAGCAGGATACTTACTATTAGGATCTGTTAAGTGGACAGAGCCTAAACACTAAGACGTTACACTCATAGTGGTACTCACTTTGGTCTTTCTATGCAGACATTTAGGCAGGCTGTATCGCTTCAAATAAATAGTAATAAATGCTCCACTCCACCTCCATGTGCTACACTGAACAAAACCCACAGAGCAAACTCCCTTTAATTTATATTTGATGTTTCAGAAGGGAGCACTGTGGACTTTATGGTCTATCCCAGTTGCACATTCAGGAGAACTTGGCACATATACAAATGGGCAGCAAGATGGCATACTCATATAAATAATCACCTTGCTGCCTATTTGAGTATGCGCTATGTTTCTCCTGGATGTGCAACTTGGAAGGACCATACAGCCTGTAGTGCTCCCGTCTTAAACATCAAGCCTTAGAGTCCCTTAACACTAAACCCCGATGAGCACACTTGAATGGACAGTATTCTACCTCAGCAGAGTAGAACCGTTAGAGAAAAAGACCATTCAGCAATGAATAAGGTGTGCTCAGGCTGAAATCTTCATTCCTATTTTTATTTCTGAAATGGTGGGCAACCTGATACTCTGTTGGGAGGCACGATGTTTTGGACAGCTCTGTTAACCTTTCTCAGATGCATACGAAGGAAAATATTCTACGTGCCCTCTATGGAGATGGCTTTCTAATAAAAGAAGGGTAAAAATAATATCACTAAGAATTTGCTTTGTTAGAATAATGTGACTATTGGTAGGTGCAATCATACAGTAAATAAGCTGTACATTGTATTTTGTAAAACTGGAAACAATAAATGTGGTCTAAGATGCATCTTACCCATTTCTCCAATATCTCCTTTTGGTCCATTATTCCCTTGAGACCCATTTTGTCCTGCTGGTCCAGCTGGCCCCATCTTTCCTGGAGGACCAAGGATTCCTCTTGGTCCTTGCAATCCTTTAAACAAATTTAAGCAAGGATTATTAATTAGATAATGTTAAGTGCTTTGGGAAAAGTGCATACAAGGATGAGAAAATCTATGTAGTCCATGAAAAAGTTGAAGTGATTAACCCTGTACAGAATAAACCTAACTATCAAATCCAACCCCCACAAAGCAACCTGGAGTTCTAACTAGAGGCACAAATGACCAGGCTCAAATTATCCTGCTTCGGACACATCCTGTGAAGACCCAGCTCTCTGGAGAAGGCTCTAATGTTGGGAAAGCTGGAAGGAAAGAGAAGAGGAAGACCAGCAGCAAGGTGAATGGACTCAGTTACAGTGGTGTTGGGTGTAATTATAATAATAAGTATTAGTTAATTGTGTATGCCACCAAACTCCCAGTGACTCTGGGCAGTTTACAAATTGTTAAAAACATTTTAAAACAAATAATGATACAAGAAACACAAAGCTACACAAAGCAAAGGAACAAAGATGGCAAAGAAAACAAATCCAGATGGGAACAAGGAAAAGGAAGTAAAGGAGTGTCAATCGTCCTTTCCGAAGGCCTGGGTGAAGAGTCCTGTGTTCAAATACCAGTAGGGTGGGGGCTGTTTGACTCTTGGGAGGAACCTTGTTCCAGAGAGCAGGCGCTCTTACAGAGGAACTGTACTATTGGAAGGCCTGGGGACAGATCATCATGGAATTGATCTATCTATATGGTCACTAAGAGTCGACACTGACTGGATGGCACATAATCAATCAAATCCATTGGCCATAGGGAAGAGAAAGGGTAAAAGGAACCCTTGGCTTGTAAAAATAACTCCACCAATACATTTACCATTCTGGCCCCTGGTATATCCATGGCTATGGGCAATCTGGAAGTGGGGAGATGTAAAAGATCCAAGGAATTTTCATTTCTGCAAAGGCTGCAGGATTCTACCTCTCACCTATAAATCCCTTGGATAGAAACTAATGAAAAGAAAAATGGAAATACACACACACACACACACACACACCCCTTCACTTCCGCATGCCATCGGATCTTTAGAAGTGCCATATCAGTCTTCACTGAGATTTGCTTTACCTAACTCCTGACCAGGAAATAATATCAATTTAACTTGCTGCCCAGAATCTCTCTTGCAAGTCCTCACATTTCTTCAGATCTTGTCTCCCCTCCCCCCAATTTCCCTCTCAGGGAGCTTGAGAATTTCTGTCAAATTTCTCTTGTGGATTTTGAGCTGACTTCTTTGGTGGACATGGTAGAAGAGGCTATTGTGGGTCTTGTTTTCTCTCACACACCATCCCATGACTCTGAAACCTCTCTGGCTGCCCGGACTCTCCAGTTTGAAAAATTCCAGTGGGAAAACTTCCTGTATGATGGCTTTGTTGAAATTGAATAGAAGTGTGGGAAGTTAGGAAACCTGCAGACCGTTGAACAGAAGAATGCATAGAGAAAGAAAGAACATCTACACCCAACTCTTAACCATCTTTAAGTCAATAAGTGTCAGAGTCTTAGAGCTGACCCATAAGAACTTCCCTGAAATTCTCTTCTTGGTTGAAATTAATTTGGAAAGCATCAAATTGAATTGAAACCTTTCATCAAATTGAATGAGTACTGGTCAGGAAAAACTAAAAGAGAGGGGGAAAAAAACCTCTGAACATTATATAGATTCAGTATTAGAGCCCCAGCACAATGATAAGTAGGTTTTAAATCTAAATCTAATTTAAACCTAATTTAAATATAAATCTAGTTCATAATTCTTTCTAAATTAGCCAAGGTAATATCTGAAAGGCAGCTTTGAAAGTTGCCTCATGCAAGCCACAGTATCCCACCCATCTTCCTTCATCTGCTGTGCCTTTGTGATTTACATGCTTGAAATCATGACTGTCCTGGCTTTTTCCCACAAGCTGTGTTCTAAGTGTGTTAGACTCTAGTTCCCATAATCCCAGGCAACAAAGATCATTTTGGTTGAGCATAATGGGAGCTAAAGAAATCCAGTGAGGGAAGGCCCAGTGTTCTTAAATCATGAGAGGAATTATATTAAAAGAAGCTTAAAGGCCTTGCAAGAAAGGTCTACTCAAATTACTTCCTGAATCACCTTCACCTATTTAGAAATTTAAGAAAGTTCCGCAGAATGGGAAGGTGGTTGTCTTACACTTTTAATTCTGCTTGTTTGTTTCCAACCCCTCCTCTGTTAATTCTTTGCTGGCTTCTTCTCCAATCTTCTAACTTTCCATCAAGTTAGCCAACTTCAGAAGTGAAGAAATGATTCATCAAATACAGAGATGCATGAGACGTGCCTGAAGCTAAATTATGTGTATGGGCTATGCTTGCCAGTATTACTATAATTTAGATAGAGATTTGATATATCTATGAAATTAAGGAAAGCTTTTTGCTCTCTGAGTTGTCACCACTTGGCCATCCTGATGCTAACCACCGATGGGTAACTTCAAGGTTCTGCTATTCCCTGCAATTGGATCTCGACAATTCTTGAACTATCGGCCTTCCAAACAGCAGATGCAGTCCACATTCTCTTCTCTTTTTCTTTCTTTCTTAACTCTTGCATGTTTGCATCCTATTGTTGACAGTAGCTAGAAAACAGGATACTTGGTAGGCAAGGGAATTGTTTTAGAGTTTTACACAGAACTTAGTTGATGATATGGGGTAGAAAAAAGAGCAAATATAGTCAAATAAATCCCTTCCTTCCTTCCTTCCTTCCTTCCTTCCTTCCTTCCTTCCTTCCTTCCTTCCTTCCTTCCTTCCTCTTTAAATCCTATGAAGAGGAGTGTGGTGATTAAATCAGAGTCACTTGAAACAGGGATTAATGACATGAAACTTTTAGGGTCAAACTCTGAGATTATAGCCCTGTTTAATGAAATATATGGAAAAATTCAGATGCCATCTATTCTCCCCTAACTTTGCATTTTCGGCCAGAGACCTGAAGGAAAACTGTATCCACGTTCTCTTAAACACAAAGGCAGCTCTTCAATACAATCCAGGGCTGCACTTCTGTTCAGGCAAAGCAAATACAATTCTCCTCCAAACTGCCACTTGAAGGAAGAGAACAGGGTGAGGCTGATTTGTACATCCTATTTTCTACCCAATTCCAAGTTTCCACACTTGTACACTGAAGTGATTTCTACTTATAAGGTACAGTCATCATCAGCAGTTGTAGCATTGGTAAAAAAGGAATCAGGAGGACTAGAAAAGGGGTGTGCCAACCTACATTCTCCACCCTAGTTTTATGTGCCCCTTGGCTTAATTTCATAAACAACGTACAAGTAATTAGTCCAGATTTCTGTCCTGAAGTTTCTTTCTTTCTATTAAGAGCCAACTGGAGAGGGAGCAACAGAAAGAAGTGGAGAAGGGGAAGAATGAGTAGAGAACAGGGGTGGCCCAGCTTACCCACAAATTTATGCTTCCGCTGGCATGCACTTCACTTCCCCAAAGGAATAAATGCCAACCCAGCAGTTCGAAAGCTAATTGCAAGTAGATAAATGGGTACCACCTCACGTGGGACAATTTGCTGGCATCCTGTCGGGGGTCGCCTCCGGAGCGAAGAAGACCTCGCGAATGGAGGCGGAAACGGAGAACGGAGAACGGAGACGACGGATCCCAAACAGCAACATCCAGGACGTCAGCAGCCGACTCTGAAGCAAGGTATTCTGGGACATGTAGTCCAATACTTCAAGAGTCGGTTCCCTTACCCCTTTCCTAAGCGCGCGGTTGTAACATTGTTAAATATATATGAATTGTTAATAATTGAATTTGTAAAATTGTAAGCCGCCTAGAGTCCTCCGATAGGGAGGGGATAGGCGGGGTATAAATATGAATAATACATACATACATACATACATACATACATTGGAGAAAATGCAAGGAAAGGAAATCCCTCTTTCAATGTATGATCAGAAAGCCAACCCCCGAGAATTTTACACCACCAGGAAGCATTATTTCCAGACCTTGGTCTCCCTTCTCCCCTTTTAATCCTTGAATTCCATCTCTGCCATCTCGTCCTGGTATCCCTTTCTCAGCTGGTGCACATACCACCAAGGAACAAGCATTCCAGCTTTGGGCTACTTGCTTTGGCACTGGGGGCGATTGTGATGACACTGCTGATACTGAAGCATAAAACAGCAGGAACACCAACATTGCTGAGTGATAGAACCTGGAAAAAAAATGAATGAGAGAGAGAATGAAGGCGTTAACTAAGAACATTGCTAGCCCAAGTACATGTTCCATGGAATAACAATGTGTTCAAGATGTGTGTGCCTTTGAGTGGGTCTTGACTCCTGATGACTACATGGACAAATCGAAGCAGATTTCTTGGCAACAGTTTCAGAATGGTTTGCCTTATTTGTACATCCTATTTGTACATCCTATGGGTTTATTATGCTTGTGAGCAAAATATTTCTGAATTGACTGAAGTGATTCCATTTCTTTTAAATTGCACCTTTCCTTCTTTTCTGTTTCAGAAAGGCATTGCTCAGTTGGGGCAACCAACTATTAATAATAATAATAATAATAATAATAATAATAATAATAATCTAGGTTAATGGAAGGTCAGGAAAGGACCAGCTTCTTCACCATAGCACATAGCTCTCAGCACAGTGTTTTCTAGATAAAATTGTTAAATATGGCTGGAGGTCAAGCTTCATTTCCGCTACATTCTTCTGGTCTTAATCATAAGAAGAGCCAGTGGAAAAGGGGCACACCCAGCTCTTCCAACGGAGACCCAGCTAGCTGCGATCCCTCTGCAGGACAAGCTGTCCAGAACAAAGTAAATTTGGAAAGTCCTACCATGGTTGGATAGTTGTATTTGCCCTTCTTTTGCAAAATAGTTATCATGTTAATCTCATTTAATAAAGTCCATTGATGAGAATAGTGGAAGCTGAATATACCAAATCATGGCACTGATCTATATAGCTCAGTGCAAGCTCTCACATTTGAGGTTCATGAAATTTGATAGCCACCTGGGGTGCAATCAGTTTTGATTTAGCCCCAATGCAGCATTTTAAAAATGGAAAGACTGCTCTACACTGGCAACTTCATTTTGCCTGCAGAAATATAACGTCACTTATGTTTTGCTGAAAATATCAAAGTTTTCCCCACCCACTTGCTTTGGTAAAAATCAACGGAAATGTACTTGCCATCTAGTGGCAATTGAAGGGTAAAAGATGAGAAGTTTTCCCAGCAAGGACACAGCCAGTGGGGAAAGTTGGCTTGAGGGCCCTTCCTTCCTGTCTGTCTGTTCTCCTTGAAGCTTTGCCACCAGAGCCACCTCTCCTTTTCTGCCACCAATGTTCCTTCCAACCTCTGTCTACCATAGATGCCAGTTATTGCTGTACTAAATTGCACAACTCCAGTTCCTAAGCCTTCCTAATCTCTGCCTCCTCCTCCTCCTCCTCCTCCTCCTCCTCCTCCTCCTCCTCCGCCTCCTCCTCCTCCTCCTCCTCCTCCTCCTCCTCCTCCTCCTCCTCCTCCTCTGCCGCCTCCTCCTCCTCCTCCTCCTCCTCCTCCTCCTCCTCCTCCTCCTCCTCCTCCTCCCCAAAGCTGCAACCCAAACAAGCATGTTTTTAAAAGTATGGGGTATAGGACATAACGAGAATCAGCTCTTATTCAATCTGAGTTGGCAGTTTGACATGCAAAGCAGTTGTGTTTCAATCTGAGTTTGCAATCCGACATTTGACGGCAACCCAATTCTACTTGATCTGCTCTGGGATGCAAGATTCGGTGTGAAATAAGATTCATCTAAGCAGCTAGGTTTTTCTTTCTTTTTTTACAGAGGTGGAGAGTTGGAACGTGAGCTCAGATCGAATTAATTACGTCGTCATATGCTTCTTTGTTTCATATGTGTCTTTTTGTATACCTCTCCTGTAGAAACTTTAAGAATGGAATTTTCTTTAGTGTGCCACTTGGCCACTTGTGCTTGTTAGTAGCTAATTGATTTTGGAGTTCATGCCTTGGGAGAAGACAGTATACGTGCTGCTCTGCTTCCTTATCTCTCTTTGCAGTAAAATACGGAAACTGCTTGTTAGAATACCAATTAGAGCCTTGGATTAAGGTGCAAATCAAAGGTACTACGTTGCCTTTCAAGGATGTGTCTGTATTGTGTTTATGCCTGTGTCTTTTTTGTGATTTTCTTGTTTTCTTATCAGTTGTAACACAATTCTATCTTCTGGGGTCTCCATTAATGCATACCCATGCTCAAACTGTCTTTGATCAACATTGTATATCTAAGTGTCTGGCTCTGGCCTCATCTGAGTACAAGAGACCAGTGAGTCACTGTAACCTGTTAAAGGTAAAGGTAAAGGTTCCCCCCGCACATTTGTGCAGTCATGTCTGACTCTAGGGGGCGGTGCTCATATCCGTTTCTTAGCCGAAGAGCCAGCATTGTCCGAAGACGCTTCCGCGGTCATGTGGCCGGCATGATGCAAACGGAACGCTGTTACCATCCCACCGAAGTGGTACCTATTAATCTACTTGCATTTGCATGCTTTCAAATTGCTAGGTTGGCAAGAGCTGGGGCGAGTGCGGGAGCTCACTCCGTCACGCGGGGCTAGGGATTCGAACCTCCGAACTTGCGATCTTCCGATCAACAAGCCTGGCGTCTTACCCACTGAGCCACCACAAGCTTTGTAGAAATAGAATAGTTGCTTGGATCATCTCCAGTTTGTTGGTGTTTTGGGGGGAGTTTTTCCACCACAACAGAATGGGATGAATGTAGCACAGCTGATAGGCCCTTTGGAGAATTAAAGACCTGTCAAATCTCAGTTGGATACCATCAAGGGTTTTACCACAATCAAGTTTTGAAATACACCCCTCTATATTTCTTTTACGGCAGAGACAGGGCAGAGCTCCTACCTTTCCATTTGCTTTTCTGAGGTGCCCCAGGCTCATGTTTTACTGCTTCTGATCACTGGGTTTCCTCACATGCCAGGAGGGCGAGCATAGTTATTTGGCAAGCTTAGGCCCTCCTGGAAGGAGCCCTTCATCCTTGGCCTTGGTGGGTCTTCCAGCTGGTCAAGGCAGAATGGAAAACACGGCCTCAGAAGAAGGACGACAGACTTGCCTTCTGGAATGCTGTAGCTTTGCTCCTACTTTCAGTGGGTTTTCTGGGGTGCCCAACTAGGTGGAAAACATAGTTCTTTTTGGAAAGGACACCCTCCCAATTTCCAGCACTAGCAATTTGTAGCATCTTCTAGCTTCACCCACCTATCACTGTGCCAAAAATAACTGTAATGTTACAGGCTTTATATTACTTGAGTGATGGCTGAGTGATGGAATGAAGTAGCCATAAGCCCCTAGTGCAGAAATGACCTGAAATACCAAAGGTTGCCCAAACAGGCTGGCATAATGAAGTACAGAGCCATAGAAATAGGCAGGGCAGAGAGAAAGAGACTGGCACTGAGAAAGTAGCCTTTATAGTCTTTGCCATTGCACCCCTCTTTTCAGAAGGTGGGACCCATAAGTGTGAACCTGGCACCCTTTACCCATTGTGAAGACATCTAACCCTGCACCAACTGTGCAGAATTTTAAAGTCAGGTCAGCCTTGAACTCATATTTAAAATGCTTAAATGTAAAAGGGTGGGGTGAGGCTGCCTCTGGACATTGGCACGTCCTTGAAAACCCCAGGGCGTGGCTCAGTTGGCCAGGCAGCAGGAACGCCGGCATGGATGCTTGTGAGTAAATCTGTCCGTGAATGAATGGATGCATGGGCCCATCTCTCAGGTTTCTGGAAAAAGCATGATCTGTGCCGAGCCTTGGGGAAGTGGGGAGGGAAGCATTGTTTTTCCCAAGACAGCAATTCTGGCTTAACTTTCTCACAGCTCCCAGTTGTCTGGGCAGGACCAGCATGGAAGAGGAGCAGTCCTTTAGCACCGGTGGTCACCTTCAAGAAGCTGGGAGTTGAGAAACTGAATGAAGCCCAAAGCAAGCTTACTCCTGTCACCCCAGAACAGTTCTGATACAGAGTTGAACAAGTTGATAGACCATATTGGACTGTTCCTGTCAATGTCCTTACAACATTCAACCTTCCCTTTCTCAGTGCTCTCCATGTAGGGAGCTGAAATTGCAACATTCTATGCAGTCTGTACAAAGCAGCCGAAAAGCCACCAAACCTTTAGAGCATTTCAGAAAGCTTTTCAGATACCTTGGAAACACCTGATTCAGTCCACTGCTTTGAAATGGATTCATTTGAATCGTGTCATATACAGAAAGGAACCAGACAAGGATGCCCTTTGTCTTGTCTGCTTTGTATTCTGGTATTGGAAGTTTTTAATAGAGACATTAGAAGAGATGAACAAATAAAGGGCTTAAAGATCAAACAAGAAGTTTTTAAGTTGAGGGCTTTTGCTGATGATTTAGTTTTGATTTTACAGGACCCATTGGATACTGCGGAACATCTGATGAAGAAACTGAAAGAGTTTGGGTCATTGGCGGGTCTGAAAGTAAATAAACAAAAAACAAAAATGTTAATTAAAAATATGACCATGTTGACTAAGAACTACTGATGGGTAAGATGGGTTTTAAGATTGAAAAAAAAGGTTAGATATTTGGGGGTGATCCTGTCAACTAAAAATAATATGTTGTTTAAAAATAATAATGTAAAAATTTGGAATGATGTGAAAAATGATTTGTTAAGATGGGGAAAATTACAACTGTCTTATGGGAAGAATATCTGTGATTAAGATTAATGTTTTGCCTAGGATGTTGTTTCTGTTTCAGACTTTACTGATTTTGACGACAGATTTACCATTTAAAGAATGGCAGAAAGATATTTCGAAATTTCTTTGGCAAGGCAAGAAACCAAGAATTAAATATAAATTGTTACAAGATGCTAAAGAACGAGGAGGTTTGGGTTTGCCTAATTTAAAACTATATTTTGATGCTTGTTGTTTGCTCTGGATGAAGGAATGGATTACTTTGGAGAACAAGAAACTATTATAGCTTGAAGGACATGAATTAAGATTCAAGTGGCATGCCTATTTGTGGTATGATAAAGTTAGAGCTAATAAGGATTTTAAAAATAATTTTGTTAGGAGTGCTATACTAAGGATCTGGAACAAATACAAGGTAAAATTGTCTCCTAATGTACTGTTGTGGTTGTCACCTCAAGAAGCATTGGTTAGAAGAGAAAATGTGGGAGGAATAAGTTGGTTAAAATATAAAGATTTGTTAAATTTTGAAGAAAGTGAACCAAATTTTAAAACAAGGGAAATGTTAGAGTTGGAAGGTTTTACATGTCATTGGTTTACCTATATGCAATTGTCAGAACACTTTAAAGTGGATAAAAAGAACTTTAAATTTGTTAATGAAATAACTAAGTTTGAAATGGAACTCTACATAAATGATGAACATGTTATTACTAAAATGTATAAAATGTTGTTACAGATGAATTTGGAAGATGAACAGGTTAAAGAATGCATGATCAAATGGGCTAAGAATTTTGGATATAATATTATGCTGGAGCAATGGGAAAATATGTGGAATAAACAATTGAAATTCACCTTAAATTATAACTTAAAAGAGAACTTTTATAAGATGATGTATCGTTGGTATCTAACCCCTGATAAACTGTATAAAAATGTATAATGGTGTAACTAATGTTTGTTGGAAGTGTTTACAGGGAGAAGGAACTTTTTATCATCTCTGGTGGATCTGTGAGAAAGCCAAAAAATTTTGGGATCAAATATGCATTATTAGGGGCGTGGTGGCTCAGTGGGTAAGATGCCAGGCTTGTCGATCGGAAGATCGCAAGTTCGGAGGTTCGAATCCCTAGCCCTGCGTGACGGAGTGAGCTCCCGCACTTGCCCCAGCTCTTGCCAACCTAGCAATTCGAAAGCATGCAAATGCAAGTAGATGAATAGGTACCACTTCGGTGGGTAGGTAACAGCGCTTTGCGTGCGTCATGCCGGCCACATGACCGTGGAAGCGTCTTCGGACAACGCTGGCTCTTTGGCTAACAAACGGAGATGAGCACCGACCCCTAGAGTCGGACACGACTGCACAAATGTGCGGGGGGAACCTTTACCTTTTTATGCATTATTATCCAAAAGGTTTTAAAAGTGAACATACAAAAAAAGCCGGAACTGTTCCTTTTGGGTTTGTTGGAGAAGGAGTTGGAGAAACAACATGGAGTTTTGCTTTTATATATGATCACAGCTGCAAGACTTTTATACTGTGAACTGCCCAGGGTCCTCCGTTGGAGGAGATGGGCGGTAATATAAATCTAATAAATAAATAAATAAATAAATAAATAAATAAATAAATAAATAAATAAACAAACAAACACATACATACATACATACATACATACATACATACGCACAGAGATGGAAAGATCCACAGATACCTATGGTTGAAGTTTGGATTGTTAAATTAATGGATCTGGCCCAGATGGCTAAATTGACAGCATTAATTAGAGAACATTCCGTTTCTGGATTTTTATCTGTTTGGCAACCACTTCTAGAGTACTTGCTTGTGGTAGAAAAAAATGATGTTCTGATTTTGGGTTTTAATGATTAATTGGTTTATTTTAATAGAAATAATGTTACTATGGTTTAATCATTGGTAAGAGATTATTTTTGTAAACTTATCTATATCTGTATTGGAGAAAGTCGGAAGTCACTTTTCCGTCTTTGTTTTCTGTCTATTTGCACTTTATAATTTTTTCTTTTTTCTTTAGTTCTATTTTCTTGCTTTTCTGTATTTTCTATTTTGTATTTTAGCTATACTCTGAAAATTAATAAAGTTTAAACCAAAAAAAAAAGGATTAATTTGGTGAATCTGTTTTGATGGGGTGATTCGATTGAAGCTTCATTGAATCAAATCCCCCATTCAAAGCTTTGCACAGCTCTGTTTAGTATTTATCTAACTGCAGGCTACTGCTAAGTTCACTAGGTAGAGAAATAAATCTTGAAGATGACTCCATGATCTGATCAGCTGCTAGCCTAGATGGTATTAGAAATCCTAAAGGGGCCATTTGGTCTTTGGGGCCCCAGTTTTTGCCCCACAAACCAGGGACTGAACCAAGGACTTAGTTCACAATTCTCCACTGCATTATAATCCTTCTGCTGTTATATTTCTTCATGATCCCAACTCTAAAGTAAGTTGATTAAAAATTACAGAATATAAAATGAATAGGGTCTTCATTTGATTCGATGCACAGACTTCATTCCCTAGTTGATAGACAAAAATATATAAACCGGCATGGTTTTGCCCAGAAAACTCTGTTTGCTCATTTTTCCTCCTCTGCAAAATTCTGAAAAGTTACACAAATGCCACTTTCTTTTGCAGTAGACATCCTAGTGAAGCCTTCAGAAGAGACAACTTACCAGCTGTTAAATCAAGGTGTTAAACAAAGAGATAACAAATACAGACAAATTATACTGTTACTGGATGCAAATTCAAGTAGCCCTGAAAACTAGAGATAATTCTGAGATAAGTTCAGAGAGATCTGAGAATCAGATATGAAAAACACTTAGTAATCAAAAGACAGCTTATCAATGAATTAGGAAAATCTAGTACTGGTTGAAATAAATCAAAGCTATAGAGCACAAGGCAAAAGGATCAGCTTTTATAAGGAAGTGGTGGCAGTTTTCAATATCACATTAATGTATTTCACTATCACAGTTTAATTTCTTATTTCTCTAAAAGACCCACCAGTAAAGAGCAAACTAAAACTCCACTCACTCACTTTGCAATTTCTGATGTTCTATGAAGACCTGAATAGAGATCATGTACTAAGGGCTTAGCTGTCCTTTTAAAGGCCATTAGTTAAGTAACATCAGCTCCAGTTTCTCAATCATATGACCTTACTGGAAATCTACAACGAATTCATCAGAGTGGATGGCAGATACAAAGAAAAGAGATTCCTTGTTTCTTGCAACTTGAGCAGAAGATAAAATTGGCATTTTAGGGAACAAGACACAAGAGCTCAAAAATGCATACTATTTTGACTATGCTAGAAGACTGACTAAGCTTAAATAATTTGCATACTTCATCTGCTTGAGCTTGGGCAAACTTCTTGTTAGGAATAAGATTCAATGCTCAGGTTCTCTTCAGTGTATTAATGGTCCCGCTGGACTTAAAGAAAGTAATAGCAGTAGCTCACTAGTGGCTCATTTACTCATTAAGACACCACCTGAGGGACCACTGCTCCAGTCATGAACCTACTCAGCCATTAAGGTCTGAAGGAAAAGTTGTCTGAAGGAAGTCCTCATCTTCTGGCATGTCAGATTTCTCCTGGATTGCTTGAAGACTATGGAATGCATTCCCTGGGGGCTGTTCTCCCACAGCATGTCTTTCACACATTCATTCAAACTGATGCAAAAATAAAGGATCTATTAAAGATGCTACAGATGAAGTTGGTACCAAATGAATCTAAGATGTTCTACTAGGTGTAGCATGTGCATTGTTTTAACTTTAACCTTTCCCATCATGCTGGGCAGGAAAGCGTGGCCAAGTTACCTGGTTCACATATGTATTTCTTCATATGATACAACAGATATTCTGCTTGTCTGAACCAACAAATTTGTATCTCCCTTTGGCCTCAGACTTAAATTACCTGCAGTCAAGCATATGTGCAGTGTAGTACCAGAACAAGTTTTCCAGGCTGAAATCCTACACTTAATTATCTGGGAATAAAATCTATTGAATCCAATGGGGTTCGTTTCTAAGTAAATCCAGACACAATAGCACTCTCTGTCTTCATTAAGAAGAAGCCCTGATTTTAGGCAGGAAAGCATTTTGGAAATTAAATATAAAAATCCAACCATGCTGTCATGAAGGATGTCCAACCTGTTGGAGGTTCCAGCAAATCAGCATGCCTCGTTAGCATGTGGATGAGTTCATTCCAGGATGCAATTCTCTATATTATATTATATCTCTATAATTCTGGAGGAAGCTGTTTGTTGTCCCTCCCACATTCCTCTCTTTCTTCCTCCTTCTACCATCTGGGAAGGAAGCATGCTGCTGCTGCTTCTTCCATCTAGGAGCCATGCCTGGGCCTAGAGTCAGGAGGTTCCCCCTTTCCACATGCAGCCTTTAGCAGCAATGAAGGCTAAGGGTCAATTCAGTTTAGGGAAAGAAAGAAGAACAAGAATCATTTTTTCTGAATGGATGTAACTGGAGAATGGATGTAACTGGACCAAATTAACAAGTAAGATTTTCTTTTGTGTTTACTTTTGAACCTACTTTGTCTAAGTGTGCAATTCTTTATGCTTGGGTGGGCTAAGTGTGTAAGATCAATAACCTATATTTCTCTAACATGCTCATCACGCTATTTTAGATAATACTCTTTTCTGTGTGCATCTTTTTGCTGCATTAAGCTCTGCTCCAGTCAGTGGTTCTAGCTATCCACTAATAGTTTCACAACCTTCCTTAATGATTTCACAAGGTGCTCCTCTCACATCCACCACAGAATAGTTTTGCAAGATCTGGCTTGGTTGCAACTGCTCCTTGGAGAAATGGGGGCTCACTCGAATAAGTAATTCTGCCATAAAGAATTGTGCAATTTGGTGTTCTTTCTGGAGTGCTTAAGGAACTCCAAGTGTTTTATAATCAGTAATGGGTAATTCTGTCAACACCCCACTGAGACATGTGTACCCTCATGCATGCACCTTTCCCCCACATCCACACCGTGTCACAATTATTTTCTTTAACAATAGTATCTCAACAGATACTATCAACAAAAACTGATTCATTCACAGAAGCCCTGTCTGTGACAACTCTGATTTAAATGGCACCGAACAGATTTATAAATCAGCTGTTACAATTTTGCTAGTTAGGGTTAGAATTAATAAAATAAGAATTAAGTGACTTAATTTAAGAAACTGAAGAATTTATTTATTTATTTATTTATTTATTCATTCAATTTATTCCCCGCCCATCTCCCATACAAGGGACTCTGGGCGGGTCACAACAATCAAAGTTAAAAACGATACAATAAAAGTCTAAAAAATACAATATAAATAGATAAAATACAACATGAAGGACATAGGGAACGTAGCATAGATAGTGTTGCTACGGGGCTAGCCAACCCCAGGAGGCACTACCGCCTCTATTGTCCCAGGCCAGGTGGCAGAGCCAGGTCTTAAGGGCCTTCCGAAAAGTCAGGAGGGAGGGGGCCAGTCTCACCTCCGGGGGCAAGATATTCCATAGGGCGGGTGCTATCGCAGAGAAGGCACGCCTTCTGGACCCCGCTAGATGGAACTCTCTTGTTGAGGGGGTCCAAAGCATGCCCTCTCTGCATGCACGGGTGGGGTGGGCCGACGTTATCGGGACGAGACGGTCCCTCAGGTACCCTGGTCCTATGCCATGTAGGGCTTTAAAGGTGATCACCAACACCTTGAATTGGACCCGGAAGCAAACTGGCAGCCAATGCAGCTCGCGAAGCAGAGGTGTTACATGGGCCGATCTCCTGGCCCCCGTAACTGCTCGCGCCGCCGCATTCTGCACCAGCTGAAGCTTCCGGATACTCTTCAAGGGTAGCCCCATGTAGAGCGCATTACAATAGTCTATACGGGAGATGACAAGGGCGTGAGTGACTGTTCGGAGGGCCTCCTGATCCAGGAAAGGGCGCAACTGGCGCACAACTCGGAGCTGTGCAAAGGCCCTCCTGGCCACGACTGCCACCTGCTCTTCGAGCAGGAGTCGTGAGTCCAGGAGGACCCCCAGATTCCGCACTGGATCTGAGTGGGGTAGTGCAACTCCACCCAGAACCAAAGATGACAACTTCCCGGATCCAGGGGGGCCGTCAATCCACAGCCACTCCGTCTTACCAGGGTTCAGTTGAAGCCTGTTGTTCCCCATCCAGGCCCCCACAGCCTCCAGGCACTGAGATAAGGCATTGACCGAATCACTTACTTCACCCGGGATGGAGATGTATAACTGGGTATCATCGGCATATTGGTGATACCTCATCCTGTGGTGACGGATGATCTCGCCCAGCGGCTTGATGTAGATGTTGAATAGGAGAGGAGAGAGAACCAACCCCTGAGGCACCCCACAAGTCAGGGGTCTCGGGTCAGCTCTCTCCTCCCCTATCAACACCGACTGGAAACGGCCCTGGAGGAAGGAGGCGAACCAGCGCAAAACCACGCTGCCCACCCCCAACTCGAGCCGTCCCAAAAGTATACCGTGGTCGACGGTATCAAAAGCCGCTGAGAGATCTAAGAGAGCAAGGATGGACGCACTCCCTCCATCCCGCTCTCACCAGAGATCATCCATAAGCGTGACCAATGCGGTCTCTGTCCCATATCCCGGCCTGAAACCTGACTGAAAGGGGTCCAGATAATCTGTTTCCTCCAGAATCCTCTGGAGTTGCAACGCCACCGCCTTCTCAACCACCTTTCCCAAAAAGGGAAGGTGGGAGACTGGGCGAAAGGCAGCTGGGAACACCCCCTCACTCAAGGATGAATTTATAATCGCCTGGACCCAGCCACATGTCACCTCACTAGCTGATTTAACCATCCAGGAGGGACATGGGTCAAGTTGGCATGTGGTGGCATTTACAATCCGGAGGATCCTGTCTACTTCATCAGGCCCAACAGGATCAAACTGCTCCCAGATAACATGGCAAGTACGGGCCTCTGGAATCTCCCCAGATCTTATCCCACGCTTGGAGTCCAACTTGGAATGAATCTGAGCGATTTTGTCCTGCAGATGCTCAGAAAACTCTTCCGATCGGCCCTGTAAATGGGTCTCCCCTTGCTCCTGACCCAAAAGCGATCTTGTAATCTTAAACAGGGCCGTCGGGCGGCATTCTGCGGACGCAATAAGAGTGGAGAAATATTCACGTTTCGCCGCTCTTACCGCCACAAGGTAGGCCTTAACTGCGACTCTAGATTGTGTTCGGTCAGATTCAGTCTTCGTCTTTCTCCAGCGGCGCTCTAGACGTCTCTTAACCCACTTCAAAGCCCTCAGCTCATCCATAAACCACGGCGAGTGATGGGCCGAACAGGGCCAGAGAGGTCACACAGGCGCGATCTTGTCCAGAGCCCTGGCCACTTCTCTATTCCAGGCTGCGGCCAGGACCTCCACTGGACTGTGAAGCAAGTCCTCGGGAATAACCCCCAGCTCCTTCTGAAACCTCACTGGGTCCATCAGTCGCCGAGGGCAGACCAATCGAGTAGGTCCCGCCTCCCTGCAGAGTGGGGCAGCAGAGGAGAGTCTCAGGGTCACCAGGGCGTGGTCTGACCATGACAATGGGGAAAGATGTAACTCTCCCCTCAGATCACATTGCCACTGCTTGGACAAGAAAACTAAGTCCGGGGTGAGACCACTGTCACGAGTCGGGTCACGAATAATCTGAGACAGGCCCATAGCTGCCATGGTAGCCATGAACTCCCGGGCTGCCTCCGAGGACCGCCCCAGGGATGGCAGATTGAAGTCCCCCAGAACCATAAGTCTGGGGAACTCCACCGCCAACCCCGAGACAGCCTCGAGCAGCTCAGGCAGGGAGGTCGCTACGCAGCAGGGAGGCTGGTACAGCAGCAACACTCCCAACTGTTCTCGTGAACCCAACTTGAAAAACAGGGTCTCACACCCGGTCACTTGTGGAGCAGCGCCCCTGAAGGCCAGAAGGGACTCTCGGATGACAACTGCCACCCCTCCTCCCCTACCCCGGTGTCTCGGCTGATGCCACACCCGAAACCCAGCTGGCCACATTTCCGAGAGGGCTACTCCCCCCTCTGGGCCCAGCCAGGTCTCGGTAATACACACCAGGTCAGCCCCCTCCTCTGTGATTAAATCACTTATAAGGGGGGCCTTGTTATTCACCGACCTGGCGTTCAGCAGCTACAGTCGGAGACCGGAGCCCACGAGGATCTGCTTACCAGGGCCTGGGTATGAACACGGGGGGCCGGAACGCGCCACCGGTAACAAACACCGGGGGCGCCTTCCCCGATAATGGCTCGCCCTCCGGTTCCCGTCATACCGTCCCCTGCCCGTCACCACCTGAATCAAATGGCCTGCAAAGAATGCCTTTGCATTGTTTCCAAAAAGCACAGCCAAATACTCTGGATATTCAAATAGGGCTTCTGCGGAAAGCATGACAATCCTTTCTTAAAAAATAAATTTCTGCTTCTCTTGTAACCAAAAGTTTACCTTCATGGCAAGAATAGCTCTATACAGTAAGGAACTCATGGTTCAGACCCAAGAAACCTGTGACATTGCTTTCTAAATCTCTGATGGTTTACCAACCTCCAAGCAAATGGAGAGGCAACATGATTTGATGGATGAAATTGGAAGGCATTATCTCACAATGTATGGCTCCACGTCTCAACATTAACCTTTCAGTTATCTGCAGTTTCAATAGAAGCCTGGTTTTCTGATAGATATCATGTCCAGCTTGGAGAAAATAAGGATTTCGTTGCAAATTAGACCTTATGGATTAACTAAGAGCTCCCCTATCTCTTGCAGAACTGGAACCTGATTTTTTTAACCTTCCGGGCCAAATATATTATCTCCCCCTTTTGGGGGAGATGGGCGGTGATAGAAATGTGAATGATAAATAAAATAAATAAATTAGCTTGTTTATGTAATGCCAGATTTTGACTTCATGCAGTGACCCCAAATTGACCCCAAAGTAGTTGAATGATCCTCCTGGGGGTGAAGTTCCAGAACTTACATATTAACAAGACATTTAGCTCAGCACCCCTGAGTGATCTGAATAGATACCTGTGGGTGGTTCATGTTTTCATCATGGAAAACCAAGTAATATTAAAGCAATTATATGAGAGTGAAAAATAAGCTTTCTGGAATAGGAATAGGAAGAAAATGTAATAAAATGTGCTGATATTTATAGCAATAGATCGACCTGGATTGCAGCTGAGACACACTATCATAATGTGGTTTGTTTGGCATTTTGGGTGAACCTAGTCACTGTGGTAGATGGGCAACTTTTAGTCAGCAACCCTTTTATGTGTGCGCATATGTCTTTGTCTCTACTACATAGCTTTCCAAACTGTGTGTCGGGACACGTTAGTGTGTCAGCTACAGTGTCTGGGTGTGTCGCGGCTGCTGCTGCCTCCGAGCCCTGCCAGGATTCCGCGCAGGTCCTAGTGCCTGCCTTGTGCCCTGCTGCCTCCAAACCTGCTGTGATTCCGCACAGGTCCTAGTGCCTGCCTTGTGCCCTGCTGCCTCCAAACCTGCTGTGATTCCGTGCAGGTCCCAGTGCCTGCCTTGTGCCCTGCTGTAAGAGTGTGTCGCGAAATGATGCATGTCTAAAAAGTGTGTCACCAACATGAAAAGTTTGGAAAGCTCTGCTCTACTACCACCCAAAACACACCACCCCAATTCACTTAAAAAAAGTGATTTTCAATGGCTTTATTTTCACTTTTTTTGTTGGAAGGGGAGAAATTAAGCTCTGAGGCAGGCCCATTAATGAGCTAATGAAGGTTTATTTAATACATTGTGGTTGGGTTCATAACTGTGGATCCAGGGTATGAATAATAAGTACTTGCTCACCTATGGTGATTAGATGTTTTCTCCAGACCATAAGGAAGTGAAGACTTTGCAAAGGGGAAATACACGGTCCTTTTATTTTTGTGTTCATATGGTTAATGCATGAGCCACTAAGGCAGAGGTGTATAAACAGAGAGGCTCGTAAAAATGTTATGGACTATAAAATGGTGTCTATTTAATGGTAGAATTAGGTAATTCAACTCTGACCCAGCAGAAGAAGATCTTCAATAGGATTTGAATAGGGCTAACCTCCATGGGAACAATTAGTACTCTGAAATTAGACTCAATCTGCATTCACATTACTATTAAATCTATCATAATCCAGGAAATAGGTTTAACAAAAACCAAAAAAGTCACATTTGCCAACAAAGTATTCTTTCTCCTTCTCATGTCTTATAACTCTGATTGACAATGATCTGTTACGGTGATAGTATAATTTACACATCTTTTTTTTGGCAAAATCAACAACTTTAAAGGCACCAGCCTGAAACTTAAGGAGCTCACAGATAAAGGAGTAGGTTCTGCAGGTAAGTGAACATGAGCAAAACTACAGGGACATTGTTCTAAAGGGGAAGCATTCTGCCTTCCTTGATCCGGTTGTGAAATTGAAGAGGTTTTATGGCTACGATATGGTGAAGAATGACAAATGGGGTGTGCATCAGAGGATGGGCAATAGAATTAAAAGAATTAGGAGCTAAATGATGAATAATTACACAGTTCTCTGCCTATATTTATTAGAGACTTTTCCCAAAATCATGGTGACAGTTTAATGGGTTTCTCCATTTCAAAACAAGGACTGTACAGTAAGGATTATCCTTGTTATTGCTCTAAGAATGTTGAATATCCTCTTTTTGCAGTGATGCTAAGAGCTTTAGAAAAATAAGTTTATGGTAACATGCACGCAGCCTTTTCAATATTGGTGCCAGCAGTTGGCATTCTTATATACAGTAGTTATAGCATCTTGGGATGGCCTTTTGGCCCTCACTCAGAATGTAAGGTCGCCAGATCTGTGAGACATTATTTTAAATGTCCTAATGGTGTCCTCAATTTTGGGGCGTGGTGGCTCAGCGGGTAAGACACCATGCTTGTCGATCGGAAGATCCCAAGTTCGGAGGTTCGAATCCCTAGTCCTGCGTGACGGAGTGAGCTCCCGCACTCACCCCAGCTCTTGCCAACCTAGCAATTCGAAAGCATGCAAATGCAAGTAGATAAATAGGTACCACTTAGGTGGGAAGGTAACAGCGTTCTGCGCACGTCATGCGGCCACATGACCGTGGAAGTGTCTTTGGACAACGCTGGCTCTTTGACTAACATATGGAGATGAGCACCGGCCCCTAGAGTCGGACACAACTGCACAAATGTGCAGGGGGAACCTTTACCTTTACTATGGCACTATGGGAATTTTATTTTAGATGAACTACTTTTTGGTATCTCTGGAGTCTTGATTTGGCTTTCTGCAAGGAACATGGACAATGGTGTTCCTAAGGAAAGTTCAGAATTTAACGGAGAGTAAATTATGTCAGGAGAAAAATACCAAAAATGTTCTTATACATTGTGTTTTGCTTGGTTTTACCGTGCATCCTGAACTTGATTGTGCACCCATATTATGGGTGCAGAAACAATCAATCATAGACTTATTTATTTTGCAAGAATGTAAATAATTTGGTACTAACGTGCTAAAGTATGCTAAATATTTGATTTGATTATGTGCCATCCAGTTGGTGTCGAATGTTAGTGACCACATAGATAGATTTTCTCCATGACAATCTTTCAGGTTGTCTAATGATGCCTCCATCACCACTGTAACTGAGATCCATCCACCTTGCTGCTGGTCATCCTCTTCTTCTCTTTCCTTCCACCTTTCCCAGCATTACAGCCTTTTCCAGAGAGCTAGGTCTTCACATAAGGTGTCCAAAGTAGGATAATTTGAGCCTGGTCATTTGTGCCTCGAGTGAGAACTCTGGGTTGATTTGGTCAATGATCCATTTGTTTGTTTTCTTAGCTGTTGTCATGGGTTAGGGTAAGAAACAATGCTGAGCCTGGAATGAAGCTCTAGATCTTTATTGTTCTACCTTACACAGAATCTTGCCAAACTAAGTCATGCTAACCAGTTCTCTGGGGAAAAACCTCTGGCGCTCTAAGGCGGATCTGGCCTGACTTTCTTGGACGGGCGGTCAAGGTCCTCAACGCTGTGAATGCGTTTATCTCCCTGGAAAGCACCCCTCCTCCTTCGCCCGCGATCTCCATAACATCTGTCCAGGGTATTCTCAGGAGTCTTCTCCAACACTAAAGTTCAAAAGCATCAATACTCTTTCTATTCTGCTTCTTCAAAGTCCAACTTTCGCTTCCATAGGGTGTCACAGGGAATACCATGGCTTGCACAATTCTGATCTTTGTGGATATAGACACATCACAGTATTTGAACATCTTTTCCAAGGCCTTCACGGCTGTTCTACTAAGTCCTAGTCTGCGGTGTATTTCTGGACTGCTTGTTCCTTTACCATTGATAGTTGATCCTAAAAGGCAAAAGCTATCCACCACTTTGATATCTTCAGTACCTATTCTAAATACTAAATATGCTAAAGTATAAAACTATATATCATTTGATTATTGTGAATGCATATTTTCACATTTGGTTTTCTGCAAGATGGTTAAAAATGTTATGAAAGTGCAAAAAGGTTGGCATACCTAGGAAAAACAGGAGAAAAAAGTTTGGCTTGAAGGGTATATTTTGAAACACATTAAAAATGTAGATACTATGGAAATAAAATCCATTATCAGGCTGGGTGTGTTGAAAAGCATTATGGAACTAGAAGTTGTTAATGCAATCTGTCCAAATTAAGAAAGCTTCATTTAGACCGTAGTATTTTTTTGCTCCTCTGTGTTGAGGAAGAGGAAGCTACAGAAGAGAACAGAGCAAATCCATGTGGCTACTTTGCTTCACTCTTACAAGCAAAGGACTTTTGTGTTGCTTTACAAAACAGTTCACTCCAATGTTTTTGAAGCAGCATCCCCACAGAGAACTGGCTTGGCAAGATTTTTTTTTTTTCACTTTCAAAAATTTAAACTGTGCTGGCCAGTTCTCTCCGGAATATCAGAATTTGACAGTAAAACAGAGTGGATTGTAAATCTTATTTTTTTTTTGTTATAAATAAATCAGCATGTTCAATTGTTGCTTGAGCTGTCGAGCAAAGAAGAGCCCTTGGCAGTTCCAAGAAGTCTTGAATAATGCATATGGTATAAGAAAACAAATATTTAGAAATTCTCCAGAGTCTACTACTTTTTAATAGGAATCTGTCTCTATTTCTTATTAAAATATCTTAATTGGAAATAATGCTTATTCCCTTGTTTACTTTTTCTGATCCATAAAATGGTTGTAGGTAATTTTTGGAAGCCACGGTGGTATGGAAGATATTACTTAAATAACAGTGTTAATTGAAAATGACACCCTGGTAAATACAAATACAACATTTCTATTTTCCCATATGACAAAGTTGAATGAAGAGAAAGATTTGCTTTGTTTGAAAATCTCCACACTAGGGAGTAAGATTCTACCAAATGTAACTGAAAGATGCATATTAAAAGTAGTGCATTGGACACAACAGATCAGATTAAGTCAAGTCAAGTCTCCAAGTCACAGAAGATTCACACTTTGGCCTTTGGGCCCCTTCAGGCATTTCATTTGTTCCAGCCAATTGGTTCTCATGCCTCAAGTGACTTTTTAAATGAACATTTGTGACACCTTCAAATCAGGACCCACTGTGGCCCTATTGACAAAGTCCAATATTCTGTCCATCAGAATAAACAGTGGTGAGCCATGCAAGGTAATGAGGACAAAATAAGAAAAAAGAAAGAAACTAATGCTGAGAAGAACCAAATTAATACAAAATATCCAGGCTGTGCCTAAGAAAACACATCAATGTCTCTGCCAGAGCTGATCTAGAGTTGAGCATGGGTCACGAGCGTGATTACCACTGCTGTTTAGTATGTCAGAGTAGAAATGCAGCTCAGAACTACAGTCTGGGAATCTGTGCTTAAAATTCAGTAAAGAGCTGTTAGAGAACCATCCTCTGCTCTACAATATGCTTGTGTCTTTACTTGTCTACTGCTGGGTTCCTGTTTAGGGGATGTACTTGCAAGTACTGTAAATATCATCAGCAAACCTTTCCCCAAGCTACGCTCTGATTTCAGCGAGCAGCCAGGCATCCATGGGCAAATCATGATTTCCTGCAACAGGGAGGCTTTGTATACAGCATCAGTTGAACTTGGACAGTATTGATATCTAGAAACAGACATATTACTTGTAAGTTGAATACAATAGGAGAGAATGAAGGCTATTGTGCACTCTCTCCTTCACCTCCTCATTCATAGTAAATATATTAGCAATTGAGATGAGTTTGGCTTTGTCTGCTGGATTCAGTGGACTTGATCTCAGATAGCCATATAGAAAGCAGAACAATCTGAGGAAAGTTTATAAACAGTGCTGGGCTGCATGGAGGTATTTCCCACCCATTGTTCTGCACAGACACATTGAAATGGATGGAACAGAATGTAACAAAACCTGCAGAAGTTTACTTTAGGACTATCAGCTTCATACACCACTAGGTAAAGGTAAAGGTTCCCCCCGCACAGTTGTGCAGTCGTGTCTGACTCTAGGGGCTGGTGCTCATCTCCGTTTGTTAGCAGAAGAGCCAGCGTTGTCCGAAGATGCTTCCACGGTCATGTGGCTGGCATGACATGCGCAGAACGCTGTTACCTACCCACCGAAGTGGTACCTATTAATCTACTTGCATTTGCATGCTTTCGAATTGCTAGGTTGGCAAGAGCTGGGGAGCTCACTCCGTCACGCAGGGCTAGGGATTCGAACCTCCAAACTTGCGATCTTCCGATCGACAAGCCTGGTGTCTTACCCGCTGAGCCACCACATCCCCTATTCAGACACCACTAGATAGCAGCAAAGAGATACAGAACATTCTAACCCTTTCCTGCCATCTTGTGGTTCTCTGGGTTTGGCAGCCCAGATTTGGTATCTTGCTTTCCATGAGTGATGAGTTACAGATGATGATGATGATGATGATGATGATGATGATTTTTACAGTCTGTTATGTTATATCCATGCAGTTTTCTTGGCAATGTTTTCAGGAACAGTTTTCCTTTGCCTTCTTCCTAGGGCTGAGACAGAATAACTGGGCCAAAGTCACCCAGCTGGCTTTATGCCAGAGGCAGAACTAGAAGTTTCAGTCTCCTGGTTTCTAGCCCAGTGTCTTTAACCACTACACCAAACTGGCTCTCATAACTTAGATTAAGACAAAAATCAATACATCTAAATCAATATAATACAAAATCCCACTATAAAACTCTGGGAATAGCTGCAATCCAGCCCCCATTCGTAGTGGGCAAGCACCTCATTCAGCTCCCAGGGCTTGTTTGAACAGCTGATTCTTTACAGACCTCCTACAGGCTGACAGAAAAGGCATCGTTCGAATGTCTGGGGAGATGCTGTTCCAAAGGAAGGGGTAGGAATCAAGGAAGTGTGCTTCTGCAGTCCCTGGAGATGATACTCCCTGGGCAAGGGGATGTGGAGCGAAGATGCCCTCTATGACCTTACCAGGCAGGAACATGGCACTAAGTTCTAGGCAAGCAGGGGACCTTTCGCTCTACCACTTCTTGAGTAAGGACAAAAATATTACTCTGAAGTTAGGAAGGGAGGATATATAATGGGCAGCAGCCTTCCTCCCTTTTTTTAAAGGAAACTGACACACCCATCTGGTCTGTTTTTATGACATCCTTGTATATCTACAATAGCCTCTCCTCCTCTTGATGCCTTCCAAATGAAGAAGGACTGAACACCTCAGAAATTGAAGCCAAGAAGTTCTCTGCTGGACAAGACTGCCTACAGCCTAACATTAAGTGAACTTTCAGAGACATCTGGGTGCTAGTCAGTACTGATATCAATACGTACATAAACATGCACACATACACTGCCATACACACAAACACATACACATGCATATATGAAGTTTCTTTAGCTCGGTGTGCATGCGTGTATGTATGGAGACAGGGGAGACAACGATTTCATTGTTTAAGCACTGATGCAATGTAGGAAACTAACTAAACAGGTAAATCATGCAAGCTACACAGGTCTGCTCCTATCACAAAGGATTTTCTGTCTCTTTCCTTCTTACAATGTCAACTTTATCTCTCCTTCCGGCCATGTCTCATAAATCCCTGCCCATTTATGCTTTGATGTAGCAACAAAAGCCTGGCCCTTATTTATTTTTTATTATCGTTGTGCTACCTGACCCCCTATGTACAGCCTGAGTGGGATTCACCATTATTTATTTACTGTCATCTGGGTTCTGTTCCTCCCCAGCAGCAGCAGATGACTTAGCATAATTCAGAAGGAAAAAAGAAAAGAAAACAAAAACAGAAATCAAACTTCCAAAAGACCTCAAATCTTTCCTCACCCAATCCCCAGCGATTGCTACCCCAGGAGATGCCATATTTCTACAGCACCATCAATTTAGGGAGAATAAATCAACCCAACCAAGATAATAATTATGATGAGGCTTTACAAATAGCTGAGGAAAGAAGGAAAGCAAAAGGCAAGGGAGAAAGGGAAAGATATAACCAACTGAATGCAGATTTCCAGAGAATAGCAAGGAGAGATAAGGTGGCCTTCTTAAATGAACAATGCAAAGAAATCGAGGAAAACAATAGAATGGGGAAGACTAGAGATCTTTTCAAGAAAATCGGAGATATCAAGGGAAGGTTTTGTGCAAAGATGGGCATGATAAAGGACAAAAAAGGCAGGGACCTAACAGAAGCAGAAGAGATTAAGAAGAGGTGGCAAGAATACACAGAAGAACTATACAAGAAAGATCTTAATATCCCTGATCAATACGATGGTGTGGTCACTGACCTTGAGCCGGACATCCTAGAGAGTGAAGTCAAGTGGGCCTTAGGAAGCATTACTAACAACAAAGCTAGCGGAGAAGACAGTATCCCAGCTGAGCTATTTAAAATCCTAAAAGATGATGCTGTTAAAGTGCTGCACTCAATATGCCAACAAATTTGGAAAACTCAACAGTGGCCACAGGATTGGAAAAGGCCAGTTTACGTTCCAATTCCAAAGAAGGGCAATGCCAAAGAATGTTCAAACTACCGTACAATTGCGCTCATTTCACATGCTAGCAAGGTTATGCTCAAAATCCTACAAGCTAGGTCTTAAAGAGATGGGAGTACCAGACCACCTTACCTGTGTCCTGAGAAACCTGTATGCGGGTCAAGAAGCAACAGCTAGAACCGGACATGGAACAACCGACTGGTTCAAAATTGGGAAAGGAGTACGACAAGGCTGTATATATATCACCCTGCTTATTAAATTTATATGCAGAGTACATCATGAGAAATGCCGGGCTGGATGAATCACAAGCCGGAGTTAAGATTGCCGGGAGAAATATCAACAACCTCAGATATGCAGACGATACCACCCTAATGGCGGAAAGTGAAGAGGAACTAAAGAGCCTCTTGATGAGGGTGAAAGAGGAGAGTGCAAAAGCTGGCTTGAAACTCAACATTAAAAAAACTCAGATCATGGCATCTGGTCCCATCACTTCCTGGCAAATAGAAGGGGAAGAAATGGAAGCAGTGACAGATTTTATTTTCTTGGGCTCCAAGATCACCGCAGATGGTGACTGCAGCCATGAAATTAAAAGATGCTTGCTCCTTGGGAGGAAAGCTATGGCAAACCTAGACAGCATATTAAAAAGCAGAGACATCACCTTGCCGACAAAGGTCCGTATAGTTAAAGCTATGGTTTTTCCAGTAGTAATGTATGGCTGTGAGAGTTGGACCATAAGAAAAGCTGAGCGCCGAAGAATTGATGCTTTCGAACTGTGGTGCTGGAGAAGACTCTTGAGAGTCCCTTGGACTGCAAGGAGGTCAAACCAGTTGATCCTAAAGGAAATCAACCCTGACTGCTCATTGGAAGGACAGATGCTGAAGCTGAAGCTCAAATACTTTGGCCACCTCATGCGAAGAGAGGACTCACTGGAAAAGACCCTGATGCTGGGAAAGACTGAAGGCAAAAGGAGAAGGGGACGGCAGAGGATGAGATGGTTAGATAGCATCACCGATGTAATGAACATGAATTTGAGTAAACTCTGGGAGACAGTGGAGGACAGGAAGGCCTGGCGTGCTATGGTCCATGAGGTCACGAAGAGTCAGACACGACTAAATGACTGAACAACAACAAATGACGATGATATTATTTAATATGCTGTGTGTTTGTGTGTGTGCACGCCTTTGAGTCAGTGTTGACTCCTGGTGACTGCCTGGACAAGTCCCTGCAGTTTTCTTGCCAAGGTTTTTCAGAAGTGGTTTATTTATTTACTTATTTATTTATCATATTTCTTCACCGCCCATTTCGTATAGCAACGACTCTGGGCTATTGCCTCCTTCCTGGGGCTGAGAGAAAGTGACTGGCCCAAGATGACCCAGCTGGCTTTGTGCCTAAGGTGGGACTAGAAATCACGGTCTCCCAGTCTCTAGCCTGGTGCCTTTATCCACTACATCAAACTGGCTTTAATATGCATTATTAGCCCTAGGAAACCCAGTTCTCTAGAAGGATACCTGGCTATTTTCAAGGCATAAATAAATTGTGTATTTCAAAAGGGCATCGTCCCTGTACACAAACTCATCACTTGATTGATTACAGGTAGTCCTTGTTTAGTGACCACAATTGGAACTGGCAACTCCGTCAAAACATCATGTGACCGTGATGGACTTACGACCTCACTTCCCATTTGGTCGTTAAGCGAGACAACACGTGGCCTCGACTTGTGATTTTACTGCCGGCTTGTCCATTGACTCTGCTTGTTGGAAGCCAGCTGTGAAGCATGCAAATGGCAAGCATAGGATTGAGGGACACTGCGATGGTCATAAACGCCTGCTGGTTGTGAAGCACCCAAATCTCGATCACATGACCATGGGATGCTGTGACAGTTGTAAGTGCGAGGACCCATTGTAGTTACTTTTTCAGCTCTGTCGTAACTTTGAGCGGTCGCTAAACCATTAAGCGAGGTCTACTTTATAGATAGCATCACTGATGTAATGAACATGAATTTGAGTAAACTCCGGGAGACAGTGGAGGACAGGAAGGCCTGGCGTGCTATGGTCCATGAGGTCACGAAGAGTCGGACACGACTAAACGACTGAACAACAACAACTTTATAGGATACCTCTGTTATTTTAAAATAAATGGATGGATAGATGAAGAAACAAACTAACAAACAAACCAGAGAAGGTGACATTTTTTTCATGAATTTATTTACTACTCTTGAATATACGTATATGCAAATGGAATCATTCATAGGCGCCATACATTTTTATGCCCACAGCAATCCCAGGTGAGAGGTAAGGGTGGGAGTCGTCGTAAAGTCTCCGGGTTGATAGGGTTGGTTTCGGCTTGTCAGTTCTAGGTAGCCCCACAGCACACGTGTCTTCATTCTCATTAAATAAAAGAAAATTCACACACAACCAAGAGTGCTTCTTCACAGGATGCAGCGTGCCAGGCTCCGTGTTTATCTGCTGCCACACATGTCTTGGTTCCATCAGCATTATCTGGTTCTCCCTCAGCCCAGTTGGCGAACTTCGCTGAACCATGGACGACAAGATAGGCTGTTTTGTCATGCCTCTCCAGGACACTTGCAAAGGCCTTATTCTCATTTTCTTGTTGAGGAGAAGGAATATGGCCACCGGCTTGGGTACACGTCAGGTTGAGAGTTTCAAACTTCCCTTCATGCTTGTTAGTCACGTACAATCTTTCACTGCCACTTGCAAAAGACCGAGCTAGAAATGCAATAAACAAGCAAATGTTGGTTTGACAGTACAAAATGCTCTATGGACCAGGTTGCTTTTGCCTGAAAATTTGTTCTCCCCTCCCTAGATATAGGGCAGCAAGCAGATTTTACAAGAGGAGAAAGCAAGAAAGACGTGATTTAGTACTTTGTTCTGAAAGGAAGCAAAGAGAGAGAAAAATCAAGGAATTGCAAATGGGCCAAACAGCATACACCATTTCACTTTTTTAAAAATGCCAAAATCTGGTCCTTTATTATTTGGAGAAAAGCACAGTTCTGGACATCCAACCAAGCTGTCTTGCTTCCGATCTGAAATAGGACCTCCCTCTAGTTCTCTGTTGAAAATACCCATCTTCCCAGGAGTGCCATTTAATATAAATAGTGTGCCTGTGGGCAAAGAGCTAAGAGGGAAGCTAGCTGGCATTGCTTCAAAAGAAAAGTGGTTTGCTTAAGCAAGCTCTTTCAAATGCATCCTATCCCAGGTAATGTGTCCTAAAACAGTAGGAGACTCTGCAACAGCACTTGTCAAACTTCAGAATATATCTGGGAAGAAAACATGAAGCGGTCTAAGTAAAAAAGAAGAATCTGTACATGTTTCAACATCTCTTTGAATAGGAAAGGTGGTGGAAACTTGGAAAAAGGGACTATTGGCAGTGTTCTGAAATCATAGGCTGGACACATTCTGAAAATTGTGTTTTGGACTGGGTGCAAATATAGAATTTCTCTTCTATTCCTGAAAGGATCCTGACTTTTTTCAGACTTTTGCAGAGTCTGGAAAAAGTGCCCTGATTTAAGGAATGCACTCAGTCAGACTCTTGAAGGGGTGGCATCTTTTTACAGGGAAATGGAAAAATCAGGGATCTTTAATGGATAGCATTTGTTCCAAATGATTAATACTATTTCATTTCCTATACTCCTGAAAAAAGATACAGTTCCCTCAAGAGGAGCAATCAACTTGCATCAGGGTTCTCCAGCTCTGTTCTTAGGAAATGTGGGGATCATCTCAGTAAGGTAATGGAGATTCTTCAGACAGAAACTCAGTAATAATTGGCAAAGTACCCCCTCCCCCAAAAATAGTTGAAATAGGGCCACCAAATTTAGACTTCAGAACTTCAGATGTCTACCATATGGCATCCAACAGATACAGAAAACGGTAGCCCTTTCCTGCCTCTTGTGATCTTGTGAAAAATTTCCTGCCTCTTGTGATCTTGTGAAAAATTGTGAATTTTTGCAGCCCAGATCTTGTATCCTTACTTTGACTAATACTCAGCATGAGTAAGTTTCTCACTGTTGGAGCATCTAAATGAATGAAAATCAGTTCAGGAGATCCATACAGTTTTTTGGCCATTCTCTACTAGTTGGGAAAAGAACATGAAAACAGATATTTCATCAGGCGTCTAGAGGTTACAGGCAGAGGTACAAACTGAAAAACTGTCCTAAGAGAGGATTCATATATTTTCATTCAATAGGGCAAAACACAACCCAGCAACAAGCAATAATGGAAGTCCAGGAGGGAGGGAGAATTAAATGGTGGCCTCAACCACATGATCAAAGCCCCAAATTTTTCTACATATGTGGCATGTGTGACAGGCATGAAAAGGATTGGAAAGTCCCAGCAACCATCTTGACTTTTTTGACCCATGCCCCTATAGACACTCTGGTAAGGCAGCTAGAATTCAACACGTAATTTGGAGGAAAAGCCAGATTTTCAAGTATCTTACCTTTATGGACTGTATAGAAGGCATTCGACAACTCTTTTAGTTCTTTATTAAGTTTGTTTACATCTTCAGCCACAGAATTCAGTACTAGAAAGGAAAACAGCATCACTTTAATGGAGTCACAGAAGGCAAGCCAAGCTAAACTGAACTGCTTCTAATTGGTTGGCATTAAAACAGTCAACATCTATTCTTTCTTGAACTTGCCTACTTTATCTTCAGTTGAATCCTTGGCATCTCAACTCAATATATATCGGTCTTCAGAAGAATGCATGAAACGTCTTGGGGATGGGGGATTAGATTATTGCCTCACCCTCAAGCCTACCTGAATCTTACCCTCTGTGAACAAGAAGGAAGTTGGCAAGCCTGCTTTCCTGACTATCCCATTTCAGGTGTGAATTCACACCTCTGAAGGCTCTTCCAAAGAATAGGCATCCTTGCATTACAAGTCTAGCTTCAGCTCTGATAGGCTTAATTCTATGGTTACAATTTGTTTGTTGGTTTGGATTTAGGGAGTAAAAGATCTCAGAAGAGCACTTTTACCAACTGTGCCTTCCAGGAGCTTTTCTGAATTCAGATAACAGGAATTGCACCCCCCTCATTCCCACTTCTGCCCAGGTGCTTAGACCCCTCCCCATTGTCATATATAGGGTTAGGATTATTACATTTTCCTTCAGGATCTGTTTCATGTCCATTGGCCAGAGATGTTCCCAAAAGAAGAAGACTGGACACCAGAATCAGAAGCATCTTTTGACCATATAACCTATACAAATCATAGAGATGGCATGCAGGTGATTTTTAAACTTTAGATTCACATTCCAGTTTGCACAGCTAATACATATCAAAAGCATCATTTCATGCATTGTCTACAATCTATACAAGCCCGATCTAACCTAAGACATTGTGATACATATCTGCACAAATTACTAACTTTAACAAACTACAAGCATACATTAATCATACTTTCTAGCCCATTCATTAAACCTAGGAATGAACTTTCCAGCAGGATGCCTCTTAGAAACTATAATGTTCTAAATTAGCTACCATACATTACAAGCAAATTGTTATTCTGCACTTACACTGGGGTTTCTGCTGTTATAGATGAGGCTCACAGAAACTACTTTCTCCTCAATGCAAGGGTTATTTTATATCAGTCATAGATTGGGCAACACGAGGGCTGTGCAAATTGATTGCTCAAGGTGATGCCCCTGTCTTTTACTCTTTCCTCCCCCTCCCACCCAATGGTAATTTGTGGCTATTTGTTTAAGAACAGCCTGGCTGTTTAGAAATTTTGGAAATCCTCCAGTCAGTAGGGAGCCAAAATATGAGGAAATACCTATTGGAGAATACAAGGTGTGTGTGTGAATGAATGTCCCTGAAAGATTTTGCAATGCTTCGCAATAAAACACCAACCCTTTATGTTTCATAGCTTTGCAGAAAGATCCCTTCATGATTACACTAAAAAACAACAACCCAGAATTGCCACTATTTTCAGCTTAGTCAGAAAGAGATACCTTGAAAAAGGGCACTGTATAAAGATTGGAAAACTCTTTCTCTTCAGTTTTATATTTTTATTTTTACCTTTTCCCCCTAAAAGATTTCAGTTTGTTTTTCAATTGAATTGTATACAGTATGTTATATTAAAGGTGGAAAAAATTCGGAAGTGATTTATCTTGGTCTGATTTTTTTACATCTCAAAAACCTGGCATTTTAATAGGGGTGTGTAGACTTTTTATATCCACTGTACATGATGATGCAAACTCCAAAAATGTTGGTGAGCCAAATGCAATGGTCTGTGCAGAGGGCTAAAAAACGTCCAGATAACAATGAGACTGAATCCTCAACCCCCAAGCTCTTTCTATGGCCACTATCTTGATTTTTTGGAAGCCCCCCTTCTCCCACTTCCAGACACCCCTGGCCAAATGCCTATGACTTCTTTAAAAAAATGTCTTCTTGTAGCCCATAATATTAGTGCTTGTTAGCTCAGCTTCTGTGTTCTAATAACAGCATCAGTTTTCAGTCAGCAAAAGGAATTCTATATTTTGGGGTGAAGTAAGGTCCCTCTTTTTGAGGATATGCAAAGTGCCAGAAAGGATGGAAATGTGGTAAATTATCCAGGGACATCTGTTTTTCAGTGAAAAATTTTAAAGCTATACAAATGTATCTCAGGGTAATTTGTTAATTATTATAGGATTTGAAATGAATTGAGGAAGAGACATTTTATAACTGCTGAGAGCCAGTCTGGTGTAGCGGTTAACTAGAAACTGGGAGACCGTGGGTTCTAGTCCTGCCTTGGGCACGAAGCCAGCTGGATGACCTTGATCCAGCCACTCTCTCTCAGCCCTAGGAAGGAGGCAATGGCAAACCGCTTCCAAAAAATCTTGCCAAGGAAACTGCATCGACTTGTCCAGGCAGTCTCTGAGAATCAGACACGATTGAATGGATTAAAAAAAAATGAAGAATTAATTTATTCACCAAGGATTAATTATTTATCTTTTCTGGGAACTTATGTGAAAATCATTCTTTTAAAATCCCGAATTACCCAAGACATTTTGGGGAATCATTGCCTACAGATTTGAATATCTTGCTTAATATTGACTTGAGCTTCTTTCACCTCAACTCTTACCTGTTTTGTTCTCTTATTCCCTCTATTGGCGTTATAGGGAATATAGGAATGGTAAAGAAAATTAGATTGATTTGTTATTAATGATAGTTGCAGTTTTGGACCTTCGGAATACATAAGCCTGTTTAATAGACTTTAGTGTTCAAGATCCCAACAGAAGAGCCAATATAAAAAAGGCCAGAGACCATAGTGCAACCTTTGTACATCAACATTTGCAACAGTCAGCAGATTTTTTTCAGAGAGATTGTGGGGGATTTAGAACCTGACCTATTTTCAGAGATACTAACAGTTCAATGGTGATTTATACAATTATAGCAAATTTGCCCTGAATACAATCCAGAGATAGCTGGATAGCTTTCTGTATCTATTATTGATATTTTGTAAAATCTAATATGCAAATATTTTATATGATCTACTGTATTGTGTAATTTTATTATTTTACTTACTTTATTCTGTTTTTGCTAATCATATCCCCTTTCCATAATTAGAGGCAGCAGCATAGCATAAACTAATTAAAACAAATTTCACAATAGGCTAGATTACATGAGTTTTATCCAACTACCCTTTTTTTCCCCTCTGTGTAATTTTTCCAATGATTTTTTTTGGTCACAATATTACAGCTTTGAATCTATTTCTATCTGCTCATTGCCAAATTCAACATACACCCAATGATGTGACCTGAAGGTTACATAACCCTAAGACTGAGTAAGACATTGTCCCAACTAGAGGTTCCCTGCTTCATTCTCATTTCCCCAAGAAATCAGTTTAAATGCTGCACTTTGATGTTTTTGATATTAGCAATCTGGCTCTATTGTTGTTCAAGTGGATAGTGTAGACTTGTATAGACTTGGCATGATCTTAAATGTCCTCCACAACTTAACACATCTAAATTATCTCTCTTAACTCCACAGCATCATCAACAAATCAGTGACATTCTCCACATTATAGTCAGCATGCAGAACAGGAACTGTTTTGTATTCTGCAAAAGTTGCTTTTAATGTTTGGGATAGCAGCCTGTATGAGCAGTCTAGATTTGCTTCAAGATAGTGATTCATGCCATGGAAGGATGATTTGCTTCATAAAGAAAAGAGGCTATCAATTCTCCTGGAATCGTTTCAACCAAACAATTCAAGTGGCTCAAAGTTCTTCAGGCCAATGCTGGGGGACAATATGCATCTCCGCCTTCCAATCAAAGCACATCTCTGAAGCTTTTGAGACTCCTAATGACTAGAGATGTGCAAATTTGGAGAAATCCTTTACCAAACTGAACTCTGTTTGCTGTGTGCATCAGTAGGACAGTAATAATCTCTCTCTCTCTCTCTCTCTCTCTCTCTCTCTTTCTCTCTCTCTCTCTTTCTCTCTCTCCATATACATAGAGATCCAAAGAAAACTTTACAATATTTTGTATCTCCTCTCATCTCTCTTCCTCCATTCTTCTAGAAAAAGAAACTAGTTCGCTAAGAACCAGCAGCTAAAACGTTTGTCTAGCAAGGAAGTTACTAAAAAGCCCCTTTGTTTTTCCTTTGGCTGTATGCCTTTTTTTAAAGTTTTACCCTGTGTTATAATTAAATGGTTTCTTTCTTAAGCTTCCTATAATGGAGAAAAGAAGAATCAGTTCCCTAATTCTCAAGTCCTGTTCTCAAACTTCCAAAAGTGTTTGATTTTATCCTGTTCCTTTCCTCCCCCCCCCCTTTTTAAAAAAATACTGCATCTTTATACTCTCAGAAATTATTATAAAATTATCATAAAAGACCTGCCATACTGGCTTATGGGGACCTTGCCAACCTATCTGCCCCCTCCTTAATTTCAGTCATGCCAATTAAGATAAAAGGCTCTTGCTTCAAAAGTAGGAGAGGAGGTAGATCATTATCCCAAGGCAATCCATTTTCTTCTCAAGCTGAGGGATTGGACTATTGGAGAATGCATACTTCAAAGTCTGAGGAAGACTAGAAAAAGAATGAAGTTGACATGGGCTATTCTAAAAATAAAGAAGCCTGACTTATTTTCAGCTAGGCTAAATTTTTCTTTTCCATATATTCTATTATTGGTTCCCCCAAAGCTATAATTATAAATTATTCAACTGCTTAGCAAATCTCTGGGTCTATGTGTGTTTGTGATTTGCTATACTGTATGGATCAATAAGGGGGCGTGATGGTTCAGTGGTTAAGATGCCAGGCTTGTCAATCGGAAGGTCGGTGGTTAGAGACCCGAGCGCTGCATGACTGAGTGAGCTCCCACACTCGCCCCAGCTCTTGCCAACCTAGCAATTTGAAAGCATGCAAATGCAAGTAGATAAATAGGTACCACTTAGGTGGGATGGTAACAGCCTTCCACGTGCGTCATGCTGGCCACAGGACTGCGGAAGTGTCTTCGGACAGCGCTGGCTCTTTGGCTAAGAAACGGAGATGAGCACCGCCCCCTACAGTTGGACACAACTGTGTAGGGGAAAACCTTTACCTTTTACCTTATGGATCAATATTTTATAATGTCTCCAGCGATGGAATAATCTTGACTGATCTCAAAAACCTATGCAGGGTTGGACCTGACTAGTACTTGGATGGAATATCAGGGCTAGAGACTAAAAAAAAAAGGTAAAGGTTCCCCCCGCACAGTTGTGCAGTTGTGTCCGACTCTAGGGGCTGGTGCTCATCTCCGTTTGTTAGCCGAAGAGCCAGCGTTGTCCGAAGACGCTTCCGCGGTCATGTGGCTGGCATGACGCACGCGGAACGCTGTTACCTACCTACCGAAGTGGTGCCTATTCATCTACTTGCATTTGCATGCTTTCGAATTGCTAGGTTGGCAAGAGCTGGAGCTAGTACGGGAGCTCACTCCGCACGCAGGGCTAGGGATTCGAACCTCCGAACTTGCGATCTTCCAATCGACAAGCCTGGCGTTTTACCTGCTGAGCCACCATGCCCCTTCTTCTAGAGACTAAACTGAGACATTAAAAAAAAAACAGAACTAGGCAATAACAAACCATTTTTTGTACTGTTGCCAAGAAAACAGCATGATTGCCTCTCTGTAGTCACAATCTTGGGTCAAGGATGTCTGTTCATACTGCTCTATGAATTAGTAGTAATTTTCTGCTTAAATGATCTACAAATTTATGTTTTAGGATCTCTGTAGCTATCACATGAGGAACATGGGCTTCTGAGTTTGCCCAAGAACCTCCAATTACATTTTATCATTGCTATTTTATGTTTATAAGAACAGAAGCGCATATTTTAACAATTGTTTTACAAATAAATAGAATGCAATTCCAGGGAAGCCATAAATCCTTTAACAAATATTACAAAAAATAAAAGTATTCTATATCAGTTTTGAATGTCTCAGTCCTTAAGCTCTCATTCATATGAACTATATGATATAGGTATTTATTTAAAATCTTGATTTAATACCTTTAAAAATAAATCCTTCGCAAGGTCTTTCCAGAATAAAATATAAACAAGAATCTCCTTCAAGCATCAATAGCAGCAAAACAATCAAAACCATGTGTTTCCCAAAAAATATTAAATCAAAAATATAACTGAACTCAATAGAATCTATCTTTTTTTGGGGTGGGGGAAGAGAGCCAAAAAAAGTCTTTCAGAAAAGCATACCAGTTCTCAGATCTTTGGGAGGGGGGGAACGTTAATGGCAGCAAATATTTCTTCAATGTTCCTTCCCATGTTGATTAGAATGGAAAGATCTATCATGCATAGACCTTTCAAGGTACAGTGTATAACCTTGGCTCTATGTCCGTTTTTTAAAAAGAAGACACTGTAAAGTATTTGTACAATCCATGACAGATTATAATTGACACAGGGAGGAATAAAACCTGTTATTTAACACTCTGTGGCTTGAATCATGTCAACTGGATTTCTATTTTCTCAGTAGAAACGTTTCGCTCCTTATCCAAGGAGCTTCTTCAGTCTGAGTAAAGTTAGTAAGGGAATCCTTAAATATGTTTCTAGGTGGCTGTGTGACCTTGCACCTGGGGCTAGGTCATGGTATTTAACACCATGTTATTTAACACCAATACACTCAGTGCATGGCTGTAGCACTCAATACTTGAAAACAGGTTCACAATTCAAGCATTTAGTATCGGTGCATAGTACACAATGCACCTGCACTATTTGGCCTATCCTTAAAAAAGAGATATGAGAAACTGAAGCAAGAAATGATGTCTTCATGATTCCTAAAGAATTTGGCACTTTAATTTCGGTGAGGGAGAAAGAGAGATGAATTGAGTGGGGGGCATAGGCCCATGGAAATTGTACAGAGAGTGGATTTTTTTCTCCTTCTTCCATAATGCCAGAATAACATACTAGCAGTCAAAAGCTTCACAGTAATAATTAGTGTTATGGAATTCAATGCCTCAGACAAATTCATGGGGAATAATAGCCTTTTATATCCTTCCTGTGACCTTGGTTGGTCATCATGGTGCCTTGATCCATTCTCATGTTCTTATCTAGAATTTCTAGATAACTTCTTATCTAGAAGTTCTCAGGAGGCAAGGAAGGAAGAGATCAATTTATCTTCTGTCAATATCGAGGCAGGAGGAAGGAGGGAGAATGAAAATGATGCAAAAAAAATGGATAAGAATATAAAGGAATCTTGTAGGAGCACAATATGATAAAATGAGTTCTGTGTTGTTTTCACACTCCAAGGGATTAATATTGGGACTGCTTTCATTAGAAAAATAATCCAACTGAAATATGGATCACTGATACATCAGCAATGAAAATAAAATATTTTAATTTAATTTAATTTATTTAGGATGTGGCATCCTAACAAGCCACTGATTGAGATTTTTATAATACTAAGACCAGTTTTGAATACAATAAATTACTTTGATTTATCAGTTTAAAAAGATGATTAATTGAGTAATATGTTGCTGGAGTTAATGAATAAGCCTAAATGCAGCATTTTAAAAAAATGTATTGCAAGTGCACAGTTTAGAACAGTGCAACAAATGCCTCTCAGGCAGAAACAATGTTTAATCAAAAGACTTAAAACTGATATTATTGCTTATCTCCAAAAACGTTATGGGCCCATTGATATTATTTGCTTTTGACGTGATTACATGAAGCTGCCAGCAGTATTTGCATGCAAAGATGAAAAATTATGTAAATATAAACAGGGGGAGAATTGTACTTTCAGACTTGCAAGAGTCTGTTAATGTAGCCTTAAAATAAGATAGAATTAGCTCATCTGGTCATGTTTCCTGTCTGGTCCACCTGGTAAGGCTGACATCATGCACAGGGCCTTGGAATGCTGTCATCTACTGCAGTGGTCCCCAACCTTTTTGGCACCAGGGACCGGTCGTGGAATAACATTTTTCCACGGACCAGGGGGGCGGGGTTTGCAGGCGAGAGCCAATCGTGCACACCAGGGGGTGGGGTTTGCAGGCGGGAGCCAATCGTGCGCACTGGGGGGCAGGGTTTTCAGGTGGGAGCTCCGTGGCCCACAGGTTGGGGACCCCTGATCTACTGGTCATCCAAATGTTGGCAGCCCAGTTCTACTTAGGCAGACTTGTTTCTTGGGAGTGGGGTGGGGACTTTCATAAGAGTAGAATCAAGTAGCTATAAAGAGTAGAACCAATTATCTAATTACCCAACAGTGCTGCCAATTACTCAGTGAGCCTCATATTCTTACTTCCCCTGTGGTTGAAATATGATCAAAGAGGGTCACTTTAAAATAACAATGCATAAAAAGAGCAATCCTTGCTTTTTGCAAAGAAATACAATTTGGCATTCTTTGCTGAATAATGCGGAGAAGGAGAAGGAGAAGGAGAAGGAGAAGGAGAAGGAGAAGGAGAAGGAGAAGGAGAAGGAGAAGGAGAAGGAGGAAGTCAAGTCAGTAATTTTGCAATTAAAAAGGTAACGTCTCCTTCAGATCGAGGATGACACAACTATGCTGTTTTCTTGCCAATGGTATGGATGTAGTTTGTAACAAGAGTCCAGGAAACGAATGGAACCACTAGGGGGCATTTTAAACCAAACATTTTATGGGATTTCATTTACAGAGGAATTTCCTTTTATCTGTTTCTATTACCTGAATGTATCTGAATCAGCTTCTGTTGACAAGCTGATCACACTTCCTTTGTTATCCCTATTGTGTGGTTTAATGCCTGGTTCTGCTATCCGGCTCCATCTTTCTCAGCTAAATGCCTTTTTCAAAAGCAATCATTTAGGAGCCCAGATAATAGCCCTCACATTCGTTTAATTTAGTTTTCACTGAAGAAATGAAAGGGAAGGAAAGTTAGAAAAATGTTTTAAGGGAAAGCTTCCCCTGCCCTTTTTCTAAATAGTTTATTTATATAAAGGATACAGTTTTCAGGAACATATTAAGGGACATGGTAGGGAGGAGGAAGAGGAGGAGATAAAGCCCCTCATATCTTAAGTATTGGGTGACAAATGTATTATGGGCCAAGGGCCAGATTAAAAAATAGGTGAGAAGATGTATGAGTCAAAATTGGAAAGTGGATGAGACAGCCCCAAATCAACAGTGTATATGTTCTATCTATCTATATCTATCATCTCTGTCTATCATCTATCTATCTATCTATCTATCTATCTATCTATCTATCATCTATCTATCTATCTATCTATCTATCTATCTATCTATCTATCTATCTTTAAAAGAACAGCACAATTAAAAACAAACACATACAATCCAGTTTGCTACTTACTGGAAGCCTCCCAATTACATTGCATTGCTACTAGCCTTAACCCTCAAATGAAGAAGTTCTAAGGGTCATCCTGAAGTCCTTGCACGTGTGGCCTAAGTCACAGGTTATTTACTTGGGCATTACATTAAGAACAATTTATCTAAAAAGTAGGCTGAATGCAATATCTTCAGATTGTGTGTGTGACTGCAAACAATGTCCAAAAGTACATACATAAGCAACGTAAATGGGTGGCTTCAGCCAACCATCCTCGTAAGACTTACCTGCAAAATCTAAGCAAGTCCATTTCAACTAACATTCTCAGATAGACCATTCCCATTCCCATGAAGAGCATTCAAATGCTCCTCACTAAGTTACCACCTCTGAACCTAGCACAGCTGAGGATTGAATATTCATGGATGGTGGATGTGCTATTTTAGAAGGGTGTTCCTACCCAAGACAAGCTGAACATCAATATCCAGTTTCAAGAAAAGGCTGATCTAATTGATTTTATCTGCACTGATTTTATCTCTATTTAGACTTTCTTTCCCTTACATATTGGTGAAAGAGGTACCACACAGTACAGAACAGCAATGTGGTTTATTTTCTGAAAATGCAATACAGGGAATGCAATACAGTGCTTGACTTGATTCGTCCCAGGTTTTCCTCCATTTGTGCCCCAGCTGTCATCCTATCTGCAATTGCCCTTAGCTCCCCAGTAAATCAGAAGGTTTCTATGAGTGGAAAGAAGGCCTTTAAGAAGTTTATTTATTTATTTATTTATTTTATTATTTGGATTTATCCCCGCCCATCTCTACCATGGTAGACTTACAGTTACAGTGTCAACCACACATGCTGTTCCTATATTGCATGATCATCCAGAGCATCAATAGTATTGCTGATACATGAGGTAGGGAATTCCTTCAGCATATTCAAGAAATCACCCAGATCCAACAAGCATCTGGGTTGGACCATCTAAATTGGTTCTCCATCCTTGCAGAAGTTTGCCTTGGCTTCTGGTCTAAAACTGAGCAGGGAATGGTCTACGAAAATGGCATCACAAAAGCTTTACAAACTTCACATTGCTAGACTCACCAAATACAGCATGCGTCCAGCTGCATATTTGGGGCCCAAATTCTAATTGGTACAGATCCATGGTTGAAATCCTGATCTGCTCCTGAAGGGCAATATCAGCATGGATAATGAAATTCCAAGGGCAAGAAACATGATAGGATCTAATGTCATGTATAAGAGCACCTCAGCTAGCTCAGAAAGAACAGGATGAATGGCATGCTGACAGTATTCCTATGATGTCCTGGCCACTGAATTTTAGCTGCATGTTATGGAGGTATAGTTGGCAGACTGCTGGATAGAGCTTTTGGTCACCAAGATGGAATTCCTACAGACCCCAGAGAAGCCATCTCCCTAGCCTTTAATCCTAGCCTATTCTACCATAGAATAATAATGCTCATCTTCTTCCTTCAACACACCAGCCAGTGCTTTTATCCAGGATGGATATTTTACTGGCAACTGGCCTGGCAATCACAGCAGGGTCTTTTGATAGGAGGGGCTTCTTATTGTCACACTGACTTTCTTGGTCACAACCTGCTGGGAGGCCAACCAATGGTCCTTCCTTCCTTCCTTCCTTCCTTCCTTCCTTCCTTCCTTCCTTCCTTCCTTCCTTCCTTCCTTCCTTCCTTCCTCTCACTCTCTCTCCTTCCTTCTCACTCCCCTCCCTCCCTCCCTCCCCCCTCCCCCCTCCCTCCTTCCTTCCTTCCTTCCTTCCTTCCTTCCTTCCTTCCTTCCTTCCTCTCAGTCTCTCTCCTTCCTTCTCTCTCCCTCCCTCCCTCCCTCCCTCCTTCCTTTCATTTCCTTTCCTTCCTTCCTTCCTTCCTTCCTTCCTTCCTTCCTTCCTTCCTTCCTTCCTTCCTTCCTCTCAGTCTCTCTCCTTCCTTCTCACTCTCCTCCCTCTCTCCCTTCTGGAAGGAGCACGGCCTCCCACCATCTCTTCCTCTCTCTGCTGAGTATACTTGTTTCCCACTAATATACTAATAAACAATTAATCATTGCTTTAAAAGCATCATTTGGAATGATGGAAAATAAGAGTTATGCTGAAACTACATGTTCTTCATTCATATGTAAAATGGCATATACTTCCAAAGATTTTTCAATTTTTTTTTCTGTTCAAATTTCATGTTGAATGGCTTTGGGAAGCATATTGTTCAATGCATGTTCTTTATTTGGGTGGGATCATGCATGTGAATAATGTAAAATATATATAATTGACAATGATTATGATAGTACTAGGGGGCATGGTCGCTCAGCGGGTAAGACGCCAGGCTTGTTGATCGGAAGATCGCAAGTTCAGAGGTTCGAATCCCTAGCCCCGCGTGACGGAGTGAGCTCCCGCACTCGCCCCAGCTCTTGCCAACCTAGCAATTCGAAAGCATGCAAATGCAAGTAGGTTAATAGGTACCACTTCGGTGGGAAGGTAACAGTGTTCTGCGCACGTCATGCTGGCCACATAACAGTGGAAGCGTCTTCGGACAACGCTGGCTCTTCAGCTAACAAACGGAAATGAGCACGGGCCCCTAGAGTCGGACACAACTGCACAACTGTGCCGGGGGAACCTTTACTTTTACCTATGATAGTACTACCAATAATAACAATAACAATGAATCATAACATACAGTAGGAGTGAACATCAGCAGAACTGGCAGAAGTTAAGATTTGGTCAAAATGGTGGGGGTTTTCTGGTGGCAGCAGCAAGGAGATCAAAATATTCAGTTGCCTCTGAAAAAAATATTGAGACTGGAAGATAATAAATGTAATAAATGTATAGAGAAACATGCTGAGCTTCCTGTAATTGCATCTGGTGGAACTCTGGATCAGACAAACTTACTTGAAAAGCATCCATTCCAAAACACTGCAACTGTTTCCTGGAGGCACAATTCTTTCCTTTCTGTTTGATGTCTTATCTGAGGAAGAACAGAGCACCTGGAAATATGCAATATTGATTCTGTCTATTGCCAATAGCGAATATGATCAGAAAGCAACAGGGTTTCATCAAGTTTGCTTTTTATACAGGCAATGCTGTTTCAAGCTTGCAGAAATGTGGAGCTGAACATTCTTTCACAACTGCCTGAAAGCCTGAATTTTCAGATAATCCATTCTTACTTCAAAAAATGCCAGTTTGGCATTTTGGTAGTTATTGCTACTAAAACTTGTGCTGGTCAGATGAACCCGACTCTTCATAATGTGAACTGATTGTAAGGTGAGAGGATTATAAGCAAATGTCCTTTGGCAATGGTTTGGTAACAGAGCAGTTAGTTCTCCATGAAGTTTCTTTGTTCTTTAAGAAGATAAAGCCAAGGTTGTGTCCTAAATCTAGAGATGGAAGAATAGTGATGGGACCATTGGTATCACTAGGTAGAGCAAAGTGGCAACTTCAGACAGCAACTCCAGGACAGGAGGGAGCAATGACAAGTCTTGGAGGCCACTAAAGTTGTCCTGCAGCACATCATGGTTCAATTCTGTGAATCTAGTTGGCTCTGAATATGATTGCAGGAGTGAAGGAAGAAATCATGATCCTTTGCTTCAGAGCTTGGTCCAGGAAAGCAAAGGATATGAAAAGATGCAGCAATAGTGAAGGATGGAACTGGAGGGAGGATGTTTACTTAGTGCTGTATTTTCTGCATAGGCATATAAGGCCATAGAGTTCAAATCTGTAGGTGATCTCAGGGTTTGTGGTGCTTTCCTCGGTCTCTTCATATATCTTAGATCTGCTTCCAGGTTAATGAAGATAGGCAACCCATGGATTAATGATAGAATGGAGAAAAGCATGCAGATCTATCCCTGACATTTTGATTCCCAATAAAAATAGATTTAAGCCTCTCCTTCAAGTGAGACTCAGGAAACCAGATTTATTTTTTTCCCAGACAGTCTTCAGGTTTAACTTTCTGGTTTTGCCAGGTTTCGATAATTGCTAGGCAACAAGGTAGAACTGACAGCATGAGATGTGATACGGCACTTTGGGAGGATCAAGACCCAATGACATTTAATGAGGGGAAGATTTTACTGGAAAAAGGTGCTTGAACCAGCTTCTAAGAAATGCAGATAACATCCAAAGACTTCAGAGGGTATTAAAAATATACAGTCAATATATATTTCGTATCTCAGTATATTTCATATCTCAGACATTGGGCACTCCTAATTTCCAAAGCATAGGCAGAAAGAAAGAGGAAGGAGAAGAAGAGGAGATGCAGGAAAAAAAATTAAATTATCTATAATTAGGGTGAGAAATAAAACTGCATTCTTCCTGCATAACAAATGCTGATTGATTAAAACTTGGAATATGTACAACATACTGTACAGTTTAAGTGCAATTCATCATAAATGCAAACAATGCCATAATTTGGTATTTCTGCTTTTGCTATTCTTGGGATGAATATTGAGTTCTATTTTGGTTTTGTTCTCTCTCTATATTCTTATCTCCCAGTTTGCATACTGTATTTTGTATTTTAAAATGTACCCATTATCTTTGTTTTTATTTTCTTTCATTCTATTTTTATTTAAAGAGTACATCAATGCAACACCGAATAATTTAAAAAGCACAATAATGAACAAAAACAAAACAGCACAAGAGCTAAAGAAAAACTGAGAGAATTTGGGAGAATAAAAAAAATACATTTAGAATCTTAAGGACAGATTTGAAGTTTTAAACATCCATATTCAAGCTATTGATCCTAAAGTCCTCTAGTATAGGCACAGGTGATCTATTAAGAATTACTGTATTAATATGACTCAGAAACGGAGATGAAATGTGAATAAAAAGATCTTTTAAAAAAGATTTCTTCAATACTCTTTTCTATTAAGTTAATTATTCAGCCAGTGCTATGTCCCGCTTTTTAAATATTACTGAACCAAAGAAATATGTACTTTAGCTTTTCAATGTTTTGTTCTGGTAGCCAACAACAAAAATGAATTATTTCCTTACATATTCACATGTCGTAAGTCTAGGAAAAAATTAACATTGCTAAAAATAATTGCCAAAAGTTGATGAGCAAATGATGATTACTTCTAACCAAAAACGTTTTGGAATTTTTCAAAATCTTTTGACCAGTCGCCTACACATGAAACGAATATAATAATTTTGTAACTAAGAAGATGCAAATACAAATCTCATTCAGGTACAAAACTCTCATGGTGTTCTTAGCCAGTCATTTTTGCCCACCTTAATTCACAGTAGATCTTTGGAAATCTTTCCTTGGAGCTTCTGACATGCACTGATCATCTCGCACATGGACAACTCTTTGAAGGTGAGGCCTTAGCCTAATTTACTGCACTTACAATTTTCAGATTTATTTATTTATTTATTTATTTATTTATTTATTTATTTATTCAATTTATTCCCCGCCCATCTCCCATACAAGGGACTCTGGGCGGGTCACAACAATCAAAGTTAAAAACAATACAATAATTTTAAAAAATACAATATAAATAAATAAAATACAAGATGGGGGACGTAGGGAACGTAGCATAGTGTTGCTACGGGGCTAGCCAACCCCAGGAGGCACTCCCGCCTCCGTTGTCCCAGGCCAGGTGGCAGAGCCAGGTCTTAAGGGCCTTCCGAAAGGTCAGGAGGGAGGGGGCCAGTCTCACCTCCGGGGGCAAGATATTCCATAGGGCGGGCGCTATCGCAGAGAAGGCACGCCTCCTGGACCCCGCTAGATTCTAATACTGATGGGCTATATAACTCTTCAAGAACAGTATAGGTGTGTGTTGAAAAGAGCCCTAATAGTAATTGATAATACATTCACTATAGCTCTCCATACCTTTCCAGTCTTGCAAGCCATCTTTCCTTCCACTACATCTATTTCCTTTCAAACATTATCTTTTGTTCTTTAAACTTCTCCCCTCTCCATAGTTGAAGAACTCCTCAACTTCAAGCAACCATAGCTGTCTCTGTCTTTCTTCATTTATGTGCCTTGCAATTTGATCCTCATTCATTTTCTCTGTATGACCAAGCACCTCCAAGTATTTCTGTATTATTCATCCCCCTTTGTATTCATTCCCCACTTATTCAGAACTCATTTGCACTGAATAACCTTCTTGCTTCTTGTTTTATGGCACATTTCTTAAGGACCTCATTTCCACTGTGTTCAACTTACTTTTATGTTTCTGTTGACGTGCTTTTATAGACAGCTTTTTCACTTCCTTCAACATTCATTCCTTGCAACAGGACGACATTTCTACGTGTTCAGTGTTGAACCATTTGCTAAACATTTCCATTTATTCTCACTCATGCTTTACTTCTGTTAGATACTGTTCTTAATTACCTTCAGCAAGCAATATTCAACTCTATATTCAGGCAAAATATTCCTTAATTCAAACCTATTCACATTATCAGACACTTTTTTTTCTTAACTAAACAAAGGTACAATAAATCTTCTCACATATAGACACCTCTCAGTGAATAAAGAGAAAATATTCAGTCTGCACATTCCCTGGCCAGAATGAAGCCAACCTACACTCCCTAAATTTTGCTGTCATTTCTCATACCCTGTCAGAATTGTTTTAAAAATGAATCCCATTTTTACTTTTGTATTCTCTCTTGCTACCACTGCCTTTGTGTAGGGGAACAAGAAGAGCATTGTTCCCAAACATTAGACATAGCCTTCACACTCACATTAAACCAGTTACCCAGCCATTCCTCCTGTCTACAACTGTAGCCTTATACATTTTCAACATTCTCACACTATTTATGACTTCCTTTTCATCACTCACCCCCAAAAACACTAACACTTGATAGCATTTGTTTCAATTCGGGTTTTTGACATATCACTATCCCATATTCCAAACAGTTTTCTAAAATATCCTTTCCAGAATCCACTCACTTTGGTTTCATACCAAATCTTTCCATCCCTCAAAGAGAAGACAAAACATTCCGTTTGTTATGTTCAAGACACTCAGATGAGGATCTTCACTGAGAAATGGAATGAGGTCACTGTATGTCAAGTGGCCAAGTACAGGGAAAGCTGTGATATTTGAAGAAATCAGCAGCACCTTTTCCTGGGCCTGCATGGTTGCAGCTGTTACACAATACCAGGAAAAGACATGCTTGGCTTAAGGAACAGGTGCTTTGGCCTAGCCCATATGTCACGACGAAACACTTCAGGGGAATCATTTGAGCATAAAGGGATCGTCTCATCCCCATCACTTCATCCCGTCCCACCCGGGCATGCAGAGAGGGCATGCTACGGATCCCATCGGTTAAGGAGTTCCATCTGGCGGGGTCTCGGAAGCGTGCTTTCTCTGCTGTTGCCCCTGCCCTTTGGAACATTCTGCCCCCGGAGATCAGACAGTCCTCCTCACTCCTGGACTTCCGAAAAAGACTCAAAACCTGGTTTTGTCATTATGCTTGGGGTCAGAAGGAGATTGGAGATACTTGGAGATGGCTAGCACCTTAGATTCGCTCTGAGGGGCCCTTTTTATAACTTAAGAATACTCTGCCTTTGGATTCTATTTTATTCATTCTATTTTAAATTATGGTTTATTATGTATGTTTTTATTAGAAATGTATATTAATGATTTTAATTCTGTTGTAAACCGCCCAGAGTCCCCCTTGGGGGAGTTGGGCGGTGATAAATCCAATAAATAAATAAATAAATAAATAAAATAAAATAAATAAATAAATAAAATATGAGTTTGTCCCTGGGCCGCTTTCATAGCCCTTGCCATTCATGCATCACATTGGTAGTGGAGAGGATTAGAAGAAACACTATCACGTGTAAAATGACCCTTTGAGCTACTGTTTAGATAAACTAGTTCACTTAGTGCCTCTTATTGCAATAACTCAATAGTACATCGAAAACCAATGTGGTATTGCAGGGAACAAATGAACTTGAGATGTGCAAAATGCACTGATTTAGGAACTGAACTTCCTGGAGAACTCTTACATCTTCTCTTCCCTTCTGGATCTAAGGGAGAACGGAACATTCTGATTCTGTTCTGAATTTATGAGTTTTGCATATCTCTACTTTAAATGATAGAAGATTATGAGAAATGATGAATGCAAGCTAAACTTAACAAAATCAAAGGTGAGCCTCAATGTTTCTGCTAACTTTATGGAGACAGTTGGGGATCGATCAGACTGGACAAGCTGAGACATAACTATGCAAACATCTTATGTTTTGAAATTAGCCCATCAGTAAGAAAGGTAGGTTAAAACCTGATAACTTGTTTTCTGTATGGCAGGGTTATGATTTTGTTTTTTGGCATGTTAAAATATTCAGGTACTTGAATACCTACAGCGGAGAGGAATATATAGCTTCAGGATAAAATCGGCTCAGATTACTTTTCAGGAATTGAAGAATGTAAGTATAGACATTGATACATTAAAGCTGGATTATAGGCATAACCTCCACCGGGGTTCCAGAAAAATGTCCAGTTTCCGTTCAATTCATTCAGGTCTGAATCAGAAGGCAGTCGGCAATCTCATGCTAAAGTGAGGGTGTGCAATCAGAATCAATATTAGTATGCTGTAGTGCTGAAAATGTGCTGAAAGAGATTTATTTCTGGAATTAAACTCTCTGAATAAGCTGCCCAGGGCTTGTGTTGCCCCTTCACACTTATTTCATACTTGCCTTTGTCTGCCTCAAAATATTTACCTGATGGATCTAAGAAATCCTGTTAAAGGTCCAGTGTGGTCAGCATTTTATTCTATCCACACTGTTCTCTTCTCATCCAACTCTCTTCCTGCTGCTTTGGTCTTTTGTGTGGTTACCTCTTAGAGAAAATCAGCTTTTTAGACAAAGACTGAATGGCCATTCCTTGGATTATTTTGGTAGGTTTCTAGAACGTGGAATCACTTGCAAGGAAGCATTCCCACCTGTGATGCACAAAGTACAATAGAGTTGGCTGAGTGGCTTTATGGATCCAGACAAAGTGAGGGATTAAGAAAGCACCAGCAGAGTTGAGAATAACAATAGTCTTACCTCCTGGACAATAATCACTCCCTCCAACATCAATCACTGTCCCAGGGAACCAAAGATTTTTTTAAAAAATGATTATGTATTAGTCGTGTTCTTAACTTCCATGTCCCAATAAACACTTCTCCATGCAAAGCATTGCAAAATAGTAACGTTTTATTAAGGTTACATGTAAGTCAAGACATAGGTTAAGACCTGAATGACAGTTCCCGCCAAAGAATTGAATTTTGAATTCTCCTCCCTTGGTGCCAGCCCCCTCCAACCACGGGTCATTGTCCATCTCCTGTTCCCACTCCACAGCAGACCCCTCCTGGACCATGCAGGTGTGCGACCTTGATGAAGTACAAACAGGCTGTAATGGTCTGGCACAAACATTCTGGTGCAATGATCGGAATGCCCTTCCCCCTCTTCTTTGGCACGCCGTCTCGGGCTGACACGTATCTACCATGGACTGTCTCTCATTAATGGCAGGATTCAAACAGAGATCCTGACAATACCAACCAAACCCATTTGTTTCAAGCAGTCCTTGGGAGAGAATGAGAAAATGAATCTTTGTTTCTGGCTGCAGCAGATAAAAACTCCAGCAGTGTTTTATTTTTCTTAGACAATTCAACTGTTATAGCTGTATTTTGAATTTGCTAGGAATTGTTAGTAAGCAACTCATTGATATAAGTGTGTTCAGACTGACCTTTGGGTCCAGTATACTGGGTAAACTATAATCATCTACAAAATCATGAGTAAAATTGTTTTTTTCTTCAAATGAAGGGGCCATAACTTTAGGCAAACATTTTCTTCTCCACAGCATTTGTTTGTTTGATGTTTATTGGATTTTTATCCTGTTTTTTCTCCAAGAGCTCAAGCAGCTTACATGGGGACGTTCCTTCATTTTACCTCGCACAACAAAAGCCCTGTGAAGTAGGCTGGGCTGAGAGTGTCTTCCTGGTCCAGATCCAATATCTTTATATTATTATTGAATTAGTCTCCCGATAAATAAATACATGATTTAGCAAGATGCTTTGGAATCCAAACATTCCATGTCCTGTTTTGCAGATTTCCAACATCAGAATTTTCAGAGCTTCAGAGAGTTGGAATCTTGTGTCTGGTTCCACCAATTTCAAGTTGGAGCTCTCCAAGGTAGGAGTGAAATCTGACCAGTACCATGGGATGCTGTTCCAAGGGCCCTAGCATTGTGTTCTCGGTTGTATTCAAATCCCATTGATATCAGTCACAATGTATATCACATTGATTTTAATGGTCAACTAAACAATTCATTTTGTCTCAACCCAGACTGGTATCTATGAGTAATCAAAGTCTCATTAGTTCCTTACCAATGTATCACTATTTTCTTTGAGGAACTCACTAACAATTTTAGTTTCCTGACATTCCCAGGGATATTATTCCATTTTTTAAAAGATGAATAAATAATAAACTCTTTATGCAAACTTCCATGATTTGGTGTCCTCCAGATGTGGAACTTCAACCCATCAAGGAATTTACCACATTTGGAGGAATGTGGAAGATTGGGGAAGATACTGAATGGCTATAATTCATATTCAATAATTTAAATCTCTATCCCCACTCAGCTCCTCATTAAGGGGAACAGGACATTCAAGACCATTTTCTAAAGTTATGTAAATAATACACATTAGTTTCATTAATTAATATCATTGACATTTCTCAATTACTGGTACGATAAGTCAGTAAAATTAAAATCCAAGAGTTGTAACAAATATGAAGTTTCTATAGTTGCAATCAAGATGAAAGAAAATTAAATTGAATATACTGCAAAGAAGCACTCTAATGTAAATCAAATTTACCTTTAATATCTTCAATCCATTTTTTTTGTATATAACTTTTGGCATTAAGAAATGGGAAAGATCAGACTGCCAAATGAACAAGTGTCCAAGCATGCTCTATCTCTCAGCTATGATGATTCCCAAAGGACAGAAAAGACAAAAACTCTGATTACAAGTCATGTTTAAGGAATGGTTTTTAGGGGTTACTCGGTTATTTACATAGGTACGATCTGGAGAACAACTAGCATATGATGTTTGTTATGAAAAGACTCCTGCCTTGAAAAAAATGATGAATAAATGATGGATTTGATCTTCCTGAAAAAAAAGCTTAATTATGAGATAAAATATCAAATTAAGTCAAAGAAAATAAGCAGTGCATCTTTTATACATCCATTTATTCATGACAATTGGTCATAATCTTCAATGCAGGAACCTGTTTATCGTTCATATAACTTTGTTAAGATGCCAGATGGTTCCCTGTGAATAAATGAATCATCATTATATACTCTAGGGAAACCCAGTTCTTGAGATGTGTGTGTGCGCACATTTAGAATTGACAGAGGAATGGAAAAGAGATCTGCTATGGATTTCTATGGAAACCGATTGGCATAATCCAGCAAAAACACGACTCTGCACTGCATACAGAAAGCAATGAGTGCAGTCTGCTTGCATCTATCATACTACAGTCAAAATTATGCACAAAACAATAAGTATTTGCAGAAGATGAGTGTATATTCAGAAAAAGTTGCTTTCGAAAGGATGCACATTAAGGGTAATCATATTAACACCCCTCCCCCTCAAAAAAAGGGAGAGAAGGAGAAACTAGATAAATGTATGTTTTTTTAAAAAAATTGAGCCAGAAACATTACATTTAAAAAGTAATCTTTGGGAAGCCTTAGTAGATCAGGAAAATTTGGGAAGTACAAACAGGTGCGTATTTTGGTTATCATTTGTTAATGATCTGTATGAAAAAGCCAACAGACTGGAATGATACCTTAGTAACACAGATGCATTGATACAGATGAGGCTTCCTGTTGTCCCAGTTGATTTCAGGTAGTTTTCACAGCTGAGATTCAGAAATGGGGTACCATTGAATCTTGAAAATCATACTTTATATCTCAGGCTCCCTATTTCAATGGTTAGGCATCCCAATGCAACCAAGGGCATTCGTGGGAGATCAAAATGTGCAAGATGATGGGTGCACCATCGTGATGGAAGCCCCACCCCTTTTGTACATGCAGATTTTGATCCCCATGAATGTCCCTACATGCAGTGAGTTACCTTCCCAAGTGTATAACTCAGCCTCACGTTTTTCCTCTCCTCGGCTAAGATTATCAAGCTTAACCAGAAGCAATTTTGCTTGCTTGTCGGTAGCTGAATTCAAAATGGATTCTTGAGAGATAGAACTCAAAACAGAAGGGATGTGAGAAGCTGATGCGAGAAACGATCAAGCTGCCACCATGCTTTAACCTTAGTTTCTGAGAAACAGATGCCTTCCTTTCTGCAACAGTTTTTGTCAAAGGGACAAAAACTGCCAAGTCTGCAAATTCTCATTGCTTCAATTTCCCAGCGAAATATTAAATCAGATGTTTGATAAGATGCCAGAAATCCAGTATAGTAATGAAAAGGAACACTTGTTAATATTACATCTGCCACTATATATTATATCAACCCAGCTAAAGGATGGTGTTTTAGGATGACATTAGTAGCCGGCTGATTTAATTCCAGTTTTAAAAAGAGAATATGCAATTTAAATTCCATTTACTTTGGCCAGTGCCAAATTCAACTTGAAAATGCGGGAAAGGGAAACGGGCGCAAATGAGGTGGCCCTATTGAATATTGATAAGCCATTTTTTAATTTATCAAGGTTATATAGAGGTGCTGGAATGTGGTCTGCACACCAGTGAGGAACCTCAGGAGAAATGGTGATGCATGACACATCCAAAGGCTGCCGGAGCTACAAAATATGGCCAACTCAGCAGCTGGAAAGTGAAAATGGAAACTCATGTTTAATAACCAAATGTGGCATTTCCATGTCCTACTTGACTCCTTCAGGATATTACGGATGGACAACCGGGCCCACAGGTCACCTATAGTTACCGTGCCCATACCTCCTTTATTATAAAGGACAGTCCTTTATTTCAGAAAGCTGTCCTTTAGATTTATTTATTTTTCAAAAACTCAGTTTTGCCCTTTATTTTGGTCATTTAACTTTGTACCACTTAATGTACCAGCTTTCCCATTTGTGCAAAGATACGGAAATTGAATTGTCTTTTTAAAATAAATTTACATATCCTGTTTGATTTTAGATATTTTTATTAGTATGTGCATTTTTGTAGAGTTTTTCCTGGTTTTGCTCTTGAATTTTCCTTTGTAAAGCAAAGTTATAAACATAAACAATTATTTTTTTTATCCTTATCAACCTCTTTCTTATTTGTCCCCTTTTCAGGCTTGTCTTTTATTTTTTCCAAGAAAATACAGCCACCATACCTATAGTGCCAGCCCCACAGCACTCTGAAACCACACCAGTGAAATCTGATGATGTGATTTTCCAGTTTGTTTATTTCTTGTTGTTGTTTATTCGTTCAGTCGCTTCCGACTCTTCATAACTTCATGGACCAGTCCACGCCAGAGCTTCCTGTCAGCCGTCGCCACCCCCAGCTCCCCCACGGTTGAGTCCGTCACCTCCAGAATATCATCCATCCATCTTGCCCTTGGTCGTGTTGGGGATGAGGTTAGGTACTAGGAGAGGATATATTGTTTGGATATTATCCTTCCTTTCTCACGTGAGTGAGATCAGCAGAGTATCATCCCCGGCAGCAGTGAGTGCATCTTGTTTGTTGTTGTTTATTCGTTCAGTTGCTTCCGACTCTTCGTGACTTCATGGACCAGCCCACGCCAGAGTTTCCTGTCGGCCGTCGCCACCCCCAGCTCCCCCACGGTCGAGTCCGTCACCTCCAGAATATCATCCATCCATCTTTCCCTTGGTCGGCCCCTCTTCCTTTGGCCTTCCACTTTATTTCTTAGCAAAGGTAAAAGAGGAGTGTAGGTAAATTAGCACTATTAAAACCTCCCATTCATCCAGTGCCCCAAATCACCATATAGGAGGCTGATTTCAACCCATTTGGGGGTTAAGGGTGGGAATGTGAGGCCCAAGAGAGAACTGAAAAAAATATCCAGTTTCCTCCTTTGGATCATACTGGCAAATGGCCTCCGGGGAGGTACAGGAACTGAATTGCCCAGAAACCTTGCCAGCATTCTCAGAAATGGAATCATAAGAGGGGTACTTTATCATACAAATAAAATGTTCTGATTCAGAATGATCCCCAGATACTATTTTCAGCTGCCACTTCACCATATCTAATATTAATATTAATTCCAACATTCAAATGACAGGAAATAATAATAATGACGACATATTTTCCTGGCACTGGAAAGCAACAAAGTTGGTTGCAGGTGTACTTTGCTGGAGAGACTTTCTAGCATTTGAAGACTTCCCCCAATCAAGCTTCGTTATGTTATTGAACATAAGAGGCATTATATATTGCTTCCTATTTTTTAAAAAATCAAAGCAGTAGCATATCCCTAAAATGTAAGTGGACTTGAACCTGGGTCTTCCTACTCTTAAGTCCCTCACCTTAACAAATACCCTATGAGGGCTCTTATCATTTTAGAAGCAAGTGAAGTTCTGCCAAGTTTTTTTTTTAAAAAAGTACCAACTAACTAATTTAAGATTTCACTTTGCACCAAAGCTTGTTGATGAAAAGCAGCAATAGCTGTTCTTCCTTTACAATATGAAAAAGCTCTTCTTATTAAGATTTGTTTGTACTGGACACAGTAGAAGGCATTAAGATAGAGAACAGAAGTGAAGATAGACGTGGCAGTCTATATTTTTTCCAGACATGGACTAATGGACTGATATGTTTCTTGCATTTTTTGCACAACCCTAAAACACACAAGTAGGAGGAGAATAATGAAATCTCTTTATACCTTGAACCATGGCTCTGTCTCTCTCACCCAGTTTTAACAAATCTGCACACCCACTCCAGAGCCCAATCTCTTGCAATCTGAAATTTAATGTAAAAACTCTGCATTACAGTTTCACAGCACTGTGCCCAGCTGATCTGCTTCTTATTCAGTCATTGCTTCAATCCTTGTCAAGAATAAATCTAACTTCCTGCCACAGAAAAGGGTTCCTTGAGGCACAACAAATAGAACATTTTGTATTTTGAGGAATTTCCAATTGCTCTGGTTCAGACAGTTACGGCAATACCTTTCCTCTAAAACACCCTAGGACAAGGCTGGAGAATTTGTCGCCTCTAGTTCCCTTTGATCATAAGTGCTGAAAACCGTGAGCATGATTTCCTGCCATTTAGAATTGGGAAACACAAGAACTGTAGGCTAAACCCTAAATAGGCACATCACAGTTAAAGAAAACTCCAAACTCCACCTAAATACCTCACCCAGGAATGAAGCAGCTCCACCTACTTTGTGGACCTCAATCCCACAAAAATATTAAAGACAGCCATTCACCACATGGGTGAAAAGTAATTCACCCGTTTCCTAAGCGTAGTACAATCATGTCTATGAAGGTTCTCAGTCATCCAGGTGGAATCGTCTGTAGCTTGAATCATGTCAACTGGATTTCTATTTTCTCAGTGGAAACGTTTCGCTCCTTATCCAAGGAGCTTCAGCAGTACAATCATGCTTCCCCCATTAAGGTATGTTGAGATATGAAGATTTTTAAATTAAGAAGAGAGGGATCTGTGTTGATTTTTGAAGAACAAGTCCAGGGCCAAAATTAGGTTAAACAAGGTTATAACTATATTCTCTGTCTATCCATTAAACATGAATGAGATATAGGGTGTTTTCATAGAAGCTTGGTGCTCAACGTGTTTCTTTGCTAGATAGTTGTGGTATTAAGGTTTTTAAAACATTATCAGAATGAACTGGTCAGTGATCCCTTATAATGAATGCATTTGTATATGTGGAGAGCCTGAAATTGAGGATATAGCACATATATTATTCAATTGTAATTTGTATAAGAAGGTGAGAGATCTCCACCTTGGCCCATACATTAAACGAACGACCCACTGGGAATCACATATTAGAACAACATATTTTATGTGTGGCCAAGACCCAAAAATAACATATAATACAGCTCTGTATTTAAGCATATCAATATGCTTGAGATCTACATATGTGGGGTTGATTGGGGTAAACTGTAGGGGTGACACGGAAATATGATGTGTATTTTCACTTATATGTATACTTATCTACCGTATTTTTATTTACTTATTCAATTTGTCTTTTATATTAATTTTATATAGAGTTTTATTAACATTTATTGTTTAATCTTGTATTTTTATATGGCCTAAGGGCTAATCAATAAACTTTGATTGATTGATTGATTGATTGATTGATTGATCTGGTCAGTGAGGGTAGGGGACAACTACAGTACAATGGCAAGTTTTTCCACTGAGCTATACCTAACTTTTGAAAGCTTAAAAGGTGTCTCCATACATATACATGCACAATGTAATGAATTTTTTTTGTGTGCAAGATTAGAAGGCCTACCTAGATACAGATCTTTTCAACTCTCAAGTCTTGTGTAGTTTGGAGGGAGAGGCCCTTCCACATAGCCCATACTTTCACGCAACTCAAACCCTCAAAATTGCACTTGCCCGCCCCATAAGCATCCTCACCACTGTTGCTAAGAGGTTGAGCAGTACTCCTTGTAGGTGGCCAATGTAGAGGACACATCCTGCTCACCCATCCTTCTTGTTGCATTGCTGTATTTACTTTCTGGTAAGGTGGAAAAAAGACAATGTGTGGAGGCAGCAAAGCTGTTCTTCAGATCCACTTAGCAGGATGGAGGCACAATGATGACTTGACTCCAGGACAGAGGAAGAAGGTCTAAGGAGATAGGACTGGAGGAGAGCTCCTTGTCCACACAGCTCCAGAAGAAATGCTGCAATACTGTCTTTCAACATTTTCTCTGAAAATGTCCCCAAGACTGAGAATACTGTGAGAATGGTGTGGCAGAGCAACAGTCCTGAACAGGCACAACATGTGCACCAGATTTATGTGCTTCAGATCATTATTCACAATATAGATTCAGTGTTCGTGTAGGCAAAGGAATGAGATGCGAGGACGCACTTCATCTCCAATATCATAATGTATTGCAGAGAGAGCTGTGTCTAGAGTTCAAAAAGAGCATTTCAACATTTGATGGATTGGATGAACAAATGACTTGAATACCTTATTGAGTTTAGAAACTAGGGAAATGCACTAACTTAAAAGGTATGAACCCTCCTGTAGAATTCTGAAAGCATTGAATTCACTTTGAATACTTTACGTGAAAACGGTCTGCAGCAATTAATGAGGCATCACACTATCCTGATAAACAAGACCAGTCATCTGACCACATTTACATCTGATGCTATTCAGGTCTGTTCCATGACAATGATTAATAATTCTGTTAATGAGGAATTTGTCCTAGAGCATTTACGAATGATTGGCAGAGTACATCAAACTAGGCTGCATAGAATGAATATTCTAAAGAAAAAGAGAATAGCTTTGACCTTAGTTAGCAGCTAAAATGATTATTTTTGAAGGAAACTACTGTAATTGTTTTAGTAATGACTCCACACACGGTGCAATTTACAGGAGAAAATGTTAGCCTATGTATGAAAATGTCCATATTTCTGTAAGACGTTTATTAGGAATTCCCATTCCAACCCACAAGCTAGGAGATGTCTCTCTTTTCATACCAGTGTGAGAGTCAAATGATACTAGGTCAAGAATCAATGGAACTTGGGAAATACATATTTCCTATGCTCATAATAATGTTTTAGATAGTCTCCCTCAAACTGAGCTTAATTCCTGATGGATGCAGCCATGTAGATTTCTTGGCAACAATGTGGGAGTGGTATGCCACTGCTGTTTTGGGGGACCCCCACTGTAAATTCAGTATTAGGCAAAATTGGCACTTCAAAATTGTGGTTAAAGTTTTGGGGGGGATGACTATTGCTAGCAATTGTGTGGTTGATTTGTGAGCAGATGGAAGAAATAAAAACGACAAATACATAATTTCTTAATGGTTCATCATTTGTGACAGCTAGCGTGCATTACCTTTTTAAAGCTTTATGAATTATATAACAAACACGCTAAATTAAGCATTTTCTAGAGGATTCAAAAATGTTATGATGCAAACAGATTTTTTTCAAGTATTTATTTATTTATTTATTTAGTGCAGACTTCCTACTGCAAATGGGAACATTTTTTTCTCATGCTTTGAAAATCACACCCAAGGAAGAATGAAGCTGCCTTGATTTGACTACATATGCACATTATAAAAGTTCCAAAATCATATTCTGAACAAGGTAATCACAACAGTGGGCCAAAGCACCACTTTCTACAGGCAGCTGGTCTTCAAGAGATACTTTTTTTAAAATGGGCAACCATAGAAATTATCTAAATATATATATATATATATATATATATATATATATATATATATATATATCCTTTCGGATTCAGAAGATGTCTCTATGTAGTCAAGATCAACTTGAAAATTCAGCCCAGAAAAAAGTCACAACATAGTGAATTAAACACACTGTTGTACTCCACATAGATTTTTTTTGTAAATGTACAGTAGGTATAAGGCATCTACTGAACCCAGAGGCTTCATCACTGTGACATTATGACACCAGCCCTGCCCCATATGAATGGTGCCCACAGTTGGGACCAAATATGTGCTAATATTCAAAAGATCCTTCAAGTGGACATACAAAAAACCCAGAACTGTTTCTCTTGGGATTGATGGAGAAACAGCTCGAGAAACAACATGGGACTTTGCAGCAAGACTTTTACATGCACAAGGATGGAAAGACCCACAAATCCCTACAGTGGAGGAATGGATGATTAAACTAATGGAGTTGCCCCAAATGGCTAAGTTAACAGCGTTGATGAGAGAAAATACCGTGTCTGGGTTTGTCTCTACTTGGCAACCATTTTTAGACTATTTGCTTGGGTCTGAAAAAAATGAAGTTTTGATTTTGGGTTTTGATGATTAAATGGTTTGATTTTATAGAAATAATGTTACTAAGGTTTAACTAATGGTAAGAGATTATATTGGTAAAGGCATTTATATCTGTATTGGAGAAGGTCGGAAGTCACCTTCTTTTTGATCGAACAACTAAAGTAACTAATGTTTGTTGGAAGTGTTTACAGGGAGAAGGAACTTTTTATCATCTCTGGTGGACCTGTGAGAAAGCCAAAAATTTTTGGGATCAAATATGTATTATTATTCAAAAGATTTTAAAAGTGAATATACAAAAAAGCCGGAACTGTTCCTTTTGGGTTTGATGGGGAAGGAGCTGGAGAAACAACATGGAGTTTTGTTTTTATATATGATCACAGCTGCAAGACTTTTATACCCACAGAGATGGAAAGATCCACAGATACCTACGGTTGAAGATTGGATTGTTAAATTAATGGATCTGGCCCAGATGGCTAAATTGACAGCATTAATTAGAGAACATTCCGTTTCTGGATTTTTATCTGTTTGGCAACCACTTCTAGAGTACTTGCTTGTGGTAGAAAAAAATGATGTTCTGATTTTGGGTTTTAATGATTAATTGGTTTATTTTAATAGAAATAATGTTACTATGGTTTAATCATTGGTAAGAGATTATTTTTGTAAACTTATCTATATCTGTATTGGAGAAAGTCGGAAGTCACTTTTCCGTCTTTGTTTTCTGTCTATTTGCACTTGATAGTTTTTTCTTCTTTTTTCTTTAGTTCTATTTTCATGCTTTTCTGTATTTTCTAGTTTGTATTTTATCTATACTCTGAAAATCAATAAAGTTTAAACTACAAAAAGAAGCTTTTTCTGCTTTCTGTCTAATCTTGCACTCTTATAGTTTTTCTTTTTTCTTTAGTTCTGTACTCTGTCTTATCTATACTCTATATTTTGTATTTTAACTATACTTTGAAAATCAATAAAGTTCTTTTAAAAAAAAAAAGAATGGTGCCCACGGTGTCACAATACCCATACAAAAAGGGTGGGGTTTGCATCACAAGGTGCATTTTGCTTTCCACCCCTCCTTGCCCTACCATTGTGGATGTCCATGGAAGCAAAATCTCAGGGTTGTCTTCATGGTCAAAACAGTCAAGATGATGCGGTCAAAGCTCCACCTGTTGTATGTGCGACACAAATTAAAAAGAGATGGAGCTTCAGCTGCAACATCCCAGCTGCCATCTTGACTTCTTTGACCATACAATCGGGCCTGGGCGTCCCATGGAAGTGTGGAGCCCATTAAATGGCTGCATTGTGTGTGAGTTTAGAATGCCTTCTCCCCTGTCTTTTTGTTATTATAATTTGTAACTGTTTTTAACTGGTTTTTAACTGTTGTGGTTGAATTATGTTGACTGTTTACTTTTGTGTTTTAATTGTATACACTGCCCAGAGTCACATGTGTGAGATAGGCGGCTATATAAATTCAATAAATAAAGTAATACATAAATAATTAATACATATTAATCAATCAATCAATCAATCACTTTATTGCAGTCGTAGACCAGTACAATATTGGACTTATTTTGTGAGATAAACATACTCACAGCTAGAGCATTAACAACATACAATAAATATATATTAAAATCCAATTAAATCAATTAAAACACATTTACCATCTATCCATCTCCATGCATAAAATCCAAGGTGTGGCCCATCCCGACCACCCAAGAATACAGAATTTTAAAAGTATATTAAACATAAGATAAAAGACATAAAAGAATTATGTTGACTGTTTACTTTTGTGTTTTAATTGTCTACACTGCCCAGAGTCACATGTGTGAGATAGGCGGCTATCAATAAATTCAATAAAGAAAGTAATACATAAATAATTAATACATATTAATAAATTTAATATTAATAAATAAATAAATTTGAGCACACCCCTGCAAAAGTCTAATTATTGGTTTGGGGAAAAATGAATTATTTTCTTCATGCATTTGAAATCTTGGGAGAAATTTTACAGTAACGTCTTTTAATATTCTACCAGGGCCCTTTAAAAAAAAAAAAGAACTTGCAAAGAAGCAGGTCAATTTTGCTCCAAACTTCCCTCCAGACTCCTTAATTCTTTTCATTTTACTTCAGTTGATGTACCTTCTGGCTTCAAGCTGCCCCCCAAACTGTTGTGCTACTGAGAGCAGACAAGGATATTCAGGATGTATTCTGAGTCTAAATGGAAAACGTGTATTCCAGATCTCTCATGGGTCTATAAATACAGTTCAAGCTAACATATATGAAGTTCCTTATGAGTATTTTTCAGACTATTTTCCTGAGACCCAAGGGGGATGCTGCTTTACTTTTCTAGATAAACCTCAATATGTGAAGCCTTTATCCTTATGAAATAAAAGTTAAATTGTGCCATAATTGAAAACCGTGGGAAGGTAGGAAAGTACATTAAATTGTACTGGATTTCAGATCAATCTGGCTAGCATGCCTAAGGACAGAAAAGAAACATATTTTTAAAAAATACTTTGGCAGGATTGTGAAAGATTCAGAGTGACATACAGTATTTAAAGTACCACTCTGTTTTAGGAATGCTTCTTTCATTATAAAATAAGCTACCGTACCTGCAATGTTGTTACATTCCTTGAAACTAATTGGATATCAGCAAATCAAGTAGAATGAGATTGCATTTTTGCATTAAGTAAAGATGAAATGAAGTCAACATCAAATTTCTTGTTCCAGAAATTTTGCTTTATTACCGCAGACACTTTACATATTCTTGATAAAGCTTTTATTGACCAAACGGATGTGGACTGTGGGGCTGTGCAATGTTTCAGAACTATTTTAGAGAAGGCGCTGTGAAATGCAGTGGGGAATCTGTCTGCAGATTCTCTTTAAAGCAGCTGTGTCTTTTCCTGGGAAACAACATGGCTGCATCACCAAACGGCTAGCAGGTTCTGTGCTTGTGCATGGTGGAGCACCTTTTCAGAAGAATTACTTATTCTTTACCTATAATTAAAAAGCTACACATGTGTGCATTCTTCAGTTCTTGGTAAAACTAGTGGGACTACCTGCAGTCCGATGCAGAAGAGAATGGAAGGAGAACTGTTTTGCACAGGTACCTCTAGCAAAAAAATGTGAGTTACATTTATTTAGAAGATGGGTCGAACCTTTTGAAACAATGAGTTTGGTACCAGGGAGCAATTTAGAAGTTCTGAAGTGGAATTTCTTTAGGCTGTCTTATGAAGCAATGATACAGCGACATTTTTGTCCAGATCAATTTCCTGCTGTGTGCCTGAAAAGCATCCAGAAAACCAGCATGGAACTTGTTCTTGAGGAGCAGGATTTTTCAACACCAAATTCTTGTTGAATAATGGTTTTGTGGACTGTGGACTGCCTCCGAATAGCCTTTAAGAGTACCTAGACAGTGCATTACATTATAGATGGTTTAGAGCAGTGTCCCTCAACCTTGGCTACTTTAAAATAGGTGGACTGGCTGGGGAACTCTGGAAGTTGAATTTCACCCATCTAAAAGTTCTCAAAACTCAAAGAAAAGACTGAACTCTCAGTGGGTAAGTTTATTAACATTGTTCCGGACTGGAGAAGATCCATAATTTTATTTAACTGATTTTATTCCCTAACAAAGCAAAATGATTAAATTTGCTTTGTGGGACTGATAGAGGCTGTCCAAAGATCAGTCCGACACACATTTTACCTTGCTCCTTACAAGTATATATTGTAGTTTATATATATTTCACTGATGAAGTCCATCATTTATACACTGAAATGTGCATCCATTACGAAGTCATCATAAATTGCCTTAAGAAACATGATTTAATTTCTATTTATGGTAGTCATGCCCTTAGAACATATGGATGCTACCACTTCTGCAAATATTCAGTCTAAGGGATTACATTTGGGTCCAACAGTTTTTATTAGTTAGCAACCAGACCATGATTCACATAGTATTACATTTTCAGTTATGAAATGTTTTCATTGCTGGTATAGATATTTCTAGGACTAATTATCCTCTTCTATGCTTTTCTCCAGGGAAGGGAAAATAGCCCAAATTCTCTTCAAATACAGCAGAAGGAGCCTTATGACAAAGGTGAAAGAAGAAAGTGCAAGGAGGTAGTACATGGAGGCAGTAACAGACTTTGTATTTCTAGGTGCAAAGATTACTGCAGATGCAGACTGCAGCCAGGAAATCAGAAGATGTTTACTTCTTGGGAGGAGAGCATTGACAAATCTCAATAAAATAGTTAAGAGCAGAGACATCACACTGACAACAAAGGCCGGCATAGTTAAAGCAATGGTATTCCCCGTAGTTACCTATGGCTATGAGAGCTGGACCATAAGGAAGATAGATGCTTTTGAACTGTGGTGTTGGAGGAAAATTCTGAGAGTGCCTTGGACTGCAAGAAGATCAAACCAGTCCATACTCCAGGAAATCAAGCCAGACTGCTCACTTGAGGGAATGATATTAAAGGCAAAAGTGAAGTACTTTGGCCACATAATGAGAAGACAGGATACGCTGGAGAAGATGCTGATGCTAGGGAAAGTGGAAGGCCAAAGGAAGAGGGGCCGGCCAAGGGCAAGATGGATGGATGATATTCTGGAGGTGACGGACTCGACCGTGGGGGAGCTGGGGGTGGCAATAGCTGACAGGAAGCTCTGGCGTGGGCTGGTCCATGAAGTCGTGAAGAGTTGGAAGGAACTGAACGAATAAACAACAAAATCCCATGTTGAGATAAAAAGCTTTTTAGCACATAAAGAGGAGCCTGCAATGACATTGAAATAAGGAAGGAGGAAATCCTGAAGGGATGGATCTAACTGGTTTTGGGGTTGTGCACCTCTTTTAAAGCCCCCTGCTTAGTTAGCAGCATGCTTGGTTAAAGAGTTTTAGATAGGAATTAAGTATGAAACTAAGAAACAGCAGGGAGCTCCCCTGGGAACTCTGGATGCACATTTTTCATTTTTGATAGCATGGGAACCTTCTCAATCATTTCCCTCCATCATGTTTTTAAGTCTATTCCTCCCATCCTTTATCTCCTTACAACAGAGAGTTTCCTCCATGCTTTTGGCATCCAAGGGCATTCTGATTCACATGTAGGTTTAGTAGATGCAACCTGGACAAGGTAGTACAAAATCTGAGGCCAAACAAATTGTGTATTACTTCCTTTCTATTTCCCAATGTGTTGTTTACCTAGAAGTTGCAAGTACAAAGAGAAGGAGAAAAACAAAGACAAGGTGGCGGCCATGATGGGGGGGGGGGCTTTATAGAGATTCATCTTGCGCACCAACTGCACCCATTCCTGGACTGGGAGGCCAAATACTCTGGTCACTTCCCAGTTGGATTACTACAACATGCTTTGCATGGGGCTGCCCTTGAAGACCATTCAGAACTTACAGTGGCATGCAGAGTTCTTGGTGTTCCACAGCTCACCTATATTTCACCACTGCTGCACAAGCTGCACTGGCTGCCAGTCTTTTTCTGGGTGAAATTCAAGGTGCTGGTTATCACCTTTAAAGCTCTGCATGGCATGAGGCCAGCTTATTTGTGGGCTTGCCTCTCCTGGAGATGATCTACCTGTTCTACCAGGTTGAATAAGGTGGGTGCACTCCAGTTCCCTTCCCTTAAATGTTGTCATCTCATAGGGCCTAGGGAGCATGCCTTCTCTGTGGCAGCCTCTGGCCTGTGGAACAGATTCCTCCCTGAGATCTGGCAGACCCCCACCCTCCCAGCCTTCCAGAAGTCATTGGAGACCTGGATCTTCCTGCAAGTATTGGGGTAGGGTGAGGCTGAAGCTCGGTAAAATCAAATTTGGATGTATGGAGAAGTGTTTGTTTTGGGAGCACCAGGAGTTTTTGATCCTGGTTCTATTGTCTCTTTATGTTTTTATTGCTCTTTATGTGAGCCATCTAGAGTTATGGTCCCTAAGATGGGTGGCCGTAGAAGTCTTTAAATAAGTACATAGGTAGTTATGAACATTCTGACAGAGGATATTTCCTGGATTATAAAAAATGTTCACTGCTATACATAGACGTTAACAGGGGAGGTCATCATTTTAAAAAATCCAAAAAAACTTACTTGTCCTTACTTGTGGAAAGTTTTATCAGAATGTGAATTATTTAAATTAGCTTATAGAAACTGTTCAAATGCCATTCACAGAAACAGCTAAGGGACAGTTCAGGGTGCCTGAAACTATACAATAAGTGTTTAATGTATGCTGACTTTTTCAGGATCACACAGAAGCAAATGCATGCTAATTACAAATACTATAACCCAGTGCTTTTCAAACTTGGCAACTTTGAGATGTGTAGACTTCACACATGTTGAAGTCCACACACCTTAAAGTTGCCAAGTTTGAAAAACACTGCTCTAACCTTTGCAAGATGGAAGTGTAAATTGTATTCTGCTAACTTGACTTGCAATGGAAGGAGAACTCATCTGAAACTTTATTGCAAATGGGAAGCCAGTGAACCATAGAAATTAAGGTGTCGGACTTGGACCAAGTTTTACGTCACCATTGCCGCTGAGTTTTCTGGGTAATTTTGGGCCAGTCATTAACTCAGCCAAACTATCCCACAAGAAGTGGTTGTAAAGTTACAGTTAGTAGAGATACCCCCATGTGAACTGCCCTAAACTCTCTGAGAAAAAGTGGAATATAACAAAATAAGCAAGTGAGCTGAAACATAATCACTCATCCATGCTAGTAATCAATTCTTGCCTGGTTGGTTTATTGTCCAAATCATCAGCAATTTTCTGTAATTGTTGAGTCAAGCTCTCTAGCCAATCAAGACTACTTTTTCCTGGATATTTGAGTGTTCAAATATCTCCTCTCTAAGACTTGTCCTCAATACCTATTCTACCCTCCACCTTTCTTCAAGCTTCATCAGGGTTCTTGAATGTCAGGGGTTGGCATTCTGAAGTTAGATGCTGCCTATGGTGGTGAGTTGTCAGATGTCTTTTCTCTTCAGACGTCCTGATTTGATGATTTGATTCATTTCAAATTAACAATTCAAAGTGTTGATGCAATCCAATTCAAGGCTTTAACTCAATTTAGAAAATTCATTCAATATCACATGTCAAATCAGATCGATTTGATTTCCTTACTAAAGCTCTTCTGAAGGGCTTTTCAGAATCACCAAATCAAAGGCATTCAATTTTACAGTTCAATCTAAATCATCTTCAAATTGAATTTTCACATCAAACTAAGTTGGGTGTATATTTCAATATAAATGATTCCCTTTGTGCATCAGTCCTATTTCTTAACACAGAGCTTTCCAAACTTTTCATGTTGGTGACACACCTTTTAGACATGCATCATTTTGCAACACAGTAATAACAGGGCTCCCTGACCCCCGGCCCACACGATGGGCTCCCGCCTGCAAACCCTGCCCCCGTGATTGGCTCCTGCCTGCAAACCCCACCCCTGGCCCACGCAATTGGCTCCCATCTGCAAACCCCGCCCCCTGGCCCATGCAATTGGCTCCCGCCTGCAAAACCCGCCCCCTGGCCCACGCAACAGGCAGGGCAGGGCAAGGCAGGGCAGGGAAGGGAAGGGCAGGGTGGCGTAGCTGTGGTGCGGGGCTGAGCGGCAGGGGCTGGCTCGATCGCGGGGCGGAGAGGCAGCGGCGCTTACTGGCGGTGGGACTCCAACGGGGACTCTTCGGCAGTGGCGGGCGTCTGCGCTGCTCAGCCCGCCTCTCTGCCCTCCTTTGGTGTGTGCTGATTGGCGGGGCTGCCTCTTCTTCCAGTTCCCCCCCAATCAGCACTTCTGGGTCGTCTGGCGACACACTGAGACACTGCAGGCAACACAGTAGTGTGTTGCGACACACAGTTTGGAAAGCCATGTCTTAACATATCCAAGCAACATTTCCACACACAAGAGGTACTAGCAGCAGGCTTGGAAGAAGTGAAAGATTAGTAGAAATATAGGAAACTAAACAATGGGGATGATCCAAGGAGTTCTGCCTACAAGAGAACAGTGTCTATCTGTACCTTAAAGAGATGGGCAACTGGGGGTGGCAGCATCTTGTCAGTCTTGGTTAATGTGGAAAAAGCTAAGCAGGGTTGGACCTGGTTAGTCCTTGGATGAGAGACCCCCAGGACATCCCAGGGCTGCAGGACAGTTTGGGCAATCAGAACTATTCAGAAGAAAGCAAAAGCAAACATTTCAATATTGTTGCCAAGAAAAACACATGGAGGTATCCATGGAATCACCAGGAAGTGGGCTGAATTCATGGAAGGTTTTATCTTTCAATGACAGCTGACTACTGCAAGTTCCATTTGCACATGGGATAATTTTCCTCTTTCTCAACAGCCTGATGAAAGTCAAATCGAGGGTGAAAGCCCCCAGAAGGCTTCATATGTGGAAGAGGAACCATGAATCCACGTTTGTTGCCAACATTTTCTTCCCTGCCTTTTTTGCAGAATGGGGCTCAGATAAAAAATAAAACAGGACCTTTCAAACACTCCATACTCAAGTTTTAAAGCTCCACAAAAATGCAATCCATTTTTCTATAGCTGGGGATTATTTTATTTTTATCCAGTCATTATTGTACATCATCTGTGTGGGAGTAGCTTTATATAGCAGAATATGTGTGCCGAGAGAAATAAAAATAATACTGATCTTCACAGAAGTCTTTCTGGAGACTGATCCTTCTCTTGTAAAAAGAAGAAATTTTTCATTAGGAAGTTACATAAAGCCTAAAAAAATGATCTAGCTGTCCTCTAAAGCCATATTGAGCTTGGCATCACGTGCGTCCAAGGGAGAGAAAGGTGTGTGGGATGGTAACATCATGGAAATACTGTGCTGCATATTTGTGTCAGGCACCATGATGCCAGTAGGTCATGGCGGTGTTGGTGTGATGTCATCATTATAATGCACATGTCATCAGGTTGATGTCATCATGGTTTGTTAATGACACAACAACCTGGCATGGTATACTCCATTTGTGTGTTTGTGCACGCATGCCTTCTGGAGACTTCTGGAGACTATCTGGACAGGCCCCTCCAGTTTTCTTGGTTGCACTTGCCTTCTTCCTAAGACAGAGAGAGAATGACTGGCCCAAAGTCACCCAGTTGGCTTCATGCCGAAGGCAGGGCTAGAACTCATAGTACCTTGGTTTCTAGCAGAGTGCCTTTAACCATTGCATCAAGCTGGTTCTCCACAAACTCCAAAACCAGAACTGAAAGAGAACTGAAAGTGATGGTTGACCATCAGTCTACCGCCTTAGAGGAACTCTAGGTAGTGTCAAAGAGGAAAAGATAAGCAGTTGAAGAGCATTCTCCATACACTCATGTTGATTATTCACTAGATATCTCCATCTCCAGTTGAGAAGCTGCAGTGAGACAACACATACTGACACGCCTCTTCCAATAATCAGTTGGAAATGTTCTCCTTGTTTTTAGAACATCAAACAGTGAGGGATTTCTATTACAACAGTTATCACATTATATGCTTCTCTTCTACTATACATCATTACTGACAAGCTCTTCAAATATGTTTTCTCCTACTTCCTGAGATTATTGGTGACATGTGCCAAACTGCAATCTGTATTTAGATTTTATCACTCACATTTATGTGGTGACGGCTTCATCTGTCATTATTAACAAGTAGCAACGTACCCAAATTCAAAATCAGCTTCTTTGCTAGGAATGGCATTACAAAAATTGATTCTGCATTTTTAATTTGGATACACTTTCGTTGTTGTTGTTGTTGTTGTTGTTGTTGGGTTCTTTTTGTTTTGTTTTGTTTTTGCTTTACCTAGAAGATCTTTACAATTCCTCCTTGCATATTCCTTCATTACTTAAACAAACATCTAATTAAATCTTCCAGGGTGTAAGGCATCTGTTAACAAACACTAATGAATATTTGAAAACTGACAGTTTCATGCAGCTCTACAGATTATTCTACTGAGTTTCTTTAAAAAGTAGTAACTATATATAGCAAGCAGCTATGCTTTCATTGTCTCAGCAGAAAGCCGCACCAAGCTGAACCTGTCTGGGCTCAGAACATAAGTGAGGTCAAACCTGTTTAGGATGGGAGACCACCAGAAATCTCAGGGCAGTAGGATAGACTGGGAAGTCCAAAACATCCCAGAAGTCACAAGGAACCAAGTTTGACTCCAGAGATATTTTACCTTATTTACAGCAGGTGGTAACAGCTAGCTGACCTTGGCTTTATAAAGGACACTGGGTTTTGATTCTAGTTAGCATTGAATAATTGCCACTTCTTTGTTCCATTTTACCATCTCGAGATCTTGTGTATGTTGAACAGGTCTGTTGCAAACTTCCTCCATTTCCCTTAGCTGGTTAGTGTAGGTTTTCACAGATCACTCCTGGCTGAGTGACCCACTCCAGATCTTTGCCACTGACTGCATCCAGGACAAAGTCAATATAAGGAAGAAACCATCTAAAGGAGGAACCACACACATGTGCTTCTTTCTTGCAGATCTGGCATGTTGAGACATAATTTATTTTCTTTCCAAAGCAAATCAGTTCCTTTCAAAACTTTTTTTTGTCCTGACAGTTTACACACACACACACACACACACACACAAACACAAGAGGAGTGTGTCAATACCAACATATAGCTCAATTTCCTTAAGTCAAGTTTCTGCAAAAACAGCAGTATAGCAATTGTTCGGTTCAAAGTGAATGCTTGAATTTAGCAGTATTTAGTACTAACGACTCACAAATCAGTTAAACCAGATCTTACTTAACCTCAGATTTAAAATCTTAAATCTGATTACACTGATGATATTGATTTCATGCTCAAGTCCAGTTCACTCAAAACTGTTCCTGAACTTAATAACTTCAAAGGAGAATGAGTAATATGAGATTTCTTTTATCTCTTTTATCATAAATCCAGAGACCTAAATCAAAACTGCCAACTTCTAAGTGTAACTTTATGCAGAGAACACTCAATAAATTGAAGGAACTCTATCTATCTATCTATCTATCTATCTATCTATCTATCTATCTATCATCCATCCATCCTCTATATCATCTATCTATCTATCTATCTATCTATCTATCTATCTATCCATCCATCCATCCATCCATCCATCCTCTATATCATCTATCTATCTATCATCTATCTATCTATCTATCTATCTATCTATCTATCTATCATCCATCCATCCATCCATCCATCCTCTATATCATCTATCTATCTATCTATCTATCTATCTATCTATCTATCTATCTATCTATCATCTATCTATCTATCTATCTATCCATCCATCCATCCATCCATCCATCCTCTATATCATCTATCTATCTATCATCTATCTATCTATCTATCTATCTATCTATCTATCTATCTATCCATCCATCCATCCATCCATCCATCCATCCATCCATCCATCCATCCTCTATATCATCTATCTATCTATCTATCTATCTATCTATCTATCTATCTATCTATCTATCATCTATCTATCTATCTATCTATCATCCATCCATCCACCCATCCATCCATCCACCCATCCATCCATCCATCCATCCATCCACTCATCCATCCATCCACTCATCCATCCATCCATCCATCCATCCATCCATCCATCCATCCATCCATCTATCTAGAGATAAATTTTAGTTTTACAGAGAAATTCAGTGTAGTTGGATGAATTTCATGTGACAAAAAGCCCTAACTTACAGAAAAACGTTATTATAATAAAAATCTACTGTATTTTATTCTATGTACATATTTTAGTATGTTGCAATTTATTTGCTTGCATAGAACGCATCATTACAATAATCTGCTGCTTTGAGCATCACTGGGAAGGAAGGAAAGGAATCTAGTTTATTTAAGGCATTTGTGGATAAAGGCAATTCGTTTTCTTATATTTGCATTAATAACGTGACACCCTCTTATTTGGCCATGGATAGAGCTGTTTTATAAAGGCTTGCAAATGGTGTTTTATTGGGTTTTTAATTGCTTTGTCCTTGCTCTTTATGATTATTAAACCGCCTGCTCTGCCAAAGGCAAAACACAAGTTTGTAAGATTTGAACAGTCTAGTAAGTGCATCCATATTTTCTATTTAACAACATTGTAGAGAGAAGGCTTATGCCTCCCAGTCCCCAGGGATCCCACGCTGCAACAGATGGAATCCTGGCTGGAAGCATGGTTGAACCAAGGCCACCCACAAAGAGATCAGTTTTCCCAAGCAAGCACATGGCCACAAATCATCTTACAGTTTGTTGTTTATTTGTTCAGTCGCTTCCGACTCTTCGTGACTTAATGGACCAGCCCACGCCAGAGATTCCTGTCGGCCGTCACCATCCCCAGCTCCCCCATGGTCGAGTCCGTCACCTCCAGAATATCATCCATCCATCTTGCCCTTGGTCGGCCCCTCTTCCTTTTGCCTTCCACTTTCCCTAGCATCAGCTTCTTCTCCAGGGTATCCTGTCTTCTCATTCTGTGGCCAAAGTACTTCAGTTTTGCCTTTAATATCATTCCCTCAAGTGAGCAGTCTGGCTTGATTTCCTGGAGTATGGACTGGTTTGATCTTCTTGCAGTCCAAGGCACTCTCAGAATTTTCCTCCAACACCACAGTTCAAAAGCATCTATCTTCCTTCGTTCAGCCTTCCTTATGGTCCAGCTCTCACAGCCATAGGTTACTACAGGGAATACCATTGCTTTAACTATGTGGACCTTTGTTGTCAGTGTGATGTCTCTGCTCTTAACTATTTTATCAAGATTTGCCATTGCTCTCCTCCCAAGAAGTAGACGTCTTCTGATTTCCTGGCTGCAGTCAGCGTCTGCAGTAATCTTTGCGCCTAGAATCATCTTACAGTAGATGATTACTAATTTCTAAGGGATGCATTTCTAAGTTGATGTCATGATGATCCTTCTCTTTCTCCTTCTCTTTTCTTTTTTCTGCCTAAAGAACAGCAGTCAGTTTGGCTACGGTGGCAATGAAAAATAGAGCCACAGGACTTTGGTAACATTGCTACGGAATGTAGAATCCAGGAGTGAATGGCAGTCACTCAGTCTGGGCATTTAGATAGAGATCTAATATGAAATTGGTATATTGTAGTCCTAGCAGCCTCACATTATCCGTCTACCCAGGGCTGTATTTCCAGAATTGACCTACAACCTACAGCACTGTGGAACGTCCTAATTTTATTCCAGGAGGAGTTCTTTCCTCATCAGAATCCGAGAAGCAGAATGCAAGAACACTGCTTTGAAAGGGCCAGAAAATGAACGCAATCTTGCTGACTCACTCCTATTTGCTCTAAGTCTAATTCCTTCCACCTCCACCCCCCCAGTATTTCTTTAAAATCCCTTAAGCCAGTCTGATCCTCCACCCTTGCCAATTCCTTTTCTTAACTACTGTCTGTCAAGGGAAAGAAATGCCATCAATATTCCCCCAGGGTCTGATCTTCCATTAGCTGGGGTTCATGACCCCCAGCTCTTGGATTTGACAGGAAGTTCAGCTTGTCTGGCAGCATCTGTTCCGTTCTGCAAGAATTGATTTCCCTTCCCTGAGGTCATTCTCTTTGGTGGCCCTTTCCCTTAATATTATGTTTAATAAATGCCGCTGCAGGAAAACTAAGGGCTGGTGACGCTATTGATTTGCCATATCAATGTCTATTTGAGGTTCATTATAGACTTTGGTGGTGATGGGGAAATGGATGTACTACTCACTTAACACACTGAATTGCTACAGGCAGGAGGAATCCAAATGCAGGAATTCTCCTGTCTACTTGTCCAAAAGACAGGCAAGAAGAAAGTATTATTTGCCTCGAGAAAAGGGCAGATCCAACACCATAGTCTCTATACTCAGTGACACTTTCCAGCATAATTCAGAGCTGGAAGCAGAATTAAGGCTGCGTGAATCAGTCCACTAAATTCTTAACTCATTAATCAATCATTTTTAATGTGAGCTTTCCAATCTGGCCCTCTGTAGAAAGGAACAAAAAAGGAAAGAGCACTAAGGAGCTTGGAATAAGAATGAACAAGCACTTATTTGTGTTGAATCAGGCAGGATCACATGCTGCCTCCAACACCTTACAATGGCACAGAGGTACTAGAAATGAGCACATCTATTTAAATTTCTGCAAGGAGCTGGTTAAAAGGTTGACGTGTAATCAACTAAAATAACAGGAAACTTCTGAGCTGCTACTGGTGGTTTCTGGTTTTGAAGAACAATTACTTGACCATGCTTCTCTTTTTTTCTTCCTTAAGGAAACCAATTTGCTTATTCCTGTATTTTGCCCTTGGTATTACCACCTTATCACATAAGCACTCTAATGTAGGAAAGACAAAAATGGATGGATAGATGGATGGACAGACAATATAGATCAGCCTTTCTCAACTTACCCTGGAGGAACCCTTAAAATATTTTTCAGGCCTTGGGGAACCCCTGAACATTCAGGCTCAAATATAGGCCAGAAGTTACAAAATTATTATATTCGTTTCATGGGTAGGCCTGTATATATGCATTAACAACATTCTTAAACTAAAAATAAAGAATGAAACTTACCTCTTTAATGTGAAGTTGCCTGAATTTGAAATATAGTTTCATGGGTAGGCCTGTAGTAAAGGCATTCACAGTGTTCTGAAACTAAACAAAGAACTAAACTTGCTTCTTTAATGTCAAGTTGCCCGAATTAGAAATAATTTTTTAAATAAATCGTGATCTCCCAGGGAACCCCTAGAGACCTCTCATGGAACCCTAGGGTGCCACAGAACCCTGGTTGAGAAACCCTGATATAGATCAATTCTAGCTTCTAAAGTAGTAAACCATGATCTCAAACAGAATATACAAAATGAGGTAAATAGCTAAAGAAATTCTGGCATAGGTGCATATTTACAAACGGTTGCAAAACAGTCATTGGAAGAGTTTATCCAATAACCCCCCGTTGGCATCTTGCAATATTCTGCAGATAGAGTTCTCTTTCTTTCTCAGGAATCACACTTTTTGTGACCCAAGGGGGGCTCTGAATCCATTCTAAGGGCGTTTCAGGTAAATGGTTCTAGCTGATGCCAGCCACTCCCCAACCCATCCACAAGGACCTTGGGAATCTTGAATCTCACCTCTGCTTTCCCTGAACCGTTTCCATAGATTAGAAGCGTAACTCAAATCCAGGTGAAGGGCGGTGGCAAAAGACTCAAAAAGACATTTGCTTTTATGACAGAGGCTGAAGACAAATAATATGAACATCTCTAAGGAGACTTTGAATGTTGCTGCCATGGTCTCAAAAGGAAAACTAATCAAATATTAATTTACTGTGGATGTCATTTAGATTGTGAGTGCCTTTAAATGTGGCTTAGCTGTTGGTCCCCACCCCAGCAAGAAGAGTGGAAAGCATAACAAACAGTGAAAGGATAAATCTTATATCAACACTGAGCACATATTAAACCCTCTCTACTCTTAGGAATATGGGACATAAATATTCCCGTGAAACAAAGAGAGGGTGTTTCAAAATAATTTCATTTGAAAATTGGACTCCTGCACTGGACAAGAAATCGGACTCAATGACCTGCAAGATTCCTTCTAAGCCTTAGATTCGTTGCATGAAAATAATACAATTTTGTTTTGTTTTAAAGGGGCAGCCTGCATGGCTAGAGGTAATAAAATACAAACATTATTTTCTGAATACATTGCACCTTCTCAGTATTCTTTCAACACTTGGCTTATGTTATGAATTCAGTGTCTGCTGAATTCACATCTCCAGCACACTCATACACACCAAGTGTCAAAAATCAGAAGGAGTCTGATGCACCTTTTCCAACTAATAAATTTTACACAACATTTAAAATTTTAAAATAAAACATTTTTACATAAAGTAAAATAAAAGATGCCTGCATACATATGTAGAAGTGAAGCTGTGATCTGCAGCTTTAATATGAAAGAGATTTGATTGCATCTCTGAATCAAATTGACTTTTCAAAGCAGATTTATGATTCAGATTGAATGAAATTGGATGCCTTTTGAGGCATTCTTTTGGAATTGTTCTGGAACCCTGCTGGCCTCCCAGAAGGCTCTTAAGACATGGTTTTGTCATTGTGCCTGGGGGTCCAGTGGTGGCATAGAGCCTGCTGGTTGGTTGCGTTGTTAGTAATTGATTATACTCTCCCGCAAATTAGTTTTATTGTTGTAATTAACTGTTTTAATTGGCTTTAATGGCTTTTATTTTGTTTTATTTCTAATTGTTGCTGTTTTTAATTATGTGAGCTGCCCAGAGTCACTTGGTGAGATGGGCAGCAATATAAACTGAATAAATAAACAAACAAAATCAAGTCAAATTGACTTGATTCAACATGCCAAATAAATTTTTCAAATTGATTCAAATCAACAAATAGTCTCTTAAGCACCCAGATGTGTGTAAATAGATATTTGTATACATAAATACCCCAAGCGCATACCCTTCTGCAAACAGGCATGCATAGACATAAACAAGCCAGGGTAACATGTAAGAAATGGTTCAGTAGATCCTGCACCAAACAGTGTGTGTGTGTGGGGGGGGGGGGTTGATTAGATTATGTCTGAAGAGCCTTCCAACCATATGATTCTGCGAAATCTATGCAGCAGTACAAGGATCCACCAGGTTTCCTACTGAATGCTCACCTTCCTGCAAAGATGGTTTTCCCACCCTATGTTGGCTGATGCTGTCCTGCTGTCCTGTTCATACTGGTAAGGGATTTTCATGGGTACATTACAATAACATAAAAAGTAAAGGTTACCCCCGCACATTTGTGCAGTCGTGTCCGACTCTAGGGGCCGGTGCTCATCTCCGTTTGTTAGCCGGAGAGCCAGCGTTGTCCGAAGATGCTTCCACGGTCATGTGGCCGGCATGATGCGCGCGGAACGCTGTTACCATCCCACCGAAGGGGTACCTATTCATCTACTTGCATTTGCATGCTTTCGAATTGCTAGGTTGGCAAGAGCTGGGGCGAGTGCGGGAGATCACTCCGTCACACAGGGCTAGGGATTCGAACCTCCGAACTTGCAATCTTCCGATCGACAAGCCTGGTATCTTACCCGCTGAGCCACCACACCCCTACAATAACACGCCTGCAATAACATAGTTTCCTGTTAAAAAGGAGAAACGTACAGTATTCAAACTGCTTAAGGTACAGGTGGGAAACCTCTCCTTCCCCAGATGTTGGTGGATTAAAATTCCTGTCATCACTGATTACTGCACACTGGTTAGGACTGAAAGGAATTGGGATTCAGCCAAAGAACATGGGACTGTAGTGCTTATTCCCCAGGAATGAGTAATAATCTAAAAGATTCTTTTGGACAGAGCCTCAAATCGAGGAGCCTGCTATCCAAGATGCTAGTTCTGACATCGTCCCATCCTGGTGATTTTGCATCTTCAGAAAGCTGCATATTCCAGCCATTCCCCGAAAAAACAGGGATCTGAGGAGCACAAGCCACTGCAATATGCCAAAGTGCTTTTCAATGATTCATAATTTTCATTAATGGCAATTATGCTTTCCCTGGATTCAAAACTCTGGAGAATTTGACAGGCTGAGCTTCAAAGTCATTTCTCTTATCATGGAGAGTTGTTTTAAGTTCCTCCTGGGGAAGGAACAGATGGGAAAAATAGTTGCATAAAGAAAGCCCAGCAGGTGTTTGAATAAAGTCTATCATGTTCTCTCAATGACAATAATCAGCAGGGTTGTCTAGGGAGCAAGAAGTGTAAGACTAGAAAAATAGACAAACTGTATTCCATGAGCTGACAATGCTCAGATTCACTTTCTGTGATGGATCTACAAAAGTCCTTTGTCCACTGTGCTAAACCTGCTTGTCCATGAGCACATTCATTGCAAGCATCAGCCCACTTTTTTTAAAACTCAGAGAAAACTCCCATCTGTCTGCAACCTATGGCAACTTCCAAGGTGTTCCTTCACAACGTTACATCTTCTGGGGAATTTGAGGCTGAATTAGCAAGAACAACAAATGTACATAAGAGGAATGGAACTGCAGGTGAGCAGAAAGGAACGTCCACCTCCCTTCCCATGTTCTTTTCAATAGTTGTTGTTGCCTTTTTTTCCCCCCATGGCTTCTGACTACTGCCTTATCCTTACTTCCTGAATTCAGGTAATTCTCTTTAGTTTTGTTCCACAAAAGAACTGTTCTGTGCGGTAAATCGTTAAAAGTTTATATTTATTTTGGGCCATTTTAAGACAGATTGAAGCTTGCCAACTCCTCCTGAAATCAATTCTAGAAAGCTCCCCATTCCCCCCATATGTGCATGTTACACACTTGGACCTATGCTGTACCACACTACAACTAATTAATTAATTACAACTGCAATTTATAAATAACCTGTTATTCCATACTGTGCTCTCTGGATTGAGGGAGAACAAATCTTTCTAATAATTTTATCTAAATTATCTTCTCCAGGATTTAAAACTCGCTATTACCTCTGCAGTAGCCAGATTTTGTGTTGCCGTGATGAAAATAAAGCAAAAAGAAGTAAAGAAGTAATTGGTTTAAGAAATTCCCACTTTTACCTACAATATCATTTTTGGATTGATATTTCTTAATTAAAAAGCTGCCAGGGTTTATTCACTCTATATAATAGTTTTTAGTTTTTAAATTTATCATCCCTTGGGTAATCAATGTATTATTACAGTATTAGAGGAGTCTATGTAATAGTATCATTTGATTTGTCTTTTTGCATACTGCTGTATTAATTTGTTTTATTCTGTTGTTGTTGTTGTTTAAATTTGCTTGTCATTGACCAAATAAATAAGTACTTACTTACTTACTTAAAAATCTTTCTAATCTGAATTGAAGACTGTTATCCTCCAGAATTACTGGGAGTTAGGCGGCATATAAATTTAATAAATAAATAATAATAATAATAATAATAATAATAATAATAATAATCTCCCCTCTGTTTTCTTTTGTGTTGGATAAACACACCCAGATCTTTCAATCTACTGTACTTCTCAGAGTCTAGTTTCGAGTTCCCTAATCATCCTCATTGCTCTTCTTTAAAACTGTTCCCATTTTTCTAAATTGTTCTATGCAATTCAAGTGGCCCTGGGGATTTAAACACATTCAAAATGAAGAGGTATTTACTGGTCAATGCCAATTCTATCAATTCTAGGTTTCAATCTTCCCTTTCATCCTGCTCTTCATAATTTCCTGTTGGAGCCCTTTTATCTTTTTGCTGGAGAAAGGTGAACCAATTTAGGAGCTAACTATTTCTGCCTTTTGTTACCCATTAAGATGTTAATATTTTTATTGAGCAGCTGGTATACTGATTCTTTTCTTTTCCTCTTCTTCTGAAGATACATAAAGAACACCTTTTTCATAGCTTTCTTCAAGAGCCAAAGCTCTTTCTCAGCCTACCTGCAACATTTCCTGATGAATGGAATCTCTTTCAATTTTTTATCTGTGTTTTTTAACATTTGCAGCTCTCCTCATTTTCCATAGCTTCTTCTGTTCTTCTCAGCAACTGTGAGACAACCCCATTTCCAACTCCCAAGTAAATATATGGAGGAGAGGCAAAAAAAACTCATCTTCCTCTCTGTAAATACGTTAAATAGAACTGAGATGAAGGTCACAGCTGGAGAAAGAATGATGATCTTACAAAGAAAAGAAAGACCCACTATATCTCTGTGCAATTTTTAAGGAGAAAGAGAAGAAGGGGATCCTCATCTTTGAAATTGCAGGTCGCCTTAACACAGTCTGTTTCCTCCCCTCCATTCTTACATTCAGGCATTTTCTGGTCCCAATTAATTAGCAAAGGAGTCAGGGAAAGTGAAGGCAAGCATTGAGATTTGGATTTGCAAAGCTGTAGGCTGTTATTTAATAGATTAACACATCCAGATGAAAGGTGTTCAGTACAGATAAAAAAAAAATCAACAACCAGGGGCCAGTCACAGGCTGTTATTCATTTTACTGAGATTCTGGACTTATTCTACTGTACCATCAAAACTAATAGTTCCATTTCTTGCCTTCATCCTTGTCTGCAATATATTTACAGAAAAAAAACAAGTACCATAATACAACGGTACACCACAAGATTTATATTATCTCTTTCCCAGACAAGACAGAAAGGTCTTTCAAGGGGACAGGGATTACTTCAGGACTGTACATACACATGAATGTGTGTGTGTGTGTGTGTGTGTGTGTTGTGTGTGTATTCCCAAAAGTCATCAGCCTTTACTGAGTTTTTATAACAATTGAAGCTATATCTGTTATTATGAAGATTCAGGCAGAGAACTTTGACTTTGAGGGTTTTAACTGCTGTCTTCTTCCAAGTAAAATAAATATTATTTGAAGGTTGGAGAAGTCACAAAATCCTAGACTCTTTGTAATCTCTCATTTTCACTCCAAACTCTAGAAAATATTCTTGGGAAAAGTCTCTATTAAATGCAGAGGTGTCATATATCAGTCCTTAGTGATTTTTCCCCCACAGATGAATGTATTTTTAGGCTACTCTTCTACAGTTCCAAGAACCTAATATGGCTGATAGAGGAAAGAGCAGAAGCTTGCAAGTGTGAATTACTCCTGATAATAAATTAACACATAAAATGGATTAGGCTTCCTCCGTGAACCTGATTCTCAGTGATGAAGATCATGCTAATGCTCAGAATCTCTGTTATGCTAAGTTGCAGCTTAACCAGCAAGACATGGAGCATCCACATTTTCAACAGTCCTCTCCAGGCATTTACTACAAATGCAAGATGTGGCCATAGGGTGGGTTGAGTGTGCAAGCTCAGCACATATGGAAGGTTTAATGCATATTCAGCACAATGTGCTTAGACTCAGAACAAAGGAAGGTCAGAAGCAAAGGCAACGCCAATGAAGCAGAGCCAGCATGCATTACCCAAGGATTCCTGTAAAATTCAAGCCTCGCACTTTCATCCAAATGCCTTATAAGATGGTGCTAACTGTTGGGATTTCAGGGTGCTCTTGTTTCTGGGGCTCTCTACGCTGTTATGCATGAGGCCAGAAATGAATTTTGCAATAAACCTGTGACAAACTCACTTGACACCACCTTGCAAGAGACAGCAAAATGACCGCTAACTGGATTAAACTACACCATTACAGAATCAGAATCACATTTCTCAAACTCTTACCGTTCATTTCCACTTTCCATTCACAGAAGAGATGGTGAAATTGTCCTGAACATTCTCACCTGGAAAAATATATGCCCTCCATTGGTGGGAAGCCCTCATCTTGTCCCTCCTCCCTTCTGGAGTTAAGGTGTCATGGCACCTTCAGAATAGCTAATACTGTACATATGTGTGTACACACACACACACACACACACTCACACACACATGCATAGGTATGGACCTCATGGTGCATCCCAGCAGATTATTGTCCATTAAAGACATTACTGGGTGAGATGGAAATGACATTTATGCCAAACCATCTCATCTTAAAAATAACTTGAAACTTCTAAAAGTTTTAAAAACATCACCCCTCTGTGACGCTTTGAGGCACTGTATTTGTTTAATTCTGTCTTGAAAGCCTTAAATATGTCAGTGCAGACATAGACAAGGAGATGTATAAATTTCTCTCCAGTTCTAGATGAGTTTTGCAAAAGCCAATGGAAACCCAATACAATAATAAACTAATCAGTCAGTCAATTGACTGTATCAAGGTACAACATTGCGTCAACTAACGTCAGATAAAGAAGTATAAATGTACCAAAGTGCAAATCAAGGTGTATTCAAATGAATGCATCACCTTTACATGTGACTCAGATCTATTCTATGTAACGAGTTTTAATCTGAGTAGCTTTAACTATAAACTTGGGCATTCTGCTGGCTACATATTTATTTTTGCCCTGAAGGAGGTAAGACTAATTATGCTCTTCTATGCTTTTCTCCAGGGAAGGGAAAATAGCCCAAATTCTCTTCAAATACAGCAGAAAGAGCCTTATGACAAAGGTGAAAGAAGAAAGTGCAAAAGCTGGGTTGCAGTTAAACTTCAAAAAACCAAGATTATGGCAACCAGTTTGATTGATAACTGGCAAATAGAGGGAGAAAACGTGGAGGCAGTGACAGACTTTGTATTTCTAGGTGCAAAGATTACTGCAGACGCTGGCTGCAGCCAGGAAATCAGAAGACGTTTACTCTTGGGAGGAGAGCATTGACAAATCTCGATAAAATAGTTAAGAGCAGAGACATCACACTGACAACAAAGGTCCGCATAGTTAAAGTAATGGTATTCCCCGGAGTAAGCTATGGCTGCGAGAGCTGGACCATAAGGATGGCTGAGCGAAGGAAGACAGATGCTTTTGAACTGTGGTGTTGGAGGAAAATTCTGAGTGTTCCTTGGACTGCAAGAAGATCAAACCAGTCCATACTCCAGGAAATCAAGCCAGACTGCTCACTTGGGGGAATGATATTAAAGGCAAAACTGAAGTCCTTTGGCCACATAATGAGAAGACAGGATACCCTGGAGAAGAAGCTGATGCTAGGGAAAGTGGAAGGCAAAAGGAAGAGGGGCCGACCAAGGGCAAGATGTATGGATGATATTCTGGAGGTGACAGACTCAACCATGGGGGAGCTGGGGATGGTGACGGCCGACAGGAAGCTCTGGCGTGGGCTGGTCCATGAAGTCACGAAGAGTCGGAAACGACTGAACGAATAAACAACAACCACCACCCACTTAGTTCTTGCTTCATCCTTCAACTCCATTCTTCTGATTCCTGGTTCATCTCCGATCCCTGCCTGGGTGATACGGCCTTGACGCTGCAGATCTGATTCCCCACTAAGCCTGCGAATCATTATCTTCTCCAAAGCAAAACATAGTATTAACAATACGATTTTGCTCACATGAATGGCAATTGAATCTGCTTTCAGAGGTACCTCCTTGTGCTTAGATTTAATAAAGCTTGTTCAAATTAATCAAAATCTAAACTGCAAAATTTCATTAATGTTTAGCTGCACAAAACAAAGCAATAAGCAAAAAGAAGAGCACATCTTCCTTCCTCTGTTCTCAATGAGACAGAGGAGGTTTTAAATTTATCTAAATGGGGAAACCGGCTCCTAGGGGAATTACTAAAGATCCTAGCCCATTTTCTGGGCATTGTGTACCATTCAAAAATAAAGCCAAAGAAATAAAAACGAAACCTCTGTGCATGTTGCACTGGGAAAGGAGCGTTCCACACAAAATGAAGATGACTGCTTGGACATAACAAAGATGAGATTTTTAAAAAAATATTCATGTGCACCGTTTAAATTTCAAGAGTCTTCATGGCCTGGCCTAGGTGCTACCAAATGGGCAAGCTCAAACTAGGGCAACATCAAGGTTATTATGTGGTTAAGCTACCCAAAAATTACGCAGACACTTGTTCTGCTAATGGTTGCCACCAGAAATGATGTTCAGCCTGTTTGAACACAGCCAATTGCCTCCTCAAAAGGAATATTCTTCAATTAGATGCCCTATCTTACCTGCGCCTTTTTATTGTGGTAACAGCTCCATCTTATGCAGTTAGTGTTCCTGAAGTAGGATAAAAGACCGCTGCTTCAATGGTCTATACAGGTAGTGCAGAAATTCTGTCTGCTTGTGAAGATACATCAACTTCCATGTGTGAAGGACCAGGGGACCCACAAGGGCTTCATCATATAACCAGACACAAGATTACCATTCTAGGTTACCAATGAAATGCAAGCATACTGGAAACCAGGGGCTGATTTATTGCTTTTTATTCAAGAGTAACACTCTTGAAGGGCGGAGATGACCTACTTTTTAGGATCCAGCAGAAAGCCACTCAGAGTGTTATGAAAGAGCATGGGGCTACCCACCCAAGCCCTGTGGAAGGGAGGTCTGAGTGCATCTGCCATCTGTGGGAATTGAGGAAGGGAGGGAGGATGGCTGAAAGCTGCCACCTTTTCATTTCTCAAGTAGGCGGGGAGAGCTGGAAGGAAGGGGGCTCCCAAGACGGAGAACGAGGAAAGCCCCGGTCCCGGGTGGCGGAAGGCAGGTTTGCTCCCAGCAAAGAGCAACGCAACTCCTTTACTTTCCTTCTGGGACCCCCCTCCGTGGGCCAGGGAATCCCCTCCTCAGGCTCCCGCCTCCGCACCCATCTCCAGCCGCCTGCCGCGGTCCCAATCCTACCTGGCTAGGGTAAAAATTAAATTAAAAAGCAATAAATCTAATCAGCTCAATATAATGGCAAGAACTGTTTCAGGTACTCTCACGTACTTCTGATGACTGTATTGTTGACAAAAAATGGAGAAAACCATGCAGAGAGAAAAAAGTTTAGAGAGGAGGGGAAAGCATTCAGGTTTATATTTTGCAGGTTGGACTTCTCAAAGTCTTTGAAAGGCCTTGCTTGGAACCAGGGCACATGCCAATGATCATGTGAGCCTAAGTTTGCCTGAGGAACATGTTTGGTCTTCTTACATCTGTCTCTCATTCCTTTCCTAGCGTAAATCTGGCTGAATTTTTTTACTGGTGTGTGCATTTACAACATGAAAGAGCATGACTACGATCCCACCTCTGATCCTCCATCACAGAGTCTTGATATCTAATTCCACATTTCATGCTGCATTAATGGCAAGCTGTCACTGGGTATGACAAGGAGAGGACATGCACACCATTTACAAGCAAGCTCTATTGTAAAAAAAGAAATGCCCACTTTACTCACACAGAAGATGGATATGGCCCTGAAATTTAGAATGAGGGGGGGGGGGAGGTGCTAAATACAGCGACATATGGGATGATGGCTTGATGCCTAATGATTTGGAATTCCCCACCCATGTTTCAGCCAATTCAATCCATTCAAGTAATATAATATAGAAGTGCACTGGCTCACAAATTAGTTGCCACCTGCTACATTGCTACCTGTAAAAGGCATCATCACTCAAAAAAAAAAAGGAGGGGGGGAGGGATAAAGAGAGCATAGCTTTGCATGAAATTTGCATTCTATATATATATATAAAAAGGTAAAGGTTCCCCCCGTACATTTGTGCAGTTGTGTCCGACTCTAGGGGCTGGTGCTCATCTCCGTTTGTTAGCTGAAGAGCCAGCATTGTCCGAAGACGCTTCTACGGTCATGTGGCCAGCATGATGCACACGGAACCCATGACGCATATGGAATGCTGTTACCATCCCACTGAAGTGGTACCTATTCATCTACTTGCACTTGCATGCTTTCGAATTGCTAGGTTGGCAAGAGCTGGGGCAAGTGCGGGAGCTCACTCCGTCACGCGGGGCTAGGGTCTCGAACCTCCGAACTTGCGATCTTCCGATCGACAAGCCTGGCATCTTACCCGCTGAGCCACCATGCCCCTTCCATAGGTATAGGTATAGGTATAGATGTCTATTTATAAGTGGTTATGATTTAAAGAACTGTGTCTCACTTGGGAGGGAAAGATTCAGATCAAGCAACCTGTATGCTGGGGCTCAGTCTGTTTTCCAAGCCTTAACACCAAAGCCCTGCTCTTCCACTGTATAGGGTCATAGAGGGGACAACCCTTTAAATGGACGATGTATAAAGCATCAGCTTTCAGGGCTTGTTATCCATTCAAGTGGCATACCCTTGTCAGGTCAAAGGTGGTAAGGTTACAGAGCCAAGTTGCCACCAGAATGCTTTTAATCTAATTTGATTAAGTTGAGACTGCTTTCTATGCTGGTTAACTTTGAAAACCTCATTAGTTCCAGCAACGATCAAGGTGAGATGGATAATATTCTCAATAATAATTACAAAAAAGCAATAGTGAAAAGATCTAACCATTCCAGTTTAGTTTATTTTTACCTATACTCCATTCTTTGCATTGCTTTTCAGCAGAACCCTTTTAGACTTAGCACAGCTGAATATAGAAACTCAAGGTGCTAATGAGAAATATACTTTAATGCATTCCCCTTTGCTCTCTGGGGGTGCAATTTGAAATCCCAGCTGGATATTCAAATTCATGATGAGAATGCAGTTATTTCTGGATCTCTGACACAAGGACCTTGTTTTTAGCTGATCAGGAGAGAGGTTGCAAATCACAGATGCATCATCAGCACTGGTAAAAATCCAGCAGAATTATAATGATGGTTTCTATGCTGAAGTCCAAACACAGCAATCCTGTTTTAATTTTAACTGCATTACCGATATAGGCATTTAGATATATTCCTGACTTGGTAGCCTCTTATCCATCAATTGTGTCATGATGCTGATATAATATCTAAGGGCCATATCCCATCAGTAGGGCAACCATGGGAAGTTCTTCCAGCATGATCATCATCTTCCATCTGATCTGGGCATCAATTGCTCAGGGACAACCTGTGTATTTTTTCTGCCAACAACACTTGGTATGCGATTTGGCTCTGATAGATATTATATGATTACAAAACAATTCAGTGACAGCACAAAACACACTATTACACATTAATTGCACAGCAGTTTAAGAAACAGTGCATCATTCAGGAATAAGAAAAACATACTGGGATGTACAGTTTTTTGATCTGTATCATTGAATGATACAGAGGTGTGATGGCTCAGCGGGTAAGATGCCAGGCTTGTTGATCAGAAGATCGGAAGTTCGGAGGTTCGAATCCCTAGTCCCACGTGACGGAGTGAGCTTCCGCACTCGCCCCAGCTCTTGCCAGCCTAGCAATTCGAAAGCACACAAATGCAAGTAGATAAATAGGTACCACTTTGGTGGGAAGGTAACAGCGTTCCGCGCGCGTCATGCCGGCCACATAACCATGGAAGCATCTTCGGACAACGCTGGCTCTTCGGCTAAGAAACAGAGATGAGCACCGGCCCCTAGAGTCGGACACGACTGCACAAATGTGCGGGGGGAACCTTTACCTTTATCATTGAATGAACCTTAGAAAACGTGACTTCCTTTGCTTGAAGTCATTAAGATTACTAAATCAGGGACTTCTGCTGAAAACCTAGATCTGGAGTAAGTGCCCTAGTGTTCTCTAGATATTTCAGACATCAGTACCCATCAGCTGCAGCCAACATTGCAATGGCAAGAGATGGTGTGGGATACTTCAAAATATCTGAAGAACACCAGGCCACATATCCCTGATCTAGGTTTTCATTATAACTTCATGGCTTTGTATCTTGATAAAGTTACTGGAAATGGCCAACTGAATAATGTTAACCAACATTTGATGAAATAGACAGTTTCCCGTACTAATTATGCACTGAACAGAAGAGACTAAAGAGGCAATGTGATAATTAAGCTTCCTGAGGTTACTGAAAAATTGGTCCTGTTTTTCAGAAAATTGATTCCTAACATGGGTCCCCCAAGTGTCACCCCTATTTGTTCTCTTGAAAACCTTACGGATTTGGTTCTTGCCCTTTGGGGCAACATTAATCTAGTGACATTCAAGCAGTGAAGAGACCAGATTTGCTCGTTTGTACTTCAGAAGATAAAACAATTGGACAGTCCTAGCCCCTTACCCTCACCCCTGCAATTAGCAAAAAAAGTACGTTGTGCCTATTATGAAGTAGTACAATGAGGAATTAACTAACTTGTTACAGTAAGATCATGCAGGAAGTAAGAGGCATGGAGCAAGGAAGTTAAAGTACATTTGCTGTGCAAAGATAGCAGAGTGCATAATCTGGAAGTTTGGAAGAGGGCAGCTGATATTATGTATTATCACGGGGAGAGAGCCTTGTCAGAGCCTTGTACAGGGGTGATTAATGACATTACTGCAGAACTGAAAAATTGCCTTTTTAAAATACAGTGGTAACTAAGAAAATGAACTGATCCTAGCTAGATTAGATCTGAAGGATTAAAGCAAAACAAAGCCTTCAAATGCATCACTCCCGTTTTTAAATTAGCAGTTATGGCACTATATGATGATAGATCTCTGGCACCTGTCTGACTCTGAATACTAAAAACAACATATTTGCAGATTGCCTGCAAGTAAATAATAGCAGACTCATTTGTACTCAAGTAAGGTCCTCTGCCTCAGTTGACATTATACAAAAATTAGACTCTTTTAACTTACAAAGCCCGGCTGGTGGGATCCCATAGCTGACCATAGCTGTTGTCAGTGCTGGATCTGGTTGGTACTTACAAGAGAGACCACCATTTTGAGTCCAAAGGATGGGCTCAAAAATCAAAAAAGCATCTGGGAAGAAGCCAATGGAAAATTACTCCCATCCTATTTATTTATTTAATTTATATGACTATTGCCAAGAGGGGAAAAAAAGCATGGATATGTGTATGAAATCACCACAAGTCAAAATCAATTCAAAGGAGGCTTTATTTAATTCATAAAAAATTCAATCAGAAATTGGCATCCTGCAAAGCCGGATGCCAGCTCCTAATCCAGCTTCGTGTTTATGAACAGGAATGTTTCTGGTTTCCGTAGAGGTATTCTTACCAAATAGGTGTCTGGAATAAACTGATACATGGTAAGAGCTGAGTGCCTTGTTTCAAACAAAACCCATCAGTCCCACCAAAGCAAAGGCCAACATAAACTGGGGTGGAAGAGATTCTAGGGAAGGATGAGATTAAGTGCTGGAGGAGCAATCTATCCAGATTAGGATAGATGGATGCTGAACCCATGCAGATTCTCAGGGGAACTAAGAGACTTGCTGCACCAGATGGGTAAGGCCAGATGCAGAGATTGGCTCTTTATACTATAGCAACTATTTTGGTGGGGGTGGAGGAATGTGGACTTGGCCCTTTAAACTATCAAGAGGGGCATTTATAAAGGATTACTCGGTCTTGAGAAAAAGAAACATATGAGAAGGAAATGCAAAAGAACCCTGCCTTGATAAGACAGGTCCGAGAGGAATCAAGATTCTGTCATTCTACCCTACCACAATAGAGAATCCCTGCTGTCTCTCTTTCTTGACCTTGACAATGGGTGATAGTGATCAGCAATAGGTCTGCCCAATACTCAGGAACAAAACTGACCAGCTTTTTGCAAGGGAAGAAGGGTTGAGGGAAGAGAGGTTGAGGAACATCATGTCCAATGGCTATAAAACTCATCAAGGGAATAAGAAGATGGCCAGTAAATAAAATCTTGAATAGGATCTGAATCTGATCTAACAAGGCAACTTTATTTAGCGGTGATAGTTATTCTGTGTTATTATTCTTGTCTGAAGAAGGATCTGCAGTGTTGTTGTTGTTGTTGTTGTTTTTAAAAAAAGAGGTGGGGAGGAGACAATTTTCTGCAACCTTGACTATGAATTGCTTGCAGTGTGTTCTGTTAAAAAAAATGCCAGATCTCAACATTGTGACTCACTCCTCCATTTGCAGGTGCGCATGGTTACCAGGGTGATGGAGACTCTCTCCATCGAAGCACCACATCACGTGTGATTTCTTGCGACAAGTTGCCATGCCACTAGTTAGGCTGCCTTGTCACATGGCCCCAGGCAATTAACCCCTCTCTCTCTCTCTCTCTCTCTCACACACACACACACACAGCTTCCACTGAAAATAGTGTGTTTGCTGAAGCTTCCTTTACAGTTTTCCTAATGGGGGTGAGGGAGGAAGTCAGCAACTACCAGTTCTGGACCATTAAAGATGCATCTTGGATGTCAAGCCACCCACAGTCCTGCTCAAGGAAGAAACTTAATAAGTTACTATGTCCTGCATTCTAGGTTCTTGCCTATAAAGCAATGGCTCAGGACCATTTAATAGAAGCAGGATGGAGAACAAGGTAAACCGAAGGCTACATCTGCTTTCCTCCAACTCTCTCAAGAAAGTTAGAAGCACAAGATTCAAAATTCTTATCATATGCCTTGTGTGATAAGGAGACCACTGCAAAAAGTGATACCTTTTCATCCTCCCCCTTACTTATGAGGAGATCGGAAAGGCTTCAACTGTCATACAACGTGGGAGCTGTTCTACAGAGCTATTGTACAGGCAGTAGAAAGAAACAGGATTCAAACTCCTGAGCTTGTTTGGTGGGACCTTCTCACCCCTGGTTAGACTATCCAATCATATTCTACCTGCATCTCCAGGAAGACCCCTCCAAATCTTGTCTATCTCTGTATTCCACACCACAAAATCCCCAAAAGCATGGCGCATGATTCATACATGTGCCACTTCATGTAAACGCCTGGTCCTACTCAATGGGCCAATTTTATAGGTCTTGTCACAGATGCATTTGACATCACCAAGCAATCGGGCTTCCTCCATGGCCCATATTAATATAGATTAAATTCTCACTATAGTCAAACACCCTTCCTGTATAAAGTATATAAAGCAAACTGGCCCATTGCCACATTGTCAACCATGTACTTCCAAAATTTGCTTATGAGACAGATAATTGGTCCCAGTGCCCACCATTATCTGTTGAATCAATCTGTGGATCTTCAAGAGCTCAGATGGTCTGTCGGGCTGATGAAGAGCAATCAGGCAACTGATTCATCTAAGAAGCAGGCAAGCAATAAAGAAAGTAATCCTTGCAAACAGATGCTTATGCATTAATTCATTTGAGTTGTTTGTCTCAGAAAAGAGCTTCTCACAATATCACTGTGGCCCATTTCAGATACTTATGGGGTGAGTTTGTGTTAGGGTAAATAAAATGGCCTTCCTATAGAACACTTTCATAAATTGGGGAGTCTTTGGTGCTCTCTGAGCCTTGTTGTTTTCATGCAGACGTTTCATTGCCAGGCTAGGCAACATCTTCAGTGCGAAAAGGGAGTGGAACTTGCTGTCTGTTTATATAAACTGTTTATATAAATCTATAAGCCTCTTTGCCCAAACTTGGCAAACTTCTGTCCAGTAATCTTCTCCTCACCCAACAGCTGGACCTAAGAAGAGGACCAGAGTAGTGTTAGAAGTGCCCTTGCCTCAACCTCAGCTCAGCTGGATCCTAAGAAAGCTCAAGGCCTGTGTAATTTCCTGAAACATTTGAAGGCTTTTGCAGAGATCTTTCCAGGATCTTGGTTAAAAATAAAGCAGGCAAAAATATCAGAGCACACACACTGATTTATTACAAAAAAAAAAAAGTAAACTGGAAAACTACTGCAGTTGTTTTGCTCAGCCTCGTTTGCTTGCTTTACACAAGGCTGAAACCCAAACTATTTACAGTACTACCTACTCTCCTATGGTCCAGCCCATAGTTTATCATTGGGGCATTTTTTACAGCCCGTGGGCTTCCTCCGTGGTCCATATTATAGATTAAATTGTCACTGTAGTCAAAGAAAGCCCCACCTTCCTGGGAAGAGGCTTTTAGGAAGAGAATCAGAACATATTTGTTTTCCCAAAGCTACTGCTTTAGCCTTTGTGTTTCATATCTGCTCTGTTTTCATGTTGTTTTCATGTAAACCATCCAGAACTGCTAAGGGGATGAGCTAAAACTATACATATCAAGGAACAGGAAAAAAAGAGTTATGCACATCTTCTGCTACCATCGCGGTGTCCAAGGAGACCCCATATCTGCACTTACAGTATATGCTGTTGAAAAAATTGTATGAAGCACAGAGCTCACTCAATAAAGCATTCTTCTCAAGTCCAAAGGGTTTCAAGTATAATTAAGATGCATGGTTACAATGCCGATGCTCATAATAAGATGAGATGTTGCTGCAAGCTACAGAATTAAATCCTTCTGACATGGCAAAGAAAGAAAAGACGTATAGCAAAAGCAGGGGAATTCAGGCAATTAATTAATTAAAGACAGTAGTCTACTTACAAGACGATTAGGCCAGAGGAAAGTCTCCTTTTTTGCAGAAACTATTTTGCCAAACTTCTGCCTTTCCAAAGAGAGAGAGAAAAAACCCACCTGGAAAAAATGAGGGTAGGGAAGTATAAAGGAAGAGGAATGAGTAATCACCCAAACTAAATTTGTTTTCTAAAAATGACTTGATTAGCATTCTGTTTTGTTTCCTTTGTTTTAAATGCTCATTGCAAACCATCATGAACGTGTATTTTAAAAACCAAGGCTATGAGAAATGGAATCAAGCTTTAACAGAAATACTAAAATTGGTAGTCTCATATACAGTTGAGCAAAGTTTCAGACTGATGTCATGCTTTCATCACAGTGTACTCATCATCACAGTGTACTCATCTCCTATGTTAAAAAGCATAGGAGACAAGATACAACCCTACAGAATACATTGCCTTCAGACTGGCATTGCATCTCTGGCAGCATGTTAGAGCAAGCTCTGCTGGATACAGGTGACAGACATACAGACGGACAGATGGATAGAGAGACAGACCCTTTGTTCCTTGTCTACCATAATATGTGGTAGAATATTAGAAACTACTACAATTATTCATCTTAAAAATGCATTGCCTTGCAGAACACATCCTAGAGTTGGTGGTTAGTCATCTGGTTGCGTCTGAGAAAAAAGACAATATCCTGACAAACTGGGATATCAAAAGGGGAATTATCTGGCTGCAACCTGGGATTCAGATTTCAAGCCTTTTAGAAATGCTAGCAAAGGAAGGACACCAGAAAGTGACAGCTGTAAATAACAACACCCTGGAATCACTATAATGAGTGCTTGCTTGGATTTTTTTCCAAGGCGTGCAATGAAATCTGAAAAACACTCCCATGTTCAATCCATCAAACAGTTGCAGCAGTAATATTAGGTGAAACAAACCAATTTTTGCTTTATTCTGCCCCCTTCCACTATCCAAGCAAAGGCCTAGCTTTCTCATCAAACCTTAATGATGCAGAAATATCCCTGACAACAGCAGTTTGAGCAGCACACATTAATTTATTGTATTTAGGGCTATAAAACTATGTTTTACTGCCAATGATAATTGTATCTGACAGTTCCATCACATTAAGACGCATTAGGCACCATGACCTCCAGATGATCATGGAAACCCTAATTTAATAATTTAGGGATCATGCAGGGTCTTGGCAGGCCCAAAGGGGAGGGAAGAGTGGCATGCAAAATTTGCTCCGGGGAGGACTTGCTGATTAAATCTTTAAGGTGAACTTTGGCTGCTGTTTAATGTGCATAGATTTGGCTCAAGCACCAGGAATGCCACGGAAAGCCTCTTTTGCATAAGGGCTTTCAGCTAATTGAACCACCAGATTCCTTGGGGTGTTGGCGAGTCAGATACATCACTCTTACAGAAAGAACAGAACAATTTCTACCCTTGCCTTCATCCCACATTTTTTCAGTCACATATTCAAAATGCATCGTTTAATGCACGTGCAACAGTTGAAAACAATTCTTGATTTGAGAGTCTCTGTCTCTGTCTCTCTCTGTGTGTAAAACACATATAAACTTCAGCTTTCAGAGTTATTCCTCATAAAGTACCATACAGAAGACACTTCTGTGCCAGAAATAACGTATGGTGAATTATTAGGCACAATAATTTATTATGTAACATCAATGAACTTCAGGGTTTGAATATGATTCATAATAGATAGCAGACTACTGGGATCTCCATTTCAGTTATTGTGATCTTTATACAATAAGAATTGGGCATAATGTCATTAAATTAAATTAATAATCCTTGGCAAGATGTGTACAGGGTGCATGATATTCCCTGTTGGAGCTTCAGGGCCAGAAATATAAATCTCAAGAATCATTTACTTATCCTCTCAACCACTAAGATAATTAGAAGTAGATATAACATTCAAGGGATCCTCTTTGTTACTCTCTTTCTTTTGTACTGCTTTCCCAGATTAGAAGGCTACCATTCTTAAACCCTTTCCTTCCTAGAGAGAAAAAGAAAAGAGAACTTTCCTACCTACCTACCTACCTACCTACCTACCTACCTACCATAAACATCTGTCCAGATATTCATAAAGGCTTTGCTTTGCTAAATATGGATTCCAACGAGAGAACTGGAGAACACCAAGCAGGATTATCTCAATTTTTTTTTCTCCTTACATTTCACAAGGGAATTTATAAGAACTAGCTTCAGGGATCTCAAGCCTCCCCTCTGTGCAGATCTAAACAGGGCTACTTTAAAAAAAAGTTTACTTCTTTTCTTAAAACAAACTTTGTGGCAAGTCTAGACAAGGCCTCTTGATCAGGTAAGCAGTTGCCACAATATTTTGAATGAAGCTCTGAACAGAACTCTGGGAGCTGAATTTACATGCATGATAAACTGTGAGCAATACAGCAGAGGAATAAAGCAGACATTTTCCATGTAAAAACGATTGATTGATTGATTGATTGATTGATTTAGCGGTTTTCTGGAATCAAACATTTTGCACCTATGTCTGGTAGCTTCCATTCATTCCTTAGCCCAGCCTTCTCCCAACCCATTATTCCCAAGAATTTCTTCCTGGCTGCAACTTCGGAAACACTTGAACTAAATCTAATATTAGGCAGGCAGGGATTTAGTGCATTCATTTAAAGGATGAAATCAGGAGCTGGAAAGCTTATTTTCCTACTATTACATTGGATGCAACAAACAATTGAGACAAGAATTGGTAGAACTTTCCATGCTATAGGTTTCATTAGGTAGAGAAAGTAGTATCTTATATAAGAGAAAGCCATTGCAGCCAGGCAAATGTAAAAGGAAAGTATTCTATTTATTGAAAAAAAAATTGCACTAGGAATTATTTGTGTGTGTGTGTGTATATGCTTATATGTTGCACATACATGTTGCAATACAGGTCAGATTAGCTAATGAATTGGAGTCCGAGAAACTGATGAGAACAAAGGAAATTGATACTTGGTAAAAAGGTAAAGGTAAAGGTCATATCCAACTCTAGGGGCCGGTGCTCATCTCTGTTTGTTAGCCGAAGAGCTAGCGCTGTCCAAAGATGCTTCTGCAGTCATGTGGCCGGCATGACGTGCGCGGAACGCTGTTACCATCCCACCAAATTGGTACCTATTCATCTACTTGCATTTGCATGCTTTCGAATTGCTAGGTTGGCAAGAGCTGGGGCGAGTGCGGGAGCTCACTCCATCACATGGGACTCGGGTCTCGAACCGCCGACCTTCCAATCGACAAGCCTGGCATCTTAACCACTGAGCAATCATGCCCCTTGGTACAGTACAAATAAAGAGTGTATTGTTTATATCAGTGATATAAAACTTCCAGGTTGCAATGGGAAATGGGCACTCTTTCCCCATGTCATTTTGAAGTCTGGACCCCATTTTGTTAACCAGCAGATGTTATGAGAAACCATCCAGACCGTTTGCTTCTAACAAGGTGGGATACGATTCCAATGTGCTATATTTTACAGTATCTGTTCTCTCTTTCTTCCTCCCACCAACACACATTCATCTGTTAAATCACCATAATAGATGAACTGAAATAACCAAACCATTTCATCTTGCAGGATGTCTTCCTTGCATCATCTCAAAGGCAATTTTCAATTTCATTTCACAAATTCAGCTGCAGGCCTTCCCATAAGTAGGAATCAAACACACAATGCTTCACTCATGCCTGGGTGAATCACGTCCTTAAGACTGAGATATCGTTTGTGAGCTGTCCAGTGAAACCAAATTGGTTTTGAGGCAGCACAAGGTATCTAGAAAAACCAATCGGTACTGTTAAATCTGAAAAAGCTCATTTATGCATATAAATGGTCATTTAACTCAGCACTCACCAAGTGATGAATATTTATGAGCAATCTAATCTAGACACCCCCCACTTTCAATGAAATGTAGCAATGCATAGGACTGAACTCTTGAGAGGGGTTTGTAATCAAGCCTATGACTCCATGCCATGTTTTGAAAGGAACTTTTGCTTGGAATATACATATATCTATGTAGAGCACATGCCAAATTCACATGCAGATTGACTGTTGTGAAACTGAGCACTTCGAAATACAACTGGTTCCACTAATAACTGTTTGCCAATTTGGCACAATGACAAGATATGGTTAACACTAAACAAAAACCTGACAGACAAGCTGCAAACAAGAGAAGATGTCTCTCTCTCTTGGTGCTGATCCTCCAAACTGTAGTTTTAAAAAAATCACTTGGAGCTAGTACTGTAGATACAAACATGCTTGACATATTTGTAGGGATAATGCAAAGTGATTTGTTCTCTTGCTGAAAAAAAAATCAGGACAATGTATATTTTTAGTTCTTTGCAAAGCATGACACCTGTTCTCTTTTCCAAGGGGGAAAGGGAAAGGGAAAGGGAAAGGGAAAGGGAAAGGGAAAGGGAAAGGGAAAGGGAAAGGGAAGGGAATCCAAAATACATCAAGAGGAAAGGAGGAAGAAAAATTATATCCCCCCCTCTCCTTCTCTTTCCTGAAGCTCATCTCTTTATCTTTATAGGGGAAATTTCATTTATAATCTATACAAGCCAGCAAATAGAATTGCACCTTTCCTTGAAATAATTTTTACTGGTTTGCTGCTTTCCATCTCCCCGATGAGACAGCTGGAACTTTAAAGAACTGCCAATTTGTCAAAGGATCAGAAATATGAAAACAAAAGAGCTTTAGGTATTTTATGGAAACTCCTTAGAAGCCTCAAACTGAATCATCTGGATCTAATTTGGGAATGTCCCAACCAAATTACTCTTATTGTCATATGAGGAAGAGGCCTCTGTCATACAGTAAAAGAGCTATTGCAGAGATTTCAAGTGACACAGTGGTCTTTCCGTAACCACCTTATAGGCTCTGGAACCCTAACCCTTATAGGATCTGGAAGGAAGAGGCCCTTGGAAGGAAGACAACATTCAGCCTTCTCCAACCACATACACTGAGTCCCACAATTCAGCATTGCAATTAGCACAGATCCCTTCATTTCTATGAGGATATCTTCTGTCCATGTGAGATCATCCACATTTCCTCTGCCTTGCAAGGTTGGTTTGTATTTTAGTCTAGCACAGAAACTTGAGCCAGACTTGGATGGACTAAAGTGACAGGAAGGCCTTAATCCTTCCGATCTTGATGTAACCTGTGCTATTATTTCTGAATAGCTGCAGCAAGTTATTACATAGGTGAAACTTGGTTGGATTAGGCATGTGAATCCAAGCATTCTTCAAATAGAAGCCAGATCTGACTGCGGGGTGAGGGATTTGAACAGCCCCAGTGAGCTTGACTAGAGTATTTCCATCCTGCTTGTAGCATTTTCCTCCCTACTTCCTTTTCTACTTTCCAAATATGATTTCAAAACTTTCCCAGGAGGAGCCAAATTGGTCCCTAAGCTGGTGATAATTCCAGATTTTTCCTTTTTTCTTGCTCCCCCTTTTTTTTAAAAAAACCCTTGACTTATATGTTATCTGCCAATTATGAGCAATCTTTATAGTACCTGTAAACATGGTGGAAACTTGGATGATTTTTTGCCCAAGTACATGCTTTTGGTAAGATACTCCAATGCTGAAGTCACAAGTACGTTTTATTAATCCTTACACCATGACAAAAAATTCATAAAAAAATTCCTACCAATCAAAATCCAATCTTATGGGGGGAGGGGGAGGGGCATGTAAACTTGCAGATTTTATGGGAACCTTTTGTCAACTCACTACAGCAAATAGTATAAAAAATTCCCAACTGTGTGAAAAATCAAAAGGTCCCTCAGTGTTTTGGTTTGGAGCTTGAAGACCGATCACTTGGAACTGCACAAAAGCCTTCCAAGGCTGTGTTTTAAGGCTCTAGGGCAGGGGTCGGCAAACTTTTTTATGCCAGGAGCCATTTTGACATTTATAAAATTTATAATATCACTCGAGGGCCAGGGGGCGGGGTTTGAGTGTGGGAGCCAATCGCGTGGAAGGGGGTGGGGTTTGCAGGTGGGGGCCAATCACATGGAAGGGGGCGGGGTTTGCGGGCGGGGGCCAATCACATGGAAGGGGGCGGGGTTTGCGGGTGGGAGCCAATCGCGTTGAAGGGGGCGGGGGAGGTTTGGAAGAAGGAGAAGGGAAAGAGAGGCTCGACTGCTCCAGTCGCTTCTCTTCCAGAGCCGCTCACGCCCCCAGTCCAGGCAAAGTAAAGCTGGTGGGGAATCCAGCGCGGGAGTGGGGTTTGCGGGCGGGAGTTTGCGGGCCAATTGCGCACACTTAGGGCCTGCTTCCGCCATGCCCGCTGCCGCGCCTGCCCCCGCCACGCCCGCCACGCCTGCCTGGGGAAGAGCCACACTCAAGGGGCCAAAGAGCCGCATGTGGCTCGCAAGCCGCGGTTTGCCGACCCCTGCTCTAGGGAAAGGTGTGATCTTTGAGAATGTGGATCACAGACCAAGGATCAGAAATATCTTAAGACTTGGAAATAAGGGAAATTGGACAATCACTAAGCCAAGCTGTAAGAAGCAAAGTGAAGCAGCAAAATCCATAAGATTTTGTTCCTAATGTATGTTAAATGTAGACAAGGCAAGGTTAGATGAAGATGCTTTCCAGCTGAGGACTTCATACACACATCCATGCCATTTTATTGGACGTTTGACAGAAGCAACCTGGCCATTCCCTTCTTCCAGGATTTTCCCCACAACTTCTCAGTCTAGCCTACCACCCTGCATTTTCCTCGAGCTCTCCTACCCAAGAAGCTATCAGACTTGAACCTGGGAACTTTTCATACAGCATCCATGATTCCAAGAACTAGGACTTCTCTGAGCTATGCCTTATAGAGTGGTTTTGGTTCTGCTTCTTTGGTTTGCTTGCTCGATTATTAACAATTTGAAACTGCTGGGTTTCTTCACAGACCATTTAAACTGCTTTTACACTGAATCTATCTTGTTTCTGTGTTAGGGTTTGATAAACCCAGGAATTTACTTCTAGATATAAATTATACAGAGAGGCTTGATTTCTAGGTAAAAGGTGAAATATTCTGCACAGTCACCCAATTAGCAGCCATTGTTGTAGGAATGATGTGTCATGTGTGACTCATTCAACAGGTGCTTAGAGTTAGGTTGGGTGTGGTAGTTAACGAGATTGACCTATGATGTGATAGGTCAGTTTGACTATAAATGCAGAGATATTCTGTATTTCATTTATTCCCATTTACCTCGTGAAAGCTGTATCGTTGATGGTGTATCATTTGTTACCTGTGGAAGTGATCTGTAAATACGTATGTATATAAAGTAAATAGGATATTTGTTTAACTTCTGATTTGGAGTCTATTTACTGCATAGTACTTGGATCACTGGTGCCTAGGAGAGAAGCAGGCCGCTCCATCTGCGCGCCCTCTGACATTCTGTATTTAAGCTTGAGGGTGGCAAGTGATAAGAAACCCATCTCATACATGTCTGTCCCCTGGTTAATCTAACACTGACCTTCAATAACAACAACAGCTACAACAATAATAATTGGCTAATGATTTATATTCTCAATTGTCCTAGAATTCCCAGACCCAACTGAGGAAAATTATAGAGAAAATCTGGAGAACTACTTGAGAACTCCTGCCCTGTGGAATCAGCTCAAGAGTGAAAACAAATTTTCAAGAACTTTTGCACACTTCTTTTGAATATCTAAAAGTTCAGTTTCAATACAGAGAAAAATTAAAGGAGAGATTCCAAACATAATTTCAATTTAAAAAATAGAACCTCATGACATTTTTGTCAGCTTAATATGGTGTATCACAAGTATACCCACTAAACATATTTGACTTTGCCAATGAACCACCTAAAAGGCATAACAACCTATGTCATTTTTGCCTGGTTGATAAGCTAACTTTTTTTAAAAGAGTAATTGCTTTGGCAGAATTTCTGAGAAGTTTGGCAGTTACACCATGGCCAACAGAAACTGGTTTTCAAAAGCATACATAGAGAACTATGAGAAGAGTATCTTCATTTAGCCTAAGAGATGGAAGATCAGTACTCTTCTTTCCATTCTTTTTCAGTAGAAGGAAATTCAGCTTCATAAATTAGGACCGTGTTTCTCAACCTTGTCAACTTTCAGATGTGTGGACTTCAACTCCCAGAATTCTGGGAGTTGGAGTCCACACATCTTCAAGCTGCCAAGTTTGAGAAACACTGGTCTAATGCAACACTCAAGGCAACTCACAGCAGTAAAAGTGACAGAATAAAACATAACAGAAGCAATACAAATAAAACGAAAACCCAAAATTAAATCAATAATTAAAATAAAAGCTGACAAGGGTTTCTAACTTTACTGAAATCCTCAGGTACATTCCAGGACAGCTGGGTACACACATTACATTACATTAAGTTGACAAGGTTGAGAAACACTGACGTAGGGCATGCAAAAGTGCCTACTGAGAAAGCACAAAGAAAACCATAGTGCAAAGAATACAATATCTGTTCTGCAATGCGAAATCAACACGCTCCATGCAAACATCTCAAAGGGAGGACAAAAGTCCACTCACTTACCAATAATGGAAATAGTGAATAGAAATACTAATTGTCTGCATTTTACCACTGCATAGATTTTTGACCAGCTGATTATATGTAATATCTTATGAATTATCTTTTGGTAAAGAGTGATTTGCATTCATCTAATATTGGTACATGATAGCATTTCTACACTGAAATCAGAATTATCCAGGAAGACAGTCTTCTCAAAACAGGTTGCAAAAAGAATAATGCTCCTTTTTTTGTCTTAAAATTAGACTTTAGGGTCACCCAGTGAAACTGAAAGAGCAGAGAGTTCATTACCAATTTAAGTAGATTTTTGGAAGACTTAGGTGTACCAGAGACCACAAGGCCTGATTTGGTCCTAAATGAAATCTTTAGATTCAGAGGAAAGATGCATTTGAATATAGTAAGTAACTAAGATTATTGTTGTAACCACAGGTCATAACATGTAAAGGTAAAGGTTTTCCCCTGCACAGTCATGTCCGACTCTAGGGGGCGGTGCTCATCTCCGTTTGTTAGCCGAAGAGCCAGCGCTGTCCAAAAACGCTTCCGCGGTCATGTGGCCGGCATGACGCGTGCGGAACACTGTTACCATCCCACTGAAGTGGTACCTATTTATCTACTTGCATTTGCATGCTTTCGAATTGCTAGGTTGGCAAGAGCTGGGGCGAGTGCGGGAGCTCACTCCGTCACGTGGCGCTCGGGTCTCGAACCGCCGACCTTCCGATCGACAAGCCTGGCGTCTTAACCACTGAACCATTGCTCCCCCTCATAACATATAACGTACCATAAAATACAGTAAAATAACAGTAGAATAGTATGTTTGTAAAATGAAGTAATAAAAGGAGCATTCCATGTAAGAAGGTTACAGCAAGCATTTAAATATGGAGACAAAGTTGGGCATTTTGAGAACTATAATGTGGCCCATCAGGATAGAGGAGTTAGCAAGCCGTGCATCATTATTCTGCATTGTTTAATCCTGTAAGAAAAATGCACTGCTCTAAACAGTTGTTCCTTAATTGAAACCTAATCAGATTCAGTGACTGGAGAAATAGGCCGACATTTAATTTGGCTATATCTAAATCACCACAGAAATGCTTACAAGTTTCATACTTTATATGCTAGAGAGAAAAAAAACCCTACATAACAATAGGAGAAATGTTTTTGCAATTGTCTTTGGCCAAGAGTATATGTCAGTTATACATATACATATAAAGGCAATTATAACTGTCTTTCTCCATCCTTAACAGCTGAAGGTTTTCTTTCATGTCAGTTATAATAAAATCCCTCCCTGTCAGTGTGACTCGGTATTTTTTAAGCATATTCCAGCATTCTAAGATAAGATTTAAATTTATGCCTCAAACATAAATGTATAAGTTGTTTGGATAAAGCTGCAGAAACTGATTGACATACAGCGGTACAATTAGCAAAATGGATCAACATAACAAAGCCTTATTGTGAGAGTCAGTTGGACAGGAAGGCTTAAGTAATACCTACTTTCATTCTAACCTAAGATGCCATAACCATGACATTACTGATAGTCCCCCACAAGGAGGGTCAAAAAAGTCAAAATGTCAGCTACACGGCAGACTCTCCAGTCCTCCACCCATCTCTGCTCCAATAGCAGATGCTTTGTGATAAAATTCTATTATGTCATGCTTCTTTTTATACATGTCTTATAAATCTAACAAGCATCACCTGTAAAACCAATTTACAATGTATTTCACGCCATGTAAGTGAATGCATACTTGGATAAGGTTGGCTTCTCTCCACAATAGCAAGATAATGGGACAAACAGAGTCAAATATAAGCAGCTTAGAGGCAAACGATTTTTAAAGGCAGCAGTAACATAACTCGCTTTGAAAGAGAGACGAATAATAATAAGACGAATAAGGTGAAGTAGTATTGCTGTTGGTTCAAATATCTGCTGTAGCTTTGCCCAGTCATGATGGCTGGGAATGATAGGAATTGGATCCCAAGCCGTCTGGAGCTTGGACAGGCTGACCTAATGGATATCCATTTTCAGATCTGGTATTTTTAAAAAAATGTTCGTACTCTTATTTTACTTCTCCTTTTTTCCTCCATATTGCCCTGAACTTGCGCTAATATCCCCAAATCATTCCAGCTGTCTACATTAATCTGTTCCTTTCCTCCATTTCCAATTTCTACTTTTTCCTAAACCCACTTTTCCCAATATTTCTTTTCTAAGCCTGCAAATAGGGTCAGTCTTAGTTTTAATTACATACAATCACTATCAATGGATCAACTAGTCTCCCAGAACATGTACTTGAGATGGATGGCCATATACATTTAATAAATGAATAAACAAACGAACAAACAAACTTTACTGAACTGGACATCCAGATCTTATTGTCAAATCAAGTTGATCCATCAGTCTCTTCTATGAATGAGCCAAGTGATCCTTTCCCCCCCAAATTCACTGGTAAAGCTGAATTTGCTCCATCTGATGACTTCGGATGGTGTCTTAAGCTGAAACTTTCTGATGTTATGAACCGAAACAACAATCTGGATCACAGCCAGCCTGCACACCCATAATTGTCTGCCTTTGACAACAAAAGAAACTGTCCTGACCTATTAGACAAAGTTTTATCACAGTTTCCACCAACTATTAGCTAGGAAAATTGCCTTTCTTTCCAGATTGCTTGGCATCAGTATATCCTGCCTTATTTGTTCTACTTGCACACACCATCTTCGAACAACTGTACAGGACATTGTTTTGGGTACTTGCCGCCTTTCCATTCCAAAGTAAAGGGCAGGATTTAATTAATGGGAATGTGAATATAAGAATGATTATTAAATTATGACCTTTTACAGGACAGGGAATTTTCATATCACAAAGGAATGCAGGTGGATACATTGTAATAAATCAGACCTTTTGTGCTGTGAAATTAATTTTGATAGAGTCATTATTAACTCCCATATATCTAGGAGCCCTGTGATAAACCACTGCCAGTTGTTCAGGGTGGAGATTTTATTAAGGGTTAGAGAATTCAATTTTGCAAAACTGATTTAGATTTCTCATAAATATAATTAACTCACTTCCCTGCTAAAACATTACTCGCAAGTGCTGCCAAGGGCAACTTGTAACACCCAGACAGACCAAGATCATTCCTTCCTTTGAAAGCAAAGAAGATGTTCTGATTTTTTAAGCATCTGTTCAGTCAAACAGCCTGATTTAACTTTTCTGTGCCTTGAAACACTGAATTGATTATTTGGGCAAATAAACAAATAAAGCTTCCCGTTTACAACCTGCAGCTTCTTTCTCACATTTCTGCACAGAATGATGATGTTCTTCATAGCCAAACAAGGCTACAATCAGGAAAAAAATGCATTGGGGGGCAATTATTTGATCCGCTCTCTCTGTCTTAGCCTTGCTATCTCCTTAACGCAGGTGAAGAGTTGTCCTACAGAGAGGATAATAGGCAAGAAAGCACTACGGATAATGACTTTGGTTAGCAGCAGAGATATTCTTTAGATTAATACAATAGCTTTGTGGCGTAAAGTTGCTATTTTTCCTCCCTTAGAGAAAATCAGCTAAACAGGCAAAGTGCTACCCCCATCATCTTCATGCACAATTCAGGCCCCCTTGTCTTTCCATTCCTACTTTGATAACTCAGGGGAGATGTGCTTATCTGCAGATGTATTTTTTTCTAGGTTTCTGAGATGTTGCAGTGCTTTGAATTAAATGCAGGAATGATTCCTTAATCTGACATGGGATGATTTTATATATATATGATCATATTATTACATATACATCATATAAGAAACTTTAAAATAAGTGTGAGACTAATTCAATGTCCCTAGGTGACATCTGCTCCAGCAAAGGAGATCGTTACCTTGTCGTGGTGCTGGAGCTTGAGCACCTCAATGAAACCATGAGCTAAACCGTGAAGGGACACCCAAGACGGGAAGGTCGTGGCAGAGAGGTCAGACTAAATACGATCCCTGGGGAAGGTAATGGCAACCCACCCCAGTATTCTTGCCATGAAAACTAAATGGATCAGTACAACCAAAGATATGTCGGTATACCATCGGAAGATGGGACTCCCAGGTCGGAAGATGGTCAAAATGCTACTGGGGAGGAACAGAGGATACGTTCAACTAGCCCCAGATGTGATGACGCAGCTAGCTCAAAGCCGAAAGGACGGCTAGCGGCCGACGGTGCTGGTGGTGAACGACGAATCCGATGTTCTAAAGATCAACACACCATAGGAACCTGGAATGTAAGATCTATGAGCCAGGGCAAATTGGATGTGGTTATTGGTGAGATGTCAAGATTAAATATAGACATTTTAGGTGTCAGTGAACTGAAATGGACTGGGATGGGCCACTTCACATCAGATGACCACCAGATCTACTACTGTGGACAAGAGGACCACAGAAGAAATGGAGTAGCCTTCATAATTAATAATAAAGTGGCTAAAGCAGTGCTTGGATACAATCCAAAAAACGATAGAATGATCTCAATTCGAATTCAGGGTAAGCCATTTAACATCACAGTGATCCAAATATACGCCCCAACCACAGATGCTGAAGAAGCAGAAGTAGATCAGTTCTATGAGGATCTGCAGCACCTACTAGATAATACACCAAAAAGAGATGTTATTTTCATTACAGGAGACTGGAATGCTAAGGTGGGTAGTCAGACGACACCTGGAATTACAGGCAAGCATGGTCTGGGAGAACAAAATGAAGCAGGACATAGGCTGATAGAATTTTGCCAAGACAACTCACTGTGCATAACAAACACTCTCTTCCAACAACCTAAAAGACGACTTTATACATGGACTTCACCAGATGGTCGACACCGAAATCAGATTGACTACATCCTTTGCAGCCAAAGGTGGCGGACATCTATACAGTCGGTAAAAACAAGACCTGGAGCTGACTGTAGTTCAGATCACGAACTTCTTATTGCACAATTTAGAATCAGACTAAAGAGAATAGGGAAGACCCACAGATCAGTTAGATATGAGCTCACTAATATTCCTAAGGAATATGCAGTGGAGGTGAAGAATAGATTTAAGGGACTAGATTTAGTAGATAGGGTCCCGGAAGAACTATGGACAGAAGTTCGCAACATTGTTCAGGAGGCGGCAACAAAAAACGTCCCAAAGAAAAAGAAAACCAAAAAGGCAAGATGGCTGTCTGCTGAAACACTGGAAGTAGCCCAAGAAAGAAGGAAAGCAAAAGGCAACAGTGATAGGGGGAGATATGCCCAATTAAATGCAAAATTCCAGAGGTTAGCCAGAAGAGATAAGGAATTATTTTTAAACAAGCAATGTGCGGAAGTGGAAGAAGACAATAGAATAGGAAGGACAAGAGACCTCTTCCAGAAAATTAAAAACATCGGAGGTAAATTCCAGGCAAAAATGGGTATGATCAAAAACAAAGATGGTAAGGACCTAACAGAAGCAGAAGAGATCAAGAAAAGGTGGCAAGAATATACGGAAGATCTGTATAGGAAAGATAATAATATTGGAGATAGCTTTGACGGTGTGGTCAGTGAGTTAGAGCCAGACATCCTGAAGAGTGAGGTTGAATGGGCCTTAAGAAGCATTGCTAATAACAAGGCAGCAGGAGACGACGGTATCCCAGCTGAACTGTTTAAAATCTTGCAAGATGATGCTGTCAAGGTGATGCATGCCATATGCCAGCAAATTTGGAAAACACAAGAATGGCCATCAGATTGGAAAAAATCAACTTATATCCCCATACCAAAAAAGGGAAGCACTAAAGAATGTTCAAATTATCGAACAGTGGCACTTATTTCACATGCCAGTAAGGTAATGCTCAAGATCTTGCAAGGTAGACTTCAGCAATTCATGGAGCGAGAATTGCCAGATGTACAAGCTGGGTTTAGAAAAGGCAGAGGAACTAGAGACCAAATTGCCAATATCCGCTGGATAATGGAGAAAGCCAGGGAATTTCAGAAAAACATCTATTTCTGTTTTATTGACTATTCTAAAGCCTTTGACTGTGTGGATCATAACAAATTGTGGCAAGTTCTTGGTGGTATGGGGATACCAAGTCATCTTGTCTGCCTCCTGAGGAATCTGTATAACGACCAAGTAGCAACGGTAAGAACAGAGCACGGAACAACGGACTGGTTTAAAATTGGGAAAGGAGTACGGCAGGGTTGTATACTCTCACCCTACCTATTCAACCTGTACGCAGAACACATCATGCGACATGCTGGGCTTGAGGAATCCAAGGCTGGAGTTAAAATCGCTGGAAGAAACATTAACAATCTCAGATATGCAGATGATACCACTTTGATGGCTGAAAGCGAGGAGGAGTTGAGGAGCCTTATGACGAAGGTGAAAGAAGAAAGTGCAAAAGCTGGGTTGCAGCTAAACCTCAAAAAAACCAAGATTATGGCAACGAGCTTGATTGATGACTGGCAAATAGAGGGAGAAAAAGTGGAGGCAGTGACAGACTTTGTATTTCTAGGCGCAAAGATTACTGCAGACGCTGACTGCAGCCAGGAAATCAGAAGACGTCTACTTCTTGGGAGGAGAGCAATGGCAAATCTTGATAAAATAGTTAAGAGCAGAGACATCACACTGACAACAAAGATCCGCATAGTTAAAGCAATGGTATTCCCTGTAGTAACCTATGGCTGCGAGAGCTGGACCATAAGGAAGGCTGAGCGAAGGAAGATAGATGCTTTTGAACTGTGGTGTTGGAGGAAAATTCTGAGAGTGCCTTGGACTGCAAGAAGATCAAACCAGTCCATACTCCAGGAAATCAAGCCAGACTGCTCACTTGAGGGAATGATATTAAAGGCAAAACTGAAGTACTTTGGCCACATAATGAGAAGACAGGATACCCTGGAGAAGAAGCTGATGCTAGGGAAAGTGGAAGGCAAAAGGAAGAGGGGCCGACCAAGGGCAAGATGGATGGATGGTATTCTGGAGGTGACGGACTCAACCATTGGGGAGCTGGGGATGGTGACAGCCGACAGAAAGCTCTGGCGTGGACTGGTCCATGAAGTCACGAAGAGTCGGAAACGACTGAACGAATAAACAACAACAGGTGACATCTGGGGATTTTTAGTCTAGAAAGAAGGCAAATGAGAGGGGACAAGATTGAAGTGCACAAAATTATGCATGCCATGGATCAAGTGGACAAGGAGAATCTCTTTCCTCCTTCCCAAAATACTAGAAGCAGGGATCACCTGATGAAACTGAATCCTGGAAAAATCAGGACAGACATAAGGAAATCTTTTACACTAGGGGTGTAAAATTATGTCCCTATGAATTAGAAATATTCTAATATTCTAATACCTCAGGTATCATGTTAGTATAACAGTTAACAGGGAAGGGTCTGTCTTTGATAATTACAGCAATTTCTTTTCCAAGTAATTCCCCAGGTGTGTTATTATTAAAAGGTCTTTTGTGCTTTCACATGTCAGTTGCTCCCCCTTTTATGTTCTGCCAAAGAGACACATTGACTATTGGCACATTTCTAAATGCAATTAAGCCTTCCTTGCTTCATTCCAGAGAGACTTCCTGAAAAGCCTACTCCACTTTGTTGCAGGCGTCAGCTTGTGTTTGGGGCAATTTATTGGCATATTTTCCCCAGCTGCCTCTTTCTTTTCTACCTGGATCACTTTCCCCTCCTTTTTGCTCAACCTACAGCTGGGGCCAAGTCCGCTCCTCTGCCAGTTGCGTTGGTGGAGAAGCCTGCTGCCTGAAACAGGAGCGGCCGTTGGCTCACTTCTGTACCCTGCTAAATGCCTTTCCTTTTTTCAGCTTGTCACTGGGATCATTTTGCCCATGAAGAAGAAGGAAGAGTTTAAAAAAAATTGGCCACAAGAGTCATAGGTTACCAGTTCAAATGCTTTTCCTCCAGCTTGATATTGACCATCTGCAAAGACATTCCAGGGCAATCATTAAAATGTGCCACTTTATACAAGACATGTTGTTGGCACTTTTCCTTTACTTCAAGCTAGGAAGTGCCAAGCTAGGAAGTTCTGGGCATTCCAAAATGCCCAGAAGAGCCGCTACACCCTGCCCCAATTTGCTAATGCTTTCATTTGGCATTTCATCTTCCATTATGGTGAATTTCTAGCAGGCCTTCAGACGCGATTTCCTTCAGATGCCATGCTCTATTGGCATTTGTGCTGCACGAACAAAACTAGATGGCTAACAAGAGGCTTCCTTTTCCATTTTAACTAAGCCAAATTTAGTCTTGTTTACCCTAGACTAATTATGGCTAGACATAACTATGATTTATTGAAACAAGTCTATTTCAAGTGATGGTTGGCAAGGCTGGTTTGGCTAAACATGGTTTAGCATAGTGTCAGAATCTGGGCCAACTGCAGCTATGCTATGATTTGCAGAAACAAGACAATGTCAAGCTATGTTTACAAGCATTGTTTATAAGCAATGGTTTCAACCATTCATTGGTTTTTCTGATACTGCACCATTACGAAGATTAGACACAAATTAATGGGAGGGAGGGAGAGACACCGGCTAAAGAGAGAGGAAATGTCCAAGTTTGTTCATGTAATGCCAAATTAGGGTGGGGAAACTCCATTTCTCACAAGGGTTGCATTCCCACAAAGACAATCTATCGGGGACCAAAAGTGGGAGCGGTCTAAAACAAAAGTGGGTGGGAGCAGCACTCCTCCACTCTTTCTGGCTTTCTTTGTTTCTCACTCCTTTTCCTTACCCAGCATGCTGATGGAAAGACCCCATCATTTCCCCCAGGACCAGAGTTTCTGAAAGTAAATAACTCATGGTGATGAAACGTTCTAGAGCTAGAAGCATCATGCTGGCGTTGAGTTGAAAGGGTTACAGAGAACATGGGATAAAGGCACCAATTTTCCAGACAGAGAATGATATCTGCAGCCACCAGCAAGCAGTGAATCTCTTCTATTGGCAAACACGCTGAGGGAACCACTGAAAAGAACCAGTGTGTGCAAACCGCTCAAAATTCAGCAGGTTTTTCCCATTTCCCTAGTCACACTTAAAACTCCAATTACAAATGTGCATGTTTAAATGATGTGCCGTTTCTTTTCAATGATGGTTTTTAAATCTCCAGCTCTGCAATGCAAGCTGCTCTTCAAAAGTACCCCTTTGATTCACGGTGGCAAGTTTTAAAGACAGTAGCTCACCTTGCAAGTTATCTGTCAAGCAGAGGGCAGGGGCTGCAAGTAACCAATATTTATATCTGTTCTGTCTTCTGGGAATGCAAGGCAGCATACAGCAGGGGTCCCCAACCTGTGGGCTGTGGGGCTCCCTCCTGCAAACCCCGCCCCCCGGTGTGCACGATTGGCTCCCCCTGCAAACCCCACCCCCCGGTGCATGCTATTACCCCGCCCCCAGTGCATGTGATTGGCTCCCACCTGCAAACCCTGCCCCCCAGTGCACATGATTGGCTCCCGCCTGCAAACCCCGCCCCCCGGTCCATGGAAAAAAATTCTTCCACGACCGGACCCTGGTGCCAGAAAGGTTGGGGACCACTGGCATACAGGGTGGGCTTCCCCTTCATTTTATCTCTACCCTGGGAGTTTAGTGGGAAGAGAAAGTGACAGTCTCTAGTGAGCTTCAAGGTGGAGACTTGTACATGTGTCTGTCTCATCCCAAATCCCACATCTTATCTACTGAAGATCCCAAAGATCCTTCCATATCAATGACCAAATGCCATCAGAAGCTAACCTTACTGCATGCTAGCCACTGTTTACTGGGTATATAACTTACGGTTAAATTATTGTAATGGATGTAAAATCATGCATTTCTATATACTACTATCAATTGATTGATTATTTGCCATCAAGTTGTTTTTGACTCCTAGCAACTACATAGATAGATTTTCTCCATGATGATCTGTCCCTAACTTGTTCTTTCAGGTCCCCCAAAGGTGCCCCATCACTCATTTCTAACTGAGTCCCTCCACCTTGCTGCTTGTCATCCTCTTCTTCTCTTTCCTTCCACCTTTCCCAGCATTAGAGCCTTTTCCAGAGAGCTGGGTCTTCGCATCATGTGTCCGCAGTAGGACAATTTGAGCCTCTATTATCAATTAAATTATATGATTTCCATAGAATATCTCCCAATTTCCCCATAATCACTACAAAAAAAGAGAGCTACAGTAGAGAAAGCTGGCTCAGAGTAACACAGTGAATGGGGGCTAGATGGAGAAGGATATTTCCAATGAAAAGAGAATGATCCTTTCCCTTTGCAATGTTCTGCCCTCCTCCACAAACCTCCTCAATGCTGTTGTAACATAAGAAGTTATAATTCAGACCTTGGACTGAAGATCTCATTAAAAAAAAAAGTGAAGGAGAACAGAGGGCACAGCAGGTGGAAGAAGATAGAAGCAGACATCTATATGCTCTGTCACATCCAAGCTAAAAATTTTAAAATCCTGAAGTCAACCATGAAATTAGTGACAGCCAGCAATTGGTGTTTATGCCCAAACAAAACAAAATGTCTTTAAATCTCTGTTTAAAATCTCTCTTTAGGCAAAAAAAAAAAAAAATCAATATCCCCACATGAAAATTCCTTTCATCCCTGCAAGAGGATGTGCCTTTTCTTTTTACACCACAGACAATATTCTCATTAAAAAGAATATCAACAGAACGCAGTCAACAGCAAAAGCTTAAAAGCTTTCTCTTCTCCCTTGTTCTCCCCCACTCCTTTGGATGGAAAAAGACCTGGCTTTTTTCACTCAGGTAAACAGAACTACCCATAGTTCAACTGAACTATTTTGATTTGCCATGTAACCTGCATTGTGAATCTCTCGCTGGGGTGAATCACCACCCTTGGCCTAAATCCAGCATCTTCCTGAGAGAAGATAAAATTAAAGAGTGCAGGGTCAGAAAACGTGACTCTTTAATTTTATCTTCTCTCAGGAAGATGCTGGATTTAGACATGAATGTGTAAGAAGGAGAGACACTTCAATGCAATCTCCATGTCCATGTCCATGTCCATGTCCATGTCCATCTCCATCTCCATCTCCATCTCCCTCCATCTCCATCTCCATCATCTCCATCTATCATCTACCTATTTCTCCCACCTTTTCATTCAGGAGCAAACCCTGCCCCCAACCCTAAGAGATACAGTATATTGGACTGAGAGAGTGTAACTGAACAACATTATCTAGTGAGCATCAATGGCTGAGGGTGGACTTGAATCTAGGTTTTCCCTGTGTTAGTCCAACATTTTAAGTATACCACAATGGCCCTCTATGAAGTGACAATCATCCATGTGTCCTACATATAGGAAAACAGTAGGGAGAAGCTGAACTAAACCCATCACCACATATGCTACTTTCTACATAAGGGATATTTTTTTCAGTAGGGTTCAGCTTTCATCCACAGCTCAAGCATTATTACTTGATTTTGCTTCTCAGAAAGGCTGGGGGGGGGGGAAGATGTGATTAAACCCAAAGAATTATCCTTCAGTTTCTTCTCACTTTTAGATTGTATGTTAAGCAGATCTGTATCAAGGTAATAGAAGGGCTTCAGTCCATATGCAGAGGCAGACAGATGCTAGGATCTGCCCTAAATGTCAGTTGGAAGAAGCTATTTGGCACCTATGCAGGCTGGAAATTCTAGTAGTCTGGGGAGAATCAGATTTGGGAAAGTCCTGCAGAAGGATTTGGAAGCCATCAGAGAATCAGTGATGGATGCCCTAGAGAAAAGCTCATCCAGATAGGATCAAAAGTTAATTTTGGGGCCATTATCCTGCCAGCTTTTGCAGAACTTGGAGAAACTGTGGGCTCCTGGGACTGGTGCAAACAGATAATATTGTTTTTTCTTCTTCTCTCCTTTGTAACCTCAAGTGTCTCACCCCAATAGGTATCAGCACAAGGAAGTGTGCAACACAAAGGAGATAAAAATAACTATCACATGTCACACAGAGACAAAAAAAGACAACTGTAAGTGTTGGTACATTATTCACCAGTATTTCTACCAAGACAAAAACAATCATTTTCTTCCTGGGTTAGGAGCTGCTTACCAAAAACTCATATACTGATTTTAAAAATACCTGAACTTTCAAAAGGAGGTGGCCCCTTTATTTAAACCAAGAAGATGTACTGTATAAATAATTTATCTGGATAATCACTGAAATGTGCTGGAAATAGACCAGGTTTTGCAGCTTTGAGGGCAACATCAGGGTACCATCAGAACATTTCTGCTACAGATTGTGGCTGGACCTGGTGATGTACAGTAAATCTCCTCTTGGGCTGTTAAATCATTGTGGATTGACAACATGAAATCTGCAAGGCCTGTTTGCCATTTTCAGGTTGAAAATAAAACATTCAGAATGTACACCAAAGGGCTGTGCCTTCAGGATGAGGTTTAATCCTTGAAAAATTAAATTCAGTAAATGTACAACAGCTTTAGGGGCGTGGTGGCTCAGTGGGTAAGATGCCAGGCTTGTCGATCGGAAGATCGAAAGTTCAGAGGTTCAAATCCCTAGCCCTGCGTGTGGAGTGAGCTCCCGCACTAGCTCCAGCTCTTGCCAACCTAGCAATTCGAAAGCATGCAAATGCAAGTAGATGAATAGGTACCACTTCGGTGGGTAGGTAGCAGTGTTCCGCGCCCGTCATGCAGCCACATGACCGTGGAAGCGTCTTTGGACAATGCTGGCTCTTCGGCTAACAAATGGAGATGAGCACCGGCCCCTAGAGTCAGACACGACTGCACAAATGTGTGGGGGGAACCTTTACCTTTACCTACAACAGCTTTATTGTTACAAACAAGAACTTCCAATCCAGCACCTCCAGGTTTGCTGAACTGTGTCTCTGATCATCATACTTCAGTTAGGGATGTCAGTTGTAGTTCAACATGCCCAGTGGTTATTAGATTTAGGAAAGCTAGCCTAGATGTATGAATATATGATTCTCAGTGAAAAATGAAGTTGCTCATTAATTCTCTTTTCTTTTAAGGTAATGGTAATATTGCAAGTCAGAGATGAAAAGGAAGATGATATTTCATAATTCTTCCTGACAATGAAAGAAAACAGAGGTTGCTATTTATGAGTGCTCATATATTTAAATCCCAGCATCTAACTAAGCTAATAATAATAATAATAATAATAATAATAATAATAGTAATAATAGTAATAATAGTAATAATAGTAATAGTAATAATAATAGTAGTAGTAGTAGTAGTAATAATAATAATAATAATAATAATAATAATAGTCAGACCTCATTAGAATCAAAAAGGTAGACAACTAGGAAATTCCAGGATTATAGGCCAGACTGGGAAGTTAAAAAAATATTCCAGAAGGCATCAGTGCAAAGGCCAAGAAAATTGCATTACTGTATTCCAGGAACTGCAAAGAGAACTTCACCTTTATCTTTACCCTGCTGATCCTTGTCGATAAAGGTTCTCAGTCATCCAGGTGGAACAGTCTGTAGCTTGAATCATGTCAACTGGATTTCTATTTTCTCAGTGGAAACGTTTCGCTCCTTATCCAAGAAGCTTCTTCAGTCTGAGCAAAGTTAGTAAGGGAATCCTTAAATATGTTTCTAGGGTGGCTGTGTGACCTTGCACCTGGGGCTAGGCCATGGTTATTTGAGATGTTATTTCTAAGTCCCTTTATCATCTAAAGGAGGATCGTTAAGATTACCATACTGCTGTTGAACTTGCGAAATGGTCTTAATCTTCCTAGGCACAGAAGACAAAGCAGGAAGGAAGATAGGGGAAAGATTGTGCCTGAGGACCCCACCTCTATTCAAGGAAGGATTTTCCAAGTTGGCATAAATGGACTCCTTGACCCCTCTCTCAAACCACCTATCTTCTCTGTCTAAAATGTGAACATTAATGTCCTCAAATGAGTGTCCTTTTTCCTTTAGATGAAGATAAACTGCTGACTCTGGTCCTGTGGTGTTACTTCTCCTGTGTTGGGCCATCCTCCTGTACAAAGGTTGTTTGGTTTCTTTGGTTAGAAAGAACCAAAGTCATCTAAAGGATGACATCTCCCCCCATTCCGGAGGGGACTCTGGGCGGTTTACACCAAGCTTCTTATCCAAGAAGCTTCTTCAGTCTGAGCAATGTTTGTAAGGGAGTCTTTAAATATGTTTCTAGGGTGGCTGTGTGACCTTGCACCTGGGGCTAGGTCATGGTTATTTGAGATGTTTATTTCTAAGTCCCTTTATAATCCCTTGGTATAGTCCCTTGGTAATCTTATTTTAATTTATTAATTTATAGTCCCTTAATTTATAGTCCCTTGGTAATCTTAACTTATTTTAATTTATTAATTTATAGTCCATTAATTTATAGTCCCTTGGTAATCTTAACGATCCTCCTTTGGATGATAAAGGGACTTAGAAATAAACATCTCAAATAACCATGACCTAGCCCCAGGTGCAAGGTCACACAGCCACCCTAGAAACATATTTAAGGATTCCCTTACTAACCTTGCTCAGACTGAAGAAGCTCCTTGGATAAGGAGCGAAATGTTTCCACTGGGAAAATAGAAATCCAGTTGACATGATTCAAGCTACAGCCTGCTGATCCTTGTTATTTGAACCAGTTAAACCAGGGAGCTTTGCTTTCCAAAGTCTATGCCAGCTTTTCTCAACTTTTTGACCCTGGAGGAACCCTTGAAATATTTTTCAGGCCTTGGGGAACCCCTGCACACTCAGGCTCAAAGATAGGCCAGAGGTTACAAAATTATGATACTTGTTTCATGTGTAGGTCTGTATATATGCATTAACAGTTACCTTAAACTAAAAATAAAGAATGCAACTTACCTCTTTAATGTGAAGTTGCCTGAATTTGAAATAATTGTTTAAATAAATTATGATCTCCCAGGGAACCCCTAGTGACCTCTCATGGAACCCTGATTGAGAAACCCTGGTCTATAAGCTACCATGGAGCACATACCACTCTGCTCTTGTGGCAACCCTGGGGAGGCATCCAAACAAATCAAATCAAATCCATCTTTATTATGATTCTACACCAGCATATGGTGAAGTGTTGCAAACCCCAATGAACGGCTATACAGACTGAATAGGTAGCTTGCGCTTGTCCCAGTCTGCATTGGGTCATTTCTTTGCAGTGTAAGAAGAGTTGGAGATGAAGTTGCTAGATAGGAAGAATTTACTCTGAGGAGTTCCTTGGTTTTAACAGCAAGACTGTTATTATACCCCAGTGGCAAGAAATCCAATAATCCAAGTTGAGGTAGTTACTGCAATACTGCACTGCAATCTGTTTTTTTTATTATTATTACTATTATTTAATATCATCCTAATAATTTACTGCATTAATGAAATTTGGAGATGATAATAAATTAGTCGTGAACATCCATTCCCTGGGAAAAAAACAAAGAAACCGTAAAAGATTAATTGGTGGGAGACAGGAACATGAGATTCAATTTAGCGGGGGAGGAAGAAGATAACAAGGTAGAACCATCTAGGGAAATATAATCCAGAGCACACACAATTCTAATGGGGGAGGGGAGAAAGGAAGGAAGGAAGGAAGGAAGGAAGGAAGGAAGGAAGGAAGGAAGGAAGGAAGGAAGGAAGGAAGGAAGGAAGGAAAGCAAAAGAGACCTAAGAGTTAAATTGCATTGGACAAAAAGAGAACCACATCATACTGAACTAGCAAGCAAGCAAGCAAACACTGTATTTAGATAATGCCAGTTATCTAAATACAGAATAATAAATAATAATAATAATAATAATAATAATAATAATAATAATAATAATAACAGCAGCAGCAGCAGCAGCAGCAGCAGCCAGTTTGGTTTGGTGGGCTAGAAACCAGGAGTCTGTGAGTTCTAGTCCCATCTTAGGCATGAAAGCCGGCTGGGTGACCTTGGGCCAGTCCCTGTCTCTCAGCCCTAGGAAGGAGCCAATGGAAAACCAGGAGACTGAGAGTTCTAGTCCCGCCTTAGGCATGAAAGTCGGCTGGGTGACCTTGGGCCAGTCCCTGTCTCTCAGCCCTAGGAAGGAGCCAATGGCAAATCAGGAGACTGAGAGTTCTAGTCCCGCCTTAGGCATGAAAGCCGGCTGGGTGACCTTGGGCCAGTCCCTGTCTCTCAGCCCAACTCACCTCACAGGGTTGCTGTTGTGAGGAAAAGAGGAGGAGGAAGGAGTATTAGGTATGTCGATGAAGGTTCTCAGTCATCCAGGTGGAATTGTCTGTAGCTTGATTCATGTCAACTGGATTTCTATTTTCTCAGTGGAAACGTTTTGCTCCTTATCCAAGAAGCTTCTTCAGTCTGAGCAAAGTTTGTAAGGGAATCCTTAAATATGTTTCTAGGGTGGCTGTGTGACCTTGCACCTGGGGCTAGGTCATGGTTATTTGAGATGTTTATTTCTAAGTCCCTTTATAATCCCTTGGTATAGTCCCTTGGTAATCTTAACTTATTTTAATTTATTAATTTATAGTCCCTTAATTTATAGTCCCTTAATTTATAGTCCCTTGGTAATCTTAACGATCCTCCTTTGGGTTATAAAGGGACTTAGAAATAAACATCTCAAATAACCATGACCTAGCCCCAGGTGCAAGGTCACACAGCCACCCTAGAAACATATTTAAGGATTCCCTTACAAACTTTGCTCAGACTGAAGAAGCTTCTTGGATAAGGAGCGAAACGTTTCCACTGAGAAAATAGAAATCCAGTTGACATGATTCAAGCTACAGAGTATTAGGTATGTTTGCCACCTTGAGTTATTTAGAAAAATAATAATGACGGGATATAAAATAAATAAAACAGAAATAAATAAATAAGTAACGTCCTGAGAAGAGGTAAATAATTTTTAAATGTTCCAATTAAAATCCTGATGCTCCCCTTCCCTTCCCTTTGCGTTTGGCACCATCACTTTCTGGTTCCCCAGAGATATGGATCTTATGGCAGAGAAGAGACCTCCCATCTCACAGAGCAAAGCATCAATCTTTCAAGAAAATCTGCTATTCTGATGGTAGCAGAGAGTCCATCATTCGTGTTTAACGTGGTCAGGGGCATCTACCAGTGCCATGATGGCTGCCATGAGCACATGACCAAAACCACACCCCTTTTTATGTTCATGTAAAAAAGGGGCAGGGCTTCAATCCCATGATCACAGCTGCCATCTTGACTTTTTTGACCCCACCCCACCCAAATGGGCACCCTTGAAAACTGGCAGATCTGACTTCGTTTGGTCAGGAATGCCATATTTTTTTCCAAATTTCTTTTAGCAATATCACTACAATTCAGTTTTAGTAAGTTTTAGTTTGGATCAATTTTCATCATCAATTTCATCATCATTTTTTTCCCTGTCCAAACAATCACTCTGAACAAAAAAGTCAAATCAGCCAGGCAATGTGAATCCAAACCCAATAGGGCTTTTTCCAGTGGAAAACGGTCAAATTATTATTGACTGTAATTAGCACTCCTGCAAAACATGTCATTCTTAAAATATGCCTGGCAGGGCTCTGGGGAAAAAAAAGGTTATGAAGTTATTTCATTTTATTCTGCTCCGCTCAAGTAAATGAAATTCTTGAACAGGGGCAAAATTCATCCTTGTATGCACTTGAACAATTTTAAGCAAAACAAGAGGGTGGGGGTGGAAAAAAAGAAATGGGGATGACCTTTAAAAGAGAAGTAGTAGAATCATGATGTGTGCTCAGGAATTGATGTGGATTTACAAATTCTTTTGCTCCATGCAGGTCTAGTTATGCCACCATCCAGAGATTCCTTGCTTGCCTCCATTGACTTCTTGTACATCTCCAAGTACGGTAGTTCTCTTGGCTGCAAAATGGATGTGCTTTGCCCCTGCCTTCTTCCAGGACATGTTTTCAAACTCTCAGTCTACTCTACAGCCCTGACATTTCCTGCTGCTCTCTCAGCCAAACATTAAACCTGTCCAAGCTTTTTCAAGATCATATAAAATTGGTTAGAGCTATTACCTGCTCTAACTTCTTATTTCCTGCTCTAACCACTTAACCTCCTATTATTGTATAGATTAGAGGCTAGGCATAATAGCCTCTAATCCAGAGCTTTCCAAACTCTGTGTCGCAACACAAAAGTGTGTTGCCACACACAGTCTGGTGTGTCGCCACACAACCCGGAAGCGCTGATCATCTTCAGCGCTTCCGGGTTTTCCCGCGGCGACACACCAACGGCAGCGCGCAAAAATCCAAAAGTGGCAGCAGCGCTTCCAGGTTTTTGCGAGCTGCCGCAACGGCGGCACTTCCGGGTTTTCCCGCGGCGACACACCAATGGCGGTTGATGTGTCGCCGCAGGAAAACTTTGGAAAGCCCTGCTCTAATCCATACAATAATAACAATTCTACGAAGTAGGTTGGCTGAGAGAGAAAGGCTGGGCCATCCCCAAGTCACCCACTGTGGCTGAATGGGGATATGAGTTTTCCCAATCCAACACCACAATCGTTGCACCACATGGAGTTACTTTGAGCCAGAAAACAAAATGGAAAGTTCCCACACTCCTATCCCAGAAGCAAGGCTTTCTATTGCCTCTCTTCTCTAGTATTTGTTGTTTATTCGTTCAGTCGTTTCCGACTCTTCGTGACTTCATGGACCAGCCCACGCCAGAGCTTCCTGTCGGCCGTCACCATCCCCAGCTCCCCCATGGTTGAGTCCGTCACCTCCAGAATATCATCCATCCATCTTGCCCTTGGTCGGCCCCTCTTCCTTTTGCCTTCCTATTTCCCTAGCATCAGTATCTTCTCCAGGGTATTCTGTCTTCTCATTATGTGGCCAAAGTACTTCAGTTTTGCCTTTAATATCATTCCCTCAAGTGAGCAGTCTGGCTTTATTTCCTGGAGTATGGACTGGTTTGATCTTCTTGCAGTCCAAGGCACTCTCAGAATTTTCCTCCAACACCACAGCTCAAAAGCATCTATCTTCCTTCGCTCAGCCTTCCTTATGGTCCAGCTCTTACAGCCATAGGTTACTACAGGGAATACCATTGCTTTAACTATGCGGACCTTTGTTGTCAGTGTGATGTCTCTGCTCTTAACTATTTTATCGAGATTTGCCATTGCTCTCCTCCCAAGAAGTAGACGTCTTCTGATTTCCTGGCTGCAGTCAGCATCTGCAGTAATCTTTGCGCCTAGAAATACAAAGTCTGTCACTGCCTCCATGTTTTCTCCCTCTATTTGCCAGTTATCAATCAAGCTGGTTGCCATAATCTTGGTTTTTTTTGAGGTTTAACTGCAACCCAGCTTTTGCACTTTCTTCTTTCACCTTTGTCAGGAGGCTCCTCAACTCCTCCTCGCTTTCAGCCATCAAAGTGGTATCATCTGCATATCTGAGATTGTTAATGTTTCTTCCAGCGATTTTAACTCCAGCCTTGGATTCCTCAAGCCCAGCACGTTGCATGATGTGTTCTGCGTACAGGTTGAATAAGTAGGGTGAGAGTATACAGCCCTGCCGTACTCCTTTCCCAATCTTAAACCAGTCCATTGTTCCGTGCTCTGTTCTTACCGTTGCTACTTGGTCGTTATACAGATTCCTCAGGAGGCAGACAAGATGACTTGGTATCCCCATACCACCAAGAACTTGCCACAATTTGTTATGATCCACACAGTCAAAGGCTTTAGAATAGTCAATAAAACAAAAATAGATGTTTTTCTGAAACTCCCTGGTTTTCTCCATTATCCAGTGGATATTGGCAATTTGGTCTCTAGTTCCTCTGCCTTTTCTAAACCCAGCTTGTGCATCTGGCAATTCTCGCTCCATGAATTGCTGGAGTCTACCTTGCAAGATCTTGAGCATTACCTTACTGGCATGTGAAATAAGTGCCACTGTTCGATAGTTTGAACATTCTTTAGTGCTTCCCTTTTTTGGTATGGGGATATAAGTTGATTTTTTCCAATCTGATGGCCATTCTTGTGTTTTCCAAATTTGCTGGCATATGGCATGCATCACCTTGACAGCATCATCTTGCAAGATTTTAAACAGTTCAGCTGGGATACCGTCGTCTCCTGCTGCCTTGTTATTAGCAATGCTTCTTAAGGCCCATTCAACCTCACTCTTCAGGATGTCTGGCTCTAACTCACTGACCACACCGTCAAACCTATCTCCAATATTACTATCCTTCCTATACAGATCTTCCGTATATTCTTGCCACCTTTTCTTGATCTCTTCTGCTTCTGTTAGGTCCTTACCACCTTTGTTTTTGATCATACCCATTTTTGCCTGGAATTTACCTCCGATGTTTCTAGTTTTCTGGAAGAGGTCTCTTGTCCTTCCTATTCTATTGTCTTCTTCCACTTCCGCACATTGCTTGTTTAAAAATAATTCCTTATCTCTTCTGGCTAACCTCTGGAATTTTGCATTTAATTGGGCATATCTCCCCCTATCACTGTTGCCTTTTGCTTTCCTTCTTTCTTGGGCTACTTCCAGTGTCTCAGCAGACAGCCATCTTGCCTTCTTGGTTTTCTTTTTCTTTGGGATATTTTTTGTTGCCGCCTCCTGAACAATGTTGCGAACTTCTGTCCATAGTTCTTCTGGGACCCTATCTACTAAATCTAGTCCCTTAAATCTATTATTCACCTCCACTGCATATTCCTTAGGAATATTAGTCAGCTCATATCTAACTGATCTGTGGGTCTTCCCTATTCTCTTTAGTCTGATTCTAAATTTTGCAATAAGAAGTTCGTGATCTGAACTATAGTCAGCTCCAGATCTTGTTTTTACCGACTGTATAGATGTCCGCCACCTTTGGCTGCAAAGTTCTTCTAAACTTTTAAACTTCTCTAGTATTCTCAGGGTTTAATCTTGTTGCCATAACAATTTGGTATTTGGTGTTCCACTTCTTGAAAATTGGTTGGCAAACTGATTTGTGTCTTTCTTATATTACAACAATACTTCTATTTTTTTTCCTTTTCCTTTTTTGATGGAAAGTTGTTTCTATAAGTATCCAGGCTATCGTTGAACATAGATCTTGATGTGTTAAGTAACGTAATCCATTCTTTACTGAATATTCTCTTCTTGGACTTCAGATTTCTACTCTGAAATTTGAAGATGTTTTGAATAAATGAAATGGACCATCCTAAGATTCTACCATCTGAAACAACAACAGCCCGCCTTTGTGATAGGTCTTCTAAAAATCTCCCTTGTATGTGAGACATCTCAATTTCTATTAATGGTCCTTCACATTCTACTTTTAGACATATTCTATTATTTCTTGTCATCTAGGCATTATACTTCTGCTGATGCTGAATAGCTGTTTTAACTAATACTAACCACACTAATACTTTGGAAAGGATCATATTTTTAGCTTAGGATCTACTAAACCATTAGAAATGGTTTCAAGGAACATGACCCAGTGTATCTGTTTTTACCTTCTCAGAAGAGATTTAGCATATTCTGCTAATTTTGCCTCAGTTCCCCATTTGTTCCAGCCTTTAACAGATTAAGGTAACGGTTCCCCCCACACATTTGTGCAGTCATGTCCGACTCTAGGGGCCGGTGCTCATCTCCGTTTGTTAGCCGAAGAGCCAGCGCTGTCCGAAGATGCTTCCACGGTCATGTGGCCGGCATGACGCGCGCGGAACGCTGTTACCTACCCACCGAAGTGGTACCTATTCATCTACTTGCATTTGCATGTTTTTGAATTGCTAGGTTGGCAAGAGCTGGGGTGAGTGTGGGAGCTCACTCGGTCACGCAGGGCTAGGGATTCGAACCTCCGAACTTGCGATCTTCTGATCAACAAGCCTGGCGTCTTACCCGCTGAGCCACCATGCCCCTTAGGTGTAAGAATACTTCCCTTATAATTTTGAGTTAATTTTTGGACTAGGATAGGGTCCCTGTTGGGGGAGATGGGCGGTAATATAAATCTAATAAAATAAATAAATATATATCCATCTTTTATCTTTCTGGGGATGTTCATCCCTTTTAAACATGACGCCAACTTATACCTTTTGATATAGTCCCCAAGACTTCTTACATTCAACGAAACAACTTTAATTTCAGCCATTCACAGTAACAATATACCTCACTGCCATTGTTCTTATTTTTGGAGTGTAGTGTGTGTATTTGAATAGGCGCATAATTCAGTCTGTCTCTTAAAAGCCGAACTCTGGTACTCCTCACTTTTCTCCTCTGCCTCCAAACTTGTAAGCATACCTAGAGGAATAATTGTAAGCAATTATTCCTCTAGATAACTGAAGGACTTTCCAAGAGAAGTAAGCAAACCGCTATTAACAACTTATACCAAATGTTATTATTCACAGTAGAAAGTAGGAAAAATAGCATGATTTTATATTATCCTGAGATCTTTCCCAAACAAAGAAAGAAAAAAATGTCTTAGATAACCTAAAGAAAGGATGAAAGAAATATTCAGTAAATATTGAAACAGCTCGGTGACTCATCACCTTATGTTAATGATCAAATCTCTATCAAGCATTTCTTCCATGTTGTGGCTGTGCAGGTGGGCTTGAAGGAACATGGACATGTGTTCTGGAATTGGTGTCTTGGTGTCACTGGTTCAGACAGATCTTTACTTTATAAACCAAACCCTGCTCACTCCAGTATTTCAAGATTATTCATATCTTGGAATATTGCAGCCAGGTTTTATCAAGAAGACATTGTATAACATTAAAAAGGTAAAGGATCCCCCCCCACATTTGTGCAGTCGTGTTCGACTCTAGGGGCCGGTGCTCATCTCCGTTTGTTGGCCGAAGAGCCAGCGTTGTCCTAATATGCTTCCGCGGTCATGTGGCTGGCATGACACGTGTGGAACGCTGTTACCTTCCCACCGAAGTGGTACCTATTTATCTACTTGCATTTGTGTGCTTTCGAATTGCTAGGTTGGCAAGAGCTGGGGCGAGTGCGGGAGCTCACTCCGCACGCAGGGCTAGGGATTCGAACCTCCGAACTTGCGATCTTCTGATTGACAAGCCTGGCATCTTACCCGCTGAGCCACCATATGTTAATTGGGTAACAATCCTCTGAATACTTGATCAAGCTCATTTATGAATATGCAAAATTATTTGTGATAATGATATGATGAATGTGACGCTGAGACTTGAGAAGGATTGAATCCTGCAGCATCCTTCTTGTTATTTCCATTCAGGTTGAATCCACTGATGAACTCTTGATTCAGCCATAATGAACTCCTTGGGTATGTCCATCGATTAGCTATAAAACTATCTAGCTCATGTTTTCCCATGTTGCCAACAGGAATATCTTAAAGGACCTTGTTGAGCTGCTGGCTGCTACCAAGAGGTACAAGTCAATGCTACTCTGGGAACACTGATAGAAATGTCCATGTAGATTAGTGGAGTAACATCCAACTTTAGCTCATGCCACTATCTCTTTCTAGGGAGCCATAATACTATGTGAGACCTATAGATAACAATTAGGAAACAGGCAATATAGATCAGTATTTCATACGGCATCATAGATTCATAGATCCACCTTTAAGTTTTAAACCTTTGCCTGCACATTTGCAGTAAAAGCATGGAATGCCAAGCACACAGGTTATTCTTTGTACCTGAATAAAGTTGCATAAGCGGAGATAAAAGTTTCAAATAGATATTCCTACAGAAAATGTACTGCACTGAAATATATCATTTTGAGAGGATGATCTGAAAGAAAATGTCATATTGAGATCTGGAAGTAAGATGATAATGTTTATGAAAGATTTTCCTAAAGCTCCAAGGAGACGTCATATTAATATCACTGTGGAAACAACACTGCGTATTGAAATAACGTGAGCTGCAATTTTCCCCTGCCCTAGCCAAGTATATTTTTAGAGCATTCAATACTCAAGGTTAGAGTAACGTATTCTTAAGAAGCCAACTCTAATACATACTAAAAGCAAAAATTAGAAAGCACCTCCAATTCTTTGTGATGACTCCAGCCACATTCTATAAATGCAAATTTATTTATTTATTTATTTATTTATTAATTATCCAGTTTATATAGCCAGCCATCTCACCAAACAAGTGACTCTGGGTGGCATACAACAAGGCTGAAACAGTTAATAAATACCTAAAACTATTATTATTATTATTATTATTATTATTATTATTATTATTAAAACATTAAAAGTATAAAAAGCAAAGCTAAAACAAAAATAATATTGGGCAAAGGGATGTTAATAATAATGGAGCCACCTCACTAGTTCACCGGTCCCCTGATTTGCACCAACTTTTGGGTGATTCACAGATAGGATTGGCACGAAAGAGAACGTTTTCCAGGTGGGAATCTTGGGAGGTGGGTGGAACAATTTGGCTCCCTCCCCGGATGGGCTTCTTCCGTATGAACAACGTACTTGATTCAGCTGCTAAGTTTACACATTTTCTGGGTTTTTATCATACATACAGCCACAGGTAACCAAAGGGACTGGGTGCCTCCAGCACTCTTAGCCCACCAAAAGTCAAGATTACCACTAATCAAGCTCCAAGTTGGTCAAGGAAATGCCAATTACTAGGTCTTTTCCCAGTGTGGTTAAGTATGTGTTATGAATACAATGTTGTAAAGCAAAATGGCTGAATGACCCAGTCACTAACATTTCCCCCTGCCTTATGATTTCACCTTGGCCAGGAGAATTACCGTATTTTCCGGCGTATAAGACGACTTTTTAACCCAGGAAAATCTTCTCAAAAGTCGGGGGTCGTCTTATACACCGGGTGTCGTCTTATACGCCGGAAAATATGGTATTCGCCGTTTAAGACCTCTCCTGGCCAAGTGCAGCCGCTCGCCGGAACGCAGCCCCCAGGGAAGAGCAGGAGGACGAGCGCGGGAGAAACGCGGGGAGGGGGGAGCGAGCTCCGTTCCCTCGGAGCAGCCTTGGGAAGGGAGGGGGCAAAACGCAGTGGCTCCACGACGGGCTCCAAAGTCGCCCACAACGCTCAATGGGCGCCTCACTTCGCTTCGCCTCGCCTTCCCTTCCCCTCCCAGCCGCGCTTTAAATGGAGCGGGGGCCCAGAATTGGCCGCGTTTCGGGAAGCCTGGTAGGAAACGCATTGTGGGCGACTTTGGAGCCCGTCGTGGAGCCAAACTGCGAGTACCGTATTTTCCGGCGTATATCCCAAACTCTATATTTTAAATGGAAAAGTTGGGGGTCGTCTTATACGCCCAGTCGTCTTATACGCCGGAAAATACGGTATATGAAAGGTATTGAAAGAAAGCATTTGTACCTTCCTCTGAGCATTTCTGAGAGTAGGAATCTAGTCTGAGCAATGATTAGCAAAACAGGTTTGTTACTCACCCTTCTAGTAAGTAGTTTGGGAAGCGCTGAAGAGTATTATAATTCCAGGAGAGAAAGGAGAAGTAGGATGCAAATGTAATACAGGAACCAAATGGAGATAGTCTGCAATGTTCTTCAAGTTTGCTAACTGATCAGGGCTTAAAACAAGGAGAGAAAGAATCAGTGCCCAGTCCTAAGATGTGACAGTAACAAAAATCCACTCACAGAACCCACAGCTAATCTGCCACTGAACTGGCACAGGGAAACTTTTTAAAAATTTATTTATCATTAAATGTATACCCATCTTTCAATGCATAAGTTTAATTGAAGAGAATATTTGTAGCTCAGGGTTGAACTGTGGAGTCCTTGGTGCTCTCTGAGCCTTGTTGTTTTCTTGCAGACGTTTCATTGCCAGGCTAGGCAACATCTTCAGTCGCACTGAAGATGTTGCCTAGCCTGGCAATGAAACGTCTGCAAGAAAACAACAAGGCTCAGAGAGCACCAAGGACTCCACAGCATAGGTTTAAGTCACTGGGGAAAGTGTGTCTTTGAATGGCAATGGAACTAGGGCATTTAATGCTTCAAGCAGTTCTGAAATAAGTATTGAAAAGTGTGCAAACTTGTGTGTTTATGGATGATAATTTAAGAGAGGTGGTGGCAAAGGAGTGAGGGGTTTGAAGGCAAAAGAAAAGAGAAATGGTGATAAGAAAAGGACCAGAGGAGGAAAAATGCCATGGATTCCACCATCACAAAAGCTTGGAAGGAAACCTCCTTTTTGAAGAAAAGAACAGGTATCTGGGTTTGACATGAGAGAATGGAGGAATGAGGTTGAGGAACAGAGTGGTGAAAGGGAACATTGTGAGAAACCACAATCATCCAAAATTGTGGAGCAGGAGGAAAGTACTGTACATCTGGAAAGCAAGAAATAGCTTACCATTATATGTAAATTAATTGTAACCAATCACAAAACATACATATTAATATACAGTAAGAAGTCACACTAATTTTTTTTTAGAGCATATGATGTACAGTGGATAGATGCCAACTACAGAAAAATCAGCCAGATATATGATATGGTATAAGGAATTCAACTCTCTATAAAGAAGAGTATAAAAATATGTACAAAAGTTCTAAGATTTATAGAAAACACATTTTTCTATTATTTATTTATTTATTTATTTATTTGACTTTTATCACCGCGCCATCTCCCCCACAGGGGACTCTGGGCGGTTTACAAACATAAAAATTAAAATTCTACTAAAAAATATACAATACAGTATATATTAATATGCATTGTGATTAGTTACAATTAATTTTCATATAATGGAAAGTTATTTTTGTCATGTTTCATTAATTCTTTTTTTTTTAACAAGAAAGGTGAAATGAAGGATTTGTGCACATAATAAGCACAATAGAATTCAAATGAAAATCTGCAACACACCAAATATAATTCTGTAAGCCACCTGTAGTCACCGTGTGTGAGTTGGGTGGCCTTATAAATCTGTTTCTTTAATAAATCTATCTATCTATCTATCTATCTATCTATCTATCTATCTATCTATCTATCTATCTCTATCTTGATATCTTGAAAGCCAGGGGACCCATAGAGGGTCAAAAATGTCAAGATGGCAGCCACAACTATTCAGTCAAAGTTCCCCCTTTTCATGTGTATTATGACACACATAAAAAGGAGGGGGCTTTGTTTCCATGGCTGAGGCCACCATCTTGATTTTTTTCACTCCCTCCTTGTAGACACTCCTGTTGAAAACAGTTTGGAAGAAGTGTTTCAGACTTTGCACACATGTGAGAACAGCACCTTTCCACTCCTCAGCTCCAATTTTTTCACACTTACATGAAGCCTGAAGAAGATCAAACTTCCTTAAGGAGAAAGCTGCTGGCTTCAGCTGAACCCCGAAGCTTTTCAAAGCTTGGCCAGTCCATTTAACACAGCAATTCTCCCCCCACCCCAACTCAAAATGCTGTTCAGTTATTCCGAATATGTGCTACATTCAGTACTGATTTTGCAATTGTGGTGTAGCCCTAAGTCACAAAGACCAGCAGCATCAATGCAGACCCTCCCTTAAAGAAGGAAGACCAGTCTTTTATCTCTGCTCAGTACAAGCAACTGTGTGTTAAGAAATGATGAACAAGAGAAAAGATGAGAACGGTTATCACAAAAGGCAGAGATGTTTTCAGAGAAACACAGCCCAATACAATCTCTTATGTGAAGATTAAAGGGTGGGAGACTTGAAAGCACTGAGCTTGTTTCTTTCAGTTAAGGCTAAATAAAAAACCAAGTAGTGTTTTCTTAATTTTTCTTATATTTTGTCTTGGGGCAACAATCATTACTGTCACAAAGAAAAGAGTTTGAAAGAACTTTGAATCAGAGACACTCAAAAGAGTTTCAAAATGCCAAGTCTGCCCATTTTCTGTGTCATTTGTTAATCCATCCCCAACTTTGTTCTCAGATAAAAGCAAAGAGGTCGTGTGCAGATTTTCTTCCTGGCACTTTGGAACCCTCTGTGGTAGCAGATAAACATGGTTTCAGTGAAGCTACTAAACCACTACAATTGCTGGCTTCTTTAGAAACAACTTCTTAGCCCTAAACTGGTCAGGAAAAAATCCTTTCTTCCTTTTCTGAAACAGCTGAAGGTTTCATTATTCCTAACCAAGTTTCTGTTTTTGACACCAATGCAAAATCACATGTGTGCCCATTATGCAGAGATACAAACATTATAGGCTGATCACCCTCTGGACAAGTCGAGATGGAAAGCAATTAATCTGGGGTTGAACAAATGACACACGACCTCTTTGCTTTTATCTGAGAACAAAGTTGGGGATGGATTAACAAATGACACAGAAAATGGGCAGACTTGGCATTTTGAAACTCTTTTGAGTGTCTCTGATTCAAAGTTCTTTCAAACTCTTTTCTTTGTACTGGCCAGTACTTTCCAATGAGATTAGGAAGTGTGGTGCAAGTGAAGTGTAGAACTCTCTGTTCGTCAAGAAATGCCTCCAAATCCTCAATTTACATAATATGAGCTAGCTATGTTTATATACATACTTACATATGTGTGTCCAGAAGTACCAGCCTTATTTATTTATTTATGCCACAAATCAGCATGAGCCACAGAATGAAAGATGAGTTCATGAAGGTAAATGGCAAAATTATATGGTTGGTCCCACTACTTAGGGGGCGTGGTGGCTCAGCGGTTAAGACGCCAGGCTTGTCGATCGGAAGGTTGCAAGTTTGGGGATTCGAATCCCTAGCCCCGCGTGATGGAGTGAGCTCCCGCACTAGCCCCAGCTCTTGCCAACCTAGCAATTCGAAAGCATGCAAATGCAAGTAGATCAATAGGTACCACTTCGGTGGGAAGGTAACAGCGTTCCGCACGCATCATGCCAGCCACATGACTGCGGAAGTGTCTTCGGACAGCGCTGGCTCTTCGGCTAACAAACGGAGATGAGCACCGCCCCCTAGAGTCAGACAGACAACTGTGCGGGGGGAACCTTTACCTTTACTATCCAACTGGTGCCATGTAAAATCCACAAAGCACTGAAAGTAACCATGATGGCCAAGGGGAAGTCTGAAATTCTCATTTCCAATTTAAGACAAGTATTGCTTACTACCAAATTTCTGCCACAGGCCAAACACACACACACACACACAACACTGGGGAACCTGGTAAAGCAAAAAGCATACTAAAAGTAGATCCTTCTTTCACTATCCCCTTTCTATGCTTAGAGACCCAGAAGTCTGTGACAGATTTTATGGATTCCTTTTGGAATACAAAGAGTTGCAGTGAAATGTTAGCCCTGTCAACAAATGAGCCTCATTCAAGGTGATGCAGCAGATGACGTTTTAGCCCATTTCCCCAGTTTCTTTTTCCGTTCTTTCTCTTCTCCTCTGTTGTTCCCTCCATGCTGCTTGTTGGACTAGGATTTACCTTTAGGGACTCTTTAAATCCAATGCGTACTCATGATGTTGAATTCATAAATAGCATTTATCAAGACATAATCTTAGCTATCAGCAAGAAATTATTGATTTTCAAGACTTGACAACAGCAAGATGAGACTATAGTTTACCACCATATATCAAATACTCTAGTGGCTCACATCCTGGAAATGTTGAACAAGTGCCAATACACACCTTACTATTAATTGCTTTTTTAAAAAGTATGGATTAACAGAGAGCCTGTTTGGTCTAGTGGTAATAGTGGCTAAGGTGCTAGGCTAGGACCAGGGAAACCTGAGTTTTAGTCCTGCCTTAGGCACAAAGCCAGCTAGGTGACTTTAGGCCAGTCCCTTTTTCTCAGCCCTAGGGAGAAGGCAAGGACAAACTACTTCTGAAAATGTTGCCAAGGAAAATGTTCCCAGGCCTGGGGTTAATGTGGTTGTTATCTTTTGGTCATTTTTTTTTTTTGTTCTAATGGTTTTAATCCTGGCTGTCTGTTTATGTGTGATTTAATTGTTTTACTATTTGGGGGATTTTGTAAGCCACCTGGAGTCTTCTGGAGTGGGTGGCCATACCAAATCTAAAAATTAAATTAAAACAGAATGGACTTGTTCATGTAGCCATTAGGAGTCAAGGTTGACTCAAAGGCACTTACAAAATACACACATACTGTACATACATACATACATTTCCCCCTTTTGCTTCATATGCAAGCATCTAACAGCTCAGTCCTGTTCTTAATTATGCAGAATTACATTCTGCTGAGTCAATGGCATAGATTCTACCTCACAAATATACAGGATTGCTGTCTGAGTAAATTGCATGAAGTAGCTGGACCACTGTGACATTAACAACCAAGCAGTTCAAAGGTATGCAGTGCAGTTTTGTATAGAGCTACTCAGATGTAAGCCCAAGTGATTTCACAGGGCCTGATCTCAAAATAGAGAGATAGGGAGAGAGATGGAGAAAGATATGGTTTTGTATTAGTAGTGTAATAAAATAGTGAGTTAATTATGAAATGCTGGAACCAGTCTTGCTCCAGTATTTCTGTAAAATGTCAGTCTTTTGCACTGGGAACACGAAAGGCTTTTTCACAGTCAGAATATAGAACAAAAAGAATATCTAGATTCTTTTAGCCTGTGAAAAATTGACCTGCTTGAAAATAATCTAAAAAATCCATCTGGGTTAGCAATGTTCAAAAACCACTGGAAATAATTTTTTGAAGAAGTCATTTCTGTCAACTTCAAAAAGCCTTCTCGACATGTTGCTGCACATTATCTCTGTTGGGGATGAGGTTAGGTACTAGGAGAGGATATATTGTTTGGATATTATCCTTCCTTTCTCATGTGAGTGAGGTCAGCAAAGTATCATCCCCGGCAGCATAAAAAGTTGGAAGCTGAGACAAGGTTGGTTTAACCTTCTGGAAAATAATCCAGGATGCTGTTAGGCAGACTGGATTATCCTGGCATTACCCCTTTTTATCCCTCTAAAAAGAACAACCACACAGTTTTGTGGAGTAATAAAAGTAATCTTTACTCACATAACCTGGTTCTCAAAAATAACAGTTGCAGTAGTAGAGTTAAGGCAGGTTTAAAACATACTAAGTTACAAGAATAGAAAATATAGGCTTTAGCATTCTGTCTGGGCTTGGAAAGATAAGACAAAATGTCCTTTCGGAAGCATGGTCGGAGAGTCTCGGAGAGAGTCTCTGAGGAAGAAGAAGGAAGTGACCTCACAGAGTTCTCTCTTCAGGAAGCTACTGCGAGTCTCCGCCCTCTTCATGTCCTTATATGGTGAGATATGAATTGTTAGTATGACTGCCATTATTTTTCCACAATCTCATGTGTACAAACACAGGGGAACACATAAGGAACTAAATCAGATACACTTAGTTCTTATCTAGAGCACCTTTGTCATAAGTAAAGTTGATTATGATAAATTAGCTTATCAGAGAGCTACAAGAAAGATTGGGAGGAATTCATCATGCCAGCCACATATGACTATCTGCAAAGCTTTCAGAGAGTAGGTGAAACCATGTTATGACATATTCCTATAGCTATCACTGAAGTAGGTTGGCCAGCCCAGCCTTTGGCAATTGCCTTTGAGATGGCAATGGAAAGACACTAACTTCTTGTATCAATGACCAGAGGAAATGAAAGAATACATAAGAAACATTCTGGGATAGACAAGGCTTCAATAGAGCAAAAGTTATGATACCCTGCCCAAATGTTGCAAATTAAATTCACAGGCTTTGAAGAAGGGGTGCAAAGCAAAGAGCATGTGGGTTTCTAACTGTCAATCAAAACAACTGTGAAGACATGTAGCCTTCTGAACAAATCTTGGAGAACAGTTACAGAGATCTGGTAGAGAAGAACAATCAGCGTCTCATTGGAATCTCCATGTTTTCCTGACTCTGTGTGAAGGCTAAAGTGATGATGAAGAAAAAGGGTCTTGACTGTTGGTCCTGTCCCGAATATAATCACCCCATTTCCTCGGTTCGGACTTTGCTCTGTTGAACATCCACCTCTAAAAAGAATGTCCCCTCATCCTCATTTGCATTTGTTAGAAAACTGTTTATGATCCTGGATTCTTGTAGAACAGGATATACAATTGCAAGGGATTGCTGTTTGTATCCAATGGAGTAGAAGGATAAATTCCTTTGAAACCTTCCTTTTTAATGCCATGGGATGGGAATGGGCCCTCATAGAGAAGACAAAAGGATAGGTCAGCATACCTGAACCCAGCTTTGGTGGCCCAATGTCCCTTTTCCTTGTAGCCCTGCTACATTTTAAGGACCAAGGTTGAAGGTCTTGTTACTTAAATGTCAGAGACCTGTGAATATTACAGCAATTATACTAGGAGAGGGAGGGAGGGAGGGAGATGACATGATTAGTCTTTCAGTTTGGTTTACCAGTAAAGGATGTGACCTGTTTTCAAAGTTTATTTATCCATGTCATAATCAGTTCAATGGCAAAAATCTAATCTGCCTTGTCCTTCTACTGAAGGCATACAAGCAAACCACACGTATCAGCTCAAACATCCTGTTACATCACAATTGTATCCAGTAAGCTGACAACAAACTGTTTATTGCCCTGATACCAACTACTGACCCCATTCACACATCATACCAATCCTCTAAAAATCCAACCATATGAGTGCACTATTGGAACCAATCAATAGTAAAGCAGGTTTATTAAAAATATTAATTTTTCACTTAATTCATATAACCCAAAACGTGATGCCTGAATAAGCCATTGCAACCAAGTGTGCTTTCCTAAATAATCATGACAGTATTAAAAACAGACATAAAAGCAGACAGAGACACATTCTCTACACATCTGCACAACAGGGTTCCTTGCAATACGTCTTCACACCACAGTCATATCCATCTATCAAGAATGCATTTAGCATAAAACAGGTTTCCCGATAAAAACGCTTGTAGAAAATGTAACAAGACAATGGAAAAATAAAAGGTACAATCACTAACTTCCCTGTCCTAGCTTTCAGAATGTACTCAACCTGCAGAAATTATTCCCTACAAGCTGTGCCAATGACTCATTTTAGAACCACTGCCTTTGAACAAAAACTTGGTCCTTGCCAAGTTTTTGAAAATTATGATTACACCTCAAGGTTGCAGGGTTCCTACTTTTGAAATGCTCAAAACAACCTCCTAGGCTAGATATTATTTTATTGATTGATTGATTTTTTATCCCGTCTTCATTATTTTTATAAATAACATATGGTGGCAAACATACCAAATACACCATCCTCCTCCTATTTTCCCCACAACCACCACCCTGTGAGGTGAGTTGGGCTGAGAGAGAGTGACTGGCCCAAGGTCACCCAGCCAGCTTTCATGCCTAAGGCGGGACTAGAATTCTCAGTCTCCTGGTTTCCCATTGGCTCCTTTCTAGGGCTGAGAGACAGGGACTGGCCCAAGGTCACCCAGCCGGCTTTCATGCCTAAGGCGGGACTAGGACTCTCAGTCTCCTGGTTTCCCATTGGCTCCTTCCTAGGGCTGAGAGACAGGGACTGGCCCAAGGTCACCCAGCCGGCTTTCGTGCCTAAGGCGGGACTAGGACTCTCAGTCTCCTGGTTTGCCATTGGCTCCTTCCTAGGGCTGAGACACAGGGACTGGCCCAAGGTCACCCAGCCGGCTTTCGTGCCTAAGGCGGGACTAGAACTCTCAGTCTCCTGGTTTCTAGCCCATTGCCTTTACCACTAGACCAAACTGGCTATAGTGCCATGTAAGGAACAAAACTGAACAGTTTGCTATAAAAGATATTGAAATGCAATATTGGATTTTAAAGGCACATTTGGACAAACCTTGCACATGGATACTGACCAAAGGTAAGCAGCTTTTAAGTGGTCAGTGGCTGCAAATTTGACCTTCTGAACCTGAGGTTCTCGGGGGCTGCAAATGGGGTCCTGGAAGGTGTATGCAGCTCAGGGAGAATGGGTTGCCCAACCCTGATATTGACCATGTATAGAAAGCCAAGGAAACAGAAGTGTCTCTGTCTATGTAGGAAGTTCCAAGCAAGGATTGTTATTATTTGCTTTATTTTACAGGGAGGAAAAAAGGAACAGAAAGGAAAGGGACAAAACCAAGAACATAAACACGCCCACTTAAATATTTTAAGAAATCCTCCAATTTTAAATACTGTAGCAAATTAAACCTTGACCACATGGAGTTATATCGGTCAGCCACACCACTGTGTTGTTAGGAAAATCAGCTCATAGGCAGAAAGTGAAGGTCTCTTTACTAATTTATTACACAGTTTGATATACTGACCTTTCTGTGGGAGTTAGGACAGTTTGCTACACAGAAATGATACCAGCAGTAAAAACAGAAGCAAGAAGCAACTATCTACCGGCAACCTCCCAGTTTTAGGTCCTGAACATTGAGCATAACAGGCAAGTTTTAAGCAGTTTGCAGTAGGTAAGGCAGTGTGGGGTAAGGTGTTTCAGATAATGGGGGCAGCTACAGGGAGCATATTGTTAAGCCTCCACTACCTTAACTTCACCTGGGTGAGGACCCTCAGTATTACCTTCCTGCAGGAATGCACAGGATTGGACAGATCTTGATGGAAGAGATGCTTACCTGGAGGTAACCAAGACATGCAGGGCAATAAAGATGACAACCAGCATTTTGAATTGAATCCAGAAGCGAACTGGCAGCTTCCGTATAGCCATAGCATAGGTGTTACATTTGCTACCTCCAATTAGCAGATGCCACTGGAGTTTAGAACAATTAAAGCTTCTGAGTCATCTTTAAAGGCAGCCCCATGTGTACATTAGCCATGAGCTACAAGGTTGTGACTGAATGAAGTCAGGGCTCCCAATCCAAATAAACCTGCAACTGGCATAGCAACTGGGCAAACCCCAGCTAGAATTTCCCCCTACTTCTCCAGCAGAAGCTAAGAGTCCAGGGGGACCCCCCATTTGGGGGAGACCCACACTTTGGATATTATCGATCAAGTTGTATACCATCTGTAAAACATTTTGTACCAACTTTCTTTTTGCAGCCACCATCTTGATTGTTTTTTATCCCCCCCCCTCCATAGATGCTCTTGAATTGGAGATACACTCAACTAAAGGCGAGAGGGTATTATAATACCTTTTCTGTCTCATTTATCTCATCCTTCTCTGCTACAATTACAGCCCCCAGATTTAATCAAATAGAGCTTCTTAATGTAATTATGGACTGACTCCAATTGGGACCAGGACTGGATGAAGGAGAACAAGATGTGCAAATTAATAATGTTCTCTTTCCCCAACCAGCAATAGTTAGAATCAGGATCTTATTGGAATAGGGAAGGTGAGCACGATCACATTGCCAAGCTTCCCATAAAGTGATGGAGAATTAGAGACATTGCCAGAACACGAGGACTTCCAATATTTTCCAGCAAATTACCAGCAGCAACTGACACCAGCAACACAACCAGAGTTAAAGGTAAATATATGATATTGCTGTTTACAATACTTTTCTTTAACAACTTTTGTTTACAGCAATTTCTGGATTGTTTTCATTGGTGCAATCCAGATTTGCAGGTTTAATCACGTTTTCTGTTTATTTACTATCTGGTAGTAACACTGTATTTAAAAATGGGGTGCTACTTTGTAGCTTTGTTAAATTCTTTTATTTCGGGCAAGATTTCATTTTTCATTCTCTGTAGCGGATGTTTACATCTTCCGCCACACCGCACAATGCAGACAACTCAGAAACTTAGGTGCAAACACATCTGCATCTCAAAACAGGTCAAGGTAAATCAATTCTACATAAATTATGTTTGTTAGACACAAGGATGTTAAGGGCTTGGGGGCACAGTCTGTGAAATTAGGTATGCTTCACCACCCCTCTTAAGCTGTGAGGTAACCATGCAGGCTTGCATAGTGAAAAGAAAGACTGCTAGTGTGCAAACTTTACCTGTGCTTAATACTTCCTCACTGGAATCATTACTCAATATACTTGGGATGGAAGCCCATCTGGAAATTCCAGGGCTGTTGGCTAGATTTTGTTGTTTATTCATTCAGTCGCTTCCGACTCTTCATGACTTCATGGACCAGCCCACGCCAGAGCTTCCTGTCGACCGTCGCCATCCCCAGCTCCCCCACGATCGAGTCCCTCACCTCCAGAATATCATCCATCCATCTTGCCCTTGGTCGGCCCCTCTTCCTTTGGCCTTCCACTTTCCCTAGCATCAGCATCTTCTCCAGGGTATCCTGTCTTCTCATTATGTGGCCAAAGTACTTCAGTTTTGCCATTGGCTAGATTGGGAAGTACAAAAGACACCCTCAAAGGAGGCAATTTCAAACCATTTCTGTACTGTTGCCAAGCATACATACTGCAGATGTCTTCATGAAGTCACCAGGAGGCAAGCTTGTCTTGAAGGAGACTTTCTTTTCTTTTTGTCGAGAAGAAGAGGAAGAAAGCCACCAATGCATGAAGGAGAACCTCTAAAATGTACCCAATGGGTTTTCAACACTTTATAACAGAGCACACAAAGTATCTGGGGTTAAAGTTTTTTTAAAACCAAATAATACGTTGGATTCCATCAGTATAATTGTATGCACAGTAGAGCTTCTTTCTTCTTGTTCTTGTAGCAGCTCTAAATACTGTAAAAAATACTCTAAAAAAGGTCTGCTCAATTTGCTGATTAATGAGAAAAGGTGCGTGGAATAAAGCACCATTTTATCATCAGGACAAGCCTTTTCATATGACTTTGCCCAATGGGATAAAAGGGAGGTGAAAGTGCTAAAATCATTGGAGAGGAAGGGGTGCAACCAAATGCCAGTTGCACCAGGGCTTTCAGAGGAACAGGGAGGTTGATTTGGCAATGCAGTTTGCCCCAGTAAGTTGGAAACATTGCTTTAACCCGTTGCTATCTCTGGTACTTGCTTAAGGAAAGTATTGAGCCACTTGAAGGAAACCATAAGAATTTGGCATGACAATTCATCCACATATTCCATTCAACATGAAGAAAAGGAGAAGGGTAATGAGAGAAAGGGAAGGAGGGACTTTTACAGGCTGACAGAAGTCATAACAAATTAAGCCAAATTATAAGCATCAGGTCAAAGCACATTACAAAGCAGCAAAATTGTTTTTAAAGAAACAATCTGTTCAAATGTATCCGTACATACACATGTATTTAGGCATGAGCAGATTGGGTTTTTTTAAGTCCACCACTAATTGCTTAAGAGGAAAAAAGATTAATAATTGTGGAGTCCTTGGTGCTCTCTGAGCTTGGTAGTTTGCTTGCAGGCATTGCATTACCCAACTACGTAACATCATCATGGCATTACTGAGATGAATAATTGTTGAATGGCAGGCAAATAACTTTGGGAAAATATGTCTTCAGAAATGACAGAAATGTTGGCAATGCAGATGAGAACGCAGTCTCAAGATCGGTTGATAAAAAATGGAAGTGTCCTTTAGGAGTGGAATGAGAACTGATGATGAGCATGCTGATAATGAAAAGGCAACCCATTCAAGATGCTTAATTAACTTCTTTTATGAAATGAAAAGGTTGCAGTGAACTGTGAATTCTATTCCCACAGCTGTGAAAAGACGGCTGGAGTTCTTGATGCTCCAGTCATCAGGGCAAACATGGGTGCCATAGAACTGCCAAGTGTAAACAGATATCTCCGTAACCTGCAGCAAAGTACGGCTTCCTTCTGAGAAGCAAATGGTTTGTTGAGAACTGATGGAGTGAAGAGTAGGAAGTGATTGCCAGACCTTCAGCATCTTTGACTAAACAGTCAACCATGAGCGCTACTAAAAAGACAGACAGCCTGGATTTACGCTAAGTCACAACATGGTATGGTTTAGCAGAATGGAATGTGTGAGGCCAGCCACAGTGATTCCTAAAGCATGGTTTATGGTTGTCAGGATGCCATCCTGCCAGGGCGCCAGGAAGGAACATTCCACACATTCCACCAGACCCCAAAGATTTGCAAAGTCATGCCCAAATGACCCAAGGAAGAAACGGCAAGACGTGCGAAGTGCTGGCAACAAACGATTGTGCATTCGCCCCTCGCAGACTAGACTAACAAAGAAACCGCGATGAGCGCTTCAACACCCAGGACAGATCAAAGGGTGCTACTGTAATTCCAACAGATTCGAACTCAGGAAGAACTGGGAGTCAAGGACAATGGGGAGGGCGGTCGATTTGCAAATGCTCCGGTGTGTGTGTGTGTGGGGGAACCCTGAGGATTTTTAGCTGTCGGTTGAGAAGCCTCTTTACTCAAATCTTTAATAGATGATGGATCACTGGCTTTAATAAAAGTTCCTTCATATTTCTAAACGACTTGTGTAAGGTTTCTGATTTAATAGCTCAAGGACTGAGTTCATCACAATGGTTCAGCATGATGTACTTGTACACAAATAAATTGTGTGTTAACACAATGTGTGAATCCATCCAGAGTCCAGTTTAGTCTCATTGCCGATCAAAGTGTCAATGGATCCTGGGTTGGGAGAGGATGTAAAATATTCTTTTAATGTGATCACTTCTATTTCTAAACACTGAATCCACAATGTTCCTTTAATGCCCTGGCTTGCTTTTCTATCTCTGAAACTATTCATGCACGCATCCTCATTTGTTTTCTATACTAACATACCTGACCCTAAAAGAGATGCAGAGGAGTCTGCAGAAATGAGATAACAATTCCTTTGGACTGTTCCTTTCTGCAGAGAACCCTGCCTTTTTTTCTCTGAAAAGCTAGCAGGTAAGAAAAGTACCAACCATTCTGAGATTTGCAGGAAGAAATAGGAGCACAAGTACATAATCAAGGCATTTCTGTGATGATGTCATCACATCCAGGTCATCATTTTGTTGTCACTGTGGATTGTTTACAGATGCTAACAGCAGGAAGAGTCAATAAGTTGGATTTTTCACTCCTTTGAAATTCTCTACTCCAAAGAAATCAAATCCAGCCTTTGAAGGAAATTTATGGAAGCTACTAGTCCATAGTTATCTGTTACTTATGGAAGGTACCATGGAGATCTAATGAAGGTAAAGAACAAATTTTCCTCTATTCTAAAAACATTCTTCACTTGACCTCTTAGATAATTCTTAAAAATGACAGCAGTATTTACTTACCTAAATCTATTCCTTAAATTAAGATTAGAATCCTCCTTTACTTTAAACAACTATGAGGGTGTATTGTCGAAGGCTTTCACGGCCGGAGTTCAATGGCTGTTGTGGGTCTTCCGGGCTGTGTGTCCGTGTTCTGGAAGTTGTGGTTCCTAACGTTTCGCCAGCATCTGTGGCCAGCATCTTCAGAGGGCAGGAGCACAGATAGAAGCAAAATCTCTGTGCCCAGGTAGAGTGGCAATGTTCTATTTATAGAGCTAAATTATAGGAGATTAGGTGGGGTTTTTTGTTGTGTTGAAATGTTAACGAGTGGCTGATGAGTGTGATTAGCATGTTCATTGTGAGAAGTATTCCCATGTCCTGGTGGCTGGACTGAGGTCCAGGACATGGGAATACTTCTCACAATGAACATGCTAATCACGCTCATCAGCCACTCGTTAACATTTCAACACAACAAAAAACCTCACCTAATCTCCTATAATTTAGCTCTATAAATAGAACATTGCCACTCTACCTGGGCACAGAGATTTTGCTTCTATCTGTGCTCCTGCCCTCTGAAGATGCTGGCCACAGATGCTGGCGAAACGTTAGGAACCACAACTTCCAGAACACGGACACACAGCCCGGAAGACCCACAACAGCCAACTATGAGGGTCTTTGTTAAGATTTGGAGAAATCATGGTGAGACAAAATGTTCAATTAACACTTCTTTCTTCTCACTCCATCCTATAAACATGTGTACATGTGTTTCCCTTGCTTTTTCTCAATTATCCATGGTTTAGTACATGTATGGGGTATACTGAAGTAACTGCTGGGATTATATTTCAGTTGATTCATTTTATTGCCTTGAATGAGCAGGATCCATCTATCCTATTATTTCAGACTGTCAGAGTGCGTGCGTGGAGCAGCCCGCTACTTCTTCCTAGACACCAGTGATCCACGTTCTGTGCAGTAAATAGACACTCAAACAGAGATTATAAAAATAGCCTATTTACTATATATATATACGTATTACAGAACACATCCATAAGGGTAACAAATGATACAGCGATGAGAAGTTACAGCAAACGAGAAGAAAGAATACCAGATATTCTCTGCTTATATACATAAACTGACCAATCACATTATAGGTCACTCTCATCATCTGCCACACCCAACTAAATGATTACACCTGTAGTATGAGTCATACACTGCCACATCATCCCTACAACAATGGCTGCTAATTGGGTGACTTGCAGAATAATTCCCCTCTCACCTAGATATCAAGCCTCTCCAGTATAATTTATCTAACTGTAAATTCCTGGGTATATACAAACCCCAACACAGACATCCAACCATACTTTGGGTCCAGGGCAAGTCTATCTTTCCCTTCCAAGGTAGCCCAGCAATTATTATGTCCTGCCCCCAAACTGTTTCCTTTGTTTATTCTGTTAAGTAGTTCATACTAAAATGGTCTGTTCATTCTTGACATCATCCATGCCAAGTTTATTTGTAAACTGGGAAGCCCTAGAATTTCTTAGAGCAAGCCTCTACATTCAGAAGTACCCTAAAGTCCAGTCAAAGCTGTATAGAAAAGAACTACAGTTATGCTTTCTTGAAGGTAAAACATCCTGCTTATACTTAGAGAAGATGTTTCTCTAGTCACCCAAAAGCACAAGCCAAAATTCACACTCATTCATTATCCTTTAATTGACTACAGTACATCTCTTAAGCATATTGTAGTAGATATATTGTTTCAGTTCCTCACCCTAGTCATGTAAGAATGCCCAGACCTAATCCTGAATTGTAAGTATAAACAACAACAACAACAACTTCTTATAGTCCGGAACCAGCCACCATAGAAGTTGCAGTATCAGTACAGTGCAATCCAAAAGGAGAAATTTGAAGAACGGGATAATAAGATAGCTAGTGTTCTCAAAGCAACTGTTGGCTTTAAGAACCTAGACAGAATCTAGCCATGGACCACACTGTGTTGTTTTGACAATAGACAGGTAAGCTGAGTTCCCATCCCAGTACCTTCCTTTTTGTTAGAAAGAATAATATATGAATGGAATAAGCATAGATGGCTGTTGGAAGACATGATGATGCCATAAACGCCATGACATCATCCTGCAAATGACATGAATGATCTAATATGGGTTAGTTGCAAATGATTTCATGATATGTGTGATGTTACTTACCCCCTTCAGATGCCCTAACCTGGATAGTGCAGTAATAACTCTTTCTGTCTCACCTTCCTCTCTTAAGTACATTCTACAGAAGGGGTATTTTGGCTACAGGCTATTAGGAAATTCCAAGACTTTATGCTAGACTGTAAAATTGAAAGAAAGAAAGAAAAAACATTTCTGAAGAAGGCAACAATGAACCTCTCCTTTAGCAACATCAAGGAGTTAAGTCTGACTTAAGGGAGTCATGCCCCAAAGCCCTCTTGTCCATTGCCAAATATCTCAAAAGCTGCCTGCAGGTAAAGGCTGCCAAGGATGAAATGCCGCTGTATATCCTATCACAAAATGAATGAGATGGCAAATAGCATCACATAGAAATGAGCAAATGCTAAACACTGACACATATACAGCATGAGATGGGAAACAAATTGTTGCTGCGTGGAGAACTACTCTTCAAATAGTCATTGCCTCTTTAATGCCATAGTATTCTTTACTAGCCCTGCGTGACGGAGTGAGCTCCCGCACTCGCCCCAGCTCTTGCCAACCTAGCAATTCGAAAGCATGCAAATGCAAGTAGATGAATAGGTACCACTTCGGTGGGTAGGTAACAGCGTTCTGCGCGCGTCATGCGGCCACATGACCGTGGAAGCGTCTTCGGACAACGCTGGCTCTTCGGCTAACAAACGGAGATGAGCACCGGCCCCTAGAGTCGGACATGACTGCACAAATGTGCGGGGGGAACCTTTACCTTTACTATTCTTTACTAACTTTTATGCATTGTGACCTGGAATTAAGGCATCCAAAGATGCTATCCCTTTCTTTTCGCACAATGTCTAGAAACATATGTCGAGTCACACAACGTAAGGCATGCTTAGACTAGCTATGCAGCTATTTTACAAACGGGTTCACCTTTGGTTAAGCCAGAACCTGATATTTTTGAAACTAGTTCATTTTCTTTCTATTCCAAAATATTTGGAAATATCTTCTTTCCCATCTTTATCCCAACACACATATCCTTTGAATCCCAAATTTGCTTTACACAAAGCATTTCCAAAACAAACCCTGCTTCTCATCACCGCTGATCCCAAACAAGCAAAAGTAATAGAAAAAATGGGACATGAAACATCACTCAAACTTGCCAGCTACAGCAGTTTATTTATTTATTATTTAAATTTATATGACCGCCCATCTCCCCCAAACTGGGGGCTCTGGGCAGCTTACAATAAAAATTAAGATTAAAATACAAGCATAAAATTTACTCCCAACTCTCAATTTTAAAGCTCTCTTTTTACTCTTTTCATTTTATATTGATGAGACTTATTTGCCTGTTTCATTTAACTTAGAATTTTCATTTTGTAGTTGGAGTTTAACTGCTAATTTTCCCCGCAAAAAGCATTAACATTTGTTGCATTTTTGCTGTTCCACAAAGGTATTGCTTGAATACATTGATTCTGTGTACTGTGTTTGCCAATGCAAACTCCTTATTCAAAGAGATTGTTGCAGACGTGGCAACAGAGTTTAATTAATTAAATTAGATTAAGACCTGTTTAGGCCATTGCTACAAGATCCCTTAGCGGATATACGTTACTAACAAGTCTCAAGTTTGAATTACTAAATTCCTAAGCGTATCTGGTAAGACTGCACATCGATCACACTGGTTGTTTTCAGACAACACACTTCAGTCAGTTAGAAATCTAGCAGTTAGATGGGTCAAACATGTTTGATTTGATCCATTGACTTTGTTGTGAATGTGTGTTCTGTGAATCTAGCCTGTTTAGTTATTTTGTGGTTAAATATATTGTGCCAACAGGGAGAATTGGGCAATTCAGCGAGCAGACTGTGTTGTCTGAATGCAGCCACTGGAAAATCCAACATAGATGTGGTCAAATCACATGAATATTTCCCAATAAATTGTTGTCAGTGCCAACAAAGATTGGCAAATCCTGCTTTCCAATATATTGGTCTCACTGCAGCCATGTCAGAGGACATCAGGACAGAAGAAATGCTACAGCAGTGTGTTTGTGTATGAGAGAGAGAGATGCCCTTGGAATGATCTACCTATTTAGACAATAGCTGGCTGTTATACAAGTAAGTTATTCTGTCATGTATTTCCACTATTGTCAAGCCCAACCTGGATTCAAGAATTAATATAACAAAGCACCAAAGCTTTCTGAAATCCTAGTGTTTCATCAACCCATTTGCTGATTAAATACTGCTTTCTTGATACTGTCAAAGTGCTACAGACAGTTTGACAATCCTCTGATGAGCTACAAGAAACACAATGTTTTTCAATGGAATCTGTGGATGTTTTCTTCCCATGCTGCTTTTGAAAGCTCATCTTTGACAGATTTCACTCCTGGAAGATAGATGTTATAATGGAGTTACACAAGGAAGTGATAACAAAGGATACAGTGGATAGAAGTGTTATATCCCTAAAGCACACAGAGAGAAAATAGTATTCCTTTAAAATGCTTTTTTTCCCTCCCATACAGGTAATAGTTTGCTTTCGAAGAAGAGAATGGTTTCTGTACATGCTGCTGAGACAAATAATGATATCTGATTTTAATATTTAATATGATGGTTAAAGAAACAAAATATACATACCTTTAGAGCTTTAAAAATCACTCCAGCTTCCCAGTAAGTCATTTCTTATGGCAGGATAATTCACTCAAAGTATTGTAAACCTTTATTCAGACTCTACTGAGGAATCATTTCTACCTCCCTCTACCCCAAATTATTGCATATTATTCACGTTTCGGTTTTGCTACCTGCCAGATGTATCCCATTCTATCTCTGGTTGTCAGGTCCACACTTAATATTGTTTGTCTATTTAAGTCTATTTACGGCCTTTTGGTTTAAATTGTCTCCAAGGCAACTGGGAAAATATTTCAAGGAAACAACATTTAAACAAAATGGTGTAGCACATAACTTCGCCATTCATGGTTTCAGTAAGCCAAGCTGTTTCTCCATTGTTGGGTAAGACCAAGACTACTCTTGCAATCGCATCCTATCTGGAAGCCCAAATTACCCTAAAATCTCCAATAGGAAGGTATTGCCTTCCATTCAATTTTAACTCCATCATTTCCAGTCGCAATGGCTGTTGTCAAGATTGCCAAAGACCGAATGGATGGTAAGGGTGGGAATAGAATGGAAAGAGGCATTGACTGTTGAAAGGGAAGGAGAAACATCAGTTGTTAAGTCAGTCAAGGAAAGAATGAAAATCCAAGAAGTTCACAGAGGGAAGAATTAAAACTGAGAAGGAACAGAAGAGGAAGCTGCCTAGAGGAGGCATAAAGAGGAGGCAGAATCAGTGGCCAAGCAGTTGTTTTGCACTGAGAAAGCTACTGCTTTGCTTCAGTTCCCAGAAACTCCATAAAGTGCTAAAAAAAACTCCCATGTGGAACCTATGAGAGACACTTTCAATTAGCATAAACCATACTGGGATAGAAGGGGGCGTGGTGGCTCAGCGGGTAAGATGCCAGGCTTGTCGATCGCAAGTTTGGAGGTTCGAATCCCTAATTTCTTTGAGACAAAAATGGGACATTGGGATGGCAAAACGGGACGGGGTCTTATGTAATATTCCGTATTCATGAAAAAGACAAGGGTCCCCGCCCCCAAGTCCACGCAATTGGCTCCCGCCTGCAAGCCCCGCCCCCCGGTCTGTGCAATTGGCTCCTGCCTGCAAACCCCGCCCCCCGGTCCACCCTCCTCTCCGCCTCTCTGCCCTCCTTTGCCGCATGCTGATAGGCGGGAGGGCTTCCTCTTCTCGGCTGCCTCCAATCGGCAGCTCCGGCTCAGATCCTCCTTCCGTGCCATTCCCACCATTTAAAAAACGGGACAAAATTGAGATTTTTATCAAAACGACAGGACGGTTGAAAAATGCTAAAAATACGGGACTGTCCTGTTCAAAATGGGATGTATGGTCAGCCTGCTGTTATTTCTACACCTACTGGCAGTGAATTCCACTATTTAACTATGCAGGGTGTGTAAAAGTTTTTCCTTCTGTCAGCCCTGAATCTCTATACATTTAATTTCAACAGATGATCTCAAGATCCAACTTTATGGGGAAAAGAGAGAAAAAGAAACTCTCTATCCACATACTCTGTGCCAGGCATTGGCATAGAGTACATACCTCTGTTATGTTCCTCTAACCCTCCTTTACTCCCAATGAAAATGGCCAAATTGCTGAAGACAGCTGATCCAGCCCTCCAGACACTTTGGTTAGTCTTCCTGGCACTTTTTTTTTTAGCTCAAGAACATCCTTCTTAAGGTCTGGTAACCAGAACTGTCAAAGTTGTCTTGAGAAACATCATCATTTATTTTCTTCTTTATACCAGGACCATCCTGATTCCACTCTGCTGCATGGGTGGGACTGTCCTGTGGTGGAAGAGCATGCAATTGGATGTTGTGTTCAACAGGCAGGCAGGCAGGAAAGGTGGGGTTAAAAAGTCCTTTCTATTAACAGGACTTCAGTGGAAGCACACTCTTAAAGGGGATCCCTTTTTTTTTAACCCTAAAGGGAAAATCCTCTCCGTCAGCTCAATTTTTAAAATCAGGCTTTAAATGTTAAAATGAACTACTTCAATCAAAGTTTAAGAGAGAGGTTTTGCCCATTAACCTTCTCAACCTCACCAAAAAATGTGACAAATGAATCACAAGCTAAGTTCCCCTGCAAAATCAATCAACTGCATCCCCTGGGATCAACAAGCTTGCGTATTCCCATATTATTTTCACATCTCCTCCTATATCTGGCTTCTTCATTCCTTCTGTATCCAGGGTCACCATATCTATCAGCACCAGCAGTAATTCTAACAGAACCCTTCCTAATTAGATCTGCCCCTTATCAAGCAGAATCTATTAATTCAGGGACCAGAATTGTTACAGATCACAGTAATCTTGTGGTTCACGTAAAAGGATGCTATCCTTCTCGTTCTTAAATTTTTAGCTGTTTTTCTCAGGAGCAGTGTGAGCTTCTGCTCTACATTAAGCCCAACCTTCATATTTACAGGAGATGCAGGAGAATTCCTATTTCTAGAGGTCAGCAACGAGTTTTGAAGTCAAAAGTTTCTGACCTTGGGATATCCTATTCTGACCTTGGAACAGCTGCTTTGAGGTCACTTGGGACAGTCCATTTCAAGATTGGAATGGCCACGGAAAGCAAAACTGGTACCAGAATACAGTAAGTAATTTAATATATCACAACCCTTCCATCCACCTTCTCCTTCCAGATTTTCCTTTTCTTGGAGTCTCTTACAACCCTCCCCCAAAAAGCCAAAAAACACAACACCTTTCCTTATTCATTCTCCTTTTCACTTTCACGAACACTTCCCTTTCTACTTCTAGCAAAGTAAATGTTTACGATTATGTAAACTTTCCTACCAACTGATACTGGTGCTAACAATTATATAGTAATATAATTACTATATATAGTAATTATATATAGTATAATTACTATATATAATTATACTATATATATAATTATATATAATTATACTATATATACTATTATATAGTAATATAATATAACCAACTGATACTGGGCGCCATTATATAGTACCTTTTAATTAATTATGGGGTGATGGTGAAGGACAAATCACTTTCTGCCACACAAAAGCAACAATGGGCTTCTACCGAAATTCCACAGATGAAAGTTGATGTGGCAAGGATTAGTCCTTGGGTATCTTTGCTATGGAGAGCCAGTTTGGTGTAGTGGTGAAGGCACCGGCTAGAATCCAGGAGACGGTGAGTTCTAGTCCTGCCTTGGGCACAAAGCCAGATGGATGACCTTGGGCCAGTCACTCTCTCTCAGCCCTGGGAAGGAGGCAATGGCAAACCACTTCTGAAAAACCTTGCCAAGAAAACTGCAGGGACTTGTCCAGGCAGCCTCCAAGAATTGGACACAATTGAACGGATAAAAAATAAATAAATCTTTGCTAGACATGGGGTGACCCATTTTTCAAAGCCTATAGATATGACATTTTAACACCAAGCCACTACTTGTGGATATACCCTCAAATTGATATATTCTCAAGATGAAGATGGAACATTAGAATTTGAACAGATATTGTTCAGAATAGTGGCAGCTGTTAAAATGTGCATGGTACCAACAGTACTATTTCTATTTTGTACTTTACCAATAAAATTAAAGATAACACTTAGAAATGACAGTACATAGTTGCTTATTTTGCCTTAGGTGAGAACTTCAGATTACATAAAACTCTGTTTTAAAAAAAAGAAATTAAATGGAACAATATTAGCATTAGGGTTGGGGGAGAATTCAGTTTGGTTCACATTTTAATATGAACAAATTTACTTTGCATTTCTCAAACTAATATATGAATCAGATGTCGGTAATCCTTCATCTTATTGGATTCCCAATAATCCTTTTCCCAAGTAAAGGAGAATTCACACAAAAAAGGCATTATTTTTAGGCAGCAGGAAAACATTGATATCCTTAGCAATTGCAATTCTTTTTCAATGAAAAGCAATGCTGAAATTTGATAAGAAAAAATGTTTTATGACACAACACCACCAGTCATCCTGGCTCTGACTTGCCTTTTATATTGCTTTACTTAGACCTCTTCCTTGAGATCTATGTCCAGTTCTGGGCATCCCACTTCAAGAAGGATTCAGAAAACCTGGAAAATGTTTGAGAGAATGATCAGAGCACTCATAACTAAGTCTATGAAGGAAGACTGAAGGAACTGGGTATGTACTTTATAACCTTAGGAAAAAATGGCTGAAGGGAATATACCTTCATGCAGAAGGAGGTCAGGATTGAGTCTTCCTCATTTCAAAGAGCAAGATATAGGATTGTGCATGGAATAAAGGATCTAAGTTACAGGAAAACAAATTCGGATTGAATGTGAGCAAACTCTTCCTAACCCTAAGAGAAGTTGATAGTGGACCCAGAGAGGTCCTGCTCCTCTTCATTGGATGTGTTCAAATGGAGGACAAACAGCCATCTATCTGGGATGGTTCAATTTGGATTCCTGGACCAAACAACTCTAGGTTTCTATTATATATGCATGAACAGTCTGCTGTGGCTTGTTCAACAAACCATAGTTAAATGAAAACAAGGTTTAGTGTCATATAAAGATCTCACTAATGTAGAATTAATAATAAATGCTGAATAAATACTATAGAATAAATGCTGATGCTAGGGAAAGTGGAAGGCAATAGGAAGAGGGGCCGACCAAGGGCAAGATGGATGGAGGTGACGGACTCAACCGTGGGGGAGCTGGGGGTGGCGACGGCCGACAGGAAGCTCTGGCATGGGCTGGTCCATGAAGTCATGAAGAGTCGGAAGCGACTGAATGAATAAACAAACAAAAAAAGTAGAATTATAATTTTTAAAGCAAGAACGGGAAATAGATCACTCCCTTTGCATAAGGGGAATGAAGAAATAAGAACAGGAATCTGAATTAGCTGCAGCTCATTCCTGATCCAACAAACATGATTGTTTTAAAAAAACCCTAAAAGTTCCAAGTAATATTTCTGAACATCAGCTAAGTTTCATGGGTAACCACTATAACCATTGCATGACTGCACAGTCACCCATTTTTTCCTCTATATGATTATACATTCTGAGTTTCATAAAATTAAAAATATATTTAGAAGGGGAGAAAAAGCAATCTTGCAGTTCCACAGCCAAATGCCTAGTTGATTTCACCGACTGAGGCAGAGAGAGAAAAGTAAGGGCTGGAGCTAATTGGGGCCATCTTCTAAGCACAAACCATTTCACAGAGTTAATCAAACAAAAAGCTTCCATTAATTGGTAATTAAACACAGGCTGTCAGAACTGCGAAGCCAAAATTATCTGTCATATAGTTTAGCCCTCACTTTCAGGATGGAAAGCATTGTAGCTGCCCCAAGCGAGAGGGGACCATCCCTATCTATGCAAAAGGGGACTGGCAAAATGCCAGTGGCTGATTTAGCAAACAGCTGGTATCAGTTCAGAGTGACAAGAATATTCAAGCCACCTCTTTCCAGAATGAGTAGCAAATGCTAGTATGTAGGGCAGTGTTTCTGAACCTCAGCAACTTGAAGATGTGTGGACTTCAACTCCCAGAGTTCCCCAGCCAGCAAGTTGCTGAGGTTGAGAAAAACACTGATATAGGGGAAAGCTAAATCATTTCGGTTGGCAATCCTATAAGGAAAAGTAGTTCAGATGAATAAAAGAAAAACAAGACAAGGAAAAGAACCAACAAAACTGACCAAAGCAATACTTAGAAGTCTGTAAATACGCTGTCCTCACATTCTTTGTTTTGCCCGAGATATGATTTTGTGGTACACAAAACAGAAGCATGCACAATTATGCCCAATCCCTTCTAACATTTGAGAGATTCTTGAGTGATCTTTCCCCAGTTCCCACTCTTTAAGTTAACCACTATACTTTACACTTCTGTAATGTGCTGATGTGGTATTTTGTTGTTTATTTGCTCTGTCGCTTCTGACTCTTTGTGACTTCATGGACCAGCCCACGCCAGAGCTTCCTGTCAGCCGTCGCCATCCCCAGCTGATGTGGTATACAGGTTTGATTTGTCAATGAACATTTTGCTAATGCACATTTTGAAAAAGCAATGTAATTTTTAAACATATTTTAAGTGAATGGAATGGATTTAGGAATAACCACAAATAAAATAGTGGCAGTATTTTTTTAAATGGCTAATATTCAAAAATACTTAGGGAATAGTGGATGTCATTATTCACAACATTTGAGAGGTACATATATTAGATTTACCTCTATGGCATGGTACCAAATATTTATGTGTGTGATTAGAAAAATTTTCACTTGAACATTGGATAGCGATACATGATTCTGGAGGATCTCCAACTCTGATTCATTTTTAAGGTGTCCAAGAAACTGCAAGGGAAAAGGATTGGGAAAAACTTACTATCCTTAGAAAAATCCATCCATGACTTTGAAGCCAACCTTATATTTGAAAATTATAACAATAAACCCAACACTTGTTCATCATTGGGTGATTTGCTGCTTAAATTGAATACAATATGCTAAAAGTAAATTTACAAGGCTTCAATTCAGCTCATCTGATTGTAATTTTGGAATTTATGTATGTAGCCCATAATGGACACATTATGTGATTTTGTTCCCTTGCCTTTCACTAGTAAAGAAGGCAGAAGAGCTATAATGAATGTTTCTAGTGTTAAAGCACATTTTATAATCTGGTAAGAAATGGGATAAATTGCACCCTTGACTTGCCAGGCAAACAGGCAGTGGCAATGCTGTCTTAAGAATGCCCCCATATTTCTTTGTCAACTGTCTCTGACCCACATACTGTAGATTGCTGTTAGATGCTGCCCATCTTCTCACATTAGGCCTCACTTTTTGTGATCTAGAAGATGTCACACAACATCCCAGATTAAGCAGGAGCACCTCATCATTTGTCTCAAACACAAGAAAACCAAGAAAAATGTCAGTGCAACCTTCCAGGTGAAAAAACACAAAGCCATCCCACAGTTACAGACACACAAAACATACTCTATATGTGCACAAACACACACCATCCTTTTCTCTCTTCCCTCAACCCTGTTTGTTTTGAGACGTGTCAAATATATATACAGTATATGTTATGACTATATCAAGTTATTCAATAACAGCAAAACAAATAGTATCTCTCTCTTATGCCTTTGAGTATTCTGAAAAGAAAATTCATCAGATTCCCTCTCAAAGACATGTGCCTCAGTGTACACACAACAGAAACCTTGCATGAACTCACCTCTGTAATAAACTTGCTAAGCAGAGAAAGCACTATCTCAGCCCCAAATGTTTATTTGTTGGATTTCATCAATCTGTTCAAGATAGGGCACATAGCATTTTCTCCACAATGATAGCCCTGTAATAGGTCAAAGGTGAGAATGTTCTGGAGAACACTGAAATGTTCTATTTTTCTTCTGGACTGTGCTGATCTGGCCATTCCATAGTTGTGCAGTAGGTTTCTGAAAATAAATCTTCAGGAACAGGAAGTGATTCTCAAAGTTCTGGGATGGAATAGACCCATGAGAGAGAATGACTGGTCCAAGGTCACCCTGTAAGCTTCCATGGTGGAAGATGGACTTGAACCTGGTTCTCCCCATCTGAGCCCAGCATCTTAACCAGTAAATTACAGCATAAGTATTAGTGTGATAAAAATGACTGAAATCATTTATGTGAGCCATAATTGCTGTATACACAAGTACTGTTACAGTTATTAATAAACCATTACCACAGTCATACCATAGCAACCAATTTCAAATGAATACTCAAAGACTTTTGGTAAGTTACAAAATGTCCATTTAATTCTTTCTCTTAGCTGTGAGACAATGAGTACTACCATGGGAGAAGAAGGAACCATTGCGGTTAAGAGAATTCCATTTTCAAGAAAACAGCATAGACCTGACACGTTAGAAGAGAAATCCCCCCTCCGCATTGATAGCTGTGAACTGGACCTTGCTTCTGTTGATGTCCTACCAGGTTTTGCTCCCTGCACAGCGACAGAGCTCCTGAGGGATTTGGGGCCAATCAGTCTCTCTCCCTCCCACCCTGACAGTCCAATAAGGTCCTTCCTTCCTTCCTTCCTTCCTTCCTTCCTTCCTTCCTTCCTTCCTTCCTTCCTTCCTCCCTCCCTCCCTCCCTCCCTCCCTAGGATTCTATGCTGCTTCAAACTTAAACTAAGGGTCATACACTCCAACCTAGTAACAAAATTATAGTAAGCACAATATAAAACAATATATATTAATCATATCACACCAGGGAAAAATCATAGAGAAATAAGTAACCTTCATTTACTGCAGGATGGAGGAGGGGAATACTCCAAAGATTTCCTGGAAAAAAAACCCCATATAATAATAGCTATTCTCAACCTCAACCAGGTGGGGACTGAATTGATTCTGAGATGAAGGTGGTTCCATAGAACTCAGTGGCAAAATCTGGCATTAATGGTCCTGATAGTAATATTCATGTAGAGTGGGGTCCCAAAGGGAGCCCTCCCGTCTGGAACTTATTGGATAGGGAACAGGGGGTCCCACAGATATTCAGATCCTGAACCACCGGCACCTTGAATTACACCTGGAAGCTAACTGATAATGACCCCAGCTTCCAAAGGAAAGGTGCATAGGCTGGTTGGAGCTGTTGAGAAAAATAATGCCATAAATAAATACTGTAATCAATGTGGTACATAAATTAAATTATGGCTAGTACCATAATTCCTTTCCCCACTGTGAAGATCAATTCGTCCAGATTGGATTTTAAATTTATTTATTATATTATATTGTTCGTTGTAATTTTATATTTGTATTTTAACTATAATTTTTTTTGTAAGCCGCCCAGAGTACCCCGGTTGGGGGAGATAGGCGGTCATATAAATTTAATAAATACATAAATAAAATAAATAAATAATAAATACTGGGGAAAACTGTAGGCTACACACTTTATCAATTATGACAGTTAACAACTGATATAAATGATATACAACATTACTTCCGTTAAATTCAAAGATCTCTTCAATTTTATATAAATAGCCCAGCTGATTATCTTGAACATTGCAAAAATGATTGAGATTATGATTTCAGATTTGAACGTGAAATCTTATTTCAACAACTCCTCAAAAATATACCATGAATATATTCTACTCCCTGTTATATTTATATCACACAAATTCTTTCTAGATGATGTTGGCAGGGTTGCAAGCAATTACTATATTTCTATGTTTGATGGAAATGTCGAATTAGTTTTTGAAGAAATTAGGAAAATAATTCAACAACTGTTACCAAGACTCTGGCTATTGATTTGTTGTTCAGATTTCCTAAATCATATAATTTGATGCAGCAGATAAAACTGATTCATTTTCCGTTGTTAGCTGCTAGCAGTCATACCAGAAAGCACTGGGAAAAATAAGTACATCTCTAATTGGATTTGTGATATTTAAAAGTATGTGAAATTACTTTAAAACTTATAATTAAGTTAAACTTTATTCAGATTTAATTACTATTTTAGCTATATTATCAACATTCCCTAAAAAATTATCTTCATCTAATCAAATGTCATTCTGGCTGTTAATTGAATATAGATTGTTAAAATGTTTATATATGTCTTTACAATCACATACATATTCCCATTTCCAAGCTTATTTTCACCTTTTTTCACCTTTTCTTTCTGATTTATTTTCCTGTTGAACTCTGTGTCAGAGCCTTGATATACTGCTGGTTTGGTAAAAAAAGCCCCCTTCCCAAAAAGATTTTTCTTTCAAGAAACTAGAGGTAGTTTTTTATATATATTTAACATTAGCTTAAGGAAAGCAAGAGAAACTGTACATTTTAAAAATTAAATTGTGGAATGATATAAACATCATTAGTCTATTGAAACATATATGGTGATTTGGCAATTCACAGTAGTGGTTATGGTCTGAATGGATAATTCATGCAAAGGTAACTCTCACTTTATGAATATCAGAATCAGAATAGAGGAATAATCACTTACAGCAGTGTTTCCCAACCTGGGGAACTTCCAGATGTGTGGATATCATCTCCCAGAATTCTTCAACCAAGCATGCCTATTACTCCGAATTCTGGAAGCTGAAGCTTAGAAGTTGCTCAGTCTGGGGGAAAACTGATCCATTATCTCTAACAATCTATAGCAGCCTTTTCCAACATGTTCTCCTTCATATATGTTGGATCACAACTCCTATCATCAAGCCAACATGACTGTTTGGCTGGTAAGGGTGGGAACTGTAGCTGAACACATCCGAAGTGCGTCAGGCTGATGGTTGCCAAGATAATTGAATATACATGTTAGTTAAGAGCAATTCATTCTGTGCTCATCTTTGTTGCGTATCTTTTTTTAAAAAAAAACTTTTACCATGTGCTTGTGCTAGGGCTCAGATTCCACTGCAAGCTAGGATACTGCAAAAACTCAATACATTATCTTAACAGATTACAAGAATGAGACCATGCTGCAGTTTTTAAATGGCCTCTTTTTCTTGATAATAAAGACATTTTTCATTTTAAGGTTGATATATTAATGCATCATTGATGCCAACATGAGCCGGCAGTGCAGTGACAGCTCTTTCAACATCAGCGGCATTGTGCTACGGAATCATCTACTGAATCCGTGGTTTTCCATGCAACATGAATCTCAATTACAGTCTCCCTAATTGCTGTAAAATGAAGGCAATTGATTATTTCCCACAAGCTTCATTTTCCTCTCCAGCCAAAAGGCTCTACTAGGCATTCACGTTTCTACTAATAAAAATTCCAGCAGTTGGTTTACTTATTTATTTATATTAAGGCCAGGAATAAAAATGAATACAAGTTCTTCAAATACATATGACACTGTGTGTGTGCATTCAAATACATGATATAGCATATATGTATGTACAGTATATTCATATTCATATTCTGTGACATAGCACTGCTTCCCCTCTTGATTTAAGAAAGATTCAGTGGCATTTTCTAGCTTCCAGAAGGGACAGACCTCTTATGAAACTGTTTTAACACCAAATGCCAAATTGCCATTTTAACAAACAAGAGGTCTTTTTCCTTGCGCTGCTTCAGAAGACCACATCTCCCCTCTCTGCTACGCATGGTAGCAAAGCTTGCCTGCTACCATCCTTTTAAAAGGCAAATCCCCCATACATATCACCTTTGTAAGTCCCCTTTGTGGGGGGAGATGGGCGGTGATATAAGTTGGAAAAATAAATAGATAGATAGATAGATAGATAGATAGATAGATAGATAGATAGATAGATAGATCAATCACAGGTGCTTTTTGCAAAAAATCAGTTCTGTTTCTAAACAGATCTGCCCTGTAGGTGGAGTGAAGAAAGACTGTTCATGAAATGCAAGGTTGCTTTGGGACTGAGAAACAGTTACACTTTTCTTTGGATCTAGGCCCCAGCTATAAGATTAGAACAAGAGAGGTGTATTATATTGACCATTCTTACTTTTTAAATGGGGCATGAATATTAAAAACTGCTCAAAGCTTTACTGCATTTGTAACACATTTACTCAACAATGCAATTAAGGGTCAGAATTCAGTAACTGGAAAAATATGCCTAAATGTTTGCAGAGATCCAAACTGACACCAGATAGTCTTCCCTATGGAGGGCATTCCAGAATTTCTTCCTTGGGATGGTCAACCAAACATCTTACGGAGATGGTGTTTGCAGGTGGCCATCGTGGATCCCCAAGATAATAAAAGATGAGGACCAACTTTGAACTGAATCTGCAAACTAATAGGACACAAGTGCAGTTTTTTAAAGACTACTGTGATCGGGGTTATCTATGCTAATGAAAACTCTGGGTGATGCAATCAGTAATACATGCAGTTTCTAAACCATTTCCAGCAAAAACCTAATTCTAAAGGTAGCATCAGATCTTAGTGGTGTTCCCACAACATGCTTAACTAGGTCAATGGAGAACTTAGGAACACCAAAATGGAGTTAATTAGTCCAATCAACTAACTTCCAGGCAATTAGGTTTTATTCTAAACAAACCCAGCCTTGCATTCTATTAAAGAAACTCTATGCAGTCAACTAATTCCTCCTATGTCATGCAAGCTACTTACTAAATGGCTAACTATCCCTTTTAACATCTGTAACTGAAGCATAGTCCTAGACAGGCCCCATAAAAATGGGACTTCTCTAGGCACTCCATTTCTGTCATTATTTTAGCTCCCTCTCCACATGGAATCACAGGGTGGTTTTAAAAAGTGGCAAAAAATGCAGGAGATATTTTTTTAATTTATTTTCTCCCTATGGAGGAAAACACACACACACACACACACACACTCACACACACACACGGCAGGAAGTAGAAAAAGAAATGACAACCCCACAGGTGCAACAGTTAGGAAGACTGAAAAAAAGGCTGGAAGATGATTGATAGGTCACCTAAAAATTGCATGTTGCCAGTACACAAATGCAAATTAATTGACTGGAAGAGAAAAGGGCTGGGTTATTCATGCTTTGGAATCAGGGCTGATAGGGATGGGATGGGCTGTCTCTGTCCATCTGAATCCTGTGATTTGGACCTTTCAAGGAAAGGCTGGATCAAAGAGCTCTAATAATCTAAAAATCCATTCTTTTTTTGGAAGGAGAACCCTATCCAGATGTGGTTGGATACTATGTCCCTGAATTAGAGGAAGATACTTTGGGATTAAACTACAAAGTATTGGCCCTCATTCAGTCCACTGGATTTCATCTAGCCTGTTAAAAAGATTAGTTCAACATTTCATCATATTATTAAATTCATATGTTAATGAGTTGTTGAGCTGGATCAGCATATTATAAAGGTAAAGGTACCCCCTGCACATTTGTGCAGTCGTGTCCGACTCTAGGGGCCGGTGCTCATCTCCGTTTGTTAGCCAAAGAGCCAGCATATTATAGATATCTCAAATTCCTAGATTACTTTTTTTCCAGCAGTATCATATCAATGCTAAAAGTATGATGGCTGAGATTGATCTTAGAGGACCCGATAGCACAAATACAAAGGGGTTGAGCAGAAGGCTATCACCATGATCCTCTGAAAATGACACATGTCTAGCTTGAATACCAACTCAGCTGCAGAACTGACTGAGAAGTATAGAATAGTTAGTGGTGGTGGCATTGCTGAAAAGTCAAGGATAACCAAAATCAAAGAGAAATAGCTGTTTAATATGTGGTTGCCATCAATCTTCAACCAAGGTGCTCTATAGAACCATTTAATAACCATGTCAATCACTGTGGCCACAAAAACCCTGATATAATTCATGTCATATATGTATATATCCAGTGAAGCTTTGCATTTTGCCAACATAAATCTTGCTGGCATTTAACCCTCATCACCAAAATTTGGCTTAGCATATACTGTATATTTGATGGGAGGAATACAAAGTTATGAAGCAGGAAACTTAACTTCTATCTCCCTTTAGCAGCAAAGCTAATCATTGCCCACCAGTGGAAATACTTGAATAATATTTAACTTGAAATATAGTTTGATAAAGTTTGGTCAATAGCTCTGCTAGAGAAGGTCTCTAACAAAATTCATTTGCTCAGAAAATAAAAAGAGAAAACATTATTTTATTGGGCCTGGCAGAATTACATCTCTTTTATAAAAGATAAAATTAATATACTTCAGGACGTACGAAAAATGTAAAAAGCTTGTTGTAGGATTTTTTAATGTAAATGTAGAATTTTTGTGATACAATTTTTTTTTAGAAAAAGACAAATATCCTGAGCTATGTGGTCCTGTGCTGTGCTGAAAGAAGTGTGAAGAGCCAATAAGGGGAAAAGTTAAACATGCATCTAGATATTCTCAACACTATTGATATATCTACTATACTTCATGGGACCAAAATAGATGCTTCTAGATCTAAATTATCATACGTCAGTAATGTAACCTTTGTCCTGAACAATCTGGGCCTCTTAACTGCTCAACAGGTGGTACCCATGAAAGTTAATCTGATTTCTGGAGTAATAGCCAAAAATTCCTGATACAATGTTTTCAATGCCTTTGATTTCTAATAGAACTTGAGTATTAGAAGTGTCTCTCCAGCATCAATAATAATGTTGAGATCATATTGCTTTTCATTGGTAGACGGTGGCCCATCTCATATTTAATTTAATCCTGTTTCTTTCTGTACATATATTTTGGCACCCATCTGTTCCTTTTTTAATTGGTTTTTTTTGGTTTGTTCTGCCATAGTGTCCCCAGTGACAAGTGCGCTTTATTGCCCACAGGGCTTTGAATGGTGCACTCTTCCGGGGTGGTGAGCTAAACAACATAATGGGGCTTCCCCTTTTTCCCCCAAGTATATTTTTGAAAGCTCCAACAAAACAATGATCTCTAAGAATTGCTGGAGAAACCAGTTGTACCAAATGTCACCACAAATAGTTGCACAATATTAGTGATTGCTACTGATGCCATGGAAACCAAGGACTCTGCTTCCATGAACAGGCAGATGTACAAGCTCCAATGAGAATCTTATTAATTTTATAAGTCAAAACAAAGCCAACCAAAGGTCTGCTGGCTTCATTTTCCCACCGCTTTTGAAATGATTCCCAATCTCTTAGGTACTAGAGTAGTACAATGTGTCCAATTGAAGTCCCAGGTCTGCGTAATGGCTTGACCTCCTTTGAGAGGGCCCTCAAAACCTCCAAAAACAGATAACAAATTGTCATTTTCATATAGCAGAAGAGGGAAAAAAGAAATGCATGATAGGACAGTAATCAAATTAACTGTACTTCAGTGTAAGTGAGGGACAGTTGCATTTGCATTACATATGTTGGTCCCAAAAACAACTTTTGTAAGAGTGGCCCTTGGCAAGGGTGACTCTTGACCCAGGAAAACTTTAACTGATCCCAAAATAGCATGAAAACGTACTGTTACAGGGATAGGGTCAAGATAGGCTTGCACGATGTCCACTTAGCAATTTAAAGGTTATATATAAAAAGGCAGAATAAAAATCTAATAGTAAGTAATAGTAATAGTAATAGTAATAGTAATAGTAATAGTAATAGTAATAGTAATAGTAATAATAATAATATAAAAGGTAAAGGTTCCCCCACACATTTGTGCAGTCGTGTGCAACTCTAGGGGTTCTTAGCCAAAGAGCCAGCGCTGTCCGAAGACGCTTCCACGGTCATGTGGCCGGCATGACACACGCGGAACGCTGTTACCTTCCCACTGAAGTGGTACCTATTTATCTACTTGCATTTGCATGCTTTCGGATTGCTAGGTTGGCAAGAGCTGGGGCGAGTGCGGGAGCTCACTCTGTCACATGGGGCTAGGGATTCAAACCTCCGAACTTGCGATCTTCCGATCGACAAGCCTGGTGTCTTACCCGCTAACCCACCATGCCCCTTAATAATAATATAGGAAGCATATAAATGCAAAATAGCTCCTACTTCCCTGTGGCCTCCAGTGTATACCCAGTGTCCCATTGTTGCGCAGATCAGCCCATCTGTTCTTCACATGTTCTGAAAGGTGCATCGAAGAAATCATACTGTAGGTGTCCACCTCCTGGGATCCAGAGATGACCTCCAGAGTTTGCATCCTTCGTTGTTCAATCAAGCCAAATGGCCAAAGGGATGAAAAACCCAACTAACCCACCAAATCAAATGTATCTAAATATCCCAACACATCTATTGCCCCCCATGCTAACAATCTCCATAACTGCATCGGTGCTTCCATATGACCTAGCTTTGTATTTGTTCAGTCAACATCAACAGATACCTCCTGCCCCACCCCCTTGCATTTCTAACACTTCCAAAAATATACTCATGTCACACGGATGCCATTTGGACCCCCTTTAATGGCTGTTGTCCTTTGGAGTTCATGCATCATAACAATGCATTTCATGCGGTGACCAGGGCATTCAAACACCAAATCAGCCAGGAGAACTCTCCTTCAGGAATACCTTCATCTGCCACTACGATGCCTTTCAAGCTGGCACCAGGTAGCATCCCCCAGGTTTAAACCTGGATCTCTCTTATCCAGCCCCCCCCCCGGATCTCTCTTATCCAGCACCCCCCCCCCCCCCGGCTGTAAAGCAACAATGGCTTCTGAGGACCCTCAAAGGCTTGAGAGATGTAGGATTAATTGGCAGCTCTTCATATACAGTATAAGCAGCACCTAAAACACGTCCCCCTCCCTGCCTGCCTCCCCAAGTCACAGTTGCTTATTATTATTATTATTATTATTATTATTATTATTATTATTATTATTTTTATTTTATTTATTTTATTTTTTTATTTTTTATTTTTTATTATTTTATTTTTTGAAAGAGACTGCAAAGCACAGTCACGTCAGTTTTCCAGTGATTCTTTGGGATTCTGGAAAAGTAACTTGGAAAAACAGTCCAGCCTTCCCACTCGTCAGGAGAAGGTGGAGAGAGACAGCAGCGGCTTGCATGGTATATTCCTTTCTCAGCCTCTTGGCTCCTGCTTTCTCCCACGCCCCCTCCTGCATTTCTGCTTTCTCGTGCTGCTGAATCTTTTCACAGACTGCTCCCCCTGCAGAAGACAGCAGAATGGGACACGCTTGTTCCAAAGCAAGCCGGCAGCTGTCACATACCAGAGGCAGCAAGAAGGCTGAGTGAAGAGGCTCACTCTGTCATTTAGGATGACTCACAGGGAATTGGCAGTAATTCCTCTCCTTCTTGTAGTGGACAGAAGCCACCTCAAAAGCTACGCTGGACCAGATCAAGGTAAGGCGGGAGAATTACATCCCTCTCTCTCTCTCTCTCTCTTAAGCAATCGAGCTCCCAGGCTTTTGAAGGATGGCTGAGCCATTGAGAGTGGGGTTATCCACTTGGCAGAGTATGCCACTTTTATTCCTTCCAGGGGATATCTCTAGGATGCTTTACGATCTCTGAAATCCTGGCTCTCATCAGGCAGATTGAAGCCGGCCTTCTGCACTGCTTTCCCCTCTCAAGTGCAACTTTCTCCATGAGGCCGTTGCCCCCATGTTGCCCCTGAAGGACGAAAAGATGCTCCACGTTCCTAAAGTCTTGTCTCTGGAAGTAACTTGGGGACCACTTTTAGGAAGGCAGCTGACTGGGAATCTATCTGCCCCTTTTCAGTTTTCCTCACATAGGACTTAATTTAACCCCCGTTTCAGCATGCAAAAAGGAAAAAAATAAATAAAATAAAACCCATTCCACAGATCCTTCACAATCTAGAGGCTCCCAGAGACAAATAGTTGTCCTTAATTTATGCTGACTATTTGGAAATCTAAGGTACTCACTCCAGCCATCTGAAAAATGCAATTAGGGTCTGTCTATTGAACTGGCTTTACTGTATAGATACTGGTTAAAACATTGGTGTTATATTTTTAACAAGAATACCTTCAGGAAAATCCCAAACATTGAGATGATAACCCTTTATTATTTATTAGCTCTGGGGATTCTATATATGTGTGTGTGTGTGTGTGTGTGTGTGTGTATTGGCTGTATTTTTATCTTGCTTTCCAATTTCTCTTGCTTTCCAACTGAAATTTATGTACAGCTTGTAAAATCTTGCTGGTTGTGCTAATGTTCTTGCAATTGACAATGTAGTTCAGAAATGATATCAAGAGGTAAAGCTTTGCTGAAGTGTGTTTAATGCATGGAAGGGGACCTTAGACTGTCCTTTATGATCAATTGCCTTAAAGACTGTTTTAAACCAACAGCACCAAATAACTTCTCCAACTCTAATAAAAATATGTGAAATGTGCTTTTTCACTTTTATCCAGATTGTATTGGATATGTGCTAAGTGGAAGTGCTTTCCTGTTCCTTCTTTACTTCATTTGGTTGATTTATACCTGGTTATGGATGGGAAGCACTTTGGAATGAGTGGATGTTGTTTAAATAATTACATGAGGCAATAAATAATACAGCAAGATTCTAAGCAGAGACTGGCTACAATTTGCCATCCACTATTCTCCGTGAATTGCTACAAGAGTTGCCATGAACACAAAATGAGGCTGTTGGAATAGCTAGCAAACCCTGATTGTTGCTAAAACTCAGTGCATTTTAGAAATGAACAGTTATATCCACCAATAGGGATAAAGATGGCAGTTCCATATTCTCCTATGAATACAGGCAAAGCATATGCAGGCACCCACATAAACATGCTCTATTCCCAAGAAAGATCTATTGCAATGGGCTTGCCTGGCATTATGTTTTATTCTTTAAAGTGTCTTTAATACGTTGGCATCAACCATCTGAATGCTGCTTTAAATGTTATTATAAAATGATATCTATAACTTATACATATATTTTTGAACATTAATGTGTCAGTTGTACCCATTTTAGGGTGGATTTGTTTTATGCTGGTCTATGGCTGTAAAAAAGACTTGATTTGATCTGATTAGGGTGGTTAGTGAAAGAAAGCATATACATTTACCCAAGCAATGCTGTGATAGTTCAGATTTCAGCTGTAAGTTGCTTGACTTATTCAATCCCCCCAAACAAGACTGGCTTTTGATGAACTTCAAGAGAAGGTAATTCTGTGGTTGTGGAACAAGAAAGACCTGGACAAAGCCACATGCAGATTGATACTCACAGAATATTTCTCCTGACCAATGAGAGTGCAATAATATATAAGGAAGGAAGTCACCTCACCAAGTTCTTGTACCCCAGGCTTTTAAGGGACTTAGAAGTAAAATTTGGCCATCAAGTTGTGCCTGCCCATGGGAAGCCACACCAGATGTTTTTGGAATTTTATGATCCAACAGACCAACCTGGTTAAACAAGAGTTGACAGGAAATTAGTGTAAGTTAGTGCATGGATTTGCTGGCTGCTATAGTAACTTCAGGCTGACAGCCAGGAGTACCCAGAATGACCAGAATAGTTGGAGGTAAACTAGTGGATGATTTTCTCACTAAGAATTTAACTAACAACAGTGAATGAATTCAAACCATTCTATGGATCTCCTTCTCCTTCTCCTTCTCCCCTTTTCCTTCTCCTCCGCCAATGGCATAACATGATTGTTTCATTGCTGTCTTTTAACATTTGACATTTCTCAAAGAGATGCCACTTCTGCCACTGAGTGTCACCACCTTTCTCATGTCTAGCAGGATCAATAAGAAATGTATCAGAGAGGTTTTTAAAAGTTTTGTCAATGATGGTGATGGCTTAGCCAAAGAAAGATTATCATTTGCTGTTGGCTTGCTCTGAAATACTAACACCAAGTCTGATTGGCACACTACTCCAAATAGCTGGCAAATGCAACCTGAAGGATCTGAACTGCTGAGTCAAAATGCTCTCTGCCCATCCTTGAATCAGCAGAAAACTATACTGGTATGAGATTTGCTGTCCCCACTGCTTTATTGCCTCTGTTCTCAGTTACCTGAACTTCTTCAAAGGTAATAGGTGACAAAGACAAGCAAACTTTACATACAGGTAGTCTTTGCTTAACAACCATTCGTTTAGTGACAGTTCAGACTTACGACGGTGCTGAAAAAAACGACTTGTGACCGGTCTTCACACTTACAACCATCGCAGCGTCCCCACAGTCATGTGATCATGATTTGGGTGCTTAGCAACCAGTTCGCATTTATGACCATCACAGCATCCTGTGGTCACATTATCACCATTTTCAACCTTTCTGGCTGGCTTCGGGCAAGCAAAATCAATGGGGAACCGCATGATTCACCTAACAGCCACGTGGTTCGATTAACTGCCATGGTGATTTGCTTAATGACCATCGCAAAAAAGTTCATAAAATTGGGTTAGATTTGCTTAATGACCACTTCGCTTAGCAACCAAAATTCTGGTTCCAACTGTGGTTGTTAAGCGAGGACTACCTGTACCTTGAATATGCTGTTGGACAATGTTGGAATAAGGGGGCAAATACTATTCTACTACAAGTACAGTTAAAGGTGATATAAGGCTGTTTCACTCATGGGCTGGTGATGAGATATCATGGGAACGTGGAAGAAAAAAAGATTATGCCACAACATTTGTACCATACTTTAGTGCAAATGAGGAAAGTCCCTTAGTCCCTTGCTTCAGTTCCATCTGAATTGTCAAACATAGTCTTCAGCGTAAAAGACAGTTATCTTCAATCTCACTTGCCAATGAGTATAATGCAAACTCCATTTATAGAGGGATTTGATACTTAACAGTGGGCTATCAGCTGTTTTCCCCTGGTTCTTCTGAACTGGAGAAAACAGGATTTATGGAAATGGAGATGACTGAATTAAATAACAGTTTATTAGTAACTTGGCAACTGGGAAAGGGGGGTGAGGGGTGGGAATCACTCATGTAGTCAAATTTCCTTCCCTGTTTGCAACTAAAACATCAGACCCACATTCACTTACCTGGGATTGGAAATCACATAATGTATTGGAACTTCAGAAGATTGTGCTATTTGTCTTCAAACTAATGATAGGTTCATAATAAACCTGAAAATCCCAGGTATTTTTCTATTTAGAGAAATTAGGAAGGGCCAAATATGTCTAATTTGTTTTCCTTTTGACAAGATGAACAATTATGATCAGACTTCGTTTCATATCGAGAAAAATTGGGGGAATATTGGCCAGCACAGGTTAATGCTTTTTTTCCCCTTCAAAATATCTTATGACCAGGATGAGAAATTTGTTTAGATTATATTTTTTCCCCCAAATTTTATTAGAGTTTTAAATATACATAGTTAAAAGTGTGAAAATGAAAAAGAAATAGAAATACAAATCAAAGAAAGAAGTAAAAGTGTATAGAAAAGTAAAGAAAAAAAGAAAAAAGATAAAGCATAGAATAGTCAACTTCCGATTTATCTCTGGTCTTAGTAATTAAAAAAAAGTTTTCTTACATGCTAGCTCTATATATAACATACAAAAAGATTTCCTGTCTAATATATCAATTTATATATATTTTAATCTTCAAAACCCCAAATAAGCTTTTCTCCACCTGCATGTTGCAAATAGTCCATTAATGGTTTCCATTCTTTAAGATAGTAACAATTTGAGTTTTCTTTTAATAAGCATGTCAATTTATCATTTTCTGCCATGTCCATCAATTTTAACATCCAATCTTGTATCGTAGGTAAAATCTGGTTTTTCCAATTTTGCGCATATACAAGTCGTGCTGCAGTAGTCATATATTGCATAATTCTTACAAATAGTTTTCCCATTTGTTCTTCCCATATTCCCAATAAAAATAATTCTGGTTTAAATGGGTCTCGAATTTGTAAAATATTTTGCATTAATGAATGTATCTGAGTCCAAAACTTCTTTGCAATTTCACAAGTCCACCACATATGGTAAAAAGACCCCTCTATTTTTTTACATTTCCAACACAAGTTGGAAACATTCCCATACATTTTAGCAAGTTTTTGTGGGGTCATATACCATCTATACAACATCTTATAAAAGTTTTCCTTCAAGTTATAGCACAAAGTAAATTTTAACCCTTTATTCCACATATCTTCCCATTGCTGCATTTGTATATTATGTCCAATATTTTTTGCCCATTTTATCATACAATCTTTGACTTGTTCCTCTACCATTTCTCCTTTTAACAATAATTTATACATTTTTGCAATTAAATGTTCATCTGTCTCACATAGTTGTTTCTCAAATTCTGATTTAGTTTGTTCAAATTCAATTTTTTTAATCTAATTTAAATTTTTCTACAAGTTGCATATCTGAAAGCCATTGAAATGTATATCCTTCTAGAGCAAGTTCTTCTTTTGTTTTTATTATATATTGTCCTTGTTCTTTCTTTAGAAAGTCTTTATAAGTCAACCGTTTATCTTTATTTCTTACTTCTGTTCTATGAAATGCTTCTTGCGTGGAAATCCATAAAGGTCTTTTATAACACAAAGTTTGTTCATATTTATTCCAAATTCTTAACAATGATCTTCTAATATAATGGTTTTTAAAGTCCACATTGACTTTTACTTTCTCGTACCACATATATCCATGCCATCCATATCTTAATTCGTGACCCTCCAAATTCAATAATTTTTCATTTTTCAAAGTTATCCATTCTTTAATCCATACCAAGCAACAGGCAGCATAATATAGCTTCAAATCTGGTAAACCTAGTCCACCTCTTTCTTTTGAGTCTTGCAAGACTTTATATTTTATTCTTGGTTTCTTTCCTTGCCAAATGAATTTGGAAATATCCCGTTGCCATTGTTTAAAAGATTCTTCTGATGCTAATATAGGTATTGTTTGAAAGAGATATAGAATTCGTGGCAAAATGTTCATTTTAATTACTGAAATTCTACCTAACAATGATAATTGTAATTTTTCCCATTGGTTCAAATCTTTTTTAATATCTGTCCAGAGTGAAATATAATTGTTCTTAAACAACTTGACATTTTTAGATGTCAAATATACTCCCAAATATTTTACTTTTTCTTCCACCGAGTATCCCGTTATTTCTTTCAATTTCTCTTGATGATGATCCATGTTTTTAGTCAAGTCTTTAGTTTTCTGTAAATTCACCTTGAACCCTGCTAACGACCCAAAATCTTTTAATTTCTGAATCAATAATTCAATTCCATCTAGTGGATTCTCCAAAGTGATGACTAAGTCATCAGCAAAGGCTCTTAGTTTATAAACTTCTTTTTTAACTCTAATACCATGAATACCATCATCTTGTCTAATGTCTCTAAGTAACACCTCTAATACCAATATAAACGAAAGTGGAGATAATGGACAACCTTGTCTTGTACCTTTTTGAATTTCACATGGTTTACTAAATTCTCCATTAACAATTATTTTTGCAAATTGGGGAGTATATATTGATTTAATCCACTTAATAAAATTTCCTCCGAAATTCATATTTTCCAATACCTTAAACATGAATGGCCAATTTAAATTGTCAAAAGCTTTTTCAGCATCTATAAATATCAAAGCCGCTTGTTTTTCATAATGTTGTTCCAAGTATTCCAATACATCTAATATATTTCGGACATTGTCTCGGATTTGTGTCTTAGGTAAAAATCCAGCTTGATCTTGATGGATAAAATCCTTAAGAACATTTTTCATTCTATCTGCCAATATGGTTGTAAATATCTTATAATCATTTTTCAATAACGATATTGGTCTATAATTCTTAGTTAAAGTCAAATCTTGTTGTTCTTTAGGAATCAATGTTATGTGCGCTTCTTTCCAAGTCTCTGGCATGTTTCCTGTTTCCAGAATCGAATTCATAGTATTCTGTAAGGGTAAACATAGTTCATCCTCAAAGCATTTATAATAGGCAGCTGACAAGCTGTCAGGTCCAGGTGCTTTTCCACTACTGATTTTCTTGAAGGCCTTTACCATTTCTTCTGTTATTATCAGGTTGTTTAGTATTACTCTTTGTTGGTCATTTAGAACAGTTAGCTTTTGTTTACATAGATATTCATCAATATCAACTAGATTAATATCTTGTTTTTTTGTATAGTTTTGAATAGTAATCGTGAAAGGCTTCTTATATGTCTATATTATTCACCAAGATTTTCCCTTCATGTTGTATATTAACAATTGAATTCTTTTGTCTTTGTTTCCTCAATTTATAAGCTAACCATCTCCCTGGTTTATTTGCATGTTCAAAGTATTTTTGCCTTGTAAATTTCATTTGGGTTTCTATTTCTTGTGTCAATGTCATTGATATTTGTTTTTGTAAAAAATTAATTTGAGTAAGCAAAGTATCATCCATTGGTTTATCTCTTAAACATAACTCTTTGCTTTTAGTATCATCTAAAATCAATTGTATTCTCCCTTGTTTCTTTCTCCTCATTTGAGCATTATATTGGATAAAGTAACCCCTCATATATGCTTTACTGGCATCCCATACAGTTTGTATATTCGTGCCTTTGTTTAAGTTCAATTGAAAATATTCTCTTAACCTTTTTTTACATACGTCAACTATATCATTTTTCCGAAAAATTGACTCATTCAGTCTCCATCTAAATACATTCCGTTTTCCTTTAAAAGTCAACATTACAGGATTATGATCTGAGAGGGTCTTAGGTAATATTTCGACTTTACCAGTGTCCATCATTAAACTTTTAGAAATCAAAATCATATCTATTCTAGAGAAGGATTTAAATCTCTCTGAGTAGTGTGTATATTCTCTTGAAGTCCCGTTCATCAATCTCCAAATATCTTGTAAATCCAACATTTCTTTCAAATCAAAAAATGTTTGTGGTAATTTTCCCTGTGCACCTTTCACTTCTTTTTGTGAGTGTCTATCCATCATTGGGTGGATAACCCCATTCCAGTCACCCATAAAACACCAATTTTCATATGGTAAACCCAAAAGTTTATCCATTAAATTTTTGTAGAATACTCCTTTGTCCATATTTGGTGCATAAAGTCCAACAATTAATGTTTTAGTTCCTTGTATATTGATTTCAACTGCAATATATCTTCCTTCATCATCAACTAATATCTTTATTGGATTTAACTTTGGTTGTATATACAAAACTACTCCCTTAGTTTTTTTAAGTCCAGCCGAAATAAATTCTTCTCCAAGTTGTTTACAAATCAAATACTTAGTGTCTTTTTTACAAATATGAGTCTCTTGTAGACAAGTTATATCCAGTCTCAATTTTTTCAAAGAATGAAATATTTTTCGCCTCTTCTGTGGAGAATTGTCTCCATTGATGTTCCATGTTAAATATTTGTAATCCATAAGTGTTTTGATGTTTAAAAGCCTTTTTTCCAGTCCAGTCCTGCAGCTCCCAACACAGATAAGTCTTCACTCATCTCTTTATTTTTTGGTACAGCTTCCAACGCAGATAGATCTTCACTCATCTCTTTATCTTTTGATGTTTCCACTTTTCCTTCCAAATCTCCAGATTCATCTTTCATATCTGTCTTATATTTCTCTAAAAAATACTTTTGCTTTTAAAATGGAAGTTATCCTAAACCTTTGCCCTTTGAATATGAAAGATACCCCTTCTAAACTCTCCCATCTAAATGAAATATTGTATTATTTTGCCTTAATTTTTCTGTAAAGAATGAGTATTCTTTTCTTTTTCTTAATATCCTCAACGGTATTTCTTTTAATACAATTATTTCTTTTCCTTCTATATTTAGTCCTGTATTATAATGCTTCTTCAAAATTTGCTCTTTTGTAACTTTTCTCACAAAATGTATCAATATATCTCTAGATACTTTCTTATCTCTAGCATAACGTGAGTTGACTCTGAAAATTTTATCTATTTCCAAATCTAAGTCTTGTTCTTTCATCTCCAAAAATTTAGCTAGTATAGAAACAATCCTTTCTCTTACATTTTCATTTAATTGTTCTGGGACTGCTCTCAATCTCAAAATATATTCTTTCTCTCTCATTTCTGCTAATGCAGTAATATCTAAATTATATTCAAGTTCCTTAGTAACATCTTCTGATTTAGTCTCTAATGTTTGCATCTGACCTTGTATATCCTTAAATTCCCCTGAAAAAGTGTTCACAACTTCCTTTACTGCCTGAACCTCTTTTTTAAATTCTTGTGTAATCTCTTGGGTTATCTCTTTCTTCATTTCTTCCATCTTCTTATCAATTTTTTTAATCTAAAGATGCAATTTGTTCTTCCATCTGTTTATTTTGTGCCATTGAATCTTCCATTTTCTTGTTAAGTGATGCCATTGCTTCCAGGAGTTTTTTCATTTCTGATTGAGGGGGCTCCATTGCTGCTCCAGGTGTAAAAGGATCTGTAGATGTCCTCCCAGTTTCTTTCTCCTTATCTTTGTCCTTCTTCCTCAATGCCATGGTTGTCATAATGTAGCTAATTCCCCTGTAAGACAGAAAAAAAAAAGAGAGGAGAAGGGGATGACAAAAGACAAACAGAAAAAGGGGCTACTACTAAAGGGAGTGAAAACTTCTAAAAATAAAAATAGTCCTTTAAGTGTAGTTATCAAAATAACTAAAATCTAGTCCATTAAAAATGTATATCCAAGTGTAAGAGTAAAAGCGTAGAAGATAAAAAAGAACAGAGAGGCTTCTGTTATAGTCAAAATAATAACAAAAAAGATAAACAGTCCCAGAGTTTCTCACACCAGCTTATATCTACACAGTCCAGCCATGAATAAGTAATCTAATTTATATACAAAAGAAATCCAAGACGTTCATAAAAATTCTATAAAGTAACTTATATAATCCAAAGAATATTCAGACACTTATGTGGAAAAGCAAAAAATTCTTTCATAATAAAAATCCCAAACCAGTGAAAGAAAGGTTGTCAAATCATTAGTTCATTTATCCACAAAGACTTTAAATCCAGGCAAATTAATCCCAAAAAATGAAATGAAATGAAATGAATGAAAGCAAACCAAAAATAGGAATACTAAGAATAAAAAGAGAAAGTCACTCAATCCTTTTCAGGCAGAGTCAATTAGCTTTCCAATCCCACTGTTAAAACTCCTTTGACAAGAAAAAAAAAACACCAGCATTTATAAATCACAGTCCAGAGATAAATCTTAGATATTAATAGGCAAGTAATATTTAAAAAAGTAAAAATATGTGTCTAAAAGGTCGGGTGCCGTGCTACTTAACTTATTCAGATTCGCGGTTTCCGCAGAGCTGCCGTTGTCAGTTCCAGCCGTCTTTCACCGTTTCGATCTCTCTCTCCCCGTGGTGGATTTACGGGCGTCGGGAGAGAGCGGTGATCCGACAACCCTTTTGTGGGTAATCTTCTGCTCGCCCTCTCTTCGAGGGCGATTTTTCAGCGATTTTTTTTTGCATTAAATCGCCGCAAACAGACAAACCGCGGAGCTTTCAGCTCAGCGCACCGGTCACCTCGACACCCGGAAGTCGAATCCTGTTTAGATTATATTTTAACACCAAGTGGCCAATGCACATTTCTAGATCTAAAAAGTGAGTCTCCTTTGGTTCTTGTACTCCTCAGATTTTGCAATATGGTTTTTTCCCAACTGAACCACCTCTATGTATTAGGCAAAACAGGCCCACACATTTTGTATGGTGGGGGGAAATGCTCTAAAGCATGGCCTTCAAACGCTTTTGCTAATGGGACTAGATGAGCATGTGCTCAAAATAATAGAGGCTCTAAAAAGGCAAAACAGAGAGATTTCTCTACATTGGAGTAAGTCCGTGTGTCTTGCTCTTTGCACTGGCTGAGCTTTGCGGATGGACTGGAGATGGAGACACTCAATTGCCAAGAAAAGGGGAACTTATTTCAACTACAGAAAGAGGAAGAGAAAATCACATCCCTTCCTCCTTGCCTACTAACAGATAAGGTTAAAAAAAAGGCATGAGACAGGCCCTTTTTACAAAATACAGGATCACCCTGCTAATGGCTAAGAATAACAGGAGACGTTCATGAACAGGTGTTTTATCAACAAGCTACTGTAAATGTTGCCAGGGCTGCAAGATAAGAGGTTGAGCTCAGGGTAGAGAAGACTGCAAGGACATGCAGCTTGAGAAAATGCCCATTTTTAGGAAGAAGGAGGAACAAATGCTGTACCATACCTTCCTCAAGATGCAGAGTTCAGGAGATGCTGAGCCGAGGGTGACAGTGCTGGGCATGAGGCAGGAAGAGCAACTTCTGAAGAGCAAGGTAGCCCTTCAAGAAAGCCCCCCCCCCAAAAAAAAAAAACTGATACCCCAAATCTGGAGCTTGGGACTTGTATTTGCAAGCAAGACCTGGGGCAATCGAAGCCTCGGTTCTCGCTGCCTGTAGTGGAGATGTATTATATTAATTGATAATTAATTAATGGAGAGTCAGTTTTGTCTGGGGTGTCAGGCCACTCCAGGCAAAACTGTCACGTACCTTATATACACAAATAGGGTTAGAAAGGTAAAAGTTTAAGACCAGATAATAAAACAGTCCAATGCACAGGTCCAGCAGTACATAAAATTCATCATTGATTAAACTTTAGATCAGGGTTTCTCAACCAGGGTTCCATGGCACCCAAGAGTTCTCTGAGAGGTCACTGGGGGTTCCCTGGGAGATCAGGATTTATTTGAACAATTATTTCAAATTTGGGCAACTTCACATTAAAGACATAAATTTCATTCTTTCTTTTTAGTTTAAGAACACTGTTAATGCATCTACGCAGGCCTACCCATGCAACGAATATAAGGATTTCGTAACTTCTGACCTATATTTGAGCCTGAATGTGCAGGGGTTCCCCAAGGCCTGAAAAATATTTCAAGGGTTCCTCCAGGGTCAAAAGGTTGAGAAAGGCTGCTCTAGATTAAGTGAGAGTGCAGCTGACAACACCCCCCTTCCCCCCCAAGGCCTGTTGAAAAAGCCAGGCTTGGATGGCCTTTCTGAAATCCAGCAGGGTAGGAGTCATCCAGCTCTGCAAAAATGTTGTTTTGAAATCATGCTTTGCCCCACTACTGAAGTTGCCTTTAGAAGAAAACACATATAGAAGATAAATTTGTGGCCTGATCCATGAAAGGTCCCAATGATCCCTTCAATGGTTAGCTTCCACATCTTCCTCCTCCTCCTATCCCAAGAGATCTGTTCTCATTTCTCCTCGATATATGATGGATTAAACCTCTCAGGGTAATTATTATTATTATTATTATTATTATTATTATTATATTATGATTTTAAAAAAATAGAAAGGGAAGTTGTTTGCGTTCTACAGCAATGTTGGAATGCACTTCAACATCATAGTTCTGGTTCTTCTGGTTTGGCTCTTTTATTGTGAAGAGCACAGCTTAATAGAGCCCTAGGTTGAGTACTTCTGAGGAAAGCAAGGGTGATGTAGAACTTGAGCTATTATTAATAAGCCACCCCACTTGACAAAATTTTGTACTTGAAGACTGCAACGCTGGTTAAAAAGGTATTCAGAGAAGAAAATGCTTAGCCCGGAGAGTCGTATTTCAAGGAAATGATAACTTAAGGAAGGAATTCGGAACAGAGCTCTGGGTAATAAAAAATGGAATCTAACCATGTAAAAGGAAAGGCAGACTTTTTATATTTGTGCAAAGTCCAATCGTGTTCCTCCCCATCAAATTAGTTGCTGTCCAACTTGATGTAAAAATAAGAGATTTTATCTGCAGTCTACTCTTTTGGCTTAGTGAATATATTTGGGTTGTATGTCTAAAAGTTACTGATCTTTGAAGTGGAATAGACCAGAAAAGGGGAGGTGGATGAACATTTTGGTTCATTTGCTGCTGCCAAGATTAGGGTGTACTGTATATAGAGTGTTTTAATGCAATCCAGATTGATGTTATGACTTTCACTCTATAAATGAATACCATTTCCAAATATTCTATCACAATCTAGAATGAAAACAAGATTGGGGCTCTGTAGATGGAAAGTGACTTGATTTTTAATGGCCGGGAATAAAAGTTATTCCCTCAATGGGAAAATATTTTCCTTATTATCACTACACTTTTCAACCTTACCATAAAACAAGAAACATCATCCTCCAGTGGAAGTTGGCTCCTGGTGACTTCAGGGACACACCCATAGAGCTTTTTTTTTTTTTACATCAACAGGGAACAGCCTTCTTCCAGGATATTTCCAGGAAATTTAGATTTCCCAGTCTAGCCAACAAACCTGGAATTTCCAAGTGGTCTCCTTTCTTTTCCAAACTGTAAGCAGCTTTGAGCCTTTTTGAGGTCAGCAAAGACAATTTAGGTGTGGCTAAGGACTGGAGAATGGGACATGTGGCTCTATACCTATATAAAAAGAAATCTTTGGCTCATTCTACTATTAACATCAAATTTGTATGTCCACCCCCCCAAAAAAAAGATTTCCTAGGAAAGAAACTTCAAATAAAGATGATGTTTATATGAGCAAATTACGAATAAATATACAGTTTTTGTTGTCATTTTTCAAAGTCATCTGCCATCTTGATTGGATCTCCCCCCCAAGGACATCTCTTGGGTAGCAAACCCTAAGATGACTTACAATTTACCACCTTACTGGTGGGGATTTCCTCTTTCTTTTTGAGTCTGTGAGCATTACCAACCCTTTCCTGCAGATATCCATGTTCTGATAGTAACAGAATATTTGATGATATTCATAGCAATCAATTCTTTGTTCAAGCAGAGGGCTTCAGGTTTTTCTTGTATGTGGAAATCAGAAGAATGTTCAGTCTATCTTACTAGCCCATCTTATTTAATTCAGAGGAAATGTACTAGGTTGCATCTGTCCCCTTTCCTCCTTATCTGGTATACAACTTTAAACCAAAATAACAAAACAAAACAAAACAGTAATAGCCTACATCCAAGAATAATAATACATCCAAGAGAACAATTACTTTGATGATAATGAGGACTGCCATAATATCACAATGTATGAATGTTGTTGCATTCAAAAGTATTGTTTGCCTCTGAGAAAATACGTTTAAAGGGGTTCTGAATTAGAAGCTGCTTAAAATACTGTATAGGGTACAGTGTAAGTTAAATTTCAAAGAGTATATAAACCTGCCCATTCATTGGTGCATTCTTTTGAAGGAGGACAAACCTGGACAACTGTAATTGAATGAAACCTAATCTTGGACCAGTGCAATACTTATATTCATCATGGAAATATGCAAATAGTACCAAGCATCCATCACACATTCCTTTTAATTATTAACAATGGTCTCTCTCAAGGGGGGTTTACTAATCAAACATCTGTTAGGTGGCAAATATAGTTTAAGCATCCATCAACCAAAAAGTATTTAAGGTGAAACAGAGGACAAATTTATGAACCAGGCAGAGAATACAATGGAGTTTAGAAATCGTGCAGGACCAGCCAACTGGCAGTCGAACAAGGAAAAAGGATGGCTATGTCATGTCAGTAAGAGCTTACATAAAGTCAATTCACAATTAAAGCCATCAATCATTCTCTTCTGCATAGTCCCGTCTCTTGCCCAGACTGGATTCAACCCATTCTGTGTATCATGCAAGCCCTTCCTCTTGCACCCTGCCTGATGGCATTGACCTCCATGTATTGTTACCCTGTTTGCTTCAGCCTTGCAACTTCTGGCAGCCTCCATGACAGATAACTAAGCCGCAAGTGATGGTACTCCCAACCATACACTGAAATGCTACACACTGCTAACCTGCTGTCCCTTATACCAGGGGTCCCCAACCTGTGGGCTGCAGTCTGTTAGGAAGTGGGCCACGGGGCTCCCTCATGCAAACTCCAACCCCCGGTGTGCGCGATTACCCCGCCCCCGGTGCACACGATTGGCTCCCGCCTGCAAACCCTACCCCCCCCGGTGTGCGCGATTGGCTCCCACCTGCAAACCCTGCCCCCCGGTGCACATGATTGGCTCCTGCCTGCAAACCCTGCCCCCCGGTGTGTGCAATTGGCTCCCGCCAGCAACCCCCCCCCCAGTCCATGGAAAAATTTTCTTCCACGACCGGTCCCTGGTGCCAGAAAGGTTGGGGACCGCTGCCTTATACCACTGTCCAAGGCACAGGAGCCCTGCTGAGGCAACCGAATGTCCACTCTGCACATGAATTTTTCCTTTCCAATAAAAACTTCATCCCAAATGCTCTTCAACAAAGAAATGCAATATCAGCCAATCTGTGTCTTTGTCAGGTGGTAAAGATGTGGCTCCCCTTCCTTTGGGTTGGCTGCAAGATGAGTCACTATTGAGGGTTCAGAAACAATGGCCACTCCGTTCTCTCTATGCTCATTCAGGTTTTCTGAACTCTAGGGCCTAAGGCCTATGCCAATTCCCTCCGCAGTCATCACCTCCTATTTTAACATGGTAGTATCTTGCTCATCTAGATTTCATGCAAGGTGAACCAAGTGGGACACAGACCCTTATCTTTAAAAATCTTGAAACTTAAACTTTATTATGGCTGAAGACCAGCATAGAACATCCATCCATCAATCCATCTCACATGATGAAGAGGGGGAAACCTGCAGAATTAGTCAGAACATAGTTAAAACTGCCACAGTGGGTACTAATAACAAAAATAATGAAAAGTCAAAGCTCTGAGACTATGTGATAGGCAAACTAATCCTGAATGAAGATAGAATGGATAAAATCAAGATAAAACTATAGCCATTGTAAAATTGCTCTATATAGAATGTACTACACAAGTTTAAGAATTTAAGTAAAATACTTTCCCATTTGAACAACCAGTAAATGTAAAAAATAGGCAATTATCCAAAGAAGATGGGAAACCAGTTAAGTAAATGAAAGATTATTAATGAATTCACACTTTTATAATGCCAGAATAACTTCCGCACATATTTCTTCCTGAAGCATCTCTTGTTAGCTTAGATTATCTCTGCCTTTGTCTGACATTGTTTCCTCTGTCATCCTTTCTCCTTGCCACTTAGTTAGAAAAAGGCATTATTTGTCTTCCCTGCTTTTTCATTGTTTTTCAATCTTGTGAAGAGCAGAAGAAGCGGATTTTAATGCTAAATAATTTCGATATGCAGATGAACAAAAAACAGTTTAAAGAACCATATGCAATGCCACTCCTGTTAAACAATGAGCCTATTATGAATTACAATGTGTGATGGGAGCCCGTGTAAAGGAGGGGTCCCCGCACCACCCCCTCTGTGCCAGACTTTAATACAATCAAATGGATTTTACTTCAGCTTGCCAATTCATTTGCCCTGAATGAATGGGAAATTGCATCCCAAAATATATTTCTTGGGAAAGTTATGAGTGCCTTTAAATCAGTATGGCTTACAAAGATAAAAGGTAAAGGTTGCCCCCGCACATTTGTGCAGTCGTGTCCGACTCTAGGGGCCGGTGATCATCTCCGTTTGTTAGCCGAAGAGCCAGCGTTGTCCGAAGACGCTTCCACGGTCATGTGGCCGGCATGACGCACGCGGAACGCTGTTACAAAGATACTGAAACTCTATTGTAAGATTGTAAGATGTAACTCTCATCCAGTGTAATAAAATGAACCAGATATTCTGGCCTAGTAGATTATTATCATAAAGTTTTTGAAATGTCATTCATCTGTTATTCTTTTAAAAATTGTCCATTGGGACCACAGAAGGAAGGAAGGAAGGATGGATCATATTAAGGATAAATTGAACATGTTTTTCCTCAAAATGCACATGTAAAACCTGCTTTCAGAACCTTCTTCACAAAAAGGATGTGAAGGATTCCCTGGGACAGTGTATTATATCTATATACTATATGCAAAACCTTTTAAAGCCTCTGAGATGCCTTAGGCATGATGTTCATCTCAGTAGCCCCACCCAACATTTCCCTCTTCTTGTATCCTACATTAGTGTGATCTTGTGTGCTTGTGTTTGTGTGTCCATTGAAGTCAATAGCCCAGGAGCAGGTGCCAGAATGTGAAATACAGAAATAATTATTGCCATTACATTTTCCATGGAGATTCACAAAACCTAAGATTCTGGGTACAGAACATTTCAAAGAATTCTGGAATGTCCATCTCTCTTCCAGACCATGCCAATCTGGCTGCTCTGAGATGGTCCAGAAATTTTCCAGAAGCTAATCCTTCAGACTGGAAGCAGAACTGTTCTCTTTTGAAAGAGAGAGACCTAGAGATGATCTAAAACCAAAATGAACTATACCAAAGGATTTGCAACATGGGGGGGCAGAATGTTCTTTTCTGTCATCCCTGCCAGTCTGTAGAGTCAATCTGCAACATTTCCTTTTCTCATATTTATTTCAAAATGAGCACAGAAGGGGGGAAATGTGCTGAAAGCAAAGGAAGGAAAGCATACCCAGTGGGGATCTTAAAAAATTTAAAAAATAAAAAGAGGATTAAGCCCCCCCAAAAAAGAAGGTGAGGGGGAAAAGACAGCATAACTTTAAAATGAAAGGATGTGCACTTTATTTAAACTGTAGCATAATAATAGATAGATGAAAATGCTTACAGAGATACTGCATTGAAGCATTGAGCTTATTTCCTATGCATTACTTTTTCCTTAAGAGTAAAAGTTAGGACAAACTTGCTTCAATTAAAATTTTGCAGGAATGCTCTAAGCTAGAAGAAAGATGTTTCAGAGGGACAGAATCTCTTAAGAACACCATTAACTTTGAAGTTTCAAATAGGTGCTATTTTTTGTTGAGGGTGTCTTATAATCCACCCTATTAAATAACCCTCTTAGAATATTTCTGGTATGTGTGTTTGCCCCACAGGCACATTGGATGGTTTCGGGGTCTTATAATACTTCATTGCCTTGGTCTCTTTTTTCTGTATTTGGATTCTCAGAAACACATTTGTACTCATCATTCAAGAAAGACTCATTGAAATAGATATTCCTTTGCTCCTGTTATTTTTCCTCTAGGAAAATTCCATTCAAAAGCTGTCCTGTTATCTTTCTGATATTAAGCATCAACATCTGGTTCCATTACAGTTCAACACAGGCCTGTTGCTTTCATATAGGTCAGCACTGCCCCACAATGTTCCCAGTGGTTAACAAATCCTAATCCTTCTCCCACCACCATAGCTAATCCATGCATTGAGTTCCCTCTGCACTGGGCAGTTCCTGATCTAACATATCCTTCTAGACCTCATGACTCCATTGCCCAGTGCCCAATGGAGTTCATGTATTACAACTGTCAATTCCTCCGCAGTACTACAGCCTCTTAGGAACACCATAGAAGTAAATCACCACACAGTTTACATGACTGTCATAATCTATCCCTCTGTTTTCCTAATGACAGAATTGCTCACAAGTAGACCACCTGTGAATCCTTGTCATGTTGGAATAACAGGACATATCTGGCTGTTCACTGAAGAAAAGGGATCATTTCTCTCTCAATTGGTATGATGTTCCTTTTCTGAGATCCTTATTCACAACTCCTCTCACATCCAGGAGTAGGGTGCTATCCAGAAAGGGCTGAACTACTAACCTTTTGCCTGTTTCAGTTTTGTCAAGTTATTATATTAGTTTCAAGGAACTGAGCTGGCTTCCTGGAAGTCTGGAATCATTGTAATCACCCCTTGCTGGATTTCAACCTTCATAAATATCCTTTACTCTTGGAGATAGATAGATAGATAGATAGATAGATAGATAGATAGATAGATAGATAGATAGATAGACAGATAGACAGACAGACAGACAGACAGACAGACAGACAGACAGACAGACAGACTAGACCAAAGTGGTCCCAGTGGTGGTAGGAGCACTCGGGGCTGTGACTCCTAAGCTGGAAGAGTGGCTCAAACAGATCCCAGTAGCAACATCAGAGCTCTCTGCCCAGAAGAGTGCAATGCTAGGAAGTGCTAAGATTCTGCACAGAACCCTCAAACTCCCAGGCCTCTGGTAGAGGACCTGAGGTTGAGGAAGACACATACCACCCATAGGGGTGAGAAGGGATTTTTTTTACAGTATATACAGTGTGTGTGTGTGTGTGTGTGTGTATGTGTGTATATATATACATACATACACATACATACACACACATACATACACACACACACATACATACACATACATACACATACACACACATACACACACACATACACAGAGAGAGAGAGAGAGAGATTCTTTATAAATAAATATAAATACACCATATATTCTTTATAAATAAACCTTCATAAATTTCCTTTATTCTTGGATGAGAGCCAGTTTGGTGTAGTGGTTAAGGCACCAGGCTAGAAACCAGGAGACCATGAGTTCTAGTCCCACATTAGGCACAAAGCCAGCTGGGTGACCTTGGGCCAGTCACCCTCTCTCAGCCCTAGGAAGCAGGCAATGGCAAACCACTTCTGAAAAATCTTGCCAAGAAAACTGCAGGGACTTGTCCAGGCAGTCTCTGAGAATCAGACAGGATTGAACAAATTTAAAAAAAAGCTTAGATAGTCTTACTCAAAAAGTTGAACGGTTAAGATAAAATAGAGACAGTGTCCTCGCCTTGGCCTCCACAGCCTGCTGATATACTCGCCCTGTTGAATAACTCTTTACATTTGCATTTAGTCAGCTAAAACTCCATATTAGACTTTCTCATAAACCTACCTATCTTTTTGTAAGATCTGGCTTCTTCAGATTCTTTCCAGATGAGTCAGACATAGCATCTGTTGGAACAGTATAATTTGTTAAAACAGATGCTAGTATCTAATATCTCTTATAAGCTTGGACATTTAACTTGAGTGGGCTAATGATGTTGAAATATCTAATTAACAATTATATGTTAATTATATATTGGTGCTGCCTTGGCTGAAACCCTCGAGGAAGCCAGCTATGGTTAAAGACACACAAGGATTGGCCAAGGCAGATCTGGGCTCTAGCAAAACAAAACTGCCAGGACCTTGGAGAGCTCCATGAAGTTCAATCAACTCTTACTATAAAAGCTGTTGTTTCAGCACCTCCCTACTTAAACTCAGCTGAGGGCTTAGGAAATCTGGGGAGCCTGACTTCTTAAGCCCATAGCTCCACTCCACTTGCCTCTGGCCTTAAAAAAACCCATGATACTGTCTAAAACAACTGCATGGCTGAAACAAACATAGAAGCTCTGGAAGTATCTGAATTGAACTTGCAGTTTCAGTGCAGACAATGGGAAGCCAACATCCTTAGGCTGAGAAGGCAATGCTGAGGACTTTCCCTGAATCAGTATAACCTAGGGTTCATCACAGTGAATTTTGGTCATAGCTCTGCTGAGCCCCTGATCCCAGGGACACGACAGGCTTAACTTTTAAATCACTTCGCACATCTCGTTAATCCTTACAACTATGCTTTAGGTTAGGCCTAATCCATCTCCAATCTGCAGTGCATACCTGGACTGAAAGGACAGGGATCAATCTGTGGACACCCACAAGGTTGGAAAGACAGATTTCATAGCTCCCTTTCTTTGCAGTGTTGCCAAAACTGCTCTTAAAAAAAACTGAGCTCCAAAAGAATTTCAAGCTTATGTACATTTGAGTAATCAATATCAACTTAAATTATCCTAAGTTTCCAATATTACCAAATGAGCAGTCTTGTTTGGCCAGGCAATTAGTCCACTAATTATTTGTTCCTCTCCCTAAGGAACCAAAGTACAGATGGCAAACACATCATGTTAAATCTTCACGTGGTCTCTTTTGCTTTTCTCAGTGATTGTGTGAATGTAGGGTTACCAGAAAATGGCAGCCAACCTGATTTTCAGTAATCCTGGTCTAGTGGTCATCCACATTTCTGCAGACCACATCTGGTCACTCTAGTAAAAACATTTTCAAAATGATCACAGTCAATTTTCTGAAATAAATTGTACACCTTGTATTGATGACAGATATCAGAAGCGTAGTTTGTTAAATGCAGACTGTTGTTCAGTTTTCTCTTTTTGATCTGTTTACCCAGTTTTCCCTAATATTTCATCCATTTTCCTAAACGTAGAGCTCACATTTTGTAGATTTTCTTTTAATATACACATTTGGTGCTCATTTTCCCTCGATACTTGCATTATATTGCATTATATTGCATTATATTATATATATGAAACCGCTGGGTGAGATCATCCGTCTCCATGGGGTGAGATATCTTAACCTTCCCAGCAGCAGAGTCCCGGCTGTGAAGTCTCTTATCAGTCTGGAATGATCTCCCCACCTGGGAAACAGCATCAGTGTCGGAATCCACCACAGGAACCTTGAGAGAACTGGGGCAAAACCAAGATCACCAAGAAACAGTAGGGCATCGCCATGCCATGTTTGTAATAGACATTAACAAAATGAAGACTTCTATTTGTGTGTGCATGTGTGTGGTTGTGTGCACTTAATAGGGCTCTACTAATAGAGCTCTGCGAGTGTAGCTTTCTCCCGAATGAAGCGTAGAGTGTTCGAGGATCAGGACATTTGCAGGGACACCAAAATGCTTGTTTATAAAGCCATTGTACTACCGACTCTATTGTACGCCTGTGAAACATGGACCTTCTACAAACACCACCTTCAACTTCTTGAAAGATTCCATCAATGCTGCCTCCGAAAAATTCTGCAAATTTCTTGGGAAGATAGGCGGACTAATGTTAGCGTATTGGAAGAAGCGAAGACCACCAGCGTTGAAACAATCATCATCCAACATCAACTTCGCTGGACTGGCCACGTTGTTCTCAAACCTAATTTTAAAAAATTTAATATCAGCATTGAGAACTGGGAAGCTCTAACTCATGAGCATTTAAATTGGAGGTCAGCCTTTATTAAAGGCGCTACGGACTTTGAAGAAGCACGAGTACAGGGCAAAAAGTAGAAACGAGCTAAGAGGAAGGCACATCAAGCAAACCCTCATTGTGACTGTCTTCCACCTGGAAACATATGCCCTCATTGTGGGAGGTTGTGCAGATCCAGAATTGGCCATTACAGCCACTTACGGATCCATTGTTAAGATTTTAATCCTGGAAGACAATCTTACTCGGCTATGTGTGATCGCCAAGAGAGCACTTAATCTGTGTAGCTTGTTGGATTCAAAGGTAAAGGTGCTTTGGAACACAGAGGGATATAAGTGTAGCACCTGTCTGCAACTCCTTGAACCAAATGCATCTTTTCCTGAGATTATTTTGCCGTTCTGGAGGGGAATCATGCAACCCTGGAGAAGACACAGCTATCAGTCAGAGCATGGCCAGTCCAGGTCTTTTAAAACTCTTACAAGACCCTTCTAGAATGGAGCAAAATTATGAATCAATAAAATGCATTCTGGGAGAGAAAGACAGCAACTTCTAAATATTTTAGGAAAGTGAAAAATGCCTAACTTGTCCTTCATCGCTCATTTTTTACTTGTCTATTACTTGCCACCCTAATCATTCTCGGAGCCCAATTTCTGCAATACAATGAGGACATTTGAAATCATACTACTGTCCAGTTTGTACAGCAGAAACCAGCTGGGAACAGCACTTGGCTGATCTTGACAAAGCTAAGCAGAATCAGACCAGATTAGTGCTTGGATGGGAGACCACCAGCAACCCCTGTGAAATCAAGAAGTGTCTTGAAAGAAGACAGGGGCTTCCTAATTCTGAATGCTGCCTAGAAACCTGTCCATGGAGTTTCCAGGAGTCACGCTTGACATGTGGGAGTCTTTATCTGGCCACGGAAGACAGGAAGTAGTGCACAACTGCAAGTTTCAGTTATACCCACCCTTTCCCCACAGTGTCTTGTTCTAGTCATACAGAATATTTGTGCAGGCTGAGCTTCTTCCACAGCAGGCCATTGTCACGCTAGGATGGGAAGACGTTCTTGGAAATGCTTCCACATCAACCTTCTGCAATCTTGCCAGTTTAATTAAGCACCTCAGCAGGCAAGATCACATTATCAGCACAATGCAGAGTTTCTAGCTTTCCCTTGCACTGGAACAGCACACGTGTGGTCCAAATAAGCCAATTTTACAATTCCAAGGCAAGATCCCATCAAGCTGAGATCCTGCTGAGAATCCAGTAAGAAGCATTTCTACTGTCCCACAAGGGAGAAGGGAACCTTTTCCTTTCTCCCAATTCTACTGTCCATCATAATGACACAGTGCTAGAATAAAATGTAATTCTAAACGGTTTTATTCCTCTTGGTTTCACATACACAGATACACCCACTCCACCATTAGACATGAAGAAAGAAAGATCAACTATATATCAAGCCAAGATTAGGTCCTTTCAAAACGCCAAAACTCCAATGTGATGTTTCTGTTGCTTTCTGCTCACTGAAGTCAATAGTCCAGTAATTGAGAACATGTAGGGAAATCCAACACGTTTTATTAATTATTTGTTAGATTAATGCCCTGCCATTTGCCCAGCAGCTTACCTGGGGATCCCCTTTCATTTTATTCCCCACAATCAAATGAGATAGATGGGCTGAGAGCTCCTGAATTGCATAAATACATCCAATGGCTTTTCATGGTGGAGGGTGGACCAGACATTTTAGGCGATTGGCTTTGCTGCTTTGAGTAAAAGAATAGCAAATTATGTCAAATAGTAAACTATTCTTTGGTAATATAGACAGACACACATACCCCTTCATGCTGTCAGCAATGCTGTGGCCAATTATAAAGGGCCTGGCCAACAGTAGACTGTGCTTGGGCGATCAAGGACTGTGCAGAAAGTGTGGCCATATAGCTCAGCGGTCCCCAACCTTTTCGGCACCAGGGACCGATCGTGGAAGAAAATTTTTCCACGGACCGGGGCGGGGTTTGCAGGCAGGAGCCAATCACGCGCACTGGGGGGCGGGGTTTGCAGGCAGGAGCCAATTGTGTGCACCGGGGGGTGGGGTTTGCAGGCGGGAGCCAATCACGCACACCGGGGGTGGGATTTGCAGGCGGGAGCCCCGTGGCCCACTTCCTAACAGGCCGCAGCCCACAGTTTGGGGACCCCTGATATAGCTGTTTGTGCAAGAGCTGGGTCTACATCTCAGCATTCTTCGGGTGTCCTAAAAAAGGACCAAGGCTTCGGGCTTGGATCTCCCTCTGCTCCCAACCTCCTCATGTTGACAAAGGAGATCTGCAAGGAAATCATCAGAAGTTTGCGGTCAGTGAGGCACCTCCATTTCCACACCACTATTTTTTTTAAAAAAAAACACTCTGGGCTTGAACAAAGAGGGGGAAGAGCTTTTGTTACATGGCAATTGTGGTAAATAAATAAGTAAAATTTATTTGCAGTCATAAACTAAATTCCCCATACCATATAAAATATAACGAAGTACAGTACAGTATTAAAAATACAAACATGTGGCCATTTGGCATGAGAATAAGCAGCCCCATCCTACTGAAACCCAGAGTATCCTTAAAGCCAGCAAGAATGAACAAAGTTTTGCAACATTTTAGAATAGTTGAGGAATTTATCCACTAACAAAAAGAGCATATTCTCTCCTTATGGTTTCCATTTAGATCATATACGTCTTTTGCCAATTGTGGTAAAGCCTCAGATGCTGATTGATAGAACTGGCTGAAAAGGTTCTGCTTTGGGGGAAGAAAGAAACTTGCAGGCCATTTTCAGTGAGGATAGGGACAGTTTGCAGCCTGAAATGAAACTACCAGACAGCATGTCATAGCAACTGGCAGTATTGTGAGAATGTGGACAGGATGCTACTAGGAAATAACAAAAATGGAAGCTAGAGTGAGGAGACCAAAATACTGGGTGACCTTGGGCCGGTCACTCTCTCTCAGCCCTAGGAAGGAGGCAATGGCAAACCACTTCCAGAATCTTGCCAAGAAAACTGCAGGGACTTGTCCAGGCAGCCACCAGGAGTCAACGCTGACTCAAAGGCACAAAAGGAAAAACAATAACAAAAAAAAGGAAACACCAGAATTAGAGGCTAGATGGAAATCAACAAAACATCCAGAATAAGATAGTGGCCAACGAATTCCATAGTGCTGCCAAGAAAACTGGAACATGTTGGTGCAATCACTAGCTGAATTCAAGACAATCTTTACTGTTACATCACCTGGTGGTAAATCAGGAGGAGATCTCAGGACATAGGAAAGGAATGCACACCTTTTTCTTGGCGTGAGTGCTGAATAATGCACAGCCAAATGTCACTCTAGACAGTAGGAGGGTCAAGGATCCAAAGTAGGTGTGCCTGGGTTTTTTAATGTTTTAATTTTAAAAAAATAGCCGATTCCCCCTCGCAAAATTACAAAAGTAATACAAAAATGCTACTTCTTTTCTATTTTTTTAAAGAAAAAAAATAACTATGATTTATTTGATATTGCAGAGGGGGAAATAGACTTTCCTGAGAGACAAGGAGAAAGCAAGGGATATCACTGACCATGTGCCCCCCTTCCAAGTTACACCTCACTTTGCAGTGCTGACGTAGGGAACCCATGTAATACAAGGCCCAGAAATAAGAAAGTTGATGGAAGAATGAAAGTGGAAAGAAAATTAGGAAGCTCAAGAAAAGAGTGGAAGACCTGGACACTGAGGAGAAAGGGGGCTCTGTAGAGATATCCAGTTGTTTAAGATCCAAAAAGGTGCCTACTAGATTGGGAAGTGACAGAAGAGCTCAAAGTGGTGGGACAAAGTAGATAGCAGGGTTGAAAACTGATAACCTGAAGAGAAACAAGTGTTAGTCTCATAGGCATGCAGAAGAAAAATTGGAGATAGCAGGAACATAGTTGCATGCTATGGGCAAGGAGAAAGTGAACAAGAAAGGGAGTGTGGTGTGGTGGATAGTGTTTGCTTTGAGGGTTGCAAGGAGCATTATTTCATTTCTATTTCAGGCATATAAGTTAGCACATGCAGCTTTTATGCAAAATTGCCTCTTCTTTGGTTCTCAGTTTGGTGATGTATTCTCCTCTTCCTCCTCCCTTCTTCTTGTAATATGCATATAGCTACCCTATTAAGGACATTAGAAAGAGGCAGCAAGGTGGCTTGGATTAATAGTTGTTTCTCTCTCTGTCTCTCTTCTGGGTCTATGCTATGTGGCATATCGGGCAGTAAGGGTTTTCCAGCTCTTTCAGTCTTGGGCAATTGTTTCAGCGTCTTTCCATGTGATGTGCAATGCCTTCAGGTCTTCTATCAGCGTTCTTCGCCATGTTATTCGAGGGTGTCCTCGTTGTCATTTAGCATTAGGAGGAATCCAACTCATTGTCACTTTAGGGATCCGATTGTTCTCCATGCGGAAGATGTGGCCAGCCAGTTGAAGTCTTTTACATGCAGCGATGTTATGGAGTTTACACGAGCTGCTCCTACAGAGCACCTCTTCATTTGTGATGTAATCAAAATATCGAATCTTTAGAATTTGACGGAGGCATCTTTGTTGAAAGACGTCAAGCCTCTTGTTGATACTTGCTGATGCCTTCCAAGTCTCACTGGCATAAGTAGCTGTCAGGATCACAATAGAATTAAACAGATGAAACTTAATCTTCAGTGATATGGATGATGAGGACCAGAAGTTATTCATCCTCTGAAAAATGGCTATCGCCTTCCCAATGCGGCACTTACAGTAAATGTCCACCTCTGCATCTCCATTCCGGACGATCACACTACCCAGGTAGGTCAATCTCTCCACTTCTTCTAGCTGCTGTAGTCCGAGTGCAATTCCCCATGCTGGGGCCATGGAGCTAATAATAGTTAATAGTTAATAATAGTTGTTTACTCTATAAAATTTTCTTTGTTGTATCTTTAAGTCCATTACTAAAGGGTAATGAAGCCTGAGAAATGGCCATACATTTTTATCTTGTACTTCCTCCAAAGTGCTAAAAGAACCCATTATTTTTTTCAACCTTAACAATCCTGAAAGTTGGAATCTCAGGCAAGCCTTGGATTTCAGTCAGCTGAGCAGAGATTCAAGCAAGATCTTCCTGGTTGCATTAAATTCTATACACTGATTTTTGCAGGGTTTTTTTTTTCTTCTTCCAAACTACATCTTGCTATTTCAGGCCAGTGCTGCTTTTTTTTGCGTGCAAAAACTAGCACTAATTTGCAGCTCTTCCTTATTGATTTTTCAAAAATCATTTATTGGAAGAAGAAATAAGAAAAATGTGAGAGCAAACCCTGCATCAAGGTGGGCAATGGGTGGGCAGGAGAAAGTTGATACTTGCTGTACTTTTGGCACCTACCTTGATAAGAAGTAAAGGTTTAGTTGTCATAGCAACCCTCTTAACAATGGAGCTTAGGCACTCAGGATAACACTGCTTGTCTGAGTGAAATATTTTAAGAGGCTTTTATTAGCAAAGTTCAGCTTCTGGCACATTTGCTTAATACATTTCTCTCACTAGCTGCAGCATTGGAAGAAAACTCTGGAGTTTCAATACATAATTTTCTTACTGCTTACTAATCCCAATTGTGACAAAAAATTCAAAGATCAAAAATGAAAAAAAAAAAGGAACAGAGAAAGGAAGAGGCAGAGAGAAACAGAGAGAGAAAGGAGAGACTGATTATTGAAGACCATCGGCAGGAAATGATCCTGTTCCCAGCACAACAAAATTGTGATTTTAAATTTGTAATATAACCCTAAGACTCGACCGTGGGGGAGCTGGGGTTGGCGATGGCCGACAGGAAGCTCTGGCGTGGGCTGGTCCATGAAGTCACGAAGAGTCGGAAGCGACTAAACGAATAAACAACAAATATAACCCTAATATCTGTTCATTATTAGTGAGATAGCTACATTAGTGAATTAGTGAGATAGCTACAAAAAGGAGCAGATGCTGATACACACATACGCTGCTGATACACACATACGCACACTGTCACATATACGCCATCACCTTTCCACTATTCCTTTTCCCTGGAAATGCTGAGAAAGGAAATGGGATTATTATTTTATTGTTTTTAATAATTTTGAGATCAGAGTTATAGAAATATTGAGAGATCAATAAACTGAACATTTGCAGTAAAAAAAATGCTGCTTTTATTTTAAAACAAAGAAACAGAACTTACAGTTAACTTACTGCTCATCTCAGCCGAGAAGAGCACATGGCTATTTACATATGAATTACTACATAGCTGCAGCCAGTTGCCTCAAACACAAAAGGAAAATTTACAATATAAAGCCTTTACAATAACAACTTGGCATTACCTGAGTAGACAACATTTAGCATGTGACCACTCTGACTCAGCTCACCTATTACTTATTTGGAAAAGAAACAACAGGTAACATTCTGATTGGCCAGGTCAAGCTAGATCTTCAGGCACCAATAATTAACATTCCTGAGGAGGGAGTTAAACCATAAGCCCTCCTGACTCCAACAGAAAAAACTTCTCAGCCTGACTTTTAAAACAGAACTTTCCAGATTCTTTCAAAATCATATATATATATATATATATATATATATATATATATATATATATATATAATATTATGCATACAAAGCAGTGTTTTTGAGCATACTCTAACACGCTGGTCTTTTCTTGACCTATTAAAATTGCATGCCAGCAACAAATACCTGATTCAAAATAGCCTGAAGAATTCAAGCCATCACTATTTTTCATTCAGCTATACTTCACCTGGGGAAAAGAAAGCCCAACCAAGCAAAAGAAAATCTTGCCATATCTTTCCAAGTTCTGTGCAAATTATTGATTCCTTCCTGTTCCGCTTCTTCACCTTATTTCAAGAGCCACAGTATACCAATTTTGAACCATATCTATATTATCTATATCTATGTATATTTACACATGCACACAAACACACATGTGGCATCAGATAAGATCTTGCACAGTGAGATTGACCATGTAAACTGGAGCATAGCAGTAGGAGTCTTCTCCCTAGGCTAGTAGCCAACTGATGTTCAATGTTTCTCGCTTTGGATACCACATTCTGCTTCCTAATTATAAGCTTTGTCTAAAGGGTCACATCAAACATTTGGCTCCTGGTGTTCTTTTTTTGCTTGGCAAGCCAAACCCCAATTGTTGATGGCTCTCTGAGTAGGTCATGCTGTCAGTGAAACATAATGGTGCTGTGTGAGCAAATACATTACTTTCAATAGTGGTTTAGCTTTTGAAGGTTATTTCCTGTTTCCTTGAATAGGTATTTGCTGGAGAGAAAGTGGCTCTGTTGGATTCTGTGCTAAGAACTTTTAAATAATGGATAATTCACCTGTTTGTTTTGCAATGCTTATTAAAATTATTTCTATTAGGGATGCACAAAGCTTCGCTTTGGGACTTGGATTCCAAGGCAATGCGATCAAAGCACCCTTTGCGTCAAATCTTATACTTGAATCATTAGGTAGATTTGATGTATCAGACTAAATCTGGCATCTCTGAATTAATCTGAAGATTTGTTGGGCTTTTGCACATATGCAGACGGACATTCAGCACACTGGAACTTCGAACAGAACTAATTTGATCCAGAGATTCTAACTGCAAATCCGATTCAAGTCAAAATCCAAATGTAGTTCACACTTTAATCTGATCCTGGCTGGTTGGCACACCTGTAGTTTCTATATAACACGGAATGAGGTTGTTGGGCAATTAAAATAATGGATCAAATAATAAGAAGAAAACCTGTAATATCAGCGTTGTACTTAGCTAGCCAGTCCCCGGTTCTACGGAAGAGAGAAGATGCACCATCCTTCCTCTACATAACTTATGTTCACATGGAACAGTCATTTCATCTTTTATATATTAGTTACTAACAATTTAATCACTACCAGGACACATGTCTCTGTTAATAAAGTGGGAGGACTTCACCGGAATTATGCCTTGCACCGTCAGATTTTTCTGCCACCCTAACTATTACATTAATCCTTCTGAAATGCTTCATGTTTTATTACTTAGTCCATACTGAATGGCATCTTCATAAACAACTTCATGCTAAAGAAAGAAGGAAAAAAGGGGGAAAAAATGGAGGCAGGGGAACAATGCCTTTTTAAAAATAAGTGGAAAAGCTATTTTTCATTAAAAAACCAAAAAGAAAACACTTAAACAAAAGCAGTATACATTCAGAAAGCTGCGCAAACTGATCACCTGAACATTTCATCCAATTCTGTTATGAAATATATTCAAAGTTCCCAATGATGTTCGTTAAAAATAGAAATCCCTGCTACAGAATAATCTATTACAGTCTTCATAACCTCTGCTTTAAAGCTACATATATTTGAATCCTCTGCTCAAATTAGTCATCTTCACTTAAGTTCAGGGAAGTAGTAGGTAGCCAATGAATCTATTAATTGCTAGCTAAGTTAATGCCGAATGATAGCAATTCCTTTGCTCTGCATTGGCTTCATTTATTCTTATTGACTGTTATATAGTGAAACCTCATCCTCACAAGTATGGAGATTTATTCAGAGGGGGCAGGCAGGCATTCACAATAGCAACTATCTAGATTTGGTTTGCAGCAAAAAGGAGGAGCTTATAGTGAGGATTCAGAGGAGGTTTTGCATCTCCACTCTCATTTTGCATGGAAAATGTTCTCCTTAGCACACTTATCCAAGCCTTTGGTACATTGGAGCATTTATTTTGATTTTTGGTTCAATATATCCTGATAAATCAGGCACATGTACTTCTGAGAAATAAGCACATGGATCTCAAACATGGCAGTGATGGTGAAACCAGCAGCTCATCCTTCTTGAATTATATTCTGTCCAGGGGTGTTCACTGGGGGGGGGGGTGTCAAAAAGGTCAATATGGAGGCACAACCATGTGATCCAAGCTCCACCCCTTCTTATGAACACATAAAAAAGGGTGGGGCTTTGATTGCATGGTCATGGCTACCGTATTGACTTTTTCGACCCCTGGCTGACACCCCCGATCCTGTCTGTTGCAATTAGGCACAGTGGCAGAAAAGCAGGGGGGCATCAAGAATTAAAATTGCAGTTGGAAAAAATTAGGAGAAAACACCAGCTTATTAAAAAGAAAAAAGAAAGAAGTCAGGAGATATGCCTTTTTGCTTTAAAGCCTTTTCCATCATTGGATCTTGTGCAGAGTGTCAGCAAAATGCAAACCACGCTGCTCTGTCTTGTGACTCACTCCTGGTGTAAAAATATCTCCATTTTGGCAAGTCGTATTAATCACTTTCTCTCACTGGCTGGTATTAGAAAACGGCACTTTCTCCCTCTCCCTTTCAGGACATGGATCTGCATCTCAAAAGATTCAGCATCTTAGGATCTCCCCAACTCTTCTGGGCACTAGAAAAGAAACACAACCTTCTCAAGGGATGACAGATTCCCATCAGCCTGCTACATTTGTGTTTATCTTGAAAGTTGTGTTATTTTGTTGACCCCATCCCTTCATGCTTATCCTATTCCATCCTGAAATGATCATGGGTTCTGTCTTTTACTGCTAGGCTGTACTACCATCTGACTTCCAAACTTTTCTTTTTGCTAGTGCAGTTGAGTAAGAAAACTTCACTAGTTAGTGAAAGGGAGATACCAGTTGGGGACTGTGTTTCTCCTTTGACTGATGTGCTAAAAGAAGCCTTCTGAGAAAGGCTGGGGGGGGGGGGGGGTTGAGCCAAAAAAAGTGGAGCAAGGCTGGACCACAACAGAAAACATCATATTTATCATACCCTAACCCTAACCCTAAGGGGAGAAGGAGCGGTGATACAAATCGAATTATAAATAAATAAAATAAATAAATAAATGAAACACCAACATCATGTGCAGTATAAACCAGTCATTTCTGCATCAGCATTCCATGGAGTCTCTCCTGAACCAACCAAATTTACAGGAGGGTATGGCATAGAGTAACCCTACTCTTAAACAATACTTCACAACTACCAATAGTACACAACTAGCCCTTGTAAAAAGAAGTATGTGTTGGTTCAGCGTTTTACCAAGCAGGATCACAATATACAATTGCTTGGTAGCTTCTGACAGAATAATAAAAGTAAGTGATTTAAAGACTGGAAGTTTGACAGAGCTGTATCGCTTTTCAAAAGTTGGCTCATTGACTACTTACTCGGAACTTTAGGTAGCTAAAAATAAATTTTACACTTTAGTTTAATTAAAGAAGCAAGCTTATGCTGTTGAAATCAAATTATCCTTAAATATATTTATTGGCATTGTGCAAGATCAGCTAATTAAAAAGATGGTGGTGCATTACAAGGTTAGTAAATTTAATAAATTGGTGTCTAATTATGTTTCGGAACTGGGTATATTTCTTGAGAGCCAAGAGAAATGGCATTTGATCTGCATACCAAGCCACCTATTATATATTATAATATTTATTTATTAATCACAGTTATATAGCCGCCTATCTCACAGTAAAGTGACTCTAGGCGGCCTACAATAAAATCCATCATAAAAACTAAATGTCAAAAACTACAATTAGAAGACATCAACAATATTATTAATAACAGGATAGTGGAGAAAATTGATGTTATCAATTAACAATGCAGCCATCTCATCAAATCGCCATTTCCTTGAGATCCCAGGCCTGCTGACATGTCCCTGTTTTAAGGGACTTCCAGATGGATGTGAAGGATGGGGACAATCTCACCTCGGGGGGGGGGGGGAGATGATGTTCCACTGGGCAATTGCCACATTATAGGGAGAATATGCCAAATCTTTACAAGAGTAGTTCAACCTCAGTAAAAAAGACTTTGAATCATTAAGAACAATTGGTAGATGGCTGCTGTGGGTCTTCCGGGCTGTGTGGCCATGTTCTGGAAGTTGTGGTTCCTAACGTTTCACCAGCATCTGTGGCCAGCATCTTCAGAGGGCAGGAGCACAGACAGAAGCGAACTCTCTGTGCTCCTGCCCTCTGAAGATGCTGGCCACAGATGCTGGCAAAACGTTAGGAACCACAACTTCCAGAACACAGCCACACAGCCCGGAAGACCCACAACAGATTCAGAACATGTAGCTGGCGGTATTCTTCCATTGTTGATATTTGCTGAGAAAAAGCTGTGGCAAAAGCAACAGAATTGCCATGCATTAGAAGGGATTAATTCATCTGAATTCATGGTCCGTCAGTGGTCTATAAAAGGTTTTGCATTCTTCAACAGAAAAAGAGAGGTAGCAACATATTTAATATATATTTAATAAAAACGTGATTCTAAATAAATGTGATATCTAAGTATCACAATTCCCTTAGATTTCGAAAGCATTTTAATTGCTTGTGAGATAACTTTATTTCCATACTTTCCTTAAGAAGTAGGAGCTAGATCCTCTTCTCACAAGGTCCTCAGCTTGTTAACTTGTAGGTGTCATCTCATAATTAACATACAGAGAGAGGTCACTTTTTGTTTGACTACCCACTTTGGGGGACACAGTTCTAATCCAGCAAGTTTTTGTAAAGATTTTTCTATTATTGTTATTAAAACTCATCAAAATTCCCATAAATTTAATCTAATCCCCAATATCAAGTACATTTTAAATAGAATGGGATTAGAACCTAGCAGTCCATAGTTCAGTTTCCAGGATTACTGTGAATTAGTAAACCCAAAATTTATTCATTTCTGCTTGCGCCTAACAAACTCAAGAGTTAGGTGCCCTGAATTTGGAGTAAAGCTTGAATTGTATTAATCAAATTCTCACTGAAAAGACCTATCCAAAAATGCTAGAGAATTCCTGGAAGCTTGGCACTCAGACAAAGCAGCCATCAACAGACACATAGAGGTAAACAACATTTACATAGCATTCATAAGAGACAATAGAAAAGCCAGAAGACCAGAACACCTCCTTGTCAGCAATCAACAACAAGATATGCAAAGATTAACAGCAAGATTAGCAGCAGAGGAGCAATCAAACAACACAATAGACCCTAATCAAGGAACTATTAACTCAGTCAATCAACCAAGCAGCAAACAACAACCCAATCAAGGTACTACCCAGGAGAGCACAACACCCCCACCAACACAGGCAGGACAAGCCAGGGTATATAAACAGAGAGCAAGTTCCACTCCCTTTTCGCACTGAAGGTGTTGCCTAGCCTGGCAATGAAACGTCTGCAAGAAAACAACAAGGCTCAGAGAGCACCATGGACTCCACAGACCTATTTTACAAGCAACTGTTACAGCCTTTCTCAACCAGGCACCTTCCAAATACTTTGGGTCTGCAAGTCTTGGAGTTGTGGGAACTGAGCTCCCAACACAACCAAAATTTATATTTATATTTATATTTATAAATGTAAAATAATTTTTTTACATTTATTGTAAACCGCCCAGAGTCTACCGTGGTAGAGATGGGCGGTGATAAATTTGATTAATAAATAAATAAATAAAATGCATCAGCTTTAGGGAGTCTGCTTCATCTCACTCTACTGCCTCTGTATCTTATTGTACATGTGGAAGATGATACTAGCTAAAACTGCTCCCAACATTTCAGGCAACAATTTAGCTGAGAAAATGAAATCAAGGACCATCCTCAGAGAACTCTTTCCACTAGCAATCAACTTAGCCAAGACTGATCCCAATACATGAAGTGACCAGCTTGACTTGGAAGGTATTTTACTAATATGAACAGTAGGAAATACTTTACAATATGAAGAGTGAACAGCTCCAAGTTCCCTATTACCCTGGTTCACCAACAGCACTGCTGGCTTGTTGATAGGTGTGTGTGGTTGTCTGCCGACCTCTTCTTTCTTCTGCTACTAGGGGCAGAAAAAACCCCAAAAGAAGTTGTGAATGACTGATGAGGCCATCATCTGCTTGGGATAATGGAATGTGTAGGTCATATGCTAGCTATGGATGATGGGATCATTAGCTATGGATCATTGTGGTTGGGAACCAGAGAATGGGTGAATTGACTAGGTTCCTCATATTTTTCATTCAAATTGCAAATGCTGTAACCACAGAGTACATGGCAGAGCAGAGAACCTAAATCATCTTATCATGCATTTAACTGAGCTCTGATTTTCATTGCTGGCTTCATGCATAGAAGGCAATAGGAAACTGGATGCATTGTTATGGCTTCCACATGGATGACATATGTTCCCAGGCTGAGTGCAGAAGGGCGGCAGGAAACACAGCATGAACAATTTCTAATCCGAGGTCCACTGAGGCTTTCAGAATGAAAGGTTCTGATAGCATCCTAAATTTTAAAAGGCAGGGATTAGAGAGATTGGGGAAAACCTTACAGAGAATGTAGCTCCGTTCTGGTGTCAGGCAGCTTCCTGGAAGCTGAGCAGATAATTCAGGATAATTTGGGAACTGCCAAGCTCCCTTGTTCCCAAAATCTCTAATATTCCCTCAAGGACTGTGGTAGTGGATGGGTGGGGGAGATGTACATCATGATCTGGAAGCATTTGGATAAAACTGGATGGAATTTTGAGTAGAAATCCACAGAGAGTACCCACATCTGGAGCTTTGAGAATTCCCTAGGATGGGGTTGGGCTGTATGTTTTAGAGGGAAAGAGATGTTCTTAGGAAGCTCATGCATTTTCAACCAATTCAGAACTAGATAAGGGAGAACAGATTGACCATCCAGTATGGAACAAATGGAGCAGAACACTTGTCCCATATCTACCAGGAGAGCAGTGCATAATTAATCAAGCAATCCAAAATATTTTTCTCCCTAGGATAAATTTTCCTGACTGCTTAACCTGTCCTTTGATGCACTGACAAGCAGACCAAAACAAGGTTTAACTTACTGGTGCCAAAACCAATCAGTCTGGAAGAGTTAATGTGGCAAATGTAGGAAAGTGCACTATTGAGAAATGTGAGCTTTACTCTGCAAATGGAAATTTTCACTTGATCTCCTCTTTCATGAAAGACTGGCACATGCTCAAATGCCTCTTTAACCATCTCCATCTGTGATCTAAACCATCGTAACCAAGTGGCTGATAGCATTACCCCATATAATTTGCTATCAGGACTTTTGGTTGGAGATTTTGAAATCAAACTCCTCCAAACATATGGCTTCTCACAGCTCCATCCAGCAAATAGATGATGTTGTCATATCTCATTGTGAGGTAAAAATGTTTTCTCACAGAGCAAAACTCAGTTTAAAAAAACCATCCCATGTGGTTTTGCAAACTAGGATGGTTGTACAAGTAATCCTAACATGATTTTCATAAGAAGTTGGAAAACAAGAAGAAAAATTGTCATTCCCTAACAGTTGGCAACCATTGTAGATCATTTCATTTATACCAGGCTGTTATCTTTTCCTTATAATCAGCTTCAGAGGCAAACTAGTTGCTTTGCTTATTTTTATTGTTTTACAAACACAGTAAAACATTGCCCATTCTGGATGCAGATGATAGGGTAGTGGAGTGTTTATTTGGACAAGCCACCTATTCTGAAGATGCAAACTTCAGAAGAGGTGGCTTGTCCAAGTAAAAAAAGAAAACTTCAGAAGCTCAAGATCAGGAATGAGAGCAATGGATCTGAATTAGAAATCACTGACTTCTTAAAAGTCTAAGTGTGTTTGTGTGTGTGTGTGTGTCACTAGAAAATGTCGATCACTTCTCTTATCTCAGCAGCCATCTATCTACAAAAGCCGACATCGACACTGAAATTCAGCATCGCCTGAGCTCTGCGAGTGTAGCTTTCTCCCGAATGAAGCGTAGAGTGTTTGAGGATCGGGACATTCGCAGGGAGACCAAAATGCTTGTTTACAAAGCCATTGTACTACCAACCCTTCTGTACGCCTGTGAAACATGGACCCTCTACAAACGCCACCTCCAACTTCTTGAAAGATTCCATCAACGCTGCCTCCGAAAAATTCTGCAAATTACTTGGGAAGATAGGCAGACTAATGTTAGCGTATTAGAAGAAGCGAAAACCACCAGCATTGAAACAATGATCATCCAACATCAACTTCGCTGGATCGGTCATGTTGTTCGAATGCCTGACCCTCGTCTTCCAAAGCAGCTACTTTACTCCCAACTCAAGAATGGAAAACGGAATATTGGTGGACAGCAAAAGAGATTCAAAGATACTCTCAAAGCTAATTTAAAAAAATGTAATATCAGCATTGAGAACTGGGAAGCCCTAACTCATGAGCGTTTCAATTGGAGGTCATCCTTTATTAATGGCGCTATGGACTTTGAAGAAGCACGAGTACAGGGCGAAAAGGAGAAAAGAGCTAAAAGGAAGGCACGTCAGGCAAACCCTCATCATGACCGTTTCCCACCCGGAAACCTATGCCCTCATTGTGGGAGGTTGTGCGGATCCAGAATTGGCCTTTATAGCCACTTACGGATCCACCGTTAAAATTTTACCTTTGGAAGACAATCTTACTTGGCTACGAGTGATCGCCAATGTACATGTTCATGCTCATGCTTTGAAGTCAACAATATGGCAACTCTATGTCATTTTCTTGGAAACATTGTATAGAAGTAGTTTGCCCTTGCCTTCTTCCTAGGGATGAGTGGGAATGCTCTTATTTACACGAGAATTCATTTTTAAAACTCAACACAAAATTGTGCATTCAATTATATCTTTTGCCACAAAACGTGCACTTTAAGGGAAATTTTGACTTTTTTTTTTAGCTGAGGAATTTATGGCAACATTTGAAAGACATGCAGAATCCAAAGGATAAATATTCAGATCTGCACATTGGCTTGAGAGTTTGAGATTAGAACAATTAGTATTAAATAGAGTCCCCTATTCGGGGAGATGGGCGGGGATAAATTTAAATAAATAAATAAATTCCTCCAAATCAGATTCCTTGTGCATTCTTATTTCAGGTATGATTGTTATCTCCATAATAAAGCAATCCCGGGCTTTAAAAAACAGAAGATGCTTTTCTATTTCTTTCAGTAGGGATGATTGCTGAAGGAGATTTGATATCCATGAAAACAGAATTTATCAGTTATCCCTGAGCCATTACAAAAGCCATCAACTTCTTCTATGTGAAACAGAATCTAAGAATGTATTCTGTTTTTATATGGCCATTAAGTGCCTATGAGAAGACTAGAAACTGTACCAGTGAGGGCAATAGCTTCCCTCCCACCCTTTCATATTCCTCAGCAACTTGCATTGAGAAGTGATAATTGCAGACCATTTATAGCCATGATGACTAATACTGATAGCTGTATCCACCATGAATTTGCCTGCATTCCAATACACTTTTAAAGCTGTCCAGATTAATCAGCATCACTCATCTTGTGGTTTCAAATCCTTACTTGGACCAGACAGACACTTAATAATAATAATAATAATAATAATAATAATCAGAATAATCAGAATAATATTTTTTTTCTTTTATCCACCCTAACTTCAATTCCACTCCATTTCATTAGATGGCCTGTGATTCCAGTATTAAGAGACATCTTAATAGGATGATGAGATTTCCCAACTGACTTGTTATCTGTGAATTGAAGGAGAAGGTCATCTTACGTTTTCTGGCAAGAATGTAGCATGCAGTTGAAATCAAACAAATGGGCAGAAGCAGGCATTGCTGCCGAGAAGCATAAATTTGCCTCAAGGGTAGCTGCTGCTTGGGGAGAACTGCCTGCCTGGTGAATGTAACCCTTTTTGTACCATGCAGCTTTTCTCTTTTTTTCCTTTCTGTTTGGTTACCTCTTTCCTTCACCTCGTCTCCATCCAGTTTTGTTCATCCCTTTCCATTCCCTTTTCAGAACAGATTTCTTTTCCTCCTCACCCAATCTCCATCCTAGTTTATTCTTTTTGCTGTTTATGCTGAAAAGATGGAAATGTGCATGAAGCTCAGATGGATTCCAGATGTCAGCCCTTCAGGGTAGGCAGTTCCGGAAACAAACTTCACAAACGTGACAGAAACTGTACTTTATTGGTGGAGGCTATGGAAACAGAATCTCTAAAGCCTCACTGAGTTCTCCACTCCCTCCCCTCTTATACTATAGTGAATTAGGGGGGAGTCAATCTGAGCTGCTTTCTCATGCTTTTGCTGTTTGCTCGGCTTAAATTATGTTTTACTTTATGCAACCGCTGTGGCCTCTGCGTAGCTTCCCCAAGGTCATATTTATGGCTGTCTACACCATGTGAATGGGGTGTATGTGAGAAAGATGATGTCATAATTTTGGCTTCTTTTCAGATAAACACAATACTGAAACAAATCCTTCTGCTCATCACCCACACTTTTATGGACTCCTGTGCTGTCATACTCCAATTGGTCTAGACATTTTCTTTCCTTCATAGATAATGTTTAGAATTTTTTATAGTTCTTTTGCAACTTGTCTGGCTCTGCAGAATTTTTTTGAAGGGCTGTGACCAGAACTCTACAAAATATTCCAACTATGGTTGTACAGTGGATTTGTATAAAGGCATTACAGTTTTTACGTATCTATTTTCCATTTCTTTCATCATAACCCCCAATGTGAAAGTTGCCTTCTTTGGAGCATTGTGCTGACTGGTTATGCTGTTTTGTTTTGTTTTGTTTTCTTCTTCATCTTTGTCTTAAATTAAATTAATCTAACAAGCTACTTTGGCAAGGAATCATTTCTCTTTAGCGGCTTCAGGGTTTCACCTCTTAGCATTTCATTAAATCTATTTGCATATTTGGCAGAAGCTCGCAGAACCAAGCAAGGCAGAAACGTGCAAGATACTGAACGTTGGGCTGTAGAGTTTGAGACTATCAAACACAGTTTCAAAGGCTCCAAACAGATCAGACTGCCTAAGGCTTTGCACCTGCAGATCCTGCGTGTGAAAACACCTCAACAGATGTTATTTATCTGGGCAGAGCCAGGCTTGATAACAGAAATCTGGATTTACCAGGCATTCTATGGACACATATTTAAACAAACAAAGTACCCCTGGTAACAATATCTGAAAGTGAAATATAGAGCAATATCAGATGTTTGCAATCTCTTAAATGCCGCTAAGACCAAGGGTTGGACTATGCAGAGTTTGCATTTCCACAAAAAAGCCAAAACGTTTGGCAACCCACAATGGAATTAAGCCATCTGAGAACATCTGCTTTTTTATTTTACGATACAAAAATAAGTATGGTTGTCTCATCTCATTTCCATCTCATTTTACAAATCTATCAGCAACAGGGGAAAAAATTGTCATAACACTTTTTCATGGGCATTTCTTAGGATTAGCATCTTTCTAGGATTTCCCCCCCCCTTTTTTTTTTTTTTAATTATGAACCACATTTTAAAATTGTGAAATCTTCAGATTTCATTATGCATAGAGGATCAAAAAGTGAAAATTGGGTAAATGCATATAAACACGTGGAACAAACATTTTTAACCAACATTTGGAACAAATTTGTATAAAACATGCCCATATCATGAGGAAAATGCATCCAAAAAATGTGTGAAATGAGTACTAATTTTTATATAGAAGATTGTAGTAAATGTACACAGAAATGTCTATCAATTTTTGTGTAACTTAAAAAAATCCCCTCCAATCATGCAGATATGGAATGCATGAGAATCTCAATTCAATGGATTCTCATTTAGCAGACTTTAAATGCAGCAGACTACGTTTCTGCAGCAAATTTCTGTCTGGACAGAAATATTGGACAAGTCCATTGCAGCCAAATAGTTCAAATAAAACAGTTAAATTTATGCTAATTGTATAACTTTATATCATTTGTGTAAAGACAAGATTATGCAAATTCTGCATATTGCATCATTTGTACAGGTTGACATCCTTTGCTTAATGACATCATCATGCAAATGACGCAAATCGTTGTGAATAGTTTAATATATGATATAATGGACATGAGACAATAATGAATTGATCTGTTAAACTTAGGTTTCACTGTAATGTCAAGTTTAGTAAAATGAGAAAGTGAGCAAAATCCAACTTGGCAGATTTACCCATTCTTATTATTATTCTTGAGGGCTGTGAAAATAGGCTGTACAAGTTGGTTCCCTGACTGAAGGAGGTCCAAGAGACCAATAAGTAAATAACCAGCTGCAAAAGTTCTCTGTTGTCAAAGGAGAAGCTTGCCTCGTCACTGGTGTCATCTCAGTGTTTGCAGCATGTGGCCAAACTGGTCAAAGTTCAGAAGCGAAGCAGTGCCAGACCTGGTTGGTGGCTGGATGAAAGACCATCATGGAATTCCAGGTCTGTGAGCTAAGATGGAAATCAAAAAGCCAGAAGGGAATGACTAATCACCTCCCTGTTGCTGTTGGAAAACCCCTTCATGAACATGCTTATGAAACCATCAGGAGTTGCGTTTGATTGGAAGGAGATTTTATCATAGGTTAAAAGAGATAGAGTCATGTGACATACAATAATATCAGTTGGTTGTTGGAATAATAGGTAGGACAGAGAGAAGGAAGAACTGAAGGGGATATAAAGTATGCATACTTTAAGAATAGTTACATGTTCAACTAATCCTAAAAATTGCATTTTCAGTAAACCCCAAAGCATTTGATGATTCAATGATCATTTCACTTTGAGTGGTGTTCCACTACAATTGCAAACTTTAAAAATTCAAAATGCAGAACATTGTTTTCTTAGCACACGCTATTCTCACTCCCAATTCTCATGCCACATGGATGTTCAACCACATTATGGAGTCTTTGGAAGTTAATTTTTCAAAATATACTCTGAAATTAGTATTCACAGGAAAGGACTTCCCAGAAAAAGCAATTCTTTCCCATTCGTTTTATCCAACACCCTCCAGAAGGAACAGATGAAGTTGCTTGGGGAAAAATATATATAATATTCAGTTGCTTGGTGAGCTGTCACAATAGAAAGATATCATGGTTAGAAATTTCCCCTAATAGAATATTAGTTAGAAAATCTTCCCCTTTGTACTTAAGAAAATGTCATTGCTATTGACTTAGAGCTGTTGCTTTTATCCTCATAAAAGGGATGCTTCTATTAAAACTTACTGAATTCCTTTTATAACTACAGACTTGAAGATGGCTTAGCGGTAACAGGTCAAAAGATGACTGCATTATTAAAAGCACAGAGGACAATTTTAAAAGTCACTGTAAACTCTTTTAAAAAATTGGTATCATGTGATAGCTTGGGAAAAAGACAGCTACATTTATCCCGTGTTTTATAGATTTCTTGGACAGTGTAGGAACCACAAATGAGAAGGGGTTTGTATAAACACATTTCCTCATAACAGTACTGCTCTGTGCTTTTGATCTAGACTCAATGGCAGATAAGTGTCCCAGATAAATGAAAACTTCCAAAGAGATGTTTGTGTGTGTACAGTACAGGTAGTCCTCGCCATTCGTTTAGTGCTGGTTCAGACTTACGACGGTGCTGGGGAAACCGACTTGTGACCAGTCCTCACAAAACCGTCACAGCGTCCACGCGGTCACGTGATCACAATTTGGGCACTTGGCAACCGGTTCACATTTATAACCGTCGCAGTGTCATGTGGTCATGTGATTGCCATTTTTGACCTTCCTGGCTGGCTTCTGGCAAGCAAAATCAATGGGGAACCATGAGATTCACTTAACAACCGCAGTGATTTGCTTAATGACTGTCACAAAAAAGGTTATAAAATTGGGTCATATTCACTTAATGACTGCTTTGCTTAGCAACCAAAATTCCATTCCAAATTGTGGTTGTTAAGTGAGGACTACCTGTATGTGTATGTGAGAGAGAGACTTGCCCTGACACTGAAAATAGTTGAACTGAAGTTGAACTGAAAATAGTTCTGGGATTCAGGCCTGCTTGAAATGAATTGTGTTGGCTGTTTTAGCAAGGTGTTAATTACAAACAGAAAGGACATAATTATTTCTTCATTTGACAGAAACAAACCCTTAACCTCTCTATTTATTTTCACTTCAAAATTCATCACTTTGTGTTTCAAAACAAAAAAAGTTATGGGCAGATATTGAAGGAATGGAGTTTGAAAAACCCAAAACTGATTTATATGAATTTTGACACATTTCAATGCCTCAGAATCATCTTGATTTCATTTGGAGAAATTTATCCAGTTTGGTGATAAGCAAAACATTCTAGGCACTTCTTAAAAAGCCAGTTTTAAAGGAGTGTCAGATTTGGTAAATACTTGGATGAGAGATGCAAAGACATCTCAGGGCTGTGGAGTAGACTAGGATGTCAACAAACAAATATCCCCAAAAACAGCAAAGCAATTCCATATTGCTACCAAGAAAATTATGTGGGATTTGAAACTTTCTTCACCTTCTTTTACTTTAACCTATGTACCAATATCTAGGAAACTTCATCTCTTCCTAACATCTAACTTTCTTAAAGATTTTGCCCTTTCTGAGAAAAACACTAAATCTTAGACTCTTCTAGACACACCTACTTTTATTTTGGTAGATGATGGGAGGACAGGATCAGACTGGACTATCTTATTGGAGACCTGAAATGGATTTGACACTTTTCAGAACTGCATTCAGAATTTTGCAAGCAGCTTTGAGCTAATTGGTTGAGCTTCCCTTCCTTAAAAGTCAAGATTGACTGGAGTCAATCTCAATTCCAGATGACTTCACTGATAGTAAAGGTAAAGGTTTCCCCTGCAAAGTCATGTCCAACTCTGGGGGCCGGTGCTCATCTCTGTTTCTTAGCCGAAAAGCCAGCATTGTCCAAAGACGCTTCCACGGTCATGTGGCCAGCATGATGCACGCGGAACGCTGTTACGTTCATATAATTTCCTTGGCAATACAATGGAGGTATTTTGTCATTGCTGTCTTCTGGTTGGTTGGTTGGTTTTCCAGCCTAGCCTGCAGCCCCAGATTTTGTTGCTGGTCTCCTATTCGTGTAGTAACCAGGTTCAATAATGCCTACTTTTTGAGATTGGCCAAGGTCAACTAGGTACTGCCATCTCAAGTAGGCCAAAAGGTTTCTACTGAGTTCATTTTGGTTCCTGGTGACCACATAGATTCATCCACATTGTTTTCTTATCAGCAATGCATAAATTGTTTGGCATTGTCTTCTTCCAAAATACATTTATTTAAATTCTGTCTAGCCTACAATCCTGAGTTATCCTGGTAGTCTCTCATCCAAGTTTTAACTCAGTCTGATCTTCCCCAGCATTTTCAAGATCACCCAAGGCCAGTTAGATGCTCTTAGCTGCTTTGATGGACACCTTATCTTGTATAAATTGGACCTGTTTTATCACAAATGTCACCTTAGCTTGTCTATTTCCTTTGTATTGGCATTACCAGAACTTAAGTTTCAGAAACTGGGTTCTGAGAATGACTGGGTGACCAATAATAGATAAATGAAAAATGAATTGCAGACCAGCTAAATATACTTTGCCTTCCCAAAACATTTAGAAGTTTCTCTTTTTCTCTCCCAGAATGCAATTTACATTCAGACACTTCCAAAAACTTTTAGCAAGTTATTTATTAGTTCAGCTTAGTTTATGACATCTTACAATATTGTTTTCAGGAACCTGCTGAAACCTGACCTTAAACGTTGCTGTGCACTTGATAACAATCATTATTTTATAAAGAACTTGAAAAGCAAAGCACTGCACCATTATGGAAGCAAAAAGAAAAAAAAATATCTGTTCACATTCTTAAAGTAAAAAAAGAGAAAGGGACACAACCAGAAATTCTGTGATTTAGCCAAGGGAAAGCAATAGGGGGAAGAGAATAAAAGAGAAGATACCTTCAACAGCCAAGAGTAAAAAGGATTCAAAACAAAACAAAAGAAAAAACTAGTAATAAGCTCTCGATATGCTGTGAGCCAACTAAGCATAACAAATTACAAATATGACAAGTTACATATTATATAACTTCTATTTTAGCTAAAACTGGAGCTTGAGATGAGAAAGAGACAAACCAGAAAACATTACCAAAAGCTGAAAGAGTGTGTGTGTTCATGTGTCTCTTTGTGTGTGTAAAAGAGAGAGAGCTCTCTCATCAAGGAAGGCAGGCAGGCAGGCAGGCAGGCAGGCAGGCAGGCAGAAGTGGGTCCTGGAAATCTTTCCAACTCCTTTGCTAGCACTGGGGATAGGAAGTACCTGTATGTTCCTGTAACAAATTAACATGTGTGGGTTTGTACATACAGTATGCATGCACTGGGAAGCATTGGGTGAGCTGCACATACTCACTCTGGATCACATAACTAGGAGGGAGTGGTGCTTACAATGGAGCACCTTCCATGTCACAGCCCAAATGCTTCTCCCATAAGGATGCATTGGAGGAATTTGGGGAGAACAATGGCTTCATAGGGTCCCAGCCTATTTTCCATTGTTCTTTTGCCCTCTTCTCCTCCAAAAACAAATTTAGTCCTGCTCTGTTCTGTTTTTTTTTTTTTTTTTTTTTGGGGGGGGGGGAGGGAGATTTGTCCTGCGGATGGACAGACAGAAGGGTAGACAGATGGAGTCCCAAAACTTTTTGTATAAAAGCTGCAGAATAATTGCTCAGTTGTGCATAAACAACTGTAGGAAGATATGAATAATCTAAATCCCCATGGTTTAAATTTTGGCTTGTGAAGCAAAACTTGCTGATGGATCTAACAGTTCTGTTTTGTATATCTTAAACCACTGCTCTCTTTTACAAATTACACTTCACATGTTTTCGATGTGTGTAGCTTACTGCGTATTTGTCAGGAAAGTGAGGTTAAAACTCCTGTCAAATGGTTTCTACGGTTTTACAGTATTTATTTTTATTTATTTTATTACATTTATATTACCGCCCACCTCCCCTGTCGGGGACCCTATACTGTAAGTATAAGTAAAGGTAAAGGTTCCCCCCGCAGAGTTGTGCAGTCGTGTCCGACTCTAGGGGCCGGTGCTCATCTCCGTTTGTTAGCCGAAGAGCCAGCGTTGTCTGAAGACGCTTCCACGGTCATGTGGCCAGCATGACGCATTTTACAGTATTTATTTACAGTATATGAGAATATTTATTACAGTAAGGGGTTTGTAAAAAAGGATGCAATTTTTAACCAACGAATTATGAAAATTACATATAGTATAGAGAAGATCTGCAAAATGTCAGTAGAATGGGTGAAATCTGTGTTTGTGTGTGTCTATGTCTGTGTTTAAAGGAGGGTCTTTCCTCATTTTGATATATTTGCTTGAATGGCACATAAATAACAGAACAGTGTTTCCTGCCGCTCCAGAGAATGATGATGGGATATTAAGTTTAAATTACAAGAAAAGAGATCTGGACAAACATAAAGGAGGAGAGACCAACCAATGGCTTCCATAGATTCTGTCATTGGCCTTGTGGAGCCCCATGTTCAGCTTTTGCCCAAAGGGACTCAATCTTTTGGGGTACCTTTCCTTTAAACGTTTTTGGGTTACCCACTGAAATGAAGATCAGGCAGGCAAGATATTTCAGTATGGTGATGGCTCCTTTCTAATAAATATTAAGGATTCTCATTTTATCTGTGAAATGTTGGGGGTAAAACCAAGGGCCCTGCCGGTGACAGAATCAATGCCAAAGCAGCCAGAAGATAGTGTATCAGAAGTTCTCATCAATGGAATCAACTGAACTTAAATGTTCCGCATATATATTTTTTGAAAATAACTACTTAAATTAATACTGGATTGCTGCAAAACATAACCAGGACAACATTGATGTGTTTCAGTTCCTATCCCCCTTCCTCCTTCCTTGTTCTCGAGACTTTTGAATAAAAGCCCTTTGAATAAAACTTAATCACCGTTACTGATTACAGTCACACTTCATTTCCTGTGACCATAACATTGTTAATGACCTTTTCTTGAATTGAGTTTTGGATCTGCCTATTCTGTGCATTGGCTTGTCTCGGGCATCCAGATAGAGGTCTTAGGTAACTACTGTCCATTGTTTGTGGGCATACAAACATTTTGATTTATTTCTTTACATTCAGCTTTCCTTAGCAGCTTCAGGATGCTCTGTGTGAACCGTGTGAAGATTTTCTTCATACTCTGCCTTCCCACTCATGACATACTATCTGTGAGAAAAGGATGTTGCAATATTTCAGCAGAATTGAAGTATGCACAATTCCTCTCCTCTCCCTGCAAAGTGTCCCCATGTGCCCTTTGATCAGTGGACTGTTAATTATTTTGAAGACATCCATCCATCCATCCATCCATCCATCCCCTTCAAATCAGTCTTGACTCCTGGTGATTGGAGTCCTCTTGGCAACATTTTTCAGAAGTGTCTCCCCCTTGCCTTCTTCCTAGAGCTGAGAGAGAAGTTTTTAGCCTAATGTCTTCAACTATTACAGCCAAATGGATGATTTAGAGACTACCTGACTCTAAATGACTCTGGGCAGTTTACACATAAGAAACAATAAGGAAACAGGCAAGCACAATATCCTACAGGGACTCGACAGTCCCCTTATTCCGAGGCCTGGGAGAATAGCAAAGTTTTCAATGCCTTGAACATCATCAGGGTAGAAGCCCTGTGGATCTCTGGATCTCTGTTCTAGAAAGCAGTAGTAGTAGTCTTCTTTGTATTTGCAAGATCTACTTGATTGTACTGCACTTCCCTAGTTCACACAGCAAAGCCATTGGGGTGTGATGCAACAAGGGGTTCAATGTATTGTCGAAGGCTTTCACGGCCGGAGTTCGATGGCTGTTGTGGGTCTTCTGGGCTGTGTGGCCGTGTTTGGGAAGATGCTGGCGAAACGTTAGGAACCACAACTTCCAGAACACGGCCACACAGCCCGGAAGACCCACAACAGCCATCAACAAGGGGTTGTTTTTCAGTTGGCAGAGCCTAAAGTTGTTTTGTAGCTCACAGAGTTGGACTTGCTCAGCCGGCTTCTGTGCCTGAAGGAGGATTAGAACCTGTTCCTAGTCTAGCACCTTCACCATTACAACACAATGGCTCTCATATTATTTAAAAGATGCCCCCCCCCCAAAAAAAAGACCTTTGCACAATGTACCTTTCAAAAAGGCAAATGGAGACTGTGGGAAATCACGCTGCACATAAACCATATACTTATGTCACCATCAATGTTATTAAGATGAAGTGCTGTTCTCCTGGCGGTTCTCCAGCTACGGAATAACACCACAGTCCTGCCAGTCTCAAAAAGATCACTGGAATTAGCCAAGCAGAGCATATCAAATATGTGGCCTGCAGCCACGCTGTCTTTTTCGCAGGAGCTCCTTTGAAAAGCTTCTCCTAAAAATAGAAAGTCTTCCATCTGTGTCCCAAGGAGAGCTGCTTATGCATCCCCCAAAACGGAGAAAAATAAAACACACAGCCGTGCTAAATATCATTACCCTGATATAATACACCCAGGCACAGATTTAGAAATAGTGGCTATAATTTAAGTGAAAATGCTATTACTAACTCACAGGACTAGACTGCATGCCAGTTCCATTTCACATCTACTGTAACAGGCAGCATCCAGGATCCTGAATTCCTTTATATGGAACTTGCTCTTTAAAGTGGCCATAAACTGTTTAAAAAGGGCATGTTTCCATTGACATCCTTGCTTGTAGTTCTCCATAAAGATGGTGGAGAACAGAAACATACAATTTTGCCCTTCTTAAACCCACATGCTTATGAAAGCACAAGTCTGCATTAAATCTGCCCTTGCCACAATTTCATTCATAATTTGCAGCTCAAAATATATATATATTAAGGAGTAAATGGACATCAAAGCCCATCTATTAAGGAAAATATGCACCCAAACACAATCCTAGCAGATTGGGAGTAAACCCAGCTGAAGATAAAATTACTGATTCTTAAGCAGACTTGCCTAATTTACATTCCTGCAGGTAAAAAAAAGGTAAAGGTCCCCCCTGCACATTTGTGCAGTCGTGTCCGACTGCAATGGCGATCACGTGACCACAGGACGCTACGACGGTCATAAATGCAAACCGGTTGCCAAGTGCCCAGATCGTGATCACATGACCACGGGGACACTCCAACTGTCCTAAGTGGGAGAACCAGTCTTAAGTCATTTTTTTCAGCATTGTTGTAACTCCGAACCATCACTAAATGAATGGTTGTTAAGTGAGGACCGCCTGTACTTCCTTTCTCCCATCAACTTCATATCAAAACATAAGCTGTAAACTCCTTAGAACAGAGACCTTTTTTCATATTACTACATAAACATTATTTGGGGAATGACTGCAAATAATAATAATAATAATAATAATAATAATAATAATAATAATACAAAGTATCCAACCACTAATGTCACAGGATTGCCTGCCTCCTGGGGATCTACTTTCTCAGCCTCCATCTTGTAGTTTAACTCCCACTCCATATTTTGCTGGCAGGATTTTCTGATGTCTCCTTAGTAGCTTGTCCAGTCATCCAATGTGTTTCTAATGTGAGGGGTTCCATGCTCCCCACCCCAATCTCTCCCAGTGTTACTTTTTTAAAGACCTGCCAGGGATGGAAATGATTGCATTTTCCCAACCTCTGTTGGTGGCACCTCCTTTATTTAGGTAAAGCAAGGCTTATTTACATGCAAACTTTCCCCACTGCCATGCTGCATCATTGCAGAGAATCCCAAAGCATTCAATTCCCCTCCAAGTTACTGAGGCTCAGCCAAGACATTTGCAGTTAATTGCAGTTAATGGGTTTAATGTTTAAAATCAAAACAGCAGGGGGGGAAACAGGATAAGGATCACAACTAAGATGCATGGGAAGAACATACAACTGTTTCCCCAGCACTGCAGTGCTAATGAAAATTGCCTCTCCTAAGCTGGTATTTCTCCCTAAAAATTATCTTGGAATGCCCTTGTAATCTTCATTAATGCTCATTTACTTTCCTATGAAGACCTACTAAACTGGGCAAAACGTTAGTCCAAACCAATCATCTGCAGCTGCGGTTAATCAGGCAGGCAATTCTATTAGCCTTAATATTCGTGTGGGTATTGCTCTTAAGCAAACCAAATATTTCATTTAACCAACTTAGCCAGCACTTGATCATCAATATCCACCATGGACCCATCAACTGAATAAACCTGTTCTCCATTTTACAAAAGTGGGACACCTATGAACTTCTCAATGTTGCTGGTCTATAATTTGAGTCACTCTTCACCCTTGGCTATGCTGGGTCATTAAGATTTAGACTGATGACGGATCAGAAGATTGTATCCCAAGGTTTACATCCAGGCCTAGCTGCTTCTTTAGAAATAAAACAAGGCTGCTAAGAAAAGCAATGCACTGTTGTTTAACATGACTGCTCCAGGATGTTACATTCATGTAGCTATTAGCCAAGGCGTTGGGCACTCTGATTCGCATGCAACTTGGAACGGAGTTCAAGATGTGGGCAGATCATAATATTAAGCTGTATATAGTTTTTGAACCACCCAGAGTCCCTCCCTTAGGGGGAGATGGGCGGTCATAGAAATTTAATTAATTAATTAATTAATTAATTAATTAATTAAATAGTTTTTATATTATATACCGGGAGGAAAAAAAAGTGGAAAAAAGATTTAAAAAATGAAAACTAAGAAAGGGAAAGTCTCCATACAGTTGAGATTGGCTCCCGTTGACTTCATGGATAGGTCCATGTAGTTTTTTTAGCAACAACATGAATTTCTTCGTAGTCTCCCATCCAAGGACTAATTTGCATAGTCTGAACCTACATAGCCTTTTCAAAATCAGCCAAATTTGACAAGGTTCTGTCCCATGCTATATCCAGCCAAAACTAGTCTTACATATATAGGCATGTCATCTTATATATCCTGGAGAAAATCCATCTATGTGGTTGCTAAGAGTTGATACCGGCTTGACGGCACATGACTAATCAATCATCTGATATAATTAAAATTAACATTTAAGTCAGATTCCTTAAAAAATGAAACCCATTCAGTATTTATATCCAACCTAAGATCTTTCAAACTCTAAATCAAATATCCTACCTACCCCAGGATATTTCAAATCCTAATTGAAAACTATTAAATATTATTTTAATTATAAGTCCAATGGATATCCTTTAATAGTTGTTTCTTAGGCGTCTATAAAGCATCTGATAGTTTGAATCGGGTTTATTTAAAATGTTAGATATGAAAATTAGACTTAGCTTTGCAATCTAAAACAGCTATCAAATTGATTTATCAGTCTCTTTTGGCTTCTGAAAATACAATAACACTTTTGATTCATTCAATACCTATTCAAGTACAAGGGTTTTATTTTTGTTATTTTTAGCCTTTGCTTATTGATTCTGAGAAATAACGTACATAATCTGAGAGTGGATATGAAGGGGAAGGAACCCAAATGAAATGTGTGTGCTATCGATATGGTGATCCCTTTATCTAATCTAAAGAATTCCACTAATGACCTAAGATTTCAGAGGTCTTTGGAAATATTCAGGCCTAAAAGTTAATTATCAAAAGTCAGAAGTATTATGTTTTGATGTTTCCCCTGAAGAGTAGGAAGTGTTTAAAAATAAACCTAATGTTCTTTTCTTTTACTTAAAAAAGTTAGATATTTAGGAGTTGCTATTACCAGAAATGTATACAGGTTTATTGCCAGTTATTAACCTCCTGTGGTATAAAATTAAGCTAGAAATGAGCTAATTTATGAGTTTCTCAGAAGATAGGATTACTGTAATAAAAATGAAAATTTCCTCAAGTCTCTCTTTTTTTTCTACAGTGCTATGTTGGATCTCACTCTTAACATTTACAGGTAGTCCTCGACTTATGACCAGAATTGGGCCAGGAATTTCTGTCACTAAGCAATGTGGTCGTAAAGCATGATGTCACGTGACCACATCGCTTAGTGACGGCAATCCTGTCACTCCCCGTTGCTGTCGTTAAGCTAATTCCACTGGTCGTTAGCCGAGGATCCACCCCAATCCAAGCCATTCCGGGCTTGGTCCCTCCCAGCACCAAGCCTCAGTAAGTAAGGGACTGCCTCCTTTTCAACTCCCCCCACCCACTTATCTCCCCCCATCTCTGCCCTTTTGGCCACCCTGCCCCCTGCCTTGCGGGGTCGAAAGCAGCCCCAGAACCGCGTGGCTCTGGGGCTGCTTGCCATGCTGCAGCTCAAGCACCCAAATTTTGATCACGTGACCGTGGGGGTGCTGCAACCGCTATAACTTTGGGGACTGGTCGTAAGTCCCTTCATTCAGCGTCGCTGTAACTTCAAACAGTTGCTGATCGAATGGTCATAAGTCGAGGACTACCTGTAAAAACTGGCAACTCTTTCTTGTATCTCTTATATTTCAGAAACAGAAACCACTCTTTAAAAAAATGTTACTTTATAAACATGTTGAGAAAGGTGATTGTGCTATATTTAATCTTCATTTATATAATGAGACATGCCAATTAAACCATTTAGAGGTACTAGAGGAGACAGATATAGGAACAACTCCATTAATTACAAAATATGTTTCAAAAAACATATTGCTAAAGTTAAGAACAGATTTGAGTTAACAGTGTTGAAATGGAAAACTCTCCAATCATTCCCATTTTTAGGCATCCAGATAGTGGCCTATAAATGTATAATGGCTTGGAAACCATTTTTTAAAATCAAAACAACCAACCAGTTTCAATAAATAATTTGAAAGTTAGTATGCATGATTACAGTTTACAGTATCTTACCTTTTTTTGGTGTTTACTTTCTTAATCATAGAAATACAAGGAATTCAAATTATAATACTGTTTGCGCAGAGGATAATAAATATGCAATTCTCAAGGAAAAATAGTATTATATAGACATATGCATTATGTATGCACATGCACACACACACACACGTATTGATAGATATAATCTTTGATAAAGATGAATCAGTTAGAGTTGTATAGAAGGCAGATTGGGCTAAAAAAATAGAGTAACAGCACTGGAATCAAATATGCATATCTTAATCACATAGAACTATTTCTATTTAAAGCAGGGAAATTAACTTAAAATTGATCCACAGATGATACACCACTCCAATATAGAACTCAGTTTTATACAAATACTAATATTTTGTGTGGGAGAGGGTACATCTCTCTTGCATCATACATTGATATACACCAGTGAGATGGCTCACTTATAGAGGAAATATTTAAGAAATAAAAGTTACAATAAATCAAAATAAGTTTAAATCCCCCCTTTATTGAATCTTTTTAAAATCCAAAGTTTTAATAATACATTTATGAACTGCTGTTAGAGCTATTATTGCTAGATTCTGGAAATCGTTAGAAGGTATTTCAAGAGAAAATTGCTGCAATAAAATATAGAAAAATGTCATATTGGAAAAATAGTCTTGTAAGTTACATTGTACTGAAGTAGAGGGGTCATCACATTATATTTGTTGTTTATTTATATATTTGTTTATTTTGTTATTTATGACACTTATACAGAGATTTATATTTGCATCAGTTTGGGGTGTTTCTATAAACTACACCAAGCAGCATAGTGAAAAATGACAATATTAAAAGCATATTTAAGAGTTCAGAGAATATAAACTGGTCTTAAACCCTCCAAGGTTTTATTATAGTTCCAGTAGATTTTTACTGCTGAGTATATGCCTGTAATTTAATTTGTATATGCATTCTAGTCTCGTGTGTAAGGTCTTAGGGTTAAATTATAAATTATAATTAAATTATAGTGTATAATAATAACATCTACTGCTACTTTAAAAATGAAAAATTAAACAGAAACTTTTGTAATCTCAGTCCAATGATATAACAGTCCTACCATCAGAATTCCTAGTGTCAAAGTACTTGCTGAAACCAAGAAAGAAAAATAACTCTTCAAACCTTTAAACAGTTGACAGGGAATTGATGTCCATCCAACCTTCACAATCTTTTTAAAAATTATCATTATCATCATCATCATCATCACAGAAGATGTATAGGAATACCAATTTATGTTGTTTTTATGTAATTTCCAAACCATTTGGTGCATGATTCAAAATAACATGAGCATAAACCAGTGGGGTTTGGGAAACCATTATTAAGATATGAAATAGCTTCTATGCCCAGGAAACCACAAAGGTGTATATTATTTCAAGTACAGAATGGGTAGACATATTTTCAAAATGGTAGGTAGACACACAAATATCACAGTGCTAGTGGTATCACACTGCAGCATAAGATAGTACAGCCAGGTCAGAGGAAATAGTAGTTATGAGGGGCTTCTCAGATGCCAGATTCACTTCATAAATAATAAAACCTGTGTTCATGGCAAATCTATTCCAGGTTAAGGAAAAAACACAAGCTCACTCAAAAAGGTTTAATTCCTGTCTCCATAAGAAAGGCTGATATTTGAAGAATAAGCCCAGAAATCAACAGCATAATAAACAGAAGAAATCGGTGAAGGCCAAGTTACAGCAATGAAGTTAGGGCCATGCATATCTTTTGACAATCTTTAACTGCAAAAAATAATAATAATATCTTTTGACAATCTTTAACTGCAAAAAATAATAATAATGTCATTATTATTATTATTATTATTATTATTATTATTATTATTATTATTGATAAAGCATATCGGCTTTCAAAGCAGCTGCGTGAGTCTGGAAAAAGATGCAGCTGCTTTAGGAATCAAGAAGAGGTGCTTTGTAGATGCTCCCCAGCATTTGAAAGCATCTCTTTCAAAGAATTTGCTCCACCCTAAATGAAGCCGTTACGCAAGTTCTTTTGCACATGCTTCTGCTGCTCTGGTTATCTTTTCTTCAGTGTTAGCCTTCCTAGTTCTTGCTTCTTCTTTTCCCTTGACCTATCCTGGGCTACCATAGCAAGTGGCAAAAATGCAACAACTCTAGATGGCAATGAAGTGGTTCCAAAAACTCTGACTACTTGCTGCTGTGTAATATATATATTTTTCTTTGCAAACCTACTTTAGCAATTTACAATTCCTAAAGTAAGCGGTGAAATGTCTCATGGAGAAGGGAGCATTTTCCTTCCTAATCATTCTCACATCAACCACCTACTTCCTCAGCAAATGTGATTTGTCTAAGTTCAGAGAATGTGTTTCTTGCTAGTTCCTAAACAGTTTGATGGAATCCTAATCTTCCTTCTCTCCCCCTCTTTAATTTGCCCAATTCATATGAGATCTACTTTTTTAAACTGCCATAATAATGGTCTTTTTAATAACTGGTTGGTAGTTTTTTCCCCATTCTGTAGAAATATAATGGAGAGCCCATTTGGTGTAGTGGTTAGGCATATACTAGAAACCAGGAAACTGGGAGTTCTAGTCCTGCCTTAGTCAGGAAGCCAGCTGGGTGAGTTTGGGTCAGCTGTTCTCTCTCTGTCCTAGGAAGAAGGGGGCAATAGCAAACCACTTTGAAAATACTGCCAAGAAAACTACATGGATTGGCCCATATAGTCACCAGGAGTCAAGAGACTGCTAGTTATAGTGGCAAGAGAACGGGGTACTTCTGTAATCTGTCGCCTTTTGGAGAACTGCAACAATCTCAGGACCCCAAAGGAGGAAGTAATAGTAAGGTCTCCTTTGGGTCCAGCTCAGGTCCTCATGACTACATGGACAACCCACTCGGTTTTCATGGTTAACAAGAGAGAAAGGGTGTCCCTGTTGCCTTCTGCTAGGAGAACTTCTCACTCTAGCTTTGGCATTCCTTGGTGATCGTTCCTACCAATCCTACCTCAATTTGCTTTCAAACTCAGACCAGGTCAGCTAGATGCTACCACCTGCTGAGTCCAAGACGAAGCAAAGCAACCCCAAGACCAGTTGAACTAGACTTTTTACATAGTTTTCTATGTAGACAAAGTCAAGGAATCCTTCCAAAAAGATTATGCTAAAGAGCAGGGCACAATCCTCATCTTTCTATTCAAGACAGACACCTTATAGGAAGAGAAAAAGCTATTTCCATCTACTTCAATTTGTCCAGGTACTCCCTATTGTTTCTTTGGCTTAATTCAAGAGACTCTGTATGGTTGGGCTGTGTAATGACTGAAGATAACCCATGTATATGGGCATGAATTCCAGCCATGATTGGTTTTAAACTAATGTTGTAAATGAGATGCCAAGGAAAAGTATGTGAATCAGAAAGCATCCTCTTCATACACTTTTTAAGAGGACATCCATAAACTTCCACTGAAAGCATAAGATTGATTTCTCCTCCCAAATCCAAAGTAAGCTATAAGAATTAGACCTGCTGCTGCTGCTCTGTTCACCTTCTTCCCAAGGGGCCAGCCCCTTCTGTGGACACAATCATTGTAAAAGCCCTCCCTTCAGCCCAATTAGGAGGTGAGAACTAGGTGAACTCTATCTGGGTAGAATCGCTTTAGCTAGCAGGAGAGCAGAGACTCCATTAAATTATTATTATTATATACAGCACACAACAACATGAAATCGCAGCTGCCAATTCTTTAGCTGGTGTTGGCCTTCATTTGCACCAAGTTCTTCCCAAGAACCTAGGATGTCGTAATGTATCAGCGTACTATATGTGCAGATCCAAGCAGTGTGGCCTTTTGTAATAGATAGATGGAAATTTTGTCAACGCGCAGATTTTCTAAGTGCTGTCCAAGGTTTTATGGTAATGGACCCAGTGTGCCGATAACCACTGGGACCACCACGGCTGGTTTATGCCATAGTCTTTCAACTTCAGTTTTCAGATCTTGATACTTTGTGATCTTCTCCAATTCTTTGTCTTCTATCCTACTGTCCCCTAGTACTGCCACATCAATTATCTGCACTTTCTTTTCAACCAGAGTTAAATCTGGTGTCTTATGTGCCAAAACATTATCAGTTTGTATTTGGAAATCCCACAATATTTTAACCTGCTCATTTTCAACTACTTCCCACCAATTTTTCATTACTGACAAATAATAATTTTTACAGATGTTCCAGTGAATCATTTTGCCAACTGTGTTACGTTGTTGTTTGTGCAATCAGTTTGTAGTCAGTTTGTGCAATCTTCTTGCACGACCTGAGTATAGGATCTACTGTTTCTTTTGCTTCTTTGCACAATCTGCACTTTGAATCATTTGATAATTTTTCAATTCTGGCCTTGATTGCATTAGTTCGAATAGCTTGCTCTTGAGCAGCCAAAATCAAGCCTTCAGTTTATTTTTTCAATGCTCCAGTTGTAAGCCATTGCCAGGTTTTATCTTTATCCACTTTCCCCTCGATCTTTTGTAGAAATTGACCACGTAATGCTTTTCCTTGCCAGCATTCTGTTTGTGTTTTTATTTTATTTTATTTATTATTAAATTTATATTACTGCCCATCTCCCCCATCGGGGACCCTTTTTATTACATTATTTCAATATTCACGTTTTGTTTCCTGTACATTCAGTAAGTTCCAATTTTTAACTTGCATCAGTGCTTGTTCTTGACTGCCTTTTACATAATCAGCCAATGCATCCTTTTCTTCTTCAACAGTTTGATTTAAAATTATTGTTATGGCTGGTCTCACAGTCAGCCAGATGTTTAGACTGGATTTGGCATTTTTGTCCACCTATGGAGTCCTTCCCAAGGACCTGGGATAGGCAGACGTTGCTGTTTGTGTTATAGGTATCATCGCAGGATGGAAGCTGTTCCAAGTAAAGCTGCCTTTTGCAGTTACCATTTTTTTCTCTGTTTTTGCTGCAGATTTCTGCAGCTCATATATATTTATCCCCCACTCAGTCCAAACTGATACCATTTAGCCAAAGGTTTTTCAAATTGATAAAAGCTAGTAGTTGTGGGTGGGGGAAGCTCATTATAATATTTTGCTACATCCAAACACATGGTTTCATAGGTATTCATGTGATAAACAACCTCATTTGTAATGGTTGCTCCAACTTCTTGCATGACATAGTCAGTGTCTACTAGGGCTGAGCAGCTGAGTTAGGAGACGGTCATGATATTGATTTCCTTGCATCTCTGTGCAAATTCTTCTGCTAAATTAAGTTAATGACTAGCTTTTCTGAGCAGATTAAATGACTGATATGGAAGAGAATCTCTTTCTGCCTGCCAAGAGAGACACAAGTCCCTGCATAGCTATTTGCTTGAAGAATAATAGGCCTTTTACTTATAGGCAAAGAAGGAACCTGGAATCAACAGCTTGCAATTGAGGATTGTTTGCTGTGTAATTTCTAATCGGGACCTAGGAGAAAGGGCAGTTGGTGTTCCATAATGTGAGCAAAAGTCACTTAGCTACTATAATTTAAGCATAAAAGTATGTGGAAATATGAACTATAATTCTTTGGATGTCTTGTTGAAGAACCAAGGACATTTTCTTCTGGTTAAACCTGGGCTTTAAGGTTGCCACCGTATTCTGGGTGTAGGGCATGTACTCCATGAACTGAACTTGGCTTAATTCCAAGTTGTGGTTCGGCTTGACACTGCATTTTATCCCTCCATTTGGGGTAACTAATGAGAGAAGAAATGGCTCAAATATTTAGTGCTATTATCTCACTGAAGCACCTTTTACAGAGACTTATTCTTTTTCTATGGGGCGTGGTGGCTCAGCGGGTAAGACGCCAGGCTTGTCGATCGGAAGATTGCAAGTTTGGAGGTTCGAATCCCTAGCCCTGCATGTGGAGTGAGCTCCCACACTAGCTCCAGCTCTTGCCAACCTAGCAATTCGAAAGCATGCAAATGCAAGTAGATAAATAGGTACCACTTCGGTGGGTAGGTAACAGCGTTCCGCGTGGGTCATGCCGGCCACATGACCGTGGAAGCGTCTTCGGACAACGCTGGCTCTTCGGCTAACAAACGGAGATGAGCACCGGCCCCTAGAGTCGGACACGACTGTACAAATGTGCGGGGGGAACCTTTACCTTTTTATTCTTTTTCTAGTAAAATGGTAGACATATGATACTCAGTAAATCAAACAATTGGGAAAGACTTTTTAAAAAGTGTCTTCCCATACACTGTACGTGTGAATGAGAGATACCCATGTTGGAAATACATATTATACTTGATTGGACATATGTACTGCTTTCTTTTGAGAGAGCCAGAATTGTGTGCAGTTCCTTTTCAAGTCTATCACCCAACTCTAGTGCATGTTCCTTCTGGATGTGTGCTCCTAGAGAAAATGTGACATGCCAGGCACTAACGTCTTTACTCAATGTCATGGGTGGCCTTACTAAGTGAGAATTAACTGGGCCCACCCCTATCCATGTAGCTTGTTACTTGATTGCCAGAGTGGGATGGAATGTTGGAAATTACTGTTACATAAACAGAAGATAGAAGGGGGGAAATTCGATAAGGTTTGGTAAAATGAGTCAGCAAAAGAGTTTGCATTTCTGCACGCAAGTATCAGCAGTTACATTATAGGCCTATCCATTCTACAATCCTCTGAATTTTTTCATTTGTGGTTCTTGGAAAGAAGCCATCCACCATGCTGGATTTTAAACACACCAGTTTTGTAAAGTGAAAATAGAGTTTTCAGTACAGAAAAATACATTTTGTTTACATGGGTGTATTTCCAAGGAATGTTTTAGAATAAACTTTAGAGTTAAAAAAAATAGGCAGAATTGTATACATGGTAAGTTTGGGCAGTCTAAGCTGGGACAATCATGGTTAAATATATATTTTATCTGAATATGTGGTTACCGCAAGTCAATCTACATGGGACTGCCCTTGAAAAACACTTAGATACTTCAGCTGGTGTAAAATATGGCAAACGTGAGCTTACTGGGCAATCAGGCTATGGGGCTGCATTGGTTACTGGTTTGTTTCTGAGTTCAGTTCAAGATGCTGGTTACCACTCATAAAGTCCACCTGGCTCGTCTCAGAGACCACCTATGCCAAGGAAATTCTGCCCACCAGAGTAGAAGATTAATAGGGACCACCTCCTGATGGTGACAGACTCAACCATGGGGGATCTGGGGATGGTGACGGCCGACAGGAATCTCTGGCGTGGGCTGGTCCATGAAGTCACAAAGAGTCGGAAGCGACTGAACGAATAAACAACAACAACCTCCTGATGGTCCTGTCCTATAATAACATACAACAAGAGGGGGCATAGAGGCAGGCATTTGCAGTGGCTGCTCCTCTCCTTTGGAACAGCTTACTCCCTGTGGCAGGAATGGTCTCCACTTTTATGCCTTTCCAGAGAATAGCTATGACCAGGCTTTGCTAGAACGACTTGGGAGATCAACACCATTAGTAAGATTTGCACCACTGGGGATACTGCTATTCTGTTGTTTGTTTGTTTTGCATTTTGTTATGATCTTATTTTGTACACTTCCCATATTGTCTGAACTCAGACTGGGAGGTTAATCAAGAGTAAGTTGTCCTTTCCAGTCTTTGGTTATAAATCTAGGTGGTCATCAGCTGAGCTGTCTTGGACACACACTATTAGTAATATTTTATGCTTTTCCCTCCAAAGGGCTGATGGAAACATATTTATACAATTCTAAAAACTGTTCCAGTGGTTGCTATGGAACAGTTCAAATTAGGGCCCTGTTTCTAGACATCAGTGGCCCACACCTTCTGGAAAGCAGCCATGGACTATAAGCACTTCCCAAAAGACACGAATCAATGGTCTCCGTATGTTAAAAAAGGAACTGAAAATTAGACTCATTTCTAACATTACAATGTTCAGGGAGCACATACAGATGACATACGAGGCCTGCTTGAGGGTTTGCTGAGTTTGTGGCTGCTGGCTTTTCCTACCCCATGGATGCTGCTTCCAAGTGTCCCACAAGGTACAAGCTTTACTCTACGGCAGGGGTGGGCAATGTAAGGCAATGTAGGGCTCCCGCCTAAGGCCCGCGGGGCTCCCGCCCGCAAACCCCACCCCTTCCACACGATTGGCTCCCGGCCGCAAACCCTGCCCCCCAGTGCTTGTGATAGGCTTCCGCCTGCAAACTCCGGCCCCCGGTCTGCGGAAATCCCAGAAACCCCGCCCCCACCCACCCCGGTTCCCGGTTATAAATATCCAAATGGCCCTTGGCAGAAAAAAGGTTCCCCACACCTGCTCTACGGTCTCAATCACAGACCTAAATTAGCCTTTGCCTTCTTCTTCTGGCTTGTTCCAGCCAGGGAAAACTGAAACTGCATTCAGACAATCAAAACTAGGCTTCTACAACAAAGGTGACTTGACAGCAACATCTCATTCTCAGAGAAGACATGATGCAGAAGCAGATACTTTCAGGCTAAGCCATAAGCTTGACTTCCTGGACATACTAGTCTATCAGGAAAGTGGCTCAGGAACAAAGCTTATTTAAGCACAATTACATGAATCACAGATTTGTGGAGTTGGAAGGGAGCTTCTTCAATGTGCAGAAAAACCAATTAAACCAATAAAGAGGTAGCCATCCAGTCACATCCTACAGGGCTTCAGAGATGGAGAAGCCATAACCTGCACAGGTGGACAGTTCCACTGTTGTAGAGATCTTCCCATCAGGAAGTTTTGGAAACACTATTTAAAACCTTACGTTACAGCTCCACCCCAAAGGCTTCAGAGATTCGGTCTCTGGCACATCAACATCACATTGTCATCAAGTATCATGTAACTGCAGAAAAACATCCTGAATGAATCTCAAAGAAGTTTCCAAGCTGAGCTCTGCCTGGAGTCTGCACATCCCAACCCTGATAAACATTTCACCAATGTCTGCTTTTTGGAAAGAAAAGTCTCCAAAGAGACTGTCTTGCCTTTATATCAAATGCTTGGTTTCTCCATCAGGGCCAAATCACCAAGCTTAGCCTCAAGGAATGGAACGCATCTAGAGCTATTTCAAACTCAGAAAATAAAGACAGAGTGGAAGTGGAAAATGTCAGCAACACAGATCTGTCTATGAAGGTTCTCAGTCATCCAGGTGGAATTGTCTGTAGCTTGAATCATGTCAACTGGATTTCTATTTTCTCAGTGGAAACGTTTCGCTCCTTATCCAAGGAGCTTCTTCAGTCTGAGCAAAGTTGGTAAGGGAATCCTAAATATGTTTCTAGGTAGCTGTGTGACTTTACACCTGGGGTTGGGTCATGGTTATATTGAGATGTTATTTTAAGTCCTTTTATCATCTAAAGGAGGATCGTTAAGATCACCATGCTGCTGTTGAGCTTGTGAAATGGTCTTAATCTTCTTAGGCACAGAAGACAATGCGGGGAGGAAGATGGGGGAGAGGTTGTGCCTGAGGCCCCCACCTCTATTCAAGGAAGGATTTTCCAAGTTGGCATAAATGGATTCCTTGACCCCTCTCTCAAACCACCTATCTTCTCTGTCTAAAATGTGAACATTAATGTCCTCAAATGAGTGTCCTTTTTCCTTTAGATGAAGATAAACTGCTGACTCTGGTCCTGTGGTGTTACTTCTCCTGTGTTGGGCCATCCTCCTGTACAAAAGTTGTTTGGTTTCTCCAATGTAGAGTTCAGAGCACTCCTCACTGCACTGGATTGCATAAACTACATTGCTTTTCTTGTGTTTTGGAGTTTGATCTTTGGGGTGTACAAGCCTCTGTCTTAGTGTGTTGGTGGGTTTGAAATATACAGGTATGTGGTGTTTGCCAAATATCCGTTTTATCTTTTCAGACACGCCAGCCATGTAGGGAATGACCAGGTTCTTTCGTTTACTCTGAGTCTCAGCCCTATCTGTTGCTGTTTTAGGTCTGGTAGATTTAGATTTGGTGAAGGCCCAATTTGGATACCCACAGGCCTTCAGGGCTGTTCTCAGGTGCTGATTTTCATTCTTTTTGGAATCCATGGAGGTGGGGATGGTAGTACCCAGGAAGTACAGGCCTTCACGGACCATATAAACACTATAGATGCCAACATTAGCTTCACCAGAGAAGACACCAAGGACAACAGACTGGCATTCCTAGACTGTGAAGTCCTCATTGGGACCGGTGGCAAGCTAGAAATAGGGATCTACAGGAAACCCACACACACAGATCAATATCTGATGTTTGACTCCCACCATCCACTGCAGCACAAACTAGGAGTCATCAGGACATTGTCACACAGAGCAGAAACCATCCCCACCTTCATGGATTCCAAAAAGAATGAAAATCTTTTTAAATCAGCACCTGAGAACAGCCCTGAAGGCCTGTGGATATCCAAATTGGGCCAATACAAAACAAAACAAACAAATAGAAACCAAACAACCTTTGTACAGGAGGATGGCCCAACACAGGAGAAGTAACACCACAGGACCAGAGTCAGCAGTTTATCTTCATCTAAAGGAAAAAGGACACTCATTTGAGGACATTAATGTTCACATTTTAGACAGAGAAGATAGGTGGTTTGAGAGAGGGGTCAAGGAATCCATTTATGCCAACTTGGAAAATCCTTCCTTGAATAGAGGTGGGGGCCTCAGGCACAACCTCTCCCCCATCTTCCTCCCCACATTGTCTTCTGTGCCTAAGAAGATTAAGACCATTTCACAAGCTCAACAGCAGCATGGTGATCTTAACGATCCTCCTTTAGATGATAAAAGGGCTTAAAAATAACATCTCAATATAACCATGACCTAGCCCCAGGTGTAAGGTCACACAGCTACCTAGAAACATATTTAGGATTCCCTTACCAACTTTGCTCAGACTGAAGAAGCTCCTTGGATAAGGAGCGAAACGTTTCCACTGAGAAAATAGAAATCCAGTTGACATGATTCAAGCTACAGTCAGCAACACAGAGCAATCCCACCCAAACATATTCAAAGGGTTATTGCCTTTTCTGAAGTCATTTGTCTCTACCTGTCTTGAAATCAAAAGATTGCTGCTCTGAATTAAAAATCGAGTGAAAGGAAAGAAAAATAAAGCAGGCGACAAAGCCAGGTTTCTAAAAACATCCCACAATGTATTATTACTTAGGAGCAAGACTCTTTAAGTTAAATGGGATTTACTTTTAAGTAAGTACAGATACAACTGATGTGTTGGTTTTAATCCTATGTACACCTTCTTGAAAGTAAGTCCTTTCAATTTAATTTAATGGATTTTATTTTGGAATAGACCCTAAAGCAGGGGTACCCAACCTTTTTGGCATGAGGGACCGGTTTTGTGGAAGACAATTTTCCCACGGACTGAGGGGGCGGGGTTTGCAGGCAGGAGCCAATCGCACGGAGCAGGGGGCGGGGTTTGCAGGCAGGAGCCAATCGCACGGAGCAGGGGGCGGGGTTTGCAGGTGGGAGCCAATCACGCAGGGTGGGGTTCGGAGACCGGCATGGCGGCCCGGTTCCACGGCCTGGGGGTTGGGGACCCCTGCCCTAAAGGATTGCCCAGTGCAACAAGCATGTAAAGCAGAGATGCAAAGAATATAGATTGAATAGTGTGTTCAGGCTACCAGCATCTCCTTTGGGGCCTCCAGAGGACCCACAAGGGAATGGGAGCAAATATTTAGATGCCAGTGTTGAGCAGGTATAAAGGGCAAAATGGGCAGAGATGCTTAAGATTCCCATTTAATTCCTTAAAACTTCTGAGATTCCACTCCCCAAATGAGTCCTGGCCCTGTCCAATTTTGAAGTGTGGCTCTCAAAATTTGGTTATTTGTTTGAGCTCAATCAGGAGCCCAAGACGTCATAGATAGCACTCAATCCTTTCTCCCCACAACAATGCCTGTGAGATAGGCTGGGCTGAGAGGCAGTGACTGGCCTAAACTTGCTCAGTGGAATTCAATGGCCGAGGGTGAACTAGAATTTGGGTCTCCCCATTCCTATTCCAACACCTTTCTAAATACACCACACATGGTGTGGCCCTCAAGCTACCAGGCACCACGCAACCAAGTTTCAGGCCACCATCCTACAGTTATGCTAACAGCTGCTGAGGAAATGTACTACAGAGTTGGTGGAAGTTTGTTACAAAGCACTGACCACCTTGACAACAAGGCAGCCATTTCCTGAGAGTAGGACCCACCAAACTCAGTGGAGCTTACTTTTGAGTAGACAAGAAAGTACTACAGATCACTTTCATGCCTGTTGAGCTATCAAAAGAGCAGTTTTATAATTGTCAAACATTCCTGCAGATTTTTTTTAAGGTGGAGGATAGTTGATGGAATCCATACCTATGCAAATAATTTCAAATTTTCACTTTCACCACAAGGAAACACAACAAGACTTTCATACTTATACATAAAATTCAAAGCAGAAAATAATAAAGGACAGATCATGATGATGATACTCTCCCCACACTGCAAAAACAAAAATTTGGAAGAAATTTATATATTTTATTTATTTATATTTCGACTTTTATCACCGCACCATCTCCCCCAAAGGGGACTCTGGGCGGTTTACAAACACAAGATTAAAATCATACAACAAAAGATATAAAAATATAATATATAATCAATTATTATTATAAGTTAAATAAAAAAATAAAATGGTAAAAAGAGAGCTTTTAAATATTGCATTCAGCGAACATGAATTATCAGAGTATTTCCCATTTGTCCACAAGAATCATAAAATCTAACCATAATGTCCAATAGTCACTTTACTCCCAGTGGGCTGTTATCTTACCTGACTGTGGCTCCTCAGCTGAGATTTGAAATGGCTATTTTGAAAACTGCCTCAGAGTTGAAGGAAGCCATGGATCTCCTCAGGAAGCCTGCAAAGCAGAATGGAAAATGAATCCATAGATGGAGAGAAAATCCATATGAAATAAGTACAGATAGAGATGTGACTGAAATTCTACTTAAAGAAAATGTTAAAATGAATTTGGATATTCCGTGGCCAAATGTTGAGAGAAATAAAAGGACTCTACATGTTACGTTAGGGCAGGGCATCCTTCAAAAGATAGATGCAATGGGGTAGCCCTGCTTCCATAAAGAATGGTAAAGATCCTCTTCCGTTGAGCTCTATTACAGGGACACATCCATACTGTTGGCATCAGTACCAAAGTAATTTGCTATTGCCTTTTTCTGGGATAATTGTTTGACTTCTGAATCTAGGTTACCAACCTGAAATTCTCTGGTAGTCTCCCCTGCTTGTCCTAAACAGCCCCAATCCTACATGGCTTCCAACCCCAGATTATTTCTCCTCAGACTAATATTACCTTTGCCTCTGGGCCCTAGAAAGGTATGAAGACATGGAGGACAATTTGAGTGGGAGAAGTATCTTCAGTTTTCCCTTTTCTCCCACCTGAACTTTTAAAACTGTATATGGGCCTAGATTGGAATAAAATTTGCAGAGTTTAAAATTGCACCTTTTCTTCAACTGGAACCCAACTGGAGGCAAATAGGTGGCAACATGAAATAAAGAGTTAAACACACAAAACAGAAGGAGGAACCCAAGATAGTGCAAACCAAACATGCAATATGCAATTATGCTTGCAACTTGATAGCCACCCAGCCAGTTCAGATGTCCCATCCATTTATTAAGAAGCTGAGCAATTCAATTACTCCTCTGTAGATAACTTGGTTCCAAGCCACAGAATAAAACAGGACTTGGCATATGGCAAATTGCAGCTTGGTCCTAGACACCAGGCTTGTCGATCAGAAGATCGCAAGTTCGGAGGTTCGAATCCCTAGTCCCGTGTGACAGAGTGAGCTCCCGCACTAGCCCCAGCTCTTGCCAACCTAGCAATTCAGAAGCATGCAAATGCAAGTAGATGAATAGGTACCACTTCAGTGGGTAGGTAACAGCGTTCTGCGTGCGTCATGCTGGCCAGATGACCGTGGAAGCATCTTTGGACAACGCTGGCTATTCGGCTAACAAACGGAGATGAGCACCGGCCCCTAGAGTCGGACACGACTGCACAAATGTGCGGGGGGAACCTTTAACTTTTACCTAGCCTTCTACAAGCAGATAAGAGCCCATAGGTGCTATAATTCAGCTCCCCAGCAGAATGCATCCCTACACCCGAAAGGCTCACAACCAACCAGTTCATGGTTCTGCATCTGGGGCTGATGAAGAAACTCAGCCTTAAATGAGCAAGTTACTGCTTCCTCATTGGTAAATCCAAAGAAATGCTAGGGACCCTAATCATTTTCTTATAAGACCTCTCCAAAGTTGTAGGAGAAGAATAAAAGATCTAGTAGCATTAGCACTGAGATTTAAATTACTCCATCAGCCTTCTTTCATTCTGGAATGGGGAAGGTAACCTTCTACTATATTTTGCCATTCATTTATCTGCCTTAATGACAGCCCAAGGAGAAATCCCATTTTTAACTCCTAGCTGTTGGATATCTACTAATTTCTTGGGTCATGAATCTAAAAGGCATGAAAGAAAGCTCTGGAAATCTCTCCCACTTTCTCGGAACTGAACTCAAAATGCAGAATGTTCCTGATTCACAATGTCTGCTTCACTGTCCCTCCAATTGGAGGATCAAATATAGCATTGTATGTAATTTCACTTTTATAGATGGAGTTCTATCTTCTGCCACATTTGAACTGTAGCTATTTTAGCTTTAATACCCTGATGCTGAATGTAGACAGAAGCATCCCTGTTTTGATACTTTGGCATCTGCCCCGATTTAGCACAAATAACTAGATAACTGGGACGCTTCACTAGACAGGAAGAATTTCTGTACTTGTTACTGTTAATTGCAGGCTGTATGATCTTGGAAGCTAAGCAAGGTTAGCTCTGGTTAGATTTTGCATGGGGGACCATTTGGGAACTCCAAGGGTTGGGCTGGGTAGATTAAAAAAAAAAAATCCCCCAGAAGAAGGGAATGGCAATCCATTTCCATATAATTTCCAAGAAATCTACTGTGGAATCAACAAGAGGCAAGTTCAGCACAAGGAAAGCTTTAATTTTACCTTATCTAAATGCCAAATACTTCTTGGGGAATGGATCTGAGATTATGGCATTTATTTATTGGATTTATACCATGGCTCTCTACCAAAGGACACATTCAACGTACCCCCCAAAAATATTGAAAAATTTTAAAACATAAAATTAATTAATAATTAACTCATATTTCAAATTTTGCCACCACCCATCTCACTCAAGAGTGACTCTTGCTAAAATGCTAAAATTAAAGTTAGATTTTCTAAATGTGAAGCCCGTGGAGCAGAAAAAGCTAGAGTGCTCCTGTATCACTGGCTGACTGGCCATCAAGAAAAAGGAAAAAAGATGATGGAATGTTTAGTGCACTGTAACCATAGGAGTGTTAATGTCATGAACTCAGCCCTACTCTGGATAAACAACATTGCTAATCCTGTCATAATTGTGAGCAAAGATTCACTTGTAGGAATCCTGCTCAGCCTTAATCCCTGGGATAATAACCACAGTTAAGATAAATCAGGAAGAGGGGACTCCATCTGAGAGAGCTAAGGCTGGGGACAGGAGCAGACAATCTTGCAAGTACAGCTCTGCAAATATTCAGATGAAATGCATTTTGATCAAAATTCCAAATCAAATCTGTTCTCCAAAACAGAAAGCTGATATGAGCTGTCAATTCAGATAAAACTGAATGCCTGAAAACTGAATTTGGACACCTTATTCCAGCACTTCTGTGAATGTGCAGCAACAGCCTTTTCTGACCTGATGTGCAAATCCCAATCAAATTGAAATGACTCCACTCTTCATGTGGGACAGCCAAATCAAATCAGTTTGCCAAATCCATCCAAGCTGTTGAATCAGATCAGATTGATTTATTAAACTGATCACTTGTGTCAGATTTTTTTTAATGTTTTGCATGGTATTATTTGCAAGCTGTTCATCATATTTGAAGTGGTCTCTTCGTTATCTTTATACTAGCAGATTGCAGGAACATTCAACAGTACTCTTGGCTGCAGAATAAACGGTCCCTCATTTAGTGGGAACAGCCCAAGCAAATTCAATTGATCCGTTATTAGTTTAAAACATTCTATGATCTATTTTCATAGAATAACTCCTCAGGGTAAAGGTAGGAAAATCACTACTGAATTCATTCACTGTCAGATCATCCAATCTAAGTTCATGTTATGAGATAATATTCTAACTGGAGAAGTAGGGAAGACCATAAGAAAGGGATAAGTTACTGTAGGCTAGCGCTGGAAATATTAGTTGCTGGACCTTGTCTACAGCAGAACAATGGCTTTGAAGATGAGGCAAACAGAAATGAAAATAATTTTTGAAATTTTAAAAAATGAAATATTATATATGACAAAGGATAAGCACACGGAACAATTTATCTGGTCCAATGTTGGTTTATTTGCTGGCTCAAGTCATAGAACAGATCACACCAACTGGTTCCAAAATTTAATTTTTCCAATTGCTCAGCTGCTCTATTCAACTGCTATGTGCATGGAAAAGATGCAGCCACTTTAAGGAATTACATACAAGTGGAAAATTTGTGACCCACATGCACCAAAGCACTGTACAGTGCTTTGAAAGATCGTGAAATTTTTGTCTATATTCTACAGTTTTCTTGCTAAATTTGTGTCCTAATTTTACATTCTAACGGCCACACCTAAAATGGGGTGAAAATAGAAATGCAGAAGAGGGAATCTCAGCTAGTATAATCATCATACTTCTCTTCCAATACAACTCAATACAACTCAATACAAGAGATAACACATGCTGCCAAGGATAACCCACAGTAGCTTTGGAACTAACATAGGCTGACCATATTTCAGGATGACAAAACAGGATGGGGTCTTATGTAATATTCCATATTTATGAAAAAGACAGGGGTCCCCACCCACCCCGGTCCACGCGATTGGCTCCTGCCTGCAAACCCCACCCCCCAGTCCGTGCGATTGGCTCCCGCCTGCAAACCCCGCCCCCCGGTTCACGCGCCGGCTCAGATTCTCCTTCCGTGCCATTCCTGCCGGGTTTGAAAAATGGGACAAAATTGAGTTTTTTATGAAAACGACGGGATGGTTCAAAAATGCTTAAAAAACGGGACGTATGGTCAGCCTAAACTAACAGCATACCAAAAAAAGGAGGTATCAACAGTTCTTCTTCTATGATTATTTAGATTCTATATCCTTCACTTAATTTGGATATAGCAATGGGGACACAAAGTTATGTAGATCATGAAAGCTTATCACATGACCACTGAGCATCTTACACAAGTTCTGTTTCCAGCTTTGGAAATTCAGTTAGTCATTCCTGTACATTCAGGAGTATCCTTCTAACCCTAAGGATAGGGAAAAAAATGTTTTTGGTTTCCAAAATAGTAGTTTATTCTCAGGATAATGAATCCTGTGTCAAGGGCTACAAACATGTCTAGGATAATCAACAAACTAGTACAACAAATGTCCTGGGGAAAGGTGATAACAAGCCACATCCCTATTGCTGCCAAGAAAATGACATAGGCATGAAGTCCAACTCAACTTGACTGGGTTTGCACCTTACAACCATTCAACCTCACTGGCTTTTCTCTGCAACTTTAGCAGGAAAATGGGAAGCCCAGAATTTGTAGTAAAAATCAAAATCAGCATAGCAATTCTGATAGCTTTTCAGGCCACCTTCTTGGCAACCTCGCTGCCCTCTACCAATCAAAGAAATGCTTATTGATTCTCAAGATTATGACGTACTGGCATACCTTAATACTTGATCTGATAATACAAGGTGGTCCCTAAGGCCTTAGTTGAGGAATCACTGGTATCAATCTCAACTTGGCTACAAGCAATCTGGGTGAGACTTTAGGGAAGTTGTTATTTTAATATGAATATGATACTGATGACCTACTCCCAGGATTCATGTGCTCTGTGTCTGGCGCACTGGAAAAAAAATTAAAATTCTCTGTAATGTACAAACTCTGAAAACAAGGCCCGGTGTGCTAAGAAACACTTGGTTACTTTTAAGTCTGTGACTGCAAAACTATCGTCTTGTAACTCCATTAGCTGAATAAATGGCTTAGTAGTCAGTTCAGCCAGATGATTAGCCACGTATTGTATGTACATGTCATTTACTTCCCACTTTCTGAGAAGATTTATTTAGTCTAGGTCTCCGTCCAAATCCAGCTCCAAGTGTCAGCTACTTAGATGAAACTGGATCCAGGAGAACATTTACAACCCCTTATATTGATGTGATAAATCAGTGTCTTTTAGTGTCATATTAATTCATCCTATCATGAGACTGTAGAGTCCATTTTAATTATACAACCTGAACCTGGGTTACCTCAATCCCCATACAAGTCTTTGATGCTTTGCTTTGTCCTTGGCACAGCAATCTGTTTCAAATGGCTTTGTTGAAGACATGTCCAGGTGTTCTGCTGGCAATAGAAGAGCAAGTATGGAGGTGGGAAAGAGCAGGATTCCTTCCTGAGTTGTGTGGGAGTAAGGAAGCATTTGCTATTAGGAATCATGTCAAGGAACACACAGGAAGTCCCAAAGGGCAGGATTCAGCCTCTAAGCCAGTATTAGTCTACCCTTTTTGTCATCAGTAATAGATTGCCAGAACATATGGGGAAACTACCGATGGATTTCTTTCATCCCTCTAAACTGATTAGTAATTAGCCTAAGTAAAAAGGGTAGAGAAGTATGTAGCCCCATTTAAATCAAGAGCATACAAGATTCACTTCCCAATCCAATTATGCCAAAAAAGCTTGTTGGAAACCCAACGGGCAGCCCGCCACTAATAAGATAGATGGTGTTAAACCAATAATCTTTTCACTAGCCAGGTTAATCTTGAGGAAAGAGAACACCACCCCAAAGCTGCTTGCTTGCATTTCACTCCCACTTGCTAATGATTCTCCATCACCCCAAATGCCAATCACCAAAGAGCTATATAATATTTTGAAAATTCCCCCAAATCATCATGCAGAAAAGGGTATAGTTGCAGAATACAGCACCTACCCAAAGTTCTTTTTATGAAAGTTTGATGGTGCAAGCACTCTAACCTCTTTTGGGTCTAGATATTGGTCACATACAGTATATGTACAGTATAACACTGTGTATAAAGTCAACCTTTGTTGAAATGTAAAACCAATACATACCACATACACCTCTGTAGTATGTGTATAACCCATGTAATACACGGTTGGTTTAACCCATCCAACTGTATCCAATTTCGTCAGTTTGTTAGACTCTTAATCTTCCTGATTAAAATTAGAGGGAGTGGAACTGAAGTTTTAATGTTCTACATGCTAGATACATTCTGCACAGTCTATCTGTGACTGCAAAAAAAGGGGGAGGTTATCAAAAGTTGATAAGTAATGGAGCACGACTGCAATGCTTTTTGTAGAATTCGGTGGAACTCCATCTAACTTCATATTCCCTTTTTCTCAAATATATACTGTACAACTCTCTGTTTTCTGCCTGAAAAGAGAAGATTAATTCTACAATATGTAGAATGGTGGTTTCTTCTATTCCTCATAATTTGTCCTGGTGAGATCAGTCAATCATCTGATGGACTATTTAGCAAGGCCTGGAAACTTCATATAACCAACTGTCCGCTTCCAAGACTACAATAAGAATTAACCAGATCCTGTAAAAGCTTATCTTAGAAAATGTGCAGACTAAGAGATGCCTATTTCATTGAAAGTGGACCTTCCTGAAGAACCGAGGTTTGTTTTTAGGTGTATTATTTATTTGTTTATTATGTTTAGTATTGGATACTACTGCAGAATTGGGGCAATAGAGAGCCTTACACATGAATTTGAGTAAACTCCGGGAGACAGTGGAGGACAGGAAGGCCTGGCGTGCTGTGGTCCATGAGGTCACAAAGAGTCGGACACGACTAAACGACTGAACATCAACAACAACTGATAGGCATTCAAGTTATTCGAATGAGGATATGAAAGTGAGAAAAACAAAGATGTTGGAGATCAATTCATGCCTTTCTTTCTTTGCATCTCTGGATTGCTTAAACCGCATTGTTGCTCTCAAAATCTGAGGATATATCACAATTTTAGCTTATCTATATACACTCCCCTGTTACTTGCCTAAGCATCTGTTGCCTGGCGCAGCCAAGGGAAGTAAAATCTCCTTCAAGTCCAGCCCTTTGAACTTCCTAGTCTAGCCTGCAGCCCTGGTACTTCCTAGTGGTCTCCCACCCAAATATGAACAGGTTCAACCCTACTTAATTGTGTTGCATTCAACCAACATTTGCTAGGCCGCAAATTAAAGTCTCCTTCAAGTTAACTCACCTCCTGCTGAAGATGTGAGCACAATAAGGCAAGTGATTGTCCTTGCCTCTTCTAAGACGTGTTTCTGACTTGCCAATCCACCTTAAACACTGAGGTTTCCTAGTGGTCTTCCATCCAAACAATAACTAGCTTCAACCCTGCTTATGTTTTTGAGATTGGTTAGTTGCTACTTTTTTTCTTTCATACAGAAGGAAATTCCCAGGGCCGTGAGTCACTGTCTTTCATTGGAAACTTCCCTAATGAATAAAGCAACTCCTAGTTTGAAAATCCTGCCTTCTTCTGTGTATACAAGTTTAATGCTATTGTGTAACACTGGCTCTTTCTACTAGCCCACAGGAGGATTTGCACATTCTCCCTATACAATCACCGCCCAAAGATCTCTCCCTTCACTTTGCACCTCCCCTACAAACCTATGTGATCATTAAGTGCTGAAAGACTACAGCCAAGAAATAAGAATTAATCATCAATATTTCATTCCTCCCGAGTCGTTCATTTGATGGGCATCTCCGGCAGCAGCCAACTGCTCTACTTATTCACTGTTAGCTGTCAGCTGTGATTTGGAGACTCTTTTATTTAAAGGTTATTGAAAAATGAATTTGTTTTCTCTTTAAGCTCCCTGGGCTGATTCAAAACTTAATTATGGGGGGGGGGGAAGGGGGAGAGGAAGAACTAAAGCAAGTGAAACAATAATTCACCATATGTTGAACAAGGGAAGACTGTTTGACAAAAGTCACTTTTCTTGCAAACTACAGTGTGTTAGAGTAACAAGCAGGGCAAGACCCAAACAGCAGGTGTCAGAACTCATAAATCACATTTTTATTGAGAGATAATGCAGTGAATGAAGAGAAGTTCCTGGATTCACTTCAGTGAAGTTCACAGAATTGAAAGATTTTTCTTTGTGTTTTTGCCTACAGCAGGGATGGCTGCATGTAAAAAAGGGCAGGGCTTTAATCATCACATAGTTGTGACCACCATCTGGTCTCACTCGCTGGATCGTCACCTTGTTGTGGTGAGTGGGCTTGTGTGTTCCCAATGAACCCTGTGAGCGAAGCCGTCGGGAGTCATGTACTCCTGGCAGGGTCACCCATGGCGGTAAGGTCCAGGGGGAGGAACCAGACAAAGAACGATCCAAGAAAGTCCTCAACGGCAGAACAGGCGGAAGATAACAAGGTGTATTGTTACAACGGCTGCGAAGGCGGATGAAGGCTGCAGCAGACAAAAGGTCACCAATCGTCATGGTATCCATGCCATTGGATTAGAACCTTTTTCTGTGAAGGTTGTGTGCTGATCGTTGTGCACCGATCTCCACACATAAAACAAATTCACGCACAGGCGTCTTCCAACCACACCAAACCCAAAACAACCAAAAGTCCCATGGCGACTGACGAATGGCAACGGGGGCAGGACTGTGAAATCCGGAAGCTCCTAGTCATGGACCAGCACATGGGCGGTGGATACGGATTCAGTCGCCCTGACTCAAGGATCGAGGCAGTTGAGTAGTTCGGCAGCTGTATCCACGACTGAGCAGCCCTATTTAGGATCCACTCTGCTCACCCCATATGGGGAGGGGGCTAGAAAAGGTGCCCTAAACATAGTCTGCCTCATTTTCTCCCTGACTGGATTACCGCGACCAGTGGGGTCACCATCTAGCGGTCGTAAAAAACACATGAATTTTGGAACATGGAATATACGGACACTGCAAGACAATATGGATAGTGAACGACCTGAACGTAGGACTGCCATTATTGCAAGGGAGCTGAGACGTTTTAATATTGATATAGCAGCACTCCAAGAAACTCGAAGAGCAGGAGAAGGACAGTTGAAGGAAGAAAAAGGAGGTTATACCTTCTTTTGGAAAGGACTGCCTGAACAAGAACGACGAATACATGGGGTAGGCTTTGCTATCAAAAACGACATTGTGAAGCTCTTGTCAGAAGTTCCCACTGGGATTAACGAACGACTCTCAACTCTGCGAATAAAACTCGCCAAAAACCAACAGGCAACTATCCTAAGTGCTTACGCACCAACACTAGATGCAGATGAGGATATCAAGGAAAAATTTTATACCCAGCTGGACACCATCTTATCAGAGATACCAAAGGAGGATAAAATTATCCTCCTGGGCGATTTCAATGCAAGAGTTGGGCGTGATTTTGATTTGTGGCCAGGGATCATTGGGAAAGAAGGAGTTGACAACAGCAACACAAATGGAATCTTACTTCTGACTAAATGTGCAGAGCATAACCTTGTCATTACTAACACACTCTTTCGCCAGAAAAATAAATTTAAAACATCATGGAAGCACCCACGGTCGAAGCACTGGCATCTTTTAGATTATGTAATTGTCCGTGCTAGAGATCGCCGTGATGTACTTCTCACCAGAGCCATGACGAGCGCCGATGACTGCTGGACAGACCATCGATTAATTCGATCCACGATGGCCATAAAGATTGTCCCTCATCGTAGGCTCCAAGGAAGAAAACCAAGGCGTAAAATGAATACACTGGCCCTTCAAGATCCTATTAAACGAGCTTGCTTTCAATCAACTCTCAAGGAACATCTGCCTATGGAACTTCCTGAAAATGTTGAGGAACACTGGATTAAATTGAAGACTTCTATTATTTCAGCCTGTGAACAAACTATCGGATACCAGACTAAGAGACATCAGGACTGGTTTGATGAGAACGATAGTGAGATTGAACATATTATTGACAAGAAAAGGAAAGCCTTCCAGATATGGCAAAAAGATATTAACTGTGCCGTTAAGAAAAAAATCTACGCCAGTGCAAAGGCAGAAGTCCAAAGAAGAACTAGAGAACTTAAGAACATATGGTGGATAAAAAAAGCCCAAGAAACCCAACATTTTGCAGATGCTCATGATGCACGGGGCTTTTTTAATGCCATAAAGGCCATCTATGGACCAACAAACCATGGTACAAATCCCTTACGCTCAGTAGATGGTGCTAAGCTTCTAAAGGACAAAGAGTCTATTGCACTGCGCTGGAAAGAGCATTACTACAATCTCCTTAATCGTCACTCTACTGTGGCTGATGAAGTCTTCTTGCAAATCCCGCAAAAACAAATAAGAAATGAGCTTGCAGTACCCCCTAGTTTGGAGGAAGTCAGTAAAGCCACTAAACAAATGAAAAATAACAAAGCTAGTGGACCTGATGGGATTCCTGCTGAAGTCTTTAAAGAAGGCGGGCCTGAACTTACACAACAACTTCATAAGCTCATCGAAAAAATCTGGATGAGGGAGGCGATTCCAGCAGACTTTAGGGATGCCATAATTATCACTCTCTTTAAAAAGGGTGATAGAACAGACTGTGGAAACTATCGAGGCATCTCCCTTCTAGCCACAGCAGGCAAAATCCTGGCAAAGATCATTGCAAACCGTCTCCTATCTGTATCAGAAGACATCCTCCCTGAAACGCAAAATGGCTTCCGCCCTTCCAGGGGAACAGTGGATATGATCTTCACTGCACGACAGCTTCAAGAAAAATGCAAGGAGCAAAACCGCCCTCTGTACATGGCGTTTATTGATCTGACTAAAGCTTTTGATACTGTAAATCGTACTGCTCTCTGGACCATCCTTCTGAAAATCGGATGCCCTGATAAATTTGTGAACATCTTGCGATTACTCCATGACGACATGATGGCAACAATCCTGAATAACAATGGCTCTCAAAGCGATCCATTTAAAGTGGAATCCGGCGTTAAACAGGGATGTGTTATTGCTCCAACCTTATTCGCTATCTTCATCGCTATGATTATGCACCTTGTTGAAGAGAAACTTCCTACTGGTGTAGAAATTATATATCGAACAGATGGAAAGCTTTTTAATCTTAGTAGGCTGAAAGCAAAAAATAAGGTAATTGCAACTTCTGTTATAGAACTTCAGTATGCTGATGATAACGTAGTCTGTGCACACTCCGAGGAAGATCTTCAAACTATCCTAAACATCTTTGCAGAAGCATATGAAAAACTCGGCCTCTCGATTAACATTAAAAAAACCAAAGTGCTTTACCAGCAAGTTCGAACCAATCCCTCTGCAGCGCCATCAATCCAGCTTAAAGGTGTGTCACTAGAAAATGTCGATCACTTTTCTTATCTCGGCAGCCATCTAACTACAAAAGCCGACATCGACGCTGAAATTCAGCATCGCCTGAGCTCTGCGAGTGTAGCTTTCTCCCGAATGAAGCGTAGAGTGTTTGAGGATCGGGACATTCGCAGGGAGACCAAAATGCTTGTTTACAAAGCCATTGTACTACCAACCCTTCTGTACGCCTGTGAAACATGGACCCTCTACAAACGCCACCTCCAACTTCTTGAAAGATTCCATCAACGCTGCCTCCGAAAAATTCTGCAAATTACTTGGGAAGATAGGCGGACTAATGTTAGCGTATTAGAAGAAGCGAAAACCACCAGCATTGAAACAATGATCATCCAACATCAACTTCGCTGGACCGGTCATGTTGTTCGAATGCCTGACCATCGTCTTCCAAAGCAGCTACTTTACTCCCAACTTAAGAATGGAAAACGGAATATTGGTGGACAGCAAAAGAGATTCAAAGATACTCTCAAAGTTAATTTAAAAAAATGTAATATCAGCATTGAGAACTGGGAAGCCCTAACTCATGAGCATTTCAATTGGAGGTCATCCTTTATTAATGGCGCTATGGACTTTGAAGAAACACGAGTACAGGGCGAAAAGGATAAAAGAGCTAAAAGGAAGGCACGTCAGGCAGACCCTCATCATGACCGTCTCCCACCCGGAAACCTATGCCCTCATTGTGGGAGGTTGTGCGGATCCAAAATTGGCCTTTACAGCCACTTACGGATCCACCGTTAAAATTTTACCTTTGGAAGACAATCTTACTCGGCTACGAGTGATCGCCAATGTGACCACCATCTTGATTTTTTTGACCCCCCCTCCCTCCCTCCCTGCAAAAATCCCTGGCCTGCAGCCACTTATAAGCGGTGCTTTGTATGTTGTGTAAAGGCAAACTCAACGTTGCCATCAAGCAAACATTCACCAAGGAGCTGCGCCCCATCGTTGGAGTCCTAATGCAAAGAAAGTTGGACAACATAAGTCAATTTTTTAACTTGCCAGGCTGTGGAATGGAATTCTACTTTTATTATTTTTACCTTTACACTATTCAGGAATAGTGTGAGCCATTTGGAGTCAAGAAGGTCAAAAATGCAGTCTTGCGTAGAGTAGCCCCTTTTCTGACCAACAAATTTTAGCACCCTAGCACACAAACCAACCAAAACCCTTCAGAACATCTAAGTAAACCAAAAGACCCTGTAGCCCAAAAAGAAAAAACAGGAGTTATCTACAACATACAGTGTAAGGACTGTAGCAGCCACTATGTAGGACAGACTGGCAGAAGACTAGCAGAACGCATCCATGAACACCAACACCAAGTCCAAAAATGCTAGAGAATTCCTGGAAGCTTGGCAATCAGACAAAGCAGCCATCAACAGACACATAGAGGTAAACAACATTTACATAGCATTCATAAGAGACAATAGAAAAGCCAGAAGACCAGAACACCTCCTTGCCAGCAATCATCACCCAGATAGGCAAAGATTAACACCAGGATTAGCACCAGAGGAACAATCAAACAGCACAATATACCCTAATCAAGGAACTATTAACTCAGTCAATCAACCAAGCAGCAAACAACAGCCCAATCAAAGAACTACCAAGGAGAGAACAACACCCCCACCAACACAAGCAGGACAAGCCATGGTATATAATCCATGTATCCTAGCTCTCCTTGACCTCTCAGCGGCTTTCAATACCATCGACCATGGTATCCTTTTGGGTCGGCTCAGGGAGTTCGGGGTGGGCAGCGTGGTTTTGCGCTGGTTCACCTCCTTCCTTCAGGGCCAGTCCCAATCGGTGGTGATAGGGAGCGAGAGATCCGACCCTCGACCCCTCCTTTGTGGGGTGCCGCAGGGTTCAGTTCTCTCTCCACTCCTGTTTAACATTTACATGAAACCACTGGGTGAGATCATCCGCCACCATGGGATAAGATATCATCAATATGCTGATGATACTCAGCTATATATCTCTGTCCCGGGAGAGGAAAGTGATGCTGTGACTGCTCTTTCTCGGTGCCTGGGGGCTGTAGGGGCCTGGATGGGGTCCAACAGGCTTCAACTGAACCCTGGTAAGACGGAATGGCTGTGGATTAATGGCTCTCCCCCATCTGGGACATTATCATCTTTGGTTCTGGATGGGGTTGCACTGCCCCAGACAGATCCGGTGCGGAATCTGGGGGTCCTCCTGGACTCACGACTCCTGCTCAAAGAGCAGGTGGCAGTCGTGGCCAGAAGGGCTTTTGCACAACTTCGTATTCTGCGCCAGTTACGCCCGTTCCTGGATCGGGAGACCCTTCGAACAGTCACTCATGCCCTTGTTATCTTGCATATAGACTACTGTAATGCGCTCTACATGGGGCTACCCTTGAAGACTATCCAGAAGCTTGGTCCAGAATGCAGCTGCACAGGCCATTGCTGGTGCCCCTAGATTGGCACATATAACACCGTTGTTGCGTGAGCTGCATTGGGTGCCAGTTTGCTTCTGGGTCCAATTCAAGGTGTTGGTTATCACCTTTAAAGCCCTACATGGCATGGGGCCAGGTTACCTGAGGGACCGCCTCGTCCCCAATATATCCACCCATCCCACCCGATCATGCAGAGAGGGCATGCTACGGACCCCATCTATAAGAGAGTTCCATCTGGCGGGGTCCAGGAGGCGTGCCTTCTCTGCAGTAGCTCCCGCCCTGTGGAACAACTTGCCCCCGGAGGTGAGATTAGTCCCTTCACTCCTGACCTTCCGGAAGAACCTGAAAACCTGGCTCTGCCGCCTTGCTTGGGACCAAGGAAGGAATAGTCACTCTTGGGGATGGCTAATACGTTAGAGAGCTCCTCTCCTACATTAGATTAAGTAAGATCATTTTACCACTCTTGCCTCTTAGATTTTAATTTTGTTTTATAATTTGTATTTTATATTCTATGTATATTTTATGTTTTTTGTTTTTATTATTTTGATGTAAACCGCCCAGAGTCCCTCCGGTGGAGGGAGATGGGCGGTGATATAAATTTTATAAATAAATAAATATGAACAGAGAGAAAGTTCCACTCCCTTTTCACACTGAAGATGTTGCCTAGCCTGAAACGTCTGCAAGAAAACAACAATGCTTAGAGAGCACCAAGGACTCCACAGTTATAACTGATACTTTAGGGGGTAAAGCATGAAAACTATAAGTTTATTTATTTATTTATTCATTCATTCAATTTATTCCCCGCCCATCTTCCATACAAGGGACTCTGGGCGGGTTACAACAATCAGAGTTAAAAACAATACAATAAAAGTCTAAAAAATACAATATAAATAGATAAAATACAAGATGGGGGACGTAGGGAACGTAGCATAGATAGTGTTGCTACGGGGCTAGCCAACCCCAGGAGGCACTCCCACCTCTGTTGTCCCAGGCCAGGTGGCAGAGCCAGGTCTTAAGGGCCTTCCGAAAGGTCAGGAGGGAGGGGGCCAGTCTCACCTCCGGGGGCAAGATATTCCATAGGGCGGGCGCTATCGCAGAGAAGGCACGCCTCCTGGACCCCGCTGAAGTTGATAAAACTTCTTAGATTAGGAGGTAAAACCCAGCAGGATAGGACAGGAACCTGATGGAGGTAGGCAAGTATCCCTGATGAGTTTTCAAATCAAAATCTTTATGATCATAGATCAGAAAAATAAATTTTAAAATACAAGATAAAGAAGAAAATTAAAATTGGTTGAGGGGGGGCGGTCAGCTGATGTGTCTTCACCAATTTAGCAATAGGTGGCAACTCTCCTTGTTATGTCTTAGCTGGTGTCTGATAATAACAGTTTAGGATAAAACTCATCTGTTTTGCTTGGAAATCACTGGAGGATTGGTGCTATATGGCACTTTCAGATACCTCCATAGTAATTGCAATAAAGGAGGAGATACTCGACTTTCTATATCTCCAGAATTGCAAGGACAAGGTCTTTCACGGGTAGGTGAACGTATCTGCCACAGAGAAGGGCAGAAGGTAATACATTAGCTCTAAAGAATCCTTTCCTTAGGCTGGGCAGGGTTAATCCCTGATGCGTTAGTGGACAGAGGTGATTATCTCAATCAATATGGGCATGAAGATTGACTACCATAATTTTCAGGCCTAGCAGAAAATAGATGAATTTGTTCCCTCACCCTGACCTGGAAACCACAAAACATAGGCAGCATCCTCAAAGATCCCATGCCTAACACGGACCAGGTAATCATAGCTTCCTAGAAAGTAAAAGATCTAAGCTGTCTATAACTAACCAGGGAAAAACATAGCAGATAACTCAGTGGAAACATTGATTTAGTGTTCAGCAGCTATGAAGAAGATAAAATCCAGACTAGGGAAAAGGTGGAAGATCAAAGTGTCAGCAGTATATTTATCGTTGTAGTATGTCTGCATATGGAATACAGTGTGCTGTACGGTTTTGGTCACATTATTTCGAAAAGGATAGCACAGAGGTGGAAAAAGGGCAGAAGCCTGTAAGCAGACTGATTGGGAGGCTCAGACAATGTCCTTAGAAGAAAAGGGACTCTTTAGTTAGAGAAAAAGTGACAAAGCAGGGAGGTGGAACATGATTGAGGTGTATACAATCATGCAGGGCTTGGAGAATGCAGATAGGGAGACATTTCACCCACTCTTTCCAAACACTAGGGCCAGGGGTCATCCCATGAAGCTAATTGGAAAGAGATTTAGAAGAGATGGAAAGGAACACTTCTTCACACAGCACATAGTGAACCCAAGGAATTCATTTCCACAAGAAACCACAAGTGGGAATAGGTACCAATTTGGATGGCGTTAAAGGGGGATTGGATACATTCTTGGAGGGCAGCTATATCGTCTTGAAGATTCTGTGTTATGCTTGAGTTGGGGGCAGTACTACCAGGCAAAAGTGGCAAGAGAGGGAGACCCTTCCATCTCCTCCTTGTGATCATCCCAGAGGAACCTAGTTGCCCAATGTGAAAAAACAAATGCTGGATCCTGGCCTGATCCAGATGTTGCTGAATTTGTGAACCGAGTGATTTTGCCATTCTGGCCATGCATTCGCTCTTTGTGCTCAGAGCCACACTTGTTGTGGTCTTTGATCATCATAGGAATCACTTGAGGATGAATCCGTACAGATCATATGTTTCCTAATAATTACACCCTTAGAGAAACGACCTTTTGAGATTGTGAAACAGCAGTCAGCTATTTTTCAGGCCATGATAAAGTTCTCCCCCATATCATTTAATGGAAAGGTGGGGGGAGGGGGCAGGAAAGCACTGGGGGGACTGAAAACCAAGAACGAATGCAATATTTATTGCAGCCTGAAGCTTAAATCCTTGCCTATATATAAATCCCCATTTAACAAGTGCAGTGTTATCAATAAATAGATTATTTATATTATTTATATTAATGTAAATCATTTATATGTGTGCTGATTTACATTTTAATGGCTCACATGAGGTCTGTTCTGTGCCCTTGAACTACATGGGGAAGGAGGGGAAGGTTCATGCAAAGCATCCCTTTGAAGCAGCTTTGCCATATGAGGTAGCTCCCAATTTCTAAATAATGGAGTGGTGCAGCCACTTCACTGGAGGAAATGCTAGAAAAGGAGCCACAGAAACAGAAGTTTTGCACCTTGATGAGGTAGAATGTGTTTCCTCTGCAACCCTAAGTACCTCACAGTGGTAAATCATCCCTCCCTGGACAGTCCTGTCAGTGGTGTGCCAATGAATTGACTCAGAAGCCCATTGTATTCAGGGTAGTAGTTGACCAATGGAGACTTCAACTATCCTGGTCAGCCCAATTTGATGGAGGCACAGAAGCTATGGGGCCAATATGCTTGATATTTGGTACATCATGATTCTACCAAAGTAACAGCAATAACAATAACAAAAAATTATGGGAAAAGACTCTAGCCTATATAGCCTGACAACATGTTTATTTATTTATTAAATTTATATTACCACCCAACTCCCCTATCGGGGACCCTCGGTGGTTCACAATAAAACATAGTTAAAACATATGATAACATAGATGATAAAAGGACTTAAAATAACATCTCAATATAACCATGACCTAGCCCCAGGTGTAAGGTCACACAGCTACCTAGAAACATATTTAGGATTCCCTTACTAACTTTGCTCAGACTGAAGAAGCTCCTTGGATAAGGAGCGAAACGTTTCCACTGAGAAAATAGAAATCCAGTTGACATGATTCAAGCTACAGACAATTCCACCTGGATGACTGAGAACCTTCATAAAAAGTAAAGGTAAAGGTACCCCCCGCACATTTGTGCAGTCGTGTCCGACTCTAGGGGCCGGTGCTCATCTCCGTTTGTTAGCCAAAGAGCCAGCGTTGTCCGAAGACGCTTCCACGGTCATGTGGCCGCATGACACGCGTGGAACGCTGTTACCTACCCACCGAAGTGGTACCTATTAATCTACTTGCATTTGCATGCTTTCGAATTGCTAGGTTGGCAAGAGCTGGGGCGAGTGCGGGAGCTCACTCCGCACGCAGGGCTAGGGATTCGAACCTCCGAACTTGCAATCTTCCGATCAACAAGCCTGGCGTCTTACCCGCTGAGCCACCACGCCCCATCGAGAACCTTCATAGACATAGTTAAAACATAAATATAAAATTACAATATAATAAATAATATAAAGTTCAAGTATAAAAGATGTTAAAAATGGTAATACTGGGAGGCTTCATGGGACAAGCCATCCCCAAGAGGAACTGTTGGCATTTCCCTCCCAGGCAAGGCAGCAGAACCAGGTCTTTGAGTCTTTCTGAAAGGTCGGGAGCAAGGAAACCCGGCTCAGCTCTGGGGGTAAGGTATTCCAAAGGGCGGGTGCAACTGCAGAGAAGGCCCGCCTCCTGGACCCTGCTAGATGGAACTCTTTAGTTGATGTTTGTTTGCTTTTAATGACCAAAGAGATTTTAAAAATGCAAGAGGAGGAATGTCAGAATTTAAAAATTCCTTACCTCCTCAACATGGCAGGTCCTATGTGCTACTCCAAGAAAATGAAACTATGGATTTACATACATACATACATACATACATACATACTTTCTGGGTTTGGCTGATTTTGAAAAGTTAAACAAGATCAAGATTATCTGATTTGTAACTACATGGATGTGTCACAAGGAATCAAGCTTGACAAATTACTTTTCATTTCACTTGAAAAACAATAGGATATATTTTGATTGGGGTGTATTCCTTTCTCTACCAAAGCCAAAATAAAATCTTCAGAAGGCTTTAAGACTTTGATTTGCATACTAAAACTAGTGGTGAATTGAATGGTCAATATTTTCAGACATGCTGAAAAGTAGGCTTCCCATCATTCCTTGTCAAAATAAGTATTTCTTATTTTACTGCTCTCCATTATTCTCAGGGACCTCTAAGGTAAGGTAAGGTTTTCTCTTCCAGTCATATCCAGCTCTAGGGGGCGGCGCTCATCTCCGATTCTCGGCCGAGGGAGCCAGTGTTGTCCATAGACGCTTCCATGGTCATGTGGCCAGCATGACTAAACACCAAGGTGCATGGAACACTGTTACCTTCCCACCGGAGTGGGACCTATTTATCTACTTGCATTTTTATGTGCTTTTGAACTGCTAGGTTGGCAGGAGCTGGGCGAGAACGGGAGCTCACCCCGTTACGCAGTGCTTCTGGGTCTCAACCTGCCGACCTGCCATCCTTTCGTTTGACAGTCGGTAGTCTTAACTGTTACGCCACCGCGCCGACCTCTACACCTTGCTAATTCTTTGCATAGTGTAAGAATTCATCACAGCTTTATCACTGATTGGCTGACAATCCACAAAGGTCCGAGATGCAATAATCCATGTGTATGGGTTTGTGCACACTAGAATTGATACCAGAGGATTGGTGGTCAAGGAAAGAGTAGTGCAGAGCGATTCATAGGCAAGGAAATGTTGCTGTATAAAAACTGCCCATCCAAAGTAGTCCAACCCACTTGCTAAACACCAGATTTCATCTAGAAGGATAGCAAATCCACCTTATCAAGCCTGATACATACAGTGCATACACAGAGACGGAGTTCAGAGAGGGAGGGAGAGAGAGATTTGATATTGTGATCTAACCATAAAACCTAAAGGCACCTATAAAGTTTTTATTCCAAAGGGATAAAATTTGCTGCATTAAATAAAATAGATAAAATGTGCCAAATTCTGTGGAAGTGAAGGCTCTTTCAAGCTGCCTCGTCTTTTAAAGTAGCCACATATTTTCCGAGGATTGCACAGTGCCTACATTTGTGTCCCCAAGCACTCTGAAGCAACATTTTGGAACTGAATCCAAAGTGGACCCCTTTCTAATATACCCCCAAACACAGAAATGCACACACAAACACCCCTCTGTCTCAAAGGACAGAGAAGAGAAAAAGAAAAGGAAGTTAATAGCAATTTTTTTGTGGGAGAGTTAAGTGAACAAAGAGGAGGAATTTAAAAAAAAAACTGGTAGAATTAAACATTGGAAGGTATGAGAGGAAGGAAGGAAGGGATGGGAATAGAGAGGAACAAAAATGAGAGGAACACACTGAAAGAAGATTAAGTGAAAATGGGAAAGGGGATGATGAAAAAATAAATTGGTTGCTCACAAAAGAAAGCACTACAACACTGAAAATCATAATAAGACATCTCAGGTGAGATTGAGCTGTGATTGCAGCAAATAGATATCAATTTCTCCCCCACCCATCCAAGAGCCATCAACAAGTGAATCACTCTGATTTGAGAAAAGTCCTGGTGATTTTCTATCCAATACTTTTATTCCCCATAAACATACCACATAACCAGTGCAAGAGGTTATTTTTCAAAAATAAAAAAACCCCTCTTTGTTGGTGAAGCACCACTCTGCCCTTTCCAGTGCCCTAAATTCCTGAATTATCTATCAGAGGATGGAACTCCCATGGAACTCCCATGGAGGATTTTGACACAGGGTGAGTGAGTTTCTGTCCCACCATGAGCAAGTTCAAAACCATCCCAAATGGGCCCATCCTATGTTCAGATTAGAGTTTGCAATGGGTTGGAACACCACCCTAGCAAAAATATTTGTTCTTCAGTGACAGGGTCTCTCCCATCCATCCACTATCTCCCATCCACTAGCTTTCTAGGCAAACATCAAACTAGAGACCATTTCATTCAGCTCATCTCAAAACTTTTGTACTCAACTCTTCATCGACAGGGCTGATCCAAGACAGGTTGGCACTTCAGGTAAAAGACAAAATGGCATTGCCACTTCCTGCTGGAACTAGCAGAGGAGTCTTGCTTCAGTCTAAATGAGAATATATGTGTCTTCCAAATAATTAAGGTGAGTAGGAAAACATGGAGGCCAGATAGCACACATAGTTTCTGCTTCTTGCCATCATATCTCCTGTCCCAGCTCCAACCAAATGGGGCAGCCATTTTACTCTGCCTAATAATCAGACCTTGTTTGCTTATGGGATAGCAGCTTCACTCTTGGTCTCACCAACCCAAAGCAGAACACTCAGGAGCGAACACTAGAACTAAAATAAAAACGAAGGCATAAGTACAGTAACTGTCATGCCGCGCCAGATGTGATCTTGCTCCCTGAACCGCAATTCCCAAATCAGCACTTGTTATTAATCAAATGTTATAACAAGCTGCTTGCAACAGCACTCTGTAACCATGATTAATTAGCCAGAAGCTTCAAAAGGGAGCAAAGTCACTTATTCACCCAGCGATGTGACATCTCAAGGCTAGGAAATGTATGAATTTCAAATGTAGGGCTATTGTGGGGTTGTTACTCATTTGCTTGGGTCTGGGACCAATTGAAGAGGCATGTCAAGAAATTTAAACATTCTGTGCAGCAAAAGGGATAGTGGGAAGACCGTGAGACATTGGTTAAGCAGAAGAGAAAGTTATTATCCCTAAATTCTCTATAGCAATTATTCTTGCTGGGACCATTTGGAACAGGCTAATGGGATAAAATTCCACTGCACTGAGTAAATCTTTGATTGACCCAAATGACAGATTGCTTGACAGTGAAGAAACAGAGGTGAGAATCTGTTCAAGAATGGATGACGTTTTCGGTATCCTTGTGCCTTAAGAGTCCCAAAATATGGAGGCCAAGCCAGATTAGGTATCTTGACAGAATTGACTGTTGAAATTCATTTAAAGCTCCCTGCTTCAGAACTGGGGGATTCCGAAGAGACAAACTTATATTTTAACAAGATTAACAAAAGTGCTAGGGGCATTATTTTTCCTTTCAGCTTGCCACAGAATCCTCTTCCACCATTGGAAATGTGTGCTGGCTATAGATCTGAGGAGAGGCAGAATAAGCAAACAAGCTCCATTCACTCCCCCTCCCCCCATTCCTCATTGCTGAACCTAAAGTTAATGTTTTCTCTGGGAATAGTGGCTCTTCTTAGGCAGATAATGAATGTGCATGGAAGGGGTGGCCCACTCCAGCCTCTCACTCCCATATATTAATTAGTGTGGCTGTGCAAATCCTCAGTACATTGATTCAGTTCAATGGCTCGATGCACCGATGATATTTTTGCCTAGATCAAAGGCAACTTTGAAATAGAATCAATGGGACTTACACATTCATGTCAACCGTTTGAAACGAAGCACTTCAAAGATGTTCAAATTGATATGTCATTTCAACTTGGATAGGTCCCATTTCTTGAATCAAAACAGTGTGACAAATTGGAAGGGACCTGATTTGCACAGCTTTATTTATTTAATTTATTTATTTAATTTTATTTATCAAATTTTTATCACCGCCCATCTCCCCCCAAAGAGGGACTTATCCATGACAATCTTGGCAGATAATTTTTAGAGAGCCGTGTCCCTATTTTCCTAAACTGATACTGTAGAGGACAATCTGAACAAGGTGATCAGACTAAAGGGTTATTTAGTCCAGTCCAACATCCCATCTCCTGATCTATTTATTTCTAGAGATGACTGACATTTGGGCATTGTTATTGTAATGGACTCTTTCTTGTCTCAGGCTCTTTATATGTGATATTGGCTCTTCCAGCTGTGACAGTGAATCATCCACAACTATCTTAATGGATAGCCCTCATCATGACCACCTTCTCTGTGGAATTGTCTAATTCAATATGCGCAACATCAGGTGACCCACAGGGATTCTGGGACTTGAATCCCGGGGAAAGGGCTAGCCTTTCTTCATTTTTTGGATAAGGGAAAGGAGAAGAGGCAGATGATGGTAGAAGAGGTGTAAACAAGCATTGAGACTGAACACTGATACAGCCCTTGAGTTTCGGCAGAGAAGGTTCAACGGCTTTTGAAGATGAGCTGCCTGCTTGTCCATTGCTCTCCCTCTTCGTATTCTTAAGCAGATACTCAAAACAGAGCATTTATTGAGCTCCGGGGATACAATACTGCAAACTATGCTTGCAAGCCATATTTTTCAGCCAAATGCTTAATTCACCATGAAACTTAAGATGGTAGTGATATTTGCTTAGGAAGAACATAGAAACAAAGAGCAGAAGAGTTGGAAGTAAGAAATCTGGCTGTTTCTGTAGGTGTGCGCATAGGTGTGCACATGCCCAGTGGGAATCCTTCTGGTTAACAGCCAGTCAGACCGAAGCATTGCTTTATCTCTTCAGCTGAAAAGTCACCAGAGATGCCATCTTCACTCGCAATGATGAACCAGCTGGCAATAAAACACCCCATTTTACGAGCCCAATTCTGATTAAGCACTATTGTATTCGATCCACTTAAAAGGCAAACTAAGATGATTATAATAGGTTTGAATACTCCTTTCCAATCGACACGCTGCCAGTTAGTTGCCAAGCAATGGAGGAGGAGAAGGAATTGCTGTGGATTTAAATCAAGAATATCCTTCTTTTTTCTGCAAATTGTAAATATGGCCCTCTTCCAAAAGAAATGGGGGGGGGGGTGTTACATCTTTCGTAGGATTTGCAAAAGGTGTCTAATAAGCTTGTTGCTAGGCAATTCATGGCTTTAGGTGACAGGCACAAATACTTCTGATGAGGTATACAGTCTGCCAACCAAGCCAGCTTCTTGCTGAATGGGCTCCCCGTTGCCTTGGTAAATGTTAATTTTGAAATAATAGGGGAAACAGCAATGCTGGGCTAGGCTGAACCACAAGAATACTTGAAAGTGGTTTTTAAGGTCACACTCCAATCTATTAAGAAAATAAGGAAAACTTCTTGGATTGCTTTTGCCACAGTCTTGCCCAGGGGTGTGGAAGGAGAACACCTGGACAGATTTACAAGACCTTGGCGTTCCCAAACAAATTGGCCTGGATTGTTCATGCTATCATCAAAACCAAACCAGACTACTATTTCTATAGATCAGAGCTTTCCAAACTGTGTGTCGGGACACGTTAGTGTGTCGCGGCTGCTGCTGCTGCTGCCTCGGAGCCCTGCCAGGATTCCTTGCAGGTCCTAGTGCCTGCCTTGTGCCTGGCTGCCTCCAAACCTGCCCTGCCAGGATTCCTTGCAGGTCCTAGTGCCTGCCTTGTGCCTGGCTGCCTCCAAACCTGCCCTGCCAGGATTCCTTGCAGGTCCTAGTGCCTGCCTTGTGCCTGGCTGCCTCCAAACCTGCCCTGCCAGGATTCCTTGCAGGTCCTAGTGCCTGCCTTGTGCCTGGCTGCCTCCAAACCTGCCCTGCCAGGATTCCTTGCAGGTCCTAGTGCCTGCCTTGTGCCTTGCTGCCTCCAAACCTGCCCTGCCAGGATTCCGCACAGGTCCTAGTGCCTGCCTTGTGCCTGGCTGCCTCCAAACCTGCCCTGCCAGGATTCCTTGCAGGTCCTAGTGCCTGCCTTGTGCCTGGCTGCCTCCAAACCTGCCCTGCCAGGATTCCTTGCAGGTCCTAGTGCCTGCCTGCCTCCAAACCTGCCCTGCCAGGATTCCTTGCAGGTCCTAGTGCCTGCCTTGTGCCTGGCTGCCTCCAAACCTGCCCTGCCAGGATTCCTTGCAGGTCCTAGTGCCTGCCTTGTGCCTGGCTGCCTCCAAACCTGCCCTGCCAGGATTCCGCGCAGGTCCTAGTGCCTGCCTTGTGCCTGGCTGCCTCCAAACCTGCCCTGCCAGGATTCCTTGCAGGTCCTAGTGCCTGCCTTGTGCCTTGCTGCCTCCAAACCTGCTGTGATTCCATGCAGGTCCTAGTGCCTGCCTTGTGCCCTGCGGTAAGAGTGTGTCGTGAAATGATGCATGTCTAAAAATGTGTCACCAACATGAAAAGTTTGGAAAGCTCTGCTATAGATGATCAGGTTGCAAATATTTAATTTTAAAATACTGCCCCCCCCCCCTTCAACATGGAAAAGGCCGTGGAAGGAGGAGGAGCTGTCAGGGAGACCTGGGGAAGCTGGCATATCAGAAACAGAGTCAGGACCAATCTGGAACTTGCTGCCCTTTCCGATTCAGGAGTTTAACACTATTGAAGCTAATTGGGGGCTTTGATTTTAACTGCATTGATTTGACTGTTGAGTTTCACAGCCTGTGCTTTTCAGTTGTCGTAAGCGGTCTTTAAGCAGAAAAGAGGGGCAGAAATTCAATAGTAAAGGATAAATAACCCTACACCCCATCATTCTGCAGATAAGTGGCTTGTTGGCAGCGCCTATGGGATGGAGGCCATGGAGGCATGCATTTGCAGTTTGCGTTCATGTTGCTTTCGCCCCCCCTGTCCAGAGGAAACAACATGAGCCATTCACCCCGTTTTCTATGGGAACCAGAGGGAACAGAAGCCTCTGTTGCTAGTGTGCAAAGATATCTAGCAAAGTACTCTTCCTCCTTCTTCTCAAATGATCTGCTATGGTCTGGCCTCACTTGATAAGAGCCTAAGAAGCCCTGATGCTGGATCAGGTCCTAAACCAGCATTCTTTGTCCTGTAGTGGCCAAGGGGATGTGTTGGACTGGAGAACAACCTCCCCTTACTACTGTTGCTTTCTAGCAACTAGTATTTTAACCCATGATGGCTAAGATTCAAGAGGTAGCAAACAACTTATAGTAAACTAAATTTAACAGTAAACTACTTCAAAGGCAGTTGAAAAGGAGGCCAAGAGAAGACAAGGTGGTGAGAGACTATCACTGATGACAGCAGTAGGAGCTTACAAGAACTCAAAGCAGCAGCTATGGGCACAGAATCTATTGGTCACAACATGATGACAGAACAACTAGAAATATTAGTAGCCACTGATTGTCTGATTCTCCATGAACTCATTCAATCCCTATCCTGTTTCAGGTTTCAAACTCACACACCTTCAGTTGCTAGCTTAAAATAACAATTTACTCAAGGCTGAATAGAGAACAGCAGACAAGGAATGTAAATCAAAACAGAGTTATCTAGAAAAGAAAGCTTGCCTGGGTGGTTTTACTTTCAACAGTAGCACGCAGAAGAGGAGTCAAAATCCAGTCCAAAGTTCAGAGAGCCAAGTCAGCTTTGTCAGCCAGTCCAGGGTCAGAGTTTCAGGAGCAGGATTCACAGGAATGACACACCAGAGCAGGAAATCAGAGTGTTGTTTCCAACAAGGGGAGGTGGGTCAGGGCTGCCTCTTAAATCAGGCTGCAGCCAGCTGTCCTTAATCAAGAGAATTACTCTCTTCCTTGGGAAGGAGCCTCATTGAGCATCTTTGTTCTGCTCTCCACTCACCAAGTCTGAGGGCTTGGAGGCAGTACGTCATTATCTGACTGCTCCAGCTGTCAGATGATTCCTGGCTTGATGTCTCCTAAGGCTGATGTTCCACTGAAGCAACTTTCTCTGAGTCTTGAGCCATGACAGTCCCCTTTTAAAACCATTCAAACTGGCCACAGCTTCTGGCAACCAATTCCACTATTTAACTCTGTACTGTGTAAAAGAACTGTTTGTTTCAATCACTGAAGCCAAGTGAAACAGTAGCTTGAAACTTCCAGGTTTGGTATACAGCAAACTTTAGGAGAAAGGATATTGGTTGGTTGGTTGGTTGGTTGGCTAGTTAGTTATTTGATTTATATCTTGTCGTCTTTTTTTACAGGAGGAAAAGGCAGCATACATAGTGTACCCTCCTATTTTCCCCTACAACAACAGCCCTGTTAGGTAGGTTGGGCCAAGATAGAGTATCTGGCCCCAATCCAGTGAGCTTCCATGTGGAGGGTGGACTAGAATCCAGGTCTCCCAGTCCAGCACCTTCACTATACCACATTGGCTCTCGTACTGGTGTTGTTCAATCTTGTCCACCTTCATTTATAATTCCAATCCCATCAGCATTTATCAGATTTTCTGGTGCTTTGTTTTATCTCCATAATCCGTTTCATCATTCAGTACAGAAACAATTAGTCACTCAAACAGGTTGTGTAAATGTTCCCTCATTTCAATCCAGTCCCAAGATATAACCCCAAATGCTGCATTTCTGATACACTGTACCTCTGCCTTGTACAATTCATCAACTTGGGAATGTTCTGCCTTTTAGAGATCTCAAGGGAGGCTATTCTATTGACACTGCAAGGCAAGAAATCTCTTGATGAATTCATGTTATTTATTTTTCACAGCTGGACAAACCATGCAATGATTGAAGATGAGACTGCAGTCCATCCAAGATAGAACAATAGTTCTACATTTTAGCATTTGATTAGACATTTTCATAAACTGAAATGCTGTGAGCTTTCTGATTTTAAGGTCAAGAAAAGAGCAGTGCATTAAGAGCCACATACAGTACATACAGCACAGAATCACTAATGAAATGTAGATTTACTTACAGTACTGAACAGTTGATTTTAAGCTCCATATTGCTTTCCTTAGTCCTGTTGTTATGTTTTACTTTCTCTTACTCTGATTCCATGCTGTGCTGCCTTCCAAAATCAATATCTCTCATCCTCAGAGATCACAAGATATAACTCAAGTCAAATAAGCTGCTAAGAACTATGCAATGCCTTGTGATCTAAACTTAAGAATTCTACTCTGAAAGGTTCTAACTCAGCAATCAAAAACTTCCTGTAGATGGTCATGTTGAAGCTTTGGCTAACCCAGTTATAAGAATCACCCAAGGATTCTTTTGCTTAAATTCTCCAAAATCATCACCCAATTAGCCCAGCAGCCTTGGGGCTAGATCGGTCACATTAATCCTCTTTCATGGCCCATACCTGGTTGCCTCAACCAGGAGGAGGGTTGAGCAAAAACTAAGAGTGAACTCACGTAGTAATGCCAAGCACAATCCTACTCAAAGAGTAATAATGGTCTTCAGTGTGTGGATGTAACACTGTAACCACAAAATCATCATCATCATGAGCAAGTTCAGCCCAACAATTCCTGCAAAGTAGTGAAAGACACAGAAGTGGTGATTCTTTGCTTCACAAGATGTAGTGTGGACCATTTCAGTGCAAGAGACCCGTGGCTCTTAGTAACCCACTGGCTTTGGGACATGGAATGATGGTTTGGATTCTCTCCAGGTGTTGATGTTTCTTGGGTTAGGGTCCCCCAATACCATAGGAGAAACCTTCAGCTGTCATTCAAGCATGCATTACCCAATGCACACTGTAGGGACTATCCTATACTTTGGGGAAACTTTGAAAGCTGCAGAATATGGCAGAGTAATTCCCTTTTCACAGAACACCTAAACTACATTTTAATGTTATACTTCTCACAAGTCACGTTGGCTTTAAATGCAGGATAAGAAAAGGTTACAGTAGAGGGATGATATCAGAAAGAAGAAGCAGAGAATGTATTGTCAAAGGCTTTCACGGCCGGAGTTCGATGGCTGTTGTGGGTCTTCCAGGCTGTGTGGCCGTGTTCTGGAAGTTGTGGTTCCTAATGTTTCACCAGACAGAAGCACAGACAGAAGCGAAATCTCTGTGCCCAGGTAGAGTGGCAAATGCAAATGCCATTTCGCTTCTGTCTGTGCTCCTGCCCTCTGAAGATGCTGGCCACAGATGCTGGCGAAACGTTAGGAACCACAACTTCCAGAACACGGGCACACAGCCCGGAAGACCCACAACAGCCAAGAAGCAGAGAGTTCACAAAATGAACATTGTGACTGTGCCGGTCATAGGATGCCAAGGATGAATTGCTGAGTAGTTGTACTCAAAAGTAGATGCCAACATCTATAAACATATTATGCTAAGTAGAAAAAAAGTCTCACTTAAGTGGTGTGCAGTACAGATCCTTTCTTTCTTTTTAAGGAAAAGTAATTATTCAAACTGGATTGATTTCTTCATCATTTTTTCAGGAAACAGGGGTGATGGAATATATTAGCAATCAAAGTTCAGGCTAATCATAGTTCTTCACATTTAGGGGATATTTGCTTTCAATCAAATTTGCACCTGGAAGCCTTTCCTTAGCATAAACTTTTGAGGTGTTCATCAGGCGTTACCATGGAACAAATAGTATTATGGGTATTAAACAGCAATCTGTTTATCAGTGAATTCACATATTGAATTTGGCAAATAAACAGTAGCCAACACGTGTATAGAACAATTGGGCTTAGGGAGTGGTGTTTTTTTCCTCTCTATTAATTTTGCTGTAACAAGGCAAACAATATTCACTTCACATACCACCTATGTCTAGCAATCAAGCAAATGAGGGTTACCTCCACATGTTTTCTCTTTCCAAGAGAAATTAGGCAAATTTCCTATATTTTGCAAATCATGGTTTCCATTAAATAACTGGCTAACTGTAATGTAATCTGATTTCAAACTAGGATATGAAACCAAGGACTGATCAAATAAATAATTCCATTCCATGGGAGAGATGGCATAAAATTCCATTCCCCGTCTCTTTTTGCCCACATGTATTTTGATGTAGGTATGTATTTCCTTGGGAGGAAAGCTATGGCAAACCTAGACAGCATATTAAAAAGCAGAGACATCACCTTGCCGACAAAGGTCCGTATAGTTAAAGCTATGGTTTTTCCAGTAGTAATGTATGGCTGTGAGAGTTGGACCATAAGGAAGGCTGAGCGCCGAAGAATTGATGCTTTCGAGCTGTTGTGCTGGAGAAGACTCTTGAGAGTCCCTTGGACTGCAAGGAGGTCAAATCAGTCAATCCTGAAGGAAATCAACCCTGACTGCTCATTGGAAGGACAGATAGTGAAGCTGAAGCTCAAATACTTTGGCCACCTAATGCGAAGAGGGACTCACTGGAAAAGACCCTGATGCTGGGAAAGACTGAAGGCAAAAGGAGAAGGGGACGGCAGAGGATGAGATGGTTAGATAGCATCACCGATGTAACAAACATGAATTTGAGTAAACTCTGGGAGACAGTGGAGGACAGGAAGGCCTGGCGTGCTATGGTCCATGAGGTCATGAACAGTTGGACACGACTAAACGACTGAACAACAACAACAACAATTTTGAGGTAGTTTGCCCTGAGCTTGTGCTAGAAAATCATAAACACAAAGACGCAATGCCTAAGAGAATGTCTATGTATTACTTAGTTTATGATGTTGAAATGTGCAGAGAATAGAGCCATGTTTATTTAAAAGACCGTACGTTTCCTCTATTAAAAATAAAAACAAATTAGAATATCCACAGGAGTTGGTTTATAAGTTATTAAAAAGATGCCACCAAGCAACTGCATTAAATAACTCAATTAGCACTGAATAAAACCGAAATTTGAATGATCTAAGTGTTTCTTTTAAGTTCAGGGTAATAAATAACAACTAAGAAACATTCAGAACTGTGCTTAGAAGGCATCCTCTGAGGGGAATGTAGAAACTTTCTGTAACATTCCCCAAGTGTTTTTTTATAAACCCAAATGCATGAAAATGCTTTTTAAATTAGTATGCAGAAGTAAACAACTCTTTAATGGAGATAAGAGTTATCTAACAATAAAACCAGGATTCCAAAAAGCAAACATCTAATTTACATTTAGAGAGACTTTTTTTTTACATAAACAGACAAAATGGCTGTATATCAGAAATGTCTGGAAACAAACGAAAGAGCATCTAGTTTGCAATTTACAGCAAGTGGTCACCTTAGAAGGGAGCCTGAGCTGTCCCTGGTCCTGAAATCACGATTACAGCAAGAGAGAAAAAACTAAATAAAAAACAAATAAGAGAAATTCTGAGACAGAACAAGCTTGGGTGTAAATGCTGTGTGCTCAGACATCTATTACTCTGGATCACTGGCCTTGTTCTCTAAAAATCAAGGTGAAATTTTAAAAAACGAGATGCATGAGCTTCTCATTTTTGTTTATTTGCATTAATGCTTTGTAGGTCTTCTCCTCATGTCCATTCACCAAATCACATTTCCTTCCAACATTGTGATCATCTCAATGCTCATGAATTGGCTACTTTGCCTGTAACAAAGAAGCAGTAGGTGGTGTTCCACAGTCTAACTCTTGATGCAGCTGCAGGCCTCTGACCCAGTGGAACAGCCCACTGACCATGCTGTCTCTCAACCCATTCCTCCTTTGATGCAACAGAGATCTGCTCTTTTCTATGGCACCCTCAGGGTGGGTGTAGGGTAGATTGTCAATTTCCCAGGTGAGTGTAGTGATTCCACATCAGCAATGCCTACCCAGCTCTGAAGAATCAGAGGGACAACATAGAGCTTTCAGTGCTTCTGGGTGAATCCTGATGGGAGTTAACAAGTTCTTGGATAATGGTAATAATAACAATATCATCATCAACAACAATAATAACAATCATAATAATAGCAGCAATTACATTTTTACATAATGGTTTTACCAAGTTAATCATAGGTATCAAGAGGAGTATTAAAATAGGCAAAGAAAAAAACAACCTACTATTCTGGTGTGATACATAAATTCAATTGCAATAATTTAATTTAAAAAATCAAATGCATTCTAGGAACATATTTTATGAAAGAATAGCCATAATTCTGGATGTGTAATCTCTTTTGTACGTGAATGATGTGCTTGGACATACGTTTAAAACATGTCAAACCACAGGGTTACTTCTGTGTGGTCTTTAATGAAATATACATAATCTTGCATAGAGTTATAATGCCATACCAGAGAATCTTGTTAAATAAATATATTCATGCCATTCACATCCTTTTTTTTTCCTATTGAATTTCATTTATGCATATCCTCAACAGGCATAGATTCCAAGAGAGCTTGGCTAAACTCAAAAATTTAAGCAGGGTCAGATCAAACTAGTACATGGGTGGGAGAACGTCAAGAAATCCATGTGATTGCCTAGATTGGGAAGTTAAAAACATCTTGGAAGAATATAATGGCAAATGATTTCTGAATTTCAAGAACATTAAATTGACATGTCCATAAAGCTACCAGGATTTGAGCTTGGTTTGAAGACTCCTGGTTTGTTCGTTTGTTTTTACTTTAAAGTTTTTGTGGACTTCTGATTCCAATTCTTATACATTTTGCCACATAAGCCATGACACTCACAGTGTCAACTCTGGAAATAGATGGAGTAATTTTTGAAGGGCCTCTTAAGAAATATTCTTGGAGCCTTTCAAACCAAACAAATCTAAGAAAACAGTCATTTCCCTTTTCATCTAACAAAGCAATATATCTAGAAGTCCAGCTGCACACCTACAGTAAATCTGAGAGCATCATACCAGAGTGAAGAAAGACCCAATTACTACCAAGTTGAGCAAGCAACATGAACAATTCCTCCCAAAAGCTTCTTAGATTCTCTTCTTAGTTCCTCCTCATTTCTCACAAGTTTTCCATGTTTTCCATATAAATAAATAAATGTATTTTCCATGAATACTTCATCTGCCGTCGGCTTCTAATGGACTCTGGAAAGCCACAATCTCATCCAAACAGTGAACTCAGTCTACTGGGAATGTTGACCCTTGCCTACTTCTAGCTGGTGAAAGCTAGCCAGCAGAGGATCATTCATTTGACTCTTGGAGCTATCAATATCTTCATCCAGATTGAAAGAATGCTGGAGGTCGCAGTCCCTTCTTATATGGATCATAATCCAATAATTGTAAGATTAAATAGAGGAACTCCTGGATCAAATAGGTGAAGACTTAATGAACTATTATTATTACAAGAGGATGTTAAAGTGAAATGTCACCAGGAACTAAAGAGCTTCTTCCAAATCAATTTAACTCCTGGGGTTTCCTCGTCTATAGTATGGGATGCTAGTAAAGCTTTTATGAGAGCCTTATCTATCTCTCTGACATCAAATAGAAAGACAGCCATGGAAAAACAGAAGGAAATACTACTGAATGTTTGAAACGATTAGAATCAAGCCTCAGCTTAATCCAACCTTGGATTTAGGACAAAAGATTAAAAACAACATCGTTTGAAACGATTAGAATCAAGCCTCAGCTTAATCCAACCTTGGATTTAGGACAAAAGATTAAAAACAACATGGAACCAACTAGATTTGTTTTTTTGTTATATTAAAAATAAATTTTATTATATACAATACATAATACAACACACAATACAATACAATACAAAGACGAACAATACATAAAAATATAACATGACATTAATCTAATATCTTAATCTATAACCTTATATATATAGACTTGCCTAATCTAAACTCATCTAACCAAAAAAAAAAGGGAAAAAAAAGAAAACCCATTAAATTAATTTGCTTAAAACCCTATCTAACTTGATAGGTAAAAAAAGAGAGAAAGACCTACAGGAACCTGAATATGATCAAACAGAAATAAAGGCGATAAATCAGATAAATCGCCTGCCTACCAATTACATAAGGAATAGGATAAAAGAACCATTACCTCATTGTGAGATGGAACTAAACATGTTTTTACAATAAAAGAGATGATGCAACAATTTGTTATTCTAGATTATATACCGAACAGACAATTGATCTGAAAAAGATTGAAGAATATTTGAGCAATATATTACTTCTAAAATTCTATTTATTTATTATTTCTAACTTATATCACCGCCCATCTCCCCCCACAAGGGGACTCTGGGCGGTTTACAATAAAGTCAGCGATTAAAAACATATAAAATACTTTATACAATCAATTAAAAATATAAAAATATAAAAATATAAAAATTCTAAAACTTCTAAAATTCATAAATCAAGAGAAGAAAAGTGTGCCATACAGCCCAAGCATCTGTGTGCATGTGCACATGGCATGCATTTTATTTCCTTTTAAGAAGTTGATGGTTGGGGACTTAGAGGCAGACCACAACCAAATTTGTATGGGAAAGATGCTGATGTACTACATACAGTATGAAAGGAATATGAATTTAAATGTAAAATACAGTAATTATCCCCCAAAAATAAAGGAGATAAGGAAAACACACAAGAGATCTTGTGCAAGCTAGCTTTTCTCTAGCCTAGTCAATCTAAGAGTGCCAATCTTGGACATCCCCCCACAATAAATATCTGCATATATCTGTGGGTGTATACAGGTATGTACACACATAGATATTTATTTCACAAATGTATATGGTGTCCTAATTATAGTCTAGGTGGTTTACAAGCATGGAGATAATACCGTAAAACCTTAAAAACATTTAAAGCTAGACTAAAACTATCGCTCTCTCTTTTGGATGGATGGATATACAGATATTTTTTTAAAAATCAGAACTAATGCTCTACATCCCAAAGGCTCAACCAAAGAGTATTGTCTTTACTTTTACCAAAAAGATAACTGAGAGAGGCCATCCAAAGTCTTGGGAAGAAGGCTATTCCATGGGGCTAGGGCCACCACTGAGGTCTGCTTCCAAGTCCTACCCCCTAACTTTTGAGAGAGAATGAGCAAGCTAGCCTTCTTGAACTGAATAACCTAGACCAGTGTTTCTCAGCCTTAGCAACTTTAAAGATGCCTGGACTTCAATGTCCAGAATTCCCAGCATGCTGTCTGGGGAATTCTGGGAGTTGGTCCAGACATCTTAAAGTTGCCAAGGTTGAGAAACATTGCCCAAGACAGGGGTGGGGGGGGAAGAGAGAGAGAAGAGACAGCTTTATATAAATATACACTCCCAGAAGGGGTAGGGAGAGGACCCCCCTCCCATATCACTTGAACTAATTAAATTAATTGCCAGCTAACTCAGATAGGGAAGAATAATGTGTAAAGGGAGGAAAAGAGAGAGAAAGCCCTGTTTAGATGAACAAAAATGTGAAATTCACCAGGCAATCTCCTCTTCCAAGCAATGGTTAATCTTCAAAGACATCCATGCTTTCCAGCAGTGAGATTTGCAATCATTTGCAGCTCTGCCAATTTCCTTGTTTTCATCAGCTTTTTATTCCTACCAGTGAAAGGCAACCCACTCAGTCCACTCATAATTGTTGGTGGGGGGGGGGGAACTCTGTCTTCCTATCCAGTAACTATGTCCTGACTTCAAGTGAAGGAAAACACGCTGAGACTTGGTGTACAGGCTCTAGTGTTTTATTGTTCTACTCTGCTAGACAGAATCCACCTAAACTAAAATGAATTACTGATGCTCAGAGAAAAGGCCCAAGAAACTAGGGCGAGGCCTTCTTTAGCCTCTTGGGAGGAAAGCAAAGCGATTCAGTACTGCGCATGCGTTTATCCCCCTGGAGGGAGCCCCCTCCTTCTTCACCAGTTATCTCCCTGACAACTATGAGAGTGAGGACTGGGTAAAAGTAACCCAGTTTAAGCCAGTTTCAAATAATTGGCTTAATTACAATTCAGAGGGATGTACCATTGGTGACAATAAGAATCTATTTATAACACATTCTTAACACAGTATTGCACTCGGAACTGCAGATTAAAATATTGACTGGGAATGAGAAACTGCTAATGGGAATTGTGTATGTGTGTGAGTGTATGTTGGATACAATGTGTCATAATGCACAATTAACTTTGAAATTGTTTAAAAACTCTACCTTTTGCAAAACTGGTTTCCCAAACTGTGACATTCTCAGATTGGTTTTTGTGACAATGGTATCGGTTTTGATTAGGGTTCCATGCGATGGGTTTAAGCAAGCCCTCAATGTTCCTCTCCAGCCACAGGAACATAAAAAAGCTGTTTTATACCCATTGAGTCAGATCACTAGCCTATCTACTTCATTTTCCTGTACGCTAACTGGAAACTAACTCCAGGGGTTCAAGGATCTTTTTCACGGAAAACGTGTCCTCTCCCTTGCAGCTAAAGCTTGACTCCGTGTGCAGCAATTGTGAAAAGACAGATTCCTTGCCAGGGATCATTAGGGAAGGCATTGAAAATAAAACTGCCAACATTGCAATGCACTTAAACTAATCTACAGTTCATCAGCATATGGAATACTATGCTTAGTTCTGGTTGCCAAATATAAAGAAGGATGGCCCGGGGCAGGAAAAAGCCAAAAGCAAGCAATCAAACTGATAGAAGGCTCAAACAATGTTCTTACAAGAAAGAGCTAGAATGGTTAGGATTATTTACTTAGGAAAAAAGTGATTAAGGTTGGGTGGACATGGCTGAGAGATATACCATCACGCATGACCTACAGAATGTGGACAGGGAGAAATTTTACCCCTTCTTTCAGAGCACTAAAACCAGGAGTTGTTCCATGAAGATGATTAGGAGATTTAGAAGAGATAGGAGGAAGCACTGCTTCACTCAGAAAATAGTAAACCTGTGTAATTCCCCAAATACAAATCAAATGAAAAATTCAGGACAGGCTAACTAATCAATAAATAGTGCTAGTTAAACCAATATGCTACATTAATATGAATTAAATTCCCATTATCTTATATTTGACACTGATAGTGGCTGCAAAAAAACAATCAATGCAATCCAAAACAGAGCTCCAATAAAGCTCCTGATGTTGCTTTAAGGTGCTAAAACCTAAATTCCTAAAGACAGTTTTCTTGAGTAGAAACTTCCAACTTGAAATCACTTCCAAAGAAATATGGTGAGTATATGAAGATTAACAGCCCTTGCAGGGAGACTCACTGATTGTAAGCTTCTAAATTAAAATAGAATTCTTCCAACTTTTAAATGAATTTTGCAGTAGGTGAAATTAGGTAGAAACTCTACATGAGAGTATTGTTTTCTGATTCAAAAGTGTGCCAAGAAAGTCACAGCTCTAGCGGTCAACTCGTTTTGATAAGCCTTAGATTGACAAAGTACTTGGCGTAAATGAATGTTGATGTTAACAATCACATCAAAAAAGCAATCATTATGCATTGTACTTGTGCAGTGAACCGAATACTTCTTTATGCTGAGTTCTTTGTGATGTATTTGGGGAGGGATAATTATGTTCTCTAGACAGCACATTGCAGCCATCTCCTCCTCCCCCCTTACACCATGTTTCCAGATACAAAACAAGATAAGCAAATGATGCCCATATCTACGCACTATTTTTTTCACCTGGCTGACCTTGTATGAAGAGTTGGGCCCACTTCATACTTGGTTCGGAGACTACCAGAGCATTCCAGGGCTAAAGTCTAGGAAGTAAAAACATCCCAGAAGAAGAGAAAGACAAAAAAAAGTCAGCGTTTCTTGCCAAGAAAACTACATGTCCATGTCCATGAAGTTACCATATGTCAGCTGTGACTTGAAAGAAAACTTACCAGATTGCTTGCTTCCTTTCCTTTCCTTTCCTTTCCTTTCCTTTCCTTTCCTTTCCTTTCCTTTCCTTTCCTTTCCTTTCCTTTCCTTGTTTTTTTTTTTTTTTGGGGGGGGGGAGGGATGTTTGTTTACAACAGAAGGGCCAACATTTTGCAAGTGGTTCGCTATCTAAGAATGGGTAGATAACAATAGCTTGGTACATCAGCCCTCTTTGATAGCTATTATTTGTTTGATATATTTCTTTATTGCCCTTCAGGATAGCAAGGCTAAACCATAAAAAAAAAAACCAAAGAAAATAAATTGTTAAGCAAAATGCTACAAATTAATTGGAAGATTTTAATCTGTTGGAATTAAAATTGCTGGGAGAAACATCCACAGCTTCAGCTACGATAATGGTACCGTTTTGATGACTGGAAGCCTGGAAGGCTTAAAGAATTTACAGAACAGAGCATGGAAGTCTATTGTTGCTGTGTATTTATTTATTTATTTATTTATTTAGTCTAAGAATATGTCAGCAACCCAATGAAAATAGGCAGAGAAGACAGCTGAGCTGGTTACAGACTATCTTCCTAGATTCAAAAATTTACAAAGATGATTACTTTAGTCATGAAATGAAGAAATGACTGCTTTTGGGGAGAAAAACTATGATAGATCTAGACAAAATATTCAAGTGCAGAGACATCTCATGGACAAAAAAGGTATGTACTGTCAAAATAACCATTCTGCCAGTTGGAAAATATGGCTGTGAAAGCTGGAGCAACAGAAAGACTAAACAAAGAAAAGTGGATGCCTTTGAACTGCGATGCTTGAATAAATAGCTGAGAATATCTTGGATTGCAAGAAAAACAACAACAGAAGTTCAATGGTAAAGGAAATAAAACCAGACTGCTCATTGGAAGCACTAAAAATGAAGCTGAAGCTTAAATATTTTGGACACATAAGGCAAAGGTGAAAGTCACTGGAGAAGACCCTGATAATGGGAAAAATAGAATGTAATTAAGCTAGAGGACACCAGAATACAAAGTGGCTACTTACTGCCACTGATGGGACACATGTGGGTTTACAGGAACTCAAAGACGCAGTTTCTGACAGAGAATCCTGGTGGAAGGACTGCATCAGATTTCAAAGCCTAAACAACAACAACAAGCTGATGTGGAAAAAGTTGCAGCCTTAGAACAAATGGGAAAGCATCTCAGAGTAAGAACACCGTTACAGAGAAAGCAATTTCTGAAAACGTTCTTAAAATGCAAGCCAACTGATAGAGCCATTTAGATAAAACTAGTTGGTGGCTGCTAATTAATCTTGACTCTCCTGCTCATGTTTTCTGTTTCCCTAGAAGACTTTGGATTTCAGATTACTTCCTATCATAAAAACACCACCCAGCTTGTCATCCCTTAACAGAGCAAGCAGACCACTTTAGTGGGAGTGCTCCAACTTGTAGAAGTGAAGACAGAGATATTTGCATCTTTCTATCCCCTCCCCAGTCCTTGTTTTTGTCTAGGTTACTGTTTCCCTGTTCTTGAGGGACTTAAAAAGTCTTGCCTACCACTCTACCACATCTCCTTTCCATCCCTCCCAGAATCAGAATTTCTGCATCAGAACAAGCTAGCTTTGGGAAACTGGCAGGAAGGGAATGGCACACTGGATTTCTCCCTCTAAGCTTGCTGTCCTTGTTTGACCTTAGGTGGGAAATCCTTAAGTGTCCAACAAGCCCTAGGCTGTGAAACTTTAGTTTCTAGATTTTAGGAGATTTCAGGAGATTTTAATATAATTGAGCAAAATCTTCACTTTACTTCCAATATTGACTGAGGCTAACAGAATTCTCACCTTGAGATCCCCAAATCATATTTGATTGCCTTGTTATGTAACACAAAGATCAGTGTGCTAATTATTGAAATAATGATCAGATCTGCAGAAAACCTGGACCAATTATTCCCAAACTGTGTCCCACAAAATAATTGCACCAATAGAGATGATTATGGATTTTTGTGCACCTCAAATAATCAACTGGACATTTTCTAGTGGCCCTCTCTACTTTGCTAAATTACAACTCCCAGCATTCCTTGCCACCGGTTATGCTGGAAGTTCTGTAACATCTGCAGAGAAAAGATTTCCCAACTCTGAAGTTTTGCACAGGTCTTGTAAAAAAGGTAAAGGTACCCCCCGCACATTTGTGCAGTCGTGTCCGACTCTAGGGGCCGGTGCTCATCTCCGTTTGTTAGCCGAAGAGCCAGCATTGTCCGAAGACACTTCCATGGTCATGTGGCCGGCATGACGCACACGGAACGCTGTTACCTACCCACCGAAGTGGTACCTATTCATCTACTTGCATTTGCATGCTTTCGAATTGCTAGGTTGGCAAGAGCTGGAGCTAGTGCGGGAGCTCACTCCGCACGCAGGGCTAGGGATTCGAACCTCCGAACTTGTGATCTTCCGATCGACAAGCCTGGCATCTTACCCACTGAGCCACCACTCTCCACCACAGGTCTTGACTGGTCCCATAAAGAAGATAAGATGACAACAGAGAGGGCGGCAGCCACCATAGCTTCTATATTATGAAACTTCCCAAAGGGAACTCCAGCCAACTCTTTCCTGTTATTATTTCCATTAGCTGAAAAAGTCACGCTTAAGAACTTTCCTCACCTATTGCTGCTGTGTTCCCTAGAGTTCTGGTTTTAGCTTTAATACTTATGCCACCCGTCTTAATATTTATTTTTCATATTCTTTATATATATTTTTTAAATTCAAAATGGATTAAAAAACTTCTCCAAATCTCTACCAGTTTGGGAGAAAAGAGGGCTATTTTGCTTTTCAAAGGGTAAATGCCTTTATGATCAAATGTGTAGCAGGGTTCTGATCCATGCGCATGACTGGGGAATAATGAAGGGATATTAGAGACAATTGCAGGATACAAACATCTGACAACCTAAAGAAAAGAGCAGCAGTGATATTCCCTGTTGGGCTTGTGTGGGAAATATGACCAAGCAAAGAAAAGCTGCCCCGAGGTAGCTTTTTCTGGGCAATCAACCAGCCTCAGCACAGTAGGGTGGGCAGAAAGCTTGTCAAAGCTAATGAAAAAAAGTCCCTAAGTGTTGTTCCAATTCAAAGACAACTGCTTGTTGAAACACAGCTGTGCATCTGTACGGCCCAGAAGAGCTGCAGATCTCTTGCAACAGCCTGCAGCCAAGGATGCCTTTCAGAAACCCATTAGGGCGAAAAAAAATGAAACCAGAACTTCACAGTGATATGCTTCCAAGCTAATGAACAGAATAAATGTCCAGGTTTCTACATTTGGGGAGATTCCATCGTGCAAACTGTATGACATCCTTGCAGTTAAGATACAGGTATGTCATTAGAAAAGAATTATGGGGTTCAGCATAAATTTAAAGGATCCTTTATATTAGGTCTTTTGGATTTAATATAAAGTTTAGGAACAGCTCGAGACTTGTCTAATGTTATGATGCTAGCTTCAGTTTAAGACTGAGAGCGATGGTGATGGTGATCCAGTTTATCTGAAGTGGAACAAATCTGTCTTTTTTTTCACTGGAGTTCTGTAGAATTTCTGGCTGGCACATTCTCCTTACTAACCCTGATTCATGGGATACATGGCATTATTTCACTGGCCTTCAAATGGGAAAGATGGCTCAGTGGCTTTGCAGCATAGAATTGTAGCAACTGCTGGTTTTTTCCCCCTTATCACTGCATCAAACCTTACAGAATCAAACTTACATGAACCAAGAATGTAGACAGGAAGAGGGCCTTAACCATTTATTTATTTGTCCTCTTTTGGATGGAGTAAGAGTAAGGACATTTTTATTCTTCCAGGGCCATCAATATATATATATACTGTATATATAAACCCCCAAACCAAATTCTTATCAAAGCTTGAGAATTCTCATCAAGATTTGGTCGGAGTCCAGAATGAATCAGTGAATCAATGAATCAATGAATCAATGAATCAATGAATCAATGAATCAATGAATCAATGAATCAATGAATGATATTTTTTTAAAAAAATACTCAGTGTTACACGTTGTTACAGCTGTAATTTGCCTCCAGGGCAGGCCTGGATTTTTTGCATCCAGAGGGAAACAGATGGCAATTTTGTCTGTCACATGGATCTTATGTCCACACTGGCAACTGAAGAGTGATTCTCTATTGTAGCGGAAAGGAGGAGGAACCTGGCATGGTGGCATACATACATTCTCTGGATTTTGTTCACTCACTAGTCGCCTGTCCTTCGCTGGCTGTCTGGTTAAAAGAAAGTTCTTCCTCGTGTGCCTATGTGTGTAATGTAAGGAAAGCAACACAGGTGTACCCTTGCTGCTTGCTGTAGCATGTGGCCCAGGCTGACAACTCCTCTGGGCTATACCATTCCACATTGCAAAGAGGGGCATTTGTGTACATCCTTCCCTTACTTGTTTTTCAAACAGCTTGCCAGAGAAGAGTGTCCCAGACTTGTCCTCTTTGGGATATCTAGTTAGTATGCATAGGGAGATACTTTATATAGGAAAGCAGCTGAACACAATTTCATTTCCTGAAAAGGTATAGCCTGGCCTCTCATCTGACAGCTGAACCTGAATTTCCAATTCTCTTTTCAGTTCTTACCCATAGAAATGCAAGAAAATATCAAACCATAACTATTGCTTAAAGAAAGTAATTCAAGCAGAAGGGTTAAATTACAACCCATGAGATATTTCTACCTAATGAACATTTCCAGGCCAATAAATGTATGCATCTATGTTCAAAGTGGGAGAAGACGAATGGGGGGAGCAGTCACAGTGATAAAGTCTCCATGAAAGTAACAGCCAAATGATGAAAGCCATCATGGAAATTTCATGTCCTTTCTGATTTACTAACAGCAGTTGTCTAAAACTATTTTCCTGGATGGCTGAAATGGGGACTTGTAATTTGAAGCTAAAAACCATTTATAGAATGTCACTTCTAATTTCTCTAAGTAGAGGCCTGTTTCCAGAAACAAAACGTTAACAATTCCTTTCACGTTACTTAATAGAAACAGAATTAAGGGTACGGGCCAACACGCGGCCAACTTGCATTAGCAAATATCGTTACCAACCAGCCTCCCTTTGAGCAGCACTCAAGCACCTCAAACAGTACTTCCAGGTGTGCCTCTCTGATAGGTTGTCCTTGCCAACAGTCTCTTAGGACATGTCCTTGGGTTGCTGGCCACTTAATTTGCTCTTATCTTTTAGCTATTTTGTAACCTGATACATGATCCTCCCTTTTCAATTGTGTTTTTTCTTTCTTTCTTCTGAAAACTGAATCAAACTCATCAACGCGTTACATGTCCAGCAGAAATGAACTTTCAGCTAGACCAGTATTTCTCAACCTTGGCAATGTTTCCACTCCCGAATCCTTCAAAAGTGTCTTGAAGTCAACTCTTTGCTTCCACTCTCTCAATATGATGAAGCCATGAGTCGGTCAATGCTCACTCCCCAGTTAAGCAATCAAAGTATGCAAAAATTGGCATGTTGGCAAAAATTGGGGGAAATGGCCAGATCCCATCCATGGTTTATTTTATATTGTGTGTGCTTGCCTGAAGCTTTTTCCCAAACCTGAAAACAAATGGCTGCTTCCAAGCCTCTATCCTTCTTCTGCACTTGAGACAAGAATATTTCAGGAAGACAATATGAGGGCTCAACATCTATAGGTAGGGAGAAATGTTGGGTTAAGCCCAGGAGTTACAGTGAGAGAAGGGGGCGTGGTGGCTCAGCGGGTAAGACGCCAGGCTTGTCGATGGGAAGATTGCAAGTTCGGAGGTTTGAATCCCTAGTCCCGTGTGACGGAGTGAGCTCCTGCACTTGCCAACCTAGGATTTCGAAAGTATGCAAATGCAAGTAGATGAATAGGTACCACTTGGGTGAGTAAGTAACAGCGTTCTGTGTGCATCATGCCGGCCACATGACCGTGGAAGTGTCTTTGGACAATTCTGGCTCTTTGGCTAACAAACGGAGATGAGCCCCGGCCCCTAGAATCGGACACGACTGCACAAATGTGTGCGGGGGACCTTTACCTTTTTTACAGTGCGAGAAGGCAGTCCACCAATGGGAAACCAGGCTGCCCATAATGCTTCAGCATCTCAAGAGGGAAATTACCCAAATTATGTATTTGGATGCACCATAGTTTAGTTACAAATAGATCAGTCAACTGCTAAACAGAAAATACAGCATGGAATCACAAAGGTGTGAAGCTACTTTGGGAGTTGTGCAGAGACCTGTGTAGAAATGCCCTTGGTTATATACCATGCAGATGGCAGATATACATCTAACCCACTCTCCCCATCTGTAATGCCTATTTATTTCATGTTATAATGGAGGGATGGGGATGGTGACAATAATTCAGCAACATCTCAAGGACTGACATTGCCTGCCACTGTCATAAAGCCATGGCAATGGGGGGCTTTGGATTCTTTCTCTCTCTACATGTGGTACATAGTGATGTAAATTGAGGGGGAAGATAAGAAGCTTCTATAATCTTGACACTGATAAATTTCATTAAGTTATTGAGTTATTAAATCTAGGAGTCTAAGGGTCAAAACCAGAATGAAACACAGGAGTATGTACCAATCAAAGATAATATGTGTTTGGAGTATGTGTTTGGACTTGCCAAACTACAAACAAAGAACCTATGTAGATCAAATCCCCCCTCCCATATAATCTATCTTAATCATACTTAAGGTCAATTCATTAAAAATCCATGACACTTTTAACTTAAAGCTCATTTATTTCATCATGGTTAAACTAATACTATATTTTTCACTGGAAGTGAAGCTCAACTCTTTCTGTCTTTGTAGACATATCTATGGAGTTTTCTTGGCAACAATATAGACATGATTTACTCTTGCCTTCTTTTTTCCCCAGTCCTGCCAACATCTCAAACTAGCATCCATCCCTGAGATTTCCTGGTAAATTCACATACAAATATTAACTGGGTCCAATCTTGCTTAACTTTTTGAGATCACCCAAGGTCATAACACTTTTCCCTCTCCAGGACCATGGCTGCTTGCTGTGGAAGGATGTCCCCACTGTAGCTGATGAAAGCATCAGATGACCTTCTTCGTTCAAGAGGGACCATGGAAAGCTGAGTTAAGCAAAGGAATCTTTCTTAGCCATGATGGTTTTACACACAACCACCCACTGTTCCATTGTCTCCTGCTTTCATATAAACTTTTCAAATTAGAATCAAAATCAAAATCACCACCCAGAGTTGCTTGCAAGATGGGCGGTCGTAGAAATATGAGAAATAAATAAATAAATAAATAAAATGAGAGGTGAAAATCAATTCATATCAAAATATGCTAAGATAAATGGAGCTCCTCAAACATCCTTATGTGGCATGAAAAAAGCCCTCAACTTCCACTTTAAAAATCTTCCTCTTTAAAATCTCAGATTCTGAGCTGTTCTTAATCTGAGCAACTTGTTATTTATGTGAAGACAACCAATTTTTCTTACAATACCTTCTTCCCTGCTCATGGAGTGCTTCTCTCTAGACTCCCAGTCCTAATGCTCTGTGGCAAAGGAAAACACAGCCTTGCTGCTCCATTGAAATAATCTCAAACCCACAGTTGGAGCCAACCAAAATGATTGCAACAGAATGATTGCAACTTCTCCACAACTCATCCTCAGACATGTTGCCTTGAGTGCTACACAAGCTACAATGTAGTTTTAAGAAAAATTGTGTGACATTTTCTAGGATTGGAAGGAATCAACTTACTTACAGTCTCACTTAAGACTGTAGAAAATGCTTCTCACCCCAGGAGGTTAAATGCAGTAATTTCCAAGGTACATTATAAACAATTATAGCTGCAATGGTCCATGAAAAATCCACAGGATTTTGCTCAAGCATTCAACTTCTCCAAAATACTTCCTTGATCATGTTGTCACAAAGAGCAGGGGATATTATGTGCAAAATAATTTCTCAGCTTTGCTGATGAAATGTTTCTCTGACAGGCCTTGGCATCTGAATATGTCATCCATATCAAGAACTTTCTTTGGAATTGAGGGCCCTTGCATTTTCCAAGCTGGGAAGACACAAAGACATTTTCTTTGTGCCCAAATGCAAGATCTATATATCGCTTTCTACTAAGAAATCCATTCCATCTATCATCTCCATCCTGAGTTTCATGGCTGAAGCATTTGACCTAATTCTGGATTTCCTAACCCTCAACCACGCTCCAAACTCAGGGGAAAATTCAGACAAGCCCTAGAGCTGGTTTAAGACACTTCCCACTGCAAACAATGGCTGTGTAGAATTGTTGTAAAGTTTTGGTCAATCCCTTCCCTGCCCTTTTTGCTCTCAGCACATTCCTGAAAGCACTTGGAGCTATTTGTAAAAGCTATAACAACAACAACAACTTTATTGATTAGTCTTACGACCATATCAAAGATAAAACGAAATATAAAACGAAATAACAAGAGTACAATTTAACTAATAAAATTGATAACAATACTCCAAAATATTCCATTTTGATAAAGGAAATGTGATAATTAAATAACCTGAAATAATGATAAATACAATACGTGTATAACTAGTCAAAATTCAAATGAGTTCATCACCCCTACATGGCACTCCAATCTGTTCCATATAACGGGCTCTCAGCTGAACTGCCTTGTCTACAAACTTGGCAGTCCTATTCACAATAAAAGTATTTGAGCCCGAAAGAAAATAAGATAATCTGTGATTAGAATCCCAGTGAGCTGTTCTTTCCAACAAAGGAGACAGGAATTTAATCCTAAATGAGTCATATAGTTTACAGTCGAACAAAACATGGGCAATATCTTCTATGGCTGGGTCCCCACATACACAAGTCCTCTCATCATATGGCAAATGATGGAAACGACCATATTTAACCATAGAGTCCAACAATTCAAACCTAGCTCTGGAATAGGCCCTTCTCAGATTTTGTGTTAGACTCATTGACAGGTATTTTTCGAATTTAAAAATAGTTTTATTCTTAGCTAACCATTTTAATGAACCGTTTCTTGCCAATGTCTCCATGTCCAATTGAGCACTGATATCCAGGGCTCGCTGTTTAAAAATATCCTTTGCCTGCGGTGCAGTTATGAGTACCTGTTGAATGGGAAGTCCGTATTGTGTAATAACTTTGGTGAGATGTTTTAGCCAGGATGTGGTAAAATCCATACTTATTTGTTCAAGTAGGCATAATTCGGGAAGCCTATCATGGTCCATTGAATGGACCTTCTGCCAGTAAAAAAAGACCTTTTGTTACTGTCCGGATATGTATAGAGTGGATACCTGTTTCTGCTCTAATCGCAGGTGCTGACATGCTTTTATCAACTCCCAGTATACTTCTTAAAAAGCGGGTTTGAACATATTCAAGTGCGGCAGAATTTGTTAGACCCCACACTTCCGCACCATAAGTCAACATTGGGACAATTTTTGCTCTAAATACTTTCAGAATAGGGGTCAAAGTGCCGGGATATTTATAGTTATACAGTTTAGATAGACTTTTGGCACAGACCTCAGCCCTCCCTGCGGTCCTTCTGAAATGATTGTCCCAGGCTCCAGTATCAGTAAAAACCACTCCTAAGTAAGTGAAAAAATTCACTTGTTCTATAGGCTCCCCATTTATTTGCCATTTATATTTAATCCTTTTTCTTTTACTAAAAACCATCACTTTAGATTTAGACTTATTTATAGTTAAAGAGTTATGAACACAATAGACATTCAACTTTTTCAGGAGTCTTCTCAGGCCGACTTGTGAATGTGCCATCAAAATCATATCATCTGCATATAATAGGACATTCACAAATATGCCATGAATTTTTAACATGTGGGTATCTACGGTATGCATAAACCCTGGAATATCATTAATATAAAGATTGAAAAGCATTGGAGCTAAGATACAACCCTGCCTGACACCTCTATGAGTAGGAATACTTTTGGTTAAAGAGCCATTTACACCAGTTCTTTCTTTTAAATAAGTATTTGAATAGAGGGCCTTTACCAGGAACAAAAGTCTGGGCTCCATATTTAAATTAATCAATTTCTTCCATAAAATGTTTCTATCTATGGAATCAAAAGCTGCGGTAAGATCTATAAAAGCAGCAAACACTTTTTTGCCATTTGCCAATTGTTTTGAAATAAGATGATGTAAGGTGAAACAATTATCTATTGTGGAGCGATCTGGTCTAAAACCAGTTTGTTCCTCCGCCAGGAGGTTTGTCCTAATTACCCAGTCCTCTATTTTGCCCAAGAGGTGTTTGGCATACATTTTCGCAGCAATTCCTATAAGACTGATTGGTCTATAATTTTGTGGGTCAGTCCTGTTTCCTTTTTTATATATAGGGACAACAATTGCTACTTCCCATCCTACTGGAATGAATCCTGTGTTGTTTATATAAGAAAACAAACCTGCAAGTAATGGGGCCCACCAGTCAGTATGAGTTTTAAAGAGTTCTGGTGGTAAAAAGTCCTCTCCTGGAGCCTTGTTGGGTTTCAAGGAATGGATGATAGATTTGACTTCTGCCACTGACACTGAAGGCCAAAGAGGGAGGTTTTCAAAATATGTAGAATCAATTATACTTTCCTGCAGGGGTCTTTGGTTTGACTCAGTAAATAAATTCGTATAGAATTCCTCCCAGACTGAGGCAGGTATAGGAATGTCAAGTTGAAAATTGTGTTCCTTCAATAAACCCGAGACAGAATTCCAGAAAAATATTGAATTAGTTCCTTTTGCTGATAATTCCAAGTCTGCCCATATTTTAGCCGTATAAAGAGCTTTTTTGGACACAATAAGTTTCTTATATTCACGCCTGATTTGTAGCATTTTGGACTGATTTTTTAAGTTAGGATAACTCTGGGCCATACGCATTGCTGCCCTTAGATGTTTCCTAGTATGTAGACAATCAGAATCAAACCAGTTTGTACTGTTTTGAAAATGATTTCTAGCAGGAACTTTATCTATTAGAAATTTCCTCAACGAGCTAGACAAAAGAGCGTATTGTGTCAAGATCTTGTCTGGGCATTGAAAAGGAGTAGAAATAGAATTTCTCCAAGACTGAACCTGCTCTGAGTTTAGATAGGTGGCTAATGCCTTTGTATCTACCTTGACCCACCTAAGTCTTCTGTTTTGCCTAATTTCAATATTTGCTAGTAACCCCTTATCATATGGCATAAATGATCTAATATCTGATCTGGCTGCAAAATAAACTGTAATTGGCTGATGATCGCTGTCTTCTCTCACATGGGCTTGAATATCTGAGAATAACCCAGACTTATTTCGAGAAACACAAATATAATCTAGGACACTACTGGAGTTTCCTGTATGAAATGTAAACGGATATATAAAATCAGATTCTTTGCCTCCTAAAATATGAAGGTTACATTCACATTCAAGGTCCTCACGAATAACACCCAGTCGAACAAAATCAAATAAAGAAGCCCCCAATCTGGCATTAAAATCTCCCGCTAAAATTACAATAGCATTGGGGTAATTAAGGTTTATCTTCAACACTAGATTTTCTATATTTACCCAAATGTTGGGAGAAAAGCGTGGAGATGAATATGGTGGCAGATAAATGTTCACTAGTACTACTACAACTGCTTCATAAGAAAATTTAACCGCCAAATAGAAAGGAGAATCAAAACCAAACACCAGTTCCTGGCCTTGCCAACCCAACTCAGCCTTGGCAAGTATCGACAATCCTCCCGATGCCCTTCCTTTAGTCTTGTATTTCACTGCCGGGACTGACCAGGAATTAAATCCTGGAATGTGAATCCTTTCTTCCTCTTTGGTCAGCCGAGTTTCTTGAACAGCTATAAAATCAAAGCCAGAGAGAAATTCCAACAAGTCTCCATCAGATACTCGATTTTTCCAACCGGCAATGTTCCAAGTCAGTAGGTGGAGAAAAACCTTGCAATTAATGTCAGCAGGCGGCCCCATTGGACACTTGAAATTTCGGGTTAGAGTGCATGAGGCTTTTAGCCAATCGACGGGGGTGATGTTGTCTAGAATGCCTTCTGTATCGAAGAAGACACATTGATTTACAAGTTGTCTGCCTTCGCCATTGTCTTGTTGATGAGAAGGTACCAACAGAGATTGGGGAGCAAGACAATTATGATGAAATACTTTAACAGGTTGAAGAGTCAAAGTAGAATCAGCATCCAAACAAACAAAGTCCTCACTAACTGGTAAGGATGTTCCAGCCTTGAGTTCTTTCCATAACCCATTTTGAACTTCTCCTTCAAATGCTGTAGATCTAGCATATGCGGGACTCATTTGAGACAACATTTGGTTGGAAATAGAATCCTTAGGACTCAGTTCTACTCCACCACCAGCATCCGATTTTAACACACAAGATACTTTAACTTTCTGCAAATTATCTGAGGCTGGATTGAGCAATGCCATTTCCTCACAATCGGCCTGTGTTTCTAGACTTTTCTTTTCTGTTGAGGTAGTAGTATTTTGTTGAACAGATATATTTTCACAGGCCTGAGTACTTAGTAGTGCCATATTTATTAATGGCTTTGCCATAGATTGCGTTGTTTTCAATGCCTCTCTTAATTCATCCAGTCTTTGTATAACATCTGATTGTTCTGATTGTGGTAACTCCCCAAATAAGTCAATCAGCGTTTCTTCTGGCATTTCCTCACTCAAGGTCATTGCTGTTGTAGCAGCTTCATGATTATCTGTATGTTTGCTACTGCCATCAGAACCTAAAGCAATATTACCCTCTTTCAAAGACTGATCCAGGAGAGGGCTCACTTTCTCTGAGCTAAAAACACGTATTGTAAATATTGAAAAAGTGCTCAGGAAAGGCTTCATTTAAAAAAGCATGCTGGGAACTATAGGCTGCTTAAATGTTAACAAAACTCGGATATAGTCTCTTCTGGATGGCAGCCATTCAGCATGCACTAAGTCTATCAGAGAGCGTTCACACCGGAGCAACAGGCTCAACGAGAGCATAACAGCTCTCCTATCGCCCCATCTCCCTCTATTCATTTTATTATCATAAATCTGCAAGGTAATCTGTTTGGTTTGTAAGTAATAACTACATGGATCTCCTCTCTGCCTTTTTTCTGGTTGAGAGCTATTTTCTTTAGAGATATTCTTTCCTCTCCTTTCGGTTTTGGGAGTGGGGCCAGCTTTAGTTTCTGTATTAACCCCTTGATGACTGTTGGTGGGAGTAGTAGTAGAAACCTTCCTGTTTCGTTCTGTTTTATTTGGATAGCTCTTAATGAATTTTGCAACGGACTCCTTCAGGGAGTTAACCTGATCCTTAATTGATGTTAAAAGTTCGAAGATTGAAACCACTGTGCAGTAAGCAAGCACTGTCTAGATATAAAGTCTGTTACATTCGCCCTCTTTAAGTCCATAACAACCTCCTCCTGCATATGTCTATGAAGGTTCTCAGTCATCCAGGTGGAATTGTCTGTAGCTTGAATCATGTCAACTGGATTTCTATTTTCTCAGTGGAAACGTTTCGCTCCTTATCCAAGGAGCTTCTTCAGTCTGAGCAAAGTTAGTAAGGGAATCCTAAATATGTTTCTAGGTATAATCCAGGTGTATAATCCAGGCATAATCCAGGTGTAAGGTCACACAGCTACCTAGAAACATATAATCTAGGTATAATCCAGGTGTAAGGTCACACAGCTACCTAGAAACATATTTAGGATTCCCTTACTAACTTTGCTCAGACTGAAGAAGCTCCTTGGATAAGGAGCGAAACGTTTCCACTGAGAAAATAGAAATCCAGTTGACATGATTCAAGCTACAGACTCCTCCTGCATAAGCATAGCAGCTGCAGAGCAAGCTGCTGTAGTCTGGGAGGGGGAGACATTTTCTGAAAGGCAGGAGGAAAGCTCCAAGAGCTGTTGACTCTCTAGCTCTGTCCGCAAATCCCATTCCACTGAGCTCTGTAAATTGGCTCTACCTGATAAGGAGTCCAAGGTTAAATTACTTACTACAGCAGTCTCTTTACTTGTTGTATAATTATCCATTTTCTGCTGCTTCAGTGGCTTAGATGAAGTCTGTGCTGCGGAGTGCGCATGCTGCCTTTTTCCTTTTCCCCATTCCTGGGAGCTAATTTAAAATGTTGATAAATTAAATCTAAAAAGCTGCCTCTCTGTCATAAAATAATTATAAAATAATTATAAAAGTGGTTAAAAATAGTTAAATATATAAAAATTTAAAAATAAGGTATAAAGATAAACTGCTAAAAAGTAAACTTTAGAGGAGCTCTTTCCAGCAAATGCTGCCTCGTCGCCATCTTGGCCCCACCCACCCCAATCCGTCCTATAAAAGCTATAAGGCACCAACAAATTATTTTATCTATCTGTCAGTGCTGCAGCTTTCAAAAAGATAGAGTTTGCTGCTTCCTCAATCAAAGAGCTTTAATGCTAAAATTTTCTGCCGTGGGACTTCTTAACATTAGACACTTAACTATGATGTTATAATCTGTTGGTCCACATTGCAGATTATCAAAACCCTACCTTGGTTATACAGAGCAACAGTTGAACTTTATGCTGATCTATTCTAGAGAAGAGAAACAGTTTGGTGTAGTGGTTAAGACACCAGGCTACAAACCAGGAGACTGTGAGTTCTAGTCCCACCTTAGGCACAAAGCCAGCTGGGTGACCTTGGGCCAGTCCCTCTCTCTCAACCCTAGGAAGGAGCCAATGGGAAACCAGGAGACGGAGAGTTCTAGTCCCGCCTTAGGCATGAAAGCCGGCTGGGTGACCTTGGGCCAGTCCCTGTCTCTCAGCCCTAGGAAGGAGCCAATGGCAAACCAGGAGACTGTGAGTTCTAGTCCCACCTTAGGCACAAAGCCAGCTGGGTGACCTTGGGCCAGTCACTCTCTCTCAGCCCTAGGAAGGAGGCAATGGCAAGCCACTTCTGAAAAACCTTGCCAAGAAAACTGCAGGGACTTGTCCAGGCAGTCTCAGAGAATCGGACATGATTGAATGGATTAAAAAAAATCTAGAGAAAGGGAACTCAGAATTCATCAGAGGATTATTTATTTAGTTAGTTAGTTAGTTTTGGCAGTGGGAGGCATGCGGTGAATCCGGCTTGGTCTGAATTACACCAGTCTTCTGCAGGCCAGGTTGCACTCAACAAGTCTGCCTGGTGCCCGTGAAGCTTCTCCTTCAACCTGTGCAGCGTCATTTCGGGAGGTTGCCATATATGCCAGACTGATCTGTAGATGCTTGAAATCTCCAAGTAAGTCTGGGCATGGTTGGGAACATCCATGTTTGTGCTGCTCAAGAAAGTCCTCTTCCTTGCTGGATCAAGGATCATGTGTCTATAGTAAGAGAACATCAACCTGTCAGGAGTTACTGAGCTACAAGATTCAGCATCCCCAGCTAATGATGAACAATCGGGTTTGGAAGACCATTATCCTTTTCAACATAACCTCTGGGTTTTCAAATAAATTTTATTAAAAGTTTTACAAAGAACATAAAAACCAACACAAAATAATAAGGAGTGAAAGAAGCAAAGGAAGAAAGAGAAGAAAAAGGGAAAGTGCAGAAAGAAAAAATAAAAAGAAATAGAAAGAAGCTTCCAATTTCCTTTGCAGCTGTTATGGAGATTGCTGGTGGAGAAGGAGGGGACCCTCTCCAAGGGGAAAAGCGCAAGCGCAGTGCAGAATCCCTTGGACTCCCACCGGAGAAAATCAGAAAGGAACCGCCTTAGTGTTCTGGGGTTATTCCCTTAGTGTTTGCTAGTTTAATGGCTGTTGTGGGTCTTCCGGGCTGTGTGGCCGTGTTCTGGAAGTTGTGGTTCCTAACGTTTCGCCAGCATCTGTGGCCAGCATCTTCAGAGGGCACAGAAATCTCTGTGCCCAGGTAGATTAGAAATTAGGTAGGTAGAAATCTCTGGGCACAGAGATTTCGCTTCTGTCTGGGCTCCTGCCCTCTGAAGATGCTGGCCACAGATGCTGGCGAAACGTTAGGAACCACAACTTCCAGAACACGGCCACACAGCCCGGAAGACCCACAACAGCCATTGAACTCCGGCCGTGAAAGCCTTCGACAATACACTTTGCTAGTTTAGTTCAGTTTAGCAGGATTCTGTCGAATAGAGTAGAACAATAAACACTAGAGTTCAATTCTTGCCTCAGCGTGGTTCTTCACTCTAAATCCTGACATCAGCAAATATAAGTACAATTATAAAATTATCTCTTACTCTATGATTACAAAAAAAGCTCACTTTTTTCTATTATCCAATTTTTTTCTAATCATCAAAACCACAAATCATAAGTGTATTTTTTCCGTTTCATGCAAAAAGTCATCACAATGGAGGAATGGTTGGTGAGGATGATGGAACGGGGTTCCATCAATGGAGGAATGGTTGGTGAAGGTGATGGAAGGGGTTTCCAGTAAGCCATAAATGTAGATATTGTCTTTTCTCTGATCAAAGAAGTTAATTTAGCCATCTCCACAAGTTCCATCATCTTCACCAACCATTCCTCCATTGTGGGTTGTGTCGAACCTTTCTACTTTTGAGCATATAACAGCCTCACAGCAGTTGTTATATATAAAAATAAAGTTCCATGAGTTTTTTCTAGTTGCTTGTCCATTGTCCAAGTCTCTGGTTTCAATTTTATTTTAACCTTTAGGATCTTCTGAATTAATATATGTATTTGTGTCCAAACCTTTTTAGCTTTTTTGCATGCCCACCAAACATGATAAAATGTCCCTTCATGTTGTTCACATTTCCAGCAAAGATTTGATATACCTTTATACATTCTAGACAGTTTTTCTGGTGACAGATACCAACAATACATCATTTTATAAAAATTCTTTTAAAGCCTGGAACACAATGTAAATGTCAATCCTTTTACCCACATATTTTCCCATTAATCCATTTGTACATTGTAGCCGAAGCTTTTAGTCCATCTTATCATACATTCTTTCACTTGTTTATACATTCTTTCACAAGTTTATACATTTTAGCAATAACACGTTCATCGTTAGTACATAATTCTATTTCAAACTCAGTCTTGTTTTATTCAAAACCATGAAATCTTTTATCCACTTTAAAACTTTACATTAGTTGTGCATAAGAAAACCATTGACAAGCATATCTTTCTGTTGTCAGATCTTCTCTTGACTTCATTTTACAATCCCCTTGAGAAAATTCTAGTAAGTAAAGTTAACCATTTATGTCTATGAAGGTTCTCAGTCATCCAGGTGGAATTGTCTGTAGCTTGAATCATGTCAACTGGATTTCTATTTTCTCAGTGGAAACGTTTCGCTCCTTATCCAAGGAGCTTCTTCAGTCTGAGCAAAGTTGGTAAGGGAATCCTAAATATGTTTCTAGGTAGCTGTGTGACCTTACACCTGGGGCTAGGTCATGGTTATATTGAGATGTTATTTTAAGTCCTTTTATCATCTAAAGGAGGATCGTTAAGATCACCATGCTGCTGTTGAGCTTGTGAAATGGTCTTAATCTTCCTAGGAACAGAAGACAAAGCAGGGAGGAAGATGGGGGAAAGATTGTGCCTGAGGCCCCCACCTCTATTCAAGGAAGGATTTTCCAAGTTGGCATAAATGGATTCCTTGACCCCTCTCTCAAACTACCTATCTTCTCTGTCTAAAATGTGAACATTAATGTCCTCAAATGAGTGTCCTTTTTCCTTTAGATGAAGATAAACTGCTGACTCTGGTCCTGTGGTGTTACTTCTCCTGTGTTGGGCCATCCTCCTGTACAAAAGTTGTTTGGTTTCTCCAATGTAGAGTTCAGAGCACTCCTCACTGCACTGGATTGCATAAACTACATTGCTTTTCCTGTGTTTTGGAGTTTGATCTTTGGGGTGTACAAGCCTCTGTCTCAGTGTGTTGGTGGGTTTGAAATATACAGGTATGTGGTGTTTGCCAAATATCCTTTTTTATTTTATTTTATTATTTTATTTTATTTTATTTTATTTTATTTTATTATTTTTATTTTATTTTATTTTATTTTATTTTATTTTATTTTATTTTATTTTATTTTATTTTATTTTATTTTATTATTTTATTTTATTATTATTATTTATTTTAATTAAATATTTTGGCAAATATTTGCCAAATAGCGTGTCTGAAAAGATAAAATGGATATTTGGCAAACACCACATACCTGTATATTTCAAACCCACCAACACACTGAGACAGAGGCTTGTACACCCCAAAGATCAAACTCCAAAACACAAGAAAAGCAATGTAGTTTATGCAATCCAGTGCAGTGAGGAGTGCTCTGAACTCTACATTGGAGAAACCAAACAACTTTTGTACAGGAGGATGGCCCAACACAGGAGAAGTAACACCACAGGACCAGAGTCAGCAGTTTATCTTCATCTAAAGGAAAAAGGACACTCATTTGAGGACATTAATGTTCACATTTTAGACAGAGAAGATAGGTGGTTTGAGAGAGGGATCAAGGAATCCATTTATGCCAACTTGGGAAATCCTTCCTTGAATAGAGGTGGGGGCCTCAGGCACAATCTTTCCCCCATCTTCCTCCCTGCTTTGTCTTCTGTTCCTAGGAAGATTAAGACCATTTCACAAGCTCAACAGCAGCATGGTGATCTTAACGATCCTCCTTTAGATGATAAAGGGTCTTAGAAATAACATCTCAAAATAACCATGACCTAGCCCCAGGTGTAAGGTCACACAGCTACCTAGAAACATATTTAGGATTCCCTTACCAACTTTGCTCAGACTGAAGAAGCTCCTTGGATAAGGAGCGAAACGTTTCCACTGAGAAAATAGAAATCCAGTTGACATGATTAACCATTTATGTTTACTTATCATTTCTCGTCTATAAAATGCTTCTTGCACTGAAATCAATATAACCTCTGTTGACGCACGTATTAGGCAGCTATGCTTAATTGTAGTTTCTGGGCTTCTTTGCTCATTTCCCCAAATGGTATCAATAAAGAAAAGCATATTAGTATATGAAGTTGTTCTTTTCTCAGCCTTTTTAACCTATTTGTCCTACTCTGACTATTGCATAAGAAAAAGAGATGGTGTTGCAAAGGAAGTAAAAAATCCTTTCTCTAGAGAGACTGCATAAAGTGTAGATGTAAATGTCTAATGGTTTTTTAATTACTGAGCAAAGGAGCTTGCTTAATTTCCCTAAGCTACCATTTAATGATAGCCAGTAATATGAATGTGTGTTAATAAGCCACAATCGGGGAAAGATACTGACCCTAGAAATGCTTCTGTTGTATTAAGTATTCCATCTGGTCTCACAGGCATTCCTACCCTACAGACACATTTGTTTTATGATTCCAAATCCCACACAAACTTGCATTTTTTAACCCTACATAGGAAAAGCTATGATGGGGGGTGCAAGTATGGGGTTGAGAAATGCCAGGCAAATTTAATTTAACTCTTGCTGGTTTGGTCTAGTGGTTAAGGCAATGGGCTAGAAACCAGGAGACTGAGAGTTCTAGTCCTGCCTTAGGCACGAAAGCCGGCTGGGTGACCTCGGGCCAGTCACTATCTCTCAGCCCAACTCACCTCACAGGGTTGTTGTTGTGGGGAAAATAGGAGGAGGAAGGAGTATTAGGTATGTTCGCTGCCTTGAGTTATTTATAAAAATAATAAAGGAGGGATATTTTTTTTAAAAAAAATCTCCTTTTCTGAAAGGTAATTTCCTTAGAAAGAAAAGAAAAATATGGAGGGACCCTACCCACATTTCAGCTCTTAGATCTCACTCTACGTAGCTGTATTTGCACACCTTTCTTCTCTCTTCTTTCTCCTTCCTCAACACAGTCAACATTTAGCCTGAAAATTCTGCAGAAATCCTAAAAATGTCCTGTGCATTCAAGGTGCTACATAAATAATCATAATTTGAATATAATTAATCGGCAAAACTCATTTGTCCCTGTCAGCTCACTTGATAGGAGGCTGTCTGGGAACGATAAATAAGTGAGCCTGGGTTCTTTGTGCTAAAATCAGCATGTGTGACAAAACCCGATGATTTATTTTATGGCTGAAATTTTCATCCCAGCTTTTCTCTGTGATGCCCCAGGCAACTCACAGTGATAAAATACAAATAAACTAACCATAAAGTTCCAATTAAACCATTAACTCAGATACAAACTCATCCAAGAAAACATAACAAATACAGATGTGGGGAAAAAATTAAGGGCATCAATAAAAAAAAATGACAGCACCCACTGGATTAAAACATGCTTCACCAGCAAGTAAGCATAGATGCCAGTAGTCTGTCTACATAAAAATGACTTGGTCTGATAATTAACCAGGTTCTTCCCATAATGTTCCCTTCAAATAGACCACTAATAATGCTGGGATTGAGATTTTAAAACTCAGGCAACCTCATGTGAAAGAACGCAATCTTCTGCTTTCCTTCTGTTTTGTTCCCCAGAATCACAACTGTAGTTAGAGACACTCCTAAATCATTTCATCAAATATTTCCCCTTGCTTATAGACTTCGAAACTGCCAAGTTTTGTTATGGGGAAAGCATCCCACTTTATTTTTTGTTATCCACACTATGCACAAAGTGTGCCACAAAGTGCGTTCCTTAATGAATGTGTGTGTGTGTGTGTGTGTGTCTGTGTGTGTGTGTGTGTGTGTGTGTAAAGTCTCCTTTGAGTATAGCATGACTCCATAGACACATGGACTTTATAGACACATGGTTTTCTTGGCAAAAATGCAGAAGTGGTTTGCCAATAGCTTCTTCTGGAATGGTTTTTCAACTTCCCAAGCTAGCTGACATTCCTGACATAATCTTGATGGTCTCCTACCCAAGTATTTATCAAGTCCAACCTGGCTTAACATTTTGAGATCACATAAGAGGCTGCTAGCTGCTGGAGGTATGAGCTGGCAAAACTCCACCTGGGAAAAACAAAGTAGGCGTGAACGGCATGAATATACCAATATATTAACATCCCCTAATATGGAATGATAACCCTGTGCAAGATAATAGGCATGCTTCATTAAAGATCTCATTGAAATACCCCTACTTGTTCATGTTTTCAGCATCTGTGTGAGTCAGTGAATCAAAGGATCCACAAACGCTAGGGAAATTTGATGTATTTCAATCCTGGAAATCATTTTTGGTGTGTTCCTGGATCGATTGGAATCCAACAGGAATGCCATACAGCCCTAGGGGAATACAAAGAATCCACTCACTGCTGGTCCCAGTCTGAAATCCTGTAGGTGTGAACTTTGCTCCCATTATGAGTCCCATTAGGAAACAGATACACAGAGCCTATTCAATCTAAAGGAGGAGGGGAAAAACTTATTCCACCAAGATGTGTTTGCTAAGAAAAATATTCTTTCTATATTTATCACACTACAGCAGATGGTGTCAACAAGATGATGTATCAAATTGTCATGGCTGTAGGAGCTATTGTCTATCACAGAAGATCTCACAAGTGTCAACCTCTTATCTGAAACACCCTGAAAGGGAAGTAGGATACTTAGATAAGTCCACATTTTAGCACCCAATCACCAATAATCACATGATGTCTCTTGTTAGCTAACATTCTTGGATGCTATCATAAAACCAACACTTAATTTGAATACACTTCTAAAACACCTACACATTTCAATTGTCCCTATTTACCAAGAACAATCCCAGTTTTCTAGCACATGTTCCTGATTGAATCTCTGCCTGTCTTATGCTTTCTTTTGGAGAAACTTTGGAGATACTCTCTTTATAAATTGCCAGGGTACATCATAGAAGGTTTCTGAGCCATCAGTGATGATGCCCAGCAAGTTTGACTCAGCCAAAATTCTGGTATTTAGCCATTTCTGGTAGTTAGAAAGAAAGGGTCCAGAATAACAAAACAAGTTCCCCCCTTAGAAACCTTGTTAGCTAAGTTCCCAGGAGTTAAGTTGGACTCTGAGATTTTATTAATATTAAGGTAATTTAACAACTAAAAGCCTGGTGATGGAAGAGAGGCATTTTTATTGATTTTTTTTAATGGCAAGACAGCAAGTGGGGGGACATGTTCTATAGTCTGGGAACAAGAAGAGAGATCTGAGAAGAGGTTACCTTCAAAAGGGCCTTTCATGCAGATCTCAATGTCTGGATAATCAAGCTCTAATCTGCAGGCTTTCGAGATCAATGCGAAGACTCCTAAATTGCACCCAGGGAGTAATTCACAACTAGTGCATTGGACTGCTGGTAATGTGTAACACCACACAGAGACAAGGAGGGATGCTCAGGAAGTAATGCTTGGTCAGAAATCTAGAGAGACACAAAGTCACAAGAGTGTGTCTTGGGAGGGGGAGAATATAGAGAACTTATTTCCTCTTTTCTCAACATCATTGTTCCCATGGGCACAATTACCACAAACGGCAACAATTGCAAAGGTTTATTGAATCAATGTTTGAATATAGTTGTCCCTTAAATATATTTCTCATTTCCAGCACAAACAATTAGGAGCATATGTTGCTGAACAACACAATTTTCCAAGCTAATGAGAGCAGAGAAGTTATCTACGTACATAAATTAGTAATCGGAGGGTTACCAAAAGTTGCCTTGTAGCTCCTTAATTCCAGAAAGATTTCCCAGTGTGGAAAAGTAGCAGGCAAAAACCAGCAAACGAAATAGCTAGCTGTAGAATGGAGAAGCTCTAGATGCGTCTCCTTACACACTCCACACATTTCTCAGAGAGCTCTTTTGATTTTAAGCATTGGACTCTGTCCAGCTTTTTTTTTCATGAATCTTGTCATGGAATACTCTTACAATTTAGAAAACAGTTTGGGGAGGGAGTTAGCTGTTCTTGGGCATTCAGACTGTCTATACTTAATTAGACTAAGTCTAACTAATTAGATTAATCCTTTAAAATGGTTATCCACCAGGATCACTAGAAGAGGGTATTTGCTGGGCAAATCTGCAAAGAGATTACATTCCCTCCAGATATGGATCCTCCTTGGTTCAGCCATCCCTTGGTTTCGGTATATCCAGAGTATCTTTCCAACAGAATCCATGATTTCAGTTCTTAAAAGTTGTAAAGAATGAAAATGAGCATTCAAGCAACTGTGTTCCATTCATTCGGCTGGAGATGATAATGGCATTCTCAGGAGAACAATAATAAAGTAATAAGAATATTAGTTATGTAATTGTTGGTGGACCATGAAATTGCTGTCTCCTGTCCATAAAAACGTGTATTGACATGATACCACTTTGTTCCACAATTGTACTCAGAAACAGAAGGGTGCCCAATAGTTCTCCATAGCCTAGATGTCTAGATTGCAATGATTTCTTTTTTTAAAAATATAATTTTTATTGAATAATTTTAATAAGAGAAAAACAAGACAAATATTAGAAAATAAACAAAGAAAATAAGGAAGAATAGTGAATACATGGAAAGAAAATAGAAAAAGGAAAATGAAAATAAAAATAAAAAAAAGAGAAAAGAATAGATTATAAAGAAGCAGCTTCCAATTTTTTTGACAGCGGTTATAAATGCATTTATATTTTACGCTCTCTCTCTAAGGTTACTTCATAATTTCCTTCTTTCCATAATCTACCCTTTCTAATCTTCAAACCCATAAATCACAAGTTCATTTTTATTTATTTTTTCAGCAAAAAGTCCATAAGGGGTTTCCAGTCACTGATAAATGTAGTTGTTGATCTTTCTCTAATCAAACAAGTTAATTTTGCCATCTCTGCTAGTTCCATCATCTTCACCAGCCATTCCTCCATGGTGGGTATTTCAGAGTCTTTCCATTTTTGGCCATATAATAGTCTCGCAGCAGTAATCATATATAAAAATAATCTTCCATGTCGCTTTTCTAATTGACTGTCCATTAATCCCAGCAAGAAAAGTTCTGGTTTCAGTTGAATGTTGAACTTTAATTTTTTTTGTATCATTATATGTATTTGAACCCAGAAATTTCTGGCTTTTTTACAAGTCCACTAAGAATCATAAAATGACCCTTCATGTTGTCCACATTTCCAACATAAATTTCAAGTACCTTTATACATACTAGACAATTTTTCTGGAGTCATATACCAACAGTACTTCATTTTATAAACATTTTATTTTAAGTTATAACATAATGTAAATTTCGATCCTTTTAACCACATATTTTCCCAGTGTTCCATCAGTATATTGTGTCCAAAGTTCTTAGCCATTTTATCATACAGTAGATTGCAATGATTTCATCAGCATCTATTTCAAGATGACTGGGTAACCCTATCCCTTTCTGATCACTTATGGTATATTCCTATTGTAAACCCGGCCCAGTCCAGCTTCACTGATCAGAACAAGGTTCTGAAGAGTAGGGGATCAGCCACAGTCCACACTTGATAGCACTCTCAAGCTGCACAAGTGGAAACCTAAAAATAGAAGCAAATCATGCATCTTCATAGCTACTTACTGCATCTAACTCCTAGTCAGAATGAACAATTCATCAACAGTAGCAGCAAAATGTATACGAACTTGATCAAAAGGGGTTTTAGAAGGTCCCAATTGTTGATGCATCTGCCCTGTATCCAAGACATCCTCTGTATCCATTTGCTGATAATGAGCAGATACTTTAGTGGGGCAGATACAAACTTTTTTTTCAGAGCTAATATTTATTTATTTATGTATTGTTTAATTTATATCACCGCCCATCTCCCCCCACAAGGGGACTCTGGGCGGTCCCAGAGATAATACCACAGATGGGCTTTATTTTGTAGTTATCACATTCACTTTAAGTCTTCTGCTATTTACAGGGTTTCCTTATATCTCAAATGTAGTAAGTTTATGATCTCTCCACAATTTTAGAATCCCTACCAATGATACTGCAATCATTAAAGTCTTCCCAGAAGATTAAATATAGATATTATCCCTCTGAGATACTTTGAGTCAGACACATTTCACATAAGGCAATAGGATCAAATCCCAAAGAGTGTAAGATTTGAGGACTTCAATGCTGTCAATTGTCCCCACTTTCTCTCAACTACCCCAAATCAGCTCCATGCTCTAAACTGTCTCATTGCTGGATGGGACATCTAGTCAAGGAAGTCATCCCATTCTTCCTGCCCCTCACAGAGTAAGTGTCTCTGTTCATCATACATCTGAGGACATATCTGGAAGTATCTTCTACCTCCTTCTTCATCCAACCTGGTCTCCTTTAGATATGTCAGTTTTCTTTTTTTTTTAGACCAAATCACAAATGGTTTCCCCAACTCCTGACTGATCTACCATTGCTTAGCTACCCTTAAAACTTGAGGGGGACTTTAGAAATGCTATCACTGCTACCCAGGCTGAGGAAGGTTCAGAAGATATAACACCTACATTCTTGGTGTCATTTTCCCAGCACCTGGCATACTTGCTGTAAACTGTCATAACATCATCTCTCCTTTATTATTTCTTGCATGGCCTTTCCATCCCTAATACGTCCCCCAGATGCCCCAAGATCCTCCAAACATTTCCTGGATTCGGAATTCCAAAAGTGAAATTAAATGATAGCCTACTCTTGATTTGTTAATTCAGTTCATTAAAAAAAAGGTTCCCCCTGCACATTTGTGCAGTCGTGTCCGACTCTAGGGGTCGGTGCTCATCTCTGTTTCTTAGCCGAAGAGGCAGCATTGTCCGAAGACGCTTCCACGGTCATGTGGCCGGCATGACGCAGAACGCTGTTACCTACCCACCGAAGTGGTACCTATTCATCTACTTGCATTTGCATGCTTTCGAATTGCTAGGTTGGCAAGAGCTGGGGCTAGTGTGGGAGCTCACTCCGTCATGCTGGGCTAGGGATTCGAACCTCCGAACTTGCAATCTTCTGATCAACAAGCCTGGCATCTTACCCGCTGAGCCATATGAATTCAGTTCATAGGGGGGAATTTAAAATATCATATATAAACAATGACCATTCTCAATTCATCTGTTTTATCTGCTGACAGGTTCTCCCTGTAGCTGTGCAAAATGTTGCAATTACAGTGGAAACATACCGATTTGCATTTTTCCTTGTGTCGTTTTGCCTGCTGGATACTTGCCCTTCCCTGAATACTTTTGGGTCCTAACTCTCTCCAAAAGATCCTTCTAACTCAAGGGAAGGAACGTGGAGAGAACACATGGAGGAACTCATCCCTTGATGGTATTCATGGTGCTTCCTCTGAAGCCACTTTTAGCCTATCCCCAGATTTCCTAATCTGGCTGGGAACCACTTTCTGGCCTTAGGCAAGAATGGCTTTTTCCTGGGAGGGCTCCCACAGTGTAGACATCCCTTCCCAGAGGTATTTCTGTCTCTTGTTACTACCCTTTAGTCAAAAACAAAGGCTGGTTTAATTCATCCAAGGCTGCCTTCTCCTGTTTCAGTGTGTGCCTTATTTTCATTGTAGCTACACATATGTTAATTTGCAAGCCACCCCAGGAATTCCAGCAAAGGGAAGTATGACTGTAAGAGCTCATAACAAACAGATAAAGGGAAACCTTTTCCACTAACCCAGCTACTGGAAATCCTTCATTTTTTGCAAGCAAAGCATTTGCTCAGCTATAAATTAAGTCCATTCCCCCCACCAGGGGAACCTATTGAGTTCAGTGCCCCCACCCTCAAGCACCCAGAAAGGGAAGAAATTGCATCTCTGCATTTTTTTTCCAGCTATGTGTGTGTGAGAGAGAGAGAGACGCTGTGTACCATCAAATTAATAGAATAAAACAAACATTTGGAAAAATATCATCCCAGCTTCAGAAAGTCCTATCTATCTATCTATCTATCTATCTATCTATCTATCTATCTAATTTATTTATTGTATTTATACCCCACCTATCCCCTCCCTAACGGAGGACTCTAGGCGGCTTACATACATAGTAAATTACATTTCATTATACAGTATACATTTTTAAACCGCGCGCTTAAGGGAAGGGGTAAGGGAACCAACTCTTCCGTGGCTACTGGACTACATGTCCCACAATGCCTTGTGTCGGAGCCAGCTGCTGACGTCCTGGATGTTGCTGCTTCGGGTTCCGTCGTCGCCGCCGCCATTCATGAGATCTTTTTCCGTTTGGTGGCCGACCCTCAACAGGACGCCAGCAAATTTACCCACTTAAGGTGGTACCCATTTATCTACTTGCTAAGCTTTCGAACTGTTGGGTTGACAGGAGTTTTTTATGAGTTATTAAGTGCAGAAGCCCCACTGAATGATGATTTTCACTTTTTTTTTTTTTAAGGTGTTCTCCACAGGAATTTGAGACATTTTTCTCTCTCACCATGGCAAGTAAGCAAATACTCCAGCATTTCTGACTAAGACAATGCCTCGCAGTTTATAAAATAATGTTTAGGGCACACTATGCTTGTTTCTCTGTTTTTCTCCACTGTTGTAAATGGAACAAAGCATTTATAAAGCTGTTTGGCAAAATAGGAATTGAGGAGGAGGGAGGAGAATCAAAATCTATGCAGAAATTATTTGAGCAATCTGCCTCCACATTCCCTATTTCATAAGCAGGCATCTATAACACTAAACAGACACTTTTTAAAAACAAAAAGGAATGGAGAAGAAGGAAATAAAACAAAAAATGGACAGCTGATACAGTGCAGTTACTATTATTTTTAGTTATCCAAAAGGCCAGTCTATTTTGCTTTTGGTGAGGACATTAGACCTGCCATAAATAGTCAGAATTGCAAATCTAAGGGGATGGGGCAGCTGTTCTCCTCTGTAAATGCAGATGGATATAAATATAGATATACTTTTAAAAACCTGCATTGCTCCCTTTCCGTGTTCTATTAGAACCATGAGGCAGAAAATCTTTGAACCGCAATTATAATTCTGAAGCCCCCTGAGTGATAAACCCATGAAACAATGGAGGAAGCTTTGTTGACTTCTAAGAGAAGGTGCCTCCAGCAAAGGAGATCGTTACCTTGTCGTGGTGCTGGAGCTTGAGCACCTCAATGAAACCATGAGCTAAACCGTGAAGGGACACCCAAGACGGGAAGGTCGTGGCAGAGAGGTCAGACTAAATACGATCCCTGGGGAAGGTAATGGCAACCCACCCCAGTATTCTTGCCATGAAAACTAAATGGATCAGTACAACCAAAGATATGTCGGTATACCATCGGAAGATGGGACTCCCAGGTCGGAAGATGGTCAAAATGCTACTGGGGAGGAACAGAGGATACGTTCAACTAGCCCCAGACGTGATGACGCAGCTAGCTCAAAGCCGAAAGGACGGCTAGCGGCCGACGGTGCTGGTGGTGAACGACGAATCCCATGTTCTAAAGATCAACACACTATAGGAACCTGGAATGTAAGATCTATGAGCCAGGGCAAATTGGATGTGGTTATTGGTGAGATGTCAAGATTAAATATAGACATTTTAGGTGTCAGTGAACTGAAATGGACCGGGATGGGCCACTTCACATCAGATGACCACCAGATCTACTACTGTGGACAAGAGGACCACAGAAGAAATGGAGTAGCCTTCATAATTAATAATAAAGTGGCTAAAGCAGTGCTTGGATACAATCCAAAAAACGATAGAATGATCTCAATTTGAATTCAGGGTAAGCCATTTAACATCACAGTGATCCAAATATACGCCCCAACCACAGATGCTGAAGAAGCAGAAGTAGATCAGTTCTATGAGGATCTGCAGCACCTACTGGATAATACACCAAAAAGAGATGTTATTTTCATTACAGGAGACTGGAATGCTAAGGTGGGTAGTCAGACGACACCTGGAATTACAGGTAAACATGGTCTGGGAGAACAAAATGAAGCAGGACATAGGCTGATAGAATTTTGCCAAGACAACTCACTGTGCATAACAAACACTCTCTTCCAGCAACCTAAAAGACGACTTTATACATGGACTTCACCAGATGGTCGACACCGAAATCAGATTGACTACATCCTTTGCAGCCAAAGGTGGCGGACATCTATACAGTCAGTAAAAACAAGACCTGGAGCTGACTGTAGTTCAGATCATGAACTTCTTATTGCAAAATTTAGAATCAGACTAAAGAGAATAGGGAAGACCCACAGATCAGTTAGATATGAGCTCACTAATATTCCTAAGGAATATGCAGTGGAGGTGAAGAATAGATTTAAGGGACTAGATTTAGTAGATAGGGTCCCAGAAGAACTATGGACAGAAGTTCGCAACATTGTTCAGGAGGCGGCAACAAAAAACGTCCCAAAGAAAAAAAAAACCAAGAAGGCAAGATGGCTGTCTGCTGAAACACTGGAAGTAGCCCAAGAAAGAAGGAAAGCAAAAGGCAACAGTGATAGGGGGAGATATGCCCAATTAAATGCAAAATTCCAGAGGTTAGCCAGAAGAGATAAGGAATTATTTTTAAACAAGCAATGTGCGGAAGTGGAAGAAGACAATAGAATAGGAAGGACAAGAGACCTCTTCCAGAAAATTAGAAACATCGGAGGTAAATTCCAGGCAAAAATGGGTATGATCAAAAACAAAGATGGTAAGGACCTAACAGAAGCAGAAGAGATCAAGAAAAGGTGGCAAGAATATACGGAAGATCTGTATAGGAAGGATAATAATATTGGAGATAGCTTTGACGGTGTGGTCAGTGAGTTAGAGCCAGACATCCTGAAGAGTGAGGTTGAATGGGCCTTAAGAAGCATTGCTAATAACAAGGCAGCAGGAGACGACGGTATCCCAGCTGAACTGTTTAAAATCTTGCAAGATGATGCTGTCAAGGTGATGCATGCCATATGCCAGCAAATTTGGAAAACACAAGAATGGCCATCGGATTGGAAAAAATCAACTTATATCCCCATACCAAAAAAGGGAAGCACTAAAGAATGTTCAAACTATCGAACAGTGGCACTTATTTCACATGCCAGTAAGGTAATGCTCAAGATCTTGCAAGGTAGACTCCAGCAATTCATGGAGCGAGAATTGCCAGATGTACAAGCTGGGTTTAGAAAAGGCAGAGGAACTAGAGACCAAATTGCCAATATCCGCTGGATAATGGAGAAAGCCAGGGAATTTCAGAAAAACATCTATTTCTGTTTTATTGACTATTCTAAAGCCTTTGACTGTGTGGATCATAACAAATTGTGGCAAGTTCTTGGTGGTATGGGGATACCAAGTCATCTTGTCTGCCTCCTGAGGAATCTGTATAACGACCAAGTAGCAATGGTAAGAACAGAGCACGGAACAACGGACTGGTTTAAGATTGGAAAAGGAGTACGGCAGGGTTGTATACTCTCACCCTACCTATTCAACCTGTACGCAGAACACATCATGCGACATGCTGGGCTTGAGGAATCCAAGGCTGGAGTTAAAATTGCTGGAAGAAACATTAACAATCTCAGATATGCAGATGATACCACTTTGATGGCTGAAAGCGAGGAGGAGTTGAGGAGCCTTATGACGAAGGTGAAAGAAGAAAGTGCAAAAGCTGGGTTGCAGTTAAACCTCAAAAAAACCAAGATTATGGCAACGAGCTTGATTGATGACTGGCAAATAGAGGGAGAAAAAGTGGAGGCAGTGACAGACTTTGTATTTCTAGGCGCAAAGATTACTGCAGACGCTGACTGCAGCCAGGAAATCAGAAGACGTCTACTTCTTGGGAGGAGAGCAATGGCAAATCTTGATAAAATAGTTAAGAGCAGAGACATCACACTGACAACAAAGGTCCGCATAGTTAAAGCAATGGTATTCCCTGTAGTAACCTATGGCTGCGAGAGCTGGACCATAAGGAAGGCTGAGCGAAGGAAGATAGATGCTTTTGAACTGTGGTGTTGGAGGAAAATTCTGAGGGTGCCTTGGACTGCAAGAAGATCAAACCAGTCCATACTCCAGGAAATCAAGCCAGACTGCTCACTTGAGGGAATGATATTAAAGGCAAAACTGAAGTACTTTGGCCACATAATGAGAAGACAGGATACCCTGGAGAAGAAGCTGATGCTAGGGAAAGTGGAAGGCAAAAGGAAGAGGGGCCGACCAAGGGCAAGATGGATGGATGGTATTCTGGAGGCGACAGACTCAACCATTGGGGAGCTGGGGATGATGACGGCCGACAGAGGGCTCTGGCGTGGACTGGTCCATGAAGTCACGAAGAGTCGGAAACGACTGAACGAATAAACAACAACAAGAGAAGGTGCACAAGATCTTGCTGGAAAAATTCTAATGGATATTAAGGTTTGTTTTTTAAAAACTAGATCATTAACATGTCTTCTTTCTGAAGCCATAGCCAGACAGGATGGTTAGCAGTCGGATGGGAGGCAATTGTTATTTGCAAGAGAATTAAGAAAGTGGAGATGTAAAAACAAGTAACAAACATGGCACAACAAACAACATGTGTTCATTGCCACAATGTACACACCATTCTCACCCTTTTACGACCAATGTTCACATTAAGAAACCACTGCAAAAAACTGTTAATTCCCCTTGTTTTAAATTTGTGATGATCTTTGAGTGCAAGTTGTGGGCTGCCTTGCAGAAAATAGGCTCCTAGTTGTGGCCCTAACCAAAAGAAGTTTGATTTAATTGACATATGAATCTCATTAAAGGTAAATCAAAACCATACGATGCCATTCCTATAATACTGAATTATTTCCCCCTTAAAAATTACAGTTCCTTGTGAGTAAACATCCTAGAACTTGCTTTTGAATGTACAGATAAGGGGATACCCTAGCGATGCATGCATGGTTTTCAAATTACGGGATGTCATCATTCCATCTTTTTCATTCCAGCATGCAGGACAATAGTAATGGATGCATGTTGCATGTAGATAGATCCCAAATGGAACTGGGGAAAAAAACTGTCCTTACAAATAAGAGCAGTTTAGCAATGGAAGGAATTACCCAGAGAGGTGATAAACATCCCTTCATTGGGGGTATGTTGAGCACAAGATAGACATCTGTTTAGGATGCTTTAGTTGGAATTTCTCACTGAGCAGGAGGAGAAACTCAATGATTTAAACGATTCTTTCCATCTCTATGATTCTACTATTATTGGTTTGAATATTTAAAGTAAAAAAAAAAACATGCCTGTCCCACATGCTGGTTCACTGCTCCTTCTACAATGATACCTGAAGAAGACTCATCTTCCCTCTCTTGCTACATGCACCAAATTATCCTGAGAAGCTTTATGTCAATTTCCTCTTATCAGACAAGAAAAGTGCTATCAGCCATAATGTAGCAAAGTTCTGTATAGCTGTGAATGTGCACTAACAACTGGCTATCACACCTGACCAAGATCCTCATATCTCCTGTTAGGTAGGATTGAAATACTGACTCCCGTTACTCTAATACCTTATTTATTATTTTAATACTTTGGACTATTACAACTCAGAGAACATTCATACAAATATTCATCTTTTCCATTTCTGATGGCTACCTGGATGGTTGGTTGGTTTTTCCTTTGCTGTACTTAGTTTATATATGATCTGTTTTATCTGGTCCCAGACCAAAACAAATATTACCTATCTAAGATACCTGTTGCCCAAATATTGTTGAGTGGAGGGGGAAGGAACTAACATATCCACCACAGATAAAACTATAAAATCTGTTTTACAACAGCATGTAAGATATGCGGTAGGTAAAGGTAAAGGTTCCCCCCCGCACATTTGTGCAGTCGTGTCCGACTCTAGGGGCCGGTGCTCATCCCCGTTTGTTAGCCGAAGAGCCAGCGTTGTCTGAAGACGCTTCCGCGGTCATGTGGCCGGCATGACGTACGTGGAACGCTGTTACCTACCCACCGAAGTGGTACCTATTAATCTACTTGCATTTGCATGCTTTCGAATTGCTAGGTTGGCAAGAGCTGGGGCTAGTGCGGGAGCTCACTCCGCACGCAGGGCTAGGGATTCGAACCTCCGAACTTGCGATCTTCCGATCGACAAGCCTGGCATCTTGCCCGCTGAGCCACCACGCCCCTAAGATATGCGGATTGGCTCTAATTCAGTTCCAATCATCTGTTCAATCCCATTCAAGTAACTGAACAATTAAGAACACCAGTTTCATTTTTCAAATCAGGTTGCATTAAGTGTATGAAGATTTTCTGCATCACTGATTTGATTCAAAGGCATCCAATATGATTTGACAATCCAATCCGAACCACCAGTCCGATTTCAAAAATCAGTTTGATTCAGGCATTCAACTGAACAGCCTTCAAGCCGAATCTTCAATTTTTAGTATGGTCTTCAAGCAAAGGTACCCAACGTGAGGGCATTTCAAGAAAATGTTAGCAATGCATTAAAAGAGTAATGTTTTTCTCAGTGGGCATAGCAGGGGATGTGAATTAGTGGAGGGATTGGAAACTGTGACCCCAGTTCTGGAATTAAGTTTGGAAATTGGACAGGTGAAATGAGAATTTGGGAAGAATAGAACACAATGCTGAACAAGAACACAGAATTAGAACAGAATAGAAAAGGGGCAACTAATAATTCCTATGCATTCTTCTTTCTATGTTCATGCGGACAACTTTGATGGCCTGCTGCTCTTGGCCTTACATCCAAATTCTAATTAGATCTAGCCTTCCAAAATCTGGTTTCCTTTGAAGATCAGTCAAGATAAACTAGGTGCTGCCACCTGTTGGCTTTTAAAAGTAAAGTCTCCTTCAACTCAAGCTCAATTCTTAGTGATTTCATGGACACCTCCATGTGGGCTTTTTGATGACAGTACAGATGTGGTTTCCCTTTGCCTTATTTCAATTATTATTTTCTTTCTCCTTTTCAGACCAGGGATTTCCTAGTGATCTTCAATCCAATTACTAACCACATCTGACTGTTAGGTTTTTTGGAGAGGATCAGTCAAGGCTGACTAGATCCTGCCACATCTACAACAAGAGGAAAGTAGGCTTGTTAATCATGTGAATGTGAGATAGGCGGCTATATACATTGAAAGATTAATTAATTAATTATGGTAGTAGGCAGCAAAGAGGAAAGAGAGAAAATAAGTACCTAAGTATCAGGTATGGGAAGAGAGAAAATAAAATAAATGATAATTTGGGCAGAAGGTGTTGGATTGAGAATATTAAGGGAGTGGCTAAGGAGAAGAAAAGGCATGGCAATCAAGTTGTTGTTGTTTTAAAGTCAAACAATTAACCATCATTTTCCTTTTTTAACTCTTAATATTGGAAAATTAGCCCACTGCTTAGAGGAAATAAAGGTAAAGGTTTCCCATGCACAGTTGTGTCTGACTCTAGGAGCCGGTGCTCATCTCCGTTTGTTAGCCAAAGAGCCAGTGTTGTCTGAAGATGCTTCTGTGGTCATGTGGCCGGCATGACGCATGCGGAACGCTGTTACCCACCCACCAAAGTGGTACCTATTCGTCTACTTGCATTTGCATGCTTTCGAATTGCTAGGTTGGCAAGAGTGCGGGAGCTCCCTCCGTCACACAGGGCTAGGGTCTCGAACCTCCGAACTTGCGACTTTACGATCAACAAGCCTGGCGTCTTACCCGCAATAAAAACATTGGTGAGACCTCCAAAACATTTTATTCTGTGGGAAGCAATATGGACTATTTCTGTCCATTCTCACATTTTATTTCATTCCTACCATTTTCGTTTATCTTTCCCTCTGATCCTCCCCATTCTGTCATCAATGAACAAGTACTATTTCCGAGGGGGTGTAGATGGCAAGAATTGCCTTACAAGGAAGAAAGAGGGAAGCTCGTGCTCGGGGTTTGAGGTTGAAGCTAACCCTGATTTCAATCATCAGGAATCAAAACTGTTCCTCTCCCACCTTGGGCTGCAGCTGGTTGCCAGACAGAGCTTCTTCTAGTGAAATGTCAAGTCCATCAATATTATTTTTGTAGGGGGCACTATTTTCACCTGCAAAGTAAATGTGATGGCTGTTCCACCCATTTAGATGACGCATTCAGATAATTTTTTCTGGAGGAATGTGGTAGCGTGGGAATCCTATTCATCTCCAGAGAGGTTATTCTCTTTCAGTGGCAGAATGTTGTCACGGCATTTGGAGCATGGCTGGAATTCCGCCTCCTGAAGGAAACTCATTTTTGGAATTACATGATAATACAGAAAGCCAGGAGGGAGAAAATGTCTAGAAACACTGGACAGAATTGTCCTTTGACTGTTGGTCCCATCTTTTTGGCTTTAGGAGCGCGGTGGCTCAGCAGGTTAAACCGCTGAGCCGGTAGTCTGCCGACCACAAGGTTGGCAGTTCGAAACCGTGGGGCGGGGTGAGCTCCCGCCACTAGCTCCAGCTTCCGCCCACCCAGCGGATCGAAAGCATATGCGAGTAGATAAATGGGTACCACTTCGTGGGTCAATTTGCCAGCGTCCAGCGGAGGGTCGTCCTCGTTCTGAAGACGACCTAGGGAATCCCGGTGATGACGGCGGATGACGACGGATCCGGAAAGAACAGCTTACTGGACGTCAGCAGCCGGCGCGGAAGCGAGGCATGCTGGGGCATGTAGTCCGGTGCCTGCAGCCGAAGAGCCGGTTCCCTGTCCTCCTCCCTATCGCGCGGTAAATTTATGTGATATATGATGTATAATTGAAATGTACTGATGTTGTAAGCCGCCTAGAGTCCTCCAGTAGGGAGGGGATAGGCGGGGTATAAATAGGATAAAATAAATAAATAAATAAATTTAGGAAAGTCCCAGCTTTCTTTTTCTAGCACTCTGCTCTGCAGCTGATGCTTAACACCCACTGAACTGAGGAAGGGTATGTGTGCTCATTGATTCAGGTTGTCGTGTGTAGATGCAGAAATAACACGCCGAGGCCTGGAATCTAGTCTCTAGTGTTTATTGCATACCTACAAGCAGAAATCCTGCTAAACTAACAGTGCCTGAAGATTCCCAAGTATATCAGCTCAACCTAGGGTGGAGCTTTCTTCTGACGTTTGGGGAAATAGGCTAGGCTCTCTGAGCTGCGTGCTCGCTTCTTATCCAGTGCTCCGCCCTCCAGTCTGCTTCCCCCGACAAGGTTAAGGTGAACCCAGATTGGGGACTGATTTCCTCCCCCCCCCCCCCCCCTTTGCCATTTCTGCTTTTTCTGTGCCTCAACTGCAGTTCCTGCCAGAGGAGAGTCTGGTGGGGAGAGATCCTTCCAGACATGTTCCCAGCTGTACCTCGAATTCAATGATGCTGAGTTTTATTGATAAGGGGAACCTGAGAGGGCTGTGCTCACTTGGCAAATGACCCAAAAGAATTGCTTTGGAGCTCACACAAGCCCTGCACACCTCACTATTCAGTAAAGCAGGGGTTCCCAACCGGTGGGCTGCGACCCACTAGTGGGCCGCGGCCTGTTAGGAAGTGGGCTGCGGGGCTCCCACCTGCAAACCCCGCCCCCTTCTGCGTGCGACTACCCTGCCCCGGTGTGCGCGATTGGCTCCCACCTGCAACCCCCGCCCCCCGGTGTGCGTGATTGGCTCCCGCCTGCAACCCCCGCCCCCCGGTGTGCGTGATTGGCTCCCGCCTGCAAAACACCCCCGGTCCATGGAAAAAATTTCTTCCACAACTGGTCCCTGGTGCCAGAAAGGTTGCGGACCGCTGCAGTAAAGCAGCCAACTCTTTTTCAGACTTCTGCATGAGCCTGACCAAATTAATGTGACTCCCGAACCAGTGGAACTGTTTTTCTTTTTTCCTGGCCCACAGGAAGCTTCAGGAGTCCAACTACTTTGTGTAAATATCAGCATAGCATATCTCCATTCCCCAAAGTCCAAGGCATTGGTTTCAAAACATTTCTGAAACATGCCCCACCAGAATACTTGATGTCAAAAGCTGCATGCAAGTTCCAGGTGTGCTTAAATTAAACCTTCCAGATTCTCTAAATCTCCCTAGGAAATTCTGAAATTTGTCATTCCAACACATCTGGGGGCTCCAGGTTGAGACGTTCTAGGCTTGAATTGCTTCTCAGTTCTAGATGCATCAACACAGAATTGGCCAAGACCATTGCTACAGTATGTGCATATTTTGCCTATTTTGATCCTAAATAGACTGACCATATTTCCTTGAGACAAAAACGGGACAAGAGGAACGGGCAGGGGCGGAGCGGCTGGTTGGGGGGGCATGGGGGGGTTGCCTCCGCTTATCAGCGCACAGGAGGGGTGGGGCGGACAGCGCGATGGGTGGGGGCGGAGCAGCTGATTGGAGGGAACCCGGAAGGGGAATCGCCTCCACCTGTCGTGGTGCTGGGCCCGCCTCTCCTACCTCCTTTGCTGCGCGCTGGTGGGTGGGTGCAATTCCTCCTCCAGGTTCCCTCTGGTCAGCTGCTCTGCCTCCGCCTGTTCCTGAAAAATTGGACAAAAACGGCATTTATGTTAAAATGACGGGATGGTTGAGAAAAGGGGAGAAAACGGGACTGTCCCGTTCAAAACGGGACGTATGGTCAGCCTAATCCTAAAGCAGGGCTACACAAAACTCCCTTCCCATCATTTGTTGTTAGCATAGCATGTCCTGGATATTTATTATAGCTAATATCGTGCACAGCCAGTTTGTTTAAATGATTCCTTTTGGCAGAGAAAATCGGTTTCCAGACATACAGTATATGCTTCTGTTTGAATTTTCTGTACTTCTGCATACAAGTTATAATATATTTGATATATAAAATGCATCACCATTTCTCCTACTTTAAAAAAAATCCTGAAAGCTAACAGGACAAAAGCAAATATAAGTCATCACGACAGCTTTGTTAATATTTCTTCTATCTCTTAAATGAATTACTAGCTTTTGTTCATTCCTAGGGCATGTCGTATGCTTCATCTTTGCCATACAATAGAAAAATTAGTGAGACAATAGATAAGAGTTCCAAAGAAAGCATTAAAAAAGGATGAAAACAATCAGTGGTAGAGAGATTTCCCTCTCACTCCATCTATATTAAACAGAATAGAAGAAGGGCAGCTAATACTTCCTATGCATTCTTCTTTCTATATCCATGCGGACAAGTTTGATGGCCTGCTGCTCTTGGCCAACTAGATCTCGCCTTCCAAAATCTGGTTTGCTTTGAAGATCAGCCAAGATAAGATGTTTCAATACCCCTGAAGTGGTGATGGCTTAGCCCTTGGCAGTCTGGAGTTGAGCTCCTCCGATTCCATAGGAGGGCAACCAGACCACTGCATTTGCCATCAAAAGTCAATGGCCATCGTTCAGGGAACTGGTGCCGTAGATTTCTCATCTCAACGGCTGCCTTATTCCTTATTGTCATTATTTTACTGTTGGCATTTAGGCATGTGCTTTACTCAATGCTGTGTGTTTCTAATTTATTCTATTTGGCTGGCATACCTTTCTATATCAACAAATAAATAAGAAAAAAAGCAGTTGAAATGTAGCCTCTGGAGGGACAGCTATGGCAATGTGGATGGAAACTAGCAGCATTGTTTGGAGATAGTGGAATTATTGAGAGAGAGCCAGTTTGGTCTAGTGGTTAAGGCACCAGGCTAGAAAACAGGAGTCTGAGAGTTCTAGTCCCGCCTTAGACGTCAAAGCCGGCTGGGTGACCTTGGGCCAGTCACTCTCTCTCAGCACTAGGAAGGAGTCAATGGCAAACCAGGAGACTGAGAGTTCTAGTCCCGCCTTAGACGTCAAAGCCGGCTGGGTGACCTTGGGCCAGTCACTCTCTCTCAGCACTAGGAAGGAGTCAATGGCAAACCAGGAGACTGAGAGTTCTAGTCCCGCCTTAAGCACGAAAGCCGGCTGGGTGACCTTGGGCCAGTCACTCCCTCTCAGCCCTAGGAAGGAGCCAATGGCAAACCAGGAGACTGAGAGTTCTAGTCCTGCCTTAGGTATGAAAGCAGGCTGGGTGACTCTCTCTCAGCCCAACTCACCTCACAGGATTGTTGTTGTGGGGAGAACAGGAGGAGGAAGGAGTATTGGGTATGTTCGCCGCCTTGTGTTATTTATAAAAATAATAAAGGTGGGATAAAAATAAAAAAAATAAAATATAAAAAAATCTCCTTTTCTCAGAGGTAATTTCCTTTGAAAGAAAAGAAAAATATGGGGGGACCCTACCCACAGTTCAGCTCTTAGATCTCACTCTACGTAGCTGTATTTGCACACCTTTCTTCTTTCTCCTTCCTCAACACAGTCAACATTTAGCCTGGAAAATCTGCAGAAATCCTAAATCCTAAATTATTTAGAAAAATAATAAAGGCGGGATAGAAAATAAATAAATAAATAAATAAATAATGCAAACACTGATTGGGAAGGATGGATTCTTCTGAGAAATTTACAATCTTTCACCCACCTTCTCTTCTATGGGATGGGACCATTTGGAGGCAAAAGGCTGCACTGAACTTTTGGAACAGAGCCGAGAGGGGCAGATCAAACATGTGGCAAGGGCAGAGTTTTGGGCTCAGTCGGGTTTTTCGGTTGATCGTTGTATCACAGTATGCCTTCTGATCTGTTTCTCACCTCAAAATGCAGGGCAACTGTGCCATCTGTTTTCAGCCGTTGTGGACCGAAGAGGATCTGAGAGCCTCAGAAAGGAGAATTAGGGAGCCATGGGAGTTCTAGTATCACTGTCTTGCAAGGGAGTTCTAGTATCACTGCCGTATCTAGTATCACTCCCACTTTTAGAACCGTGAACTATTCCTCGGTAAATTTGTTTTTTCCCCCCTACTTTTGAGAGAGAGGTGGGAGTTGGAAGGAGACTTACTACAAAATCAATAGTTCACAGCATGTCCTGTAGCAACATTGCAGAGTATCCATTCTTTAGAGATGCTTGGGGGAATTGCACAGATATGCTTCTTGGCCACACACACACACACATACACGTGAATTTGAGTAAATGAATTTGCACAAGATCATCATATATGGCAGGTTCACAAACTTTACATTATGCATGCTGTACATCTCTGAAGGGAGCCACTTGCATTAATCCAGCGTTACTCCCAAATTCTCTGCAGAACATAACTATGCAAAAAGTATCTTGTTGCATGCTTAAATAAGGGAAGAGTATATAAAAAATTAATCTCGTATTTTTGAGTCATGTCTGGATTTTCCAGTGACAATGATTAGGGTGTTTTTTTTTTGGGGGGGGGGGGTTGCATTGCATTCTACACATTAAAGTAGAATCTTAATAGCTTCTTGAAATACTAAGATTTTCAGCACTGACTAATGAAGTCATCTGTTTAACTAAAAGACAATTATTTCATCCCTCACACTTAACAGACAGGCATCTTCCATTCTTTGTTAAGAGAATTCCACCCTTTAAAGTGGAAGTGCATTTTCCCATTCCCAAGTGTCTTATTTTATTGTTACAAGACATTTAATGTGAGTAAGGAAACAGACCCTCATTTTAGGCCATAGCTTTCCAAACTCTGTGTCGCGACACTTTAGTGTGTCGCAACACACAGTTTAGTGTGATACTTCTTGATACTCAGCCAACTTAGAATAAATCCTAGATTCCTGTTCTCCAAAATCTTAATTCGAGATTACCCAGCACATCTACATGTATTCATATTGGAATCGGCTCCCATTACACCAACAGTCTGGTTCCGGTTCATGGATGACACCTTCGCAATTTGGAGTCATACTGAAGAAAAACTGGAGAAATTTCTGGACCACCTAAACGGCATCCACCCCAATATACAATTCACTATGGAAAAAGAAACTGATGGCAAACTTCCATTTTTAGATACGCTGGTCATACGCAAACCGGACCTCAAACTAGGACACAAAGTATACAGAAAACCCACCCATACAGACCGGTATCTGCACAAAAATTCCAATCACCACCCACGACAAAAGAGAGGCATGATCAAAACCTTGGTGGATCGTGCTAATCGAAACTGTGAAACCCAATTTCTCAACAATGAACTTAACCATCTGAATTGGGTCCTACAGGCAAATGGCTATTCCAAGAATGAAATAAAAAGAGCCATCAAACCAAGAAAACAACATCCAACTGAAGAAAAACAGCCCCCCACATACAAAGTATTCCTGCCCTACATCAAAGGAGTCACTGACCGCATGTGAAAACTGATGGAAAAACACAACTTTCAAACAGTCTTCAGACCCACCAGGAAAATACAACAAATGCTAAAATAGCAAAAGACAAAAGGGACCCCCGCACCGCTGCAGGAGTATACCGCATACCATGCAGCTGCGGACAAGTATACATCGGAACCACAAAACGAAGCATTCACACCAGGATAAAAGAACACGAAAGACACTGCAGACTACAGCAACCAGAAAAATCTTCAGTAGCTGAACATGCTCTCAAGCAAACAGGACACAAAGTCCCATTTGAAAACACAGAAATACTGGACAACACCAAAAGCCACTACACCAGATTATACAGAGAAGCCATTGAAATTCACAAACACCAGCACTGTTACAATAAAAAAGAAGAAAGTCTAAAAATTAGCAAAACCTGGCTACCAGTCCTGAAAAACACAGCCTGCAAAAGGTCAACGAACTCAGTCCAACCACCAGGACATGGGAATACTTCTCACAATGAACATGCTAATCACACTCATCAGCCACTCATTAACATTTCAACACAACAAAAAAACCCACCTAATCTCCTATAATTTAGCTCTATAAATAGAAAACAAACAAAACATTGCCACTCTACCTGGGCACAGAGATTTCGCTTCTGTCTGTGCTCCTGCCCTCTGAAGATGCTGGCCACAGATGCTGGCGAAATGTTAGGAACCACAACTTCCAGAACACAGCCACACAGCCCGGAAGACCCACAACAACCATCGAACTCTGGCTGTGAAAGCCTTCGACAAAACATCTGTTGGCTTTAAGATTTGCCCCAAAGGATGTGCATATCAAGCCTGGAAGAAAAAAAATGCTGTGTGTAATGTGAGGTCCACGTCATGGGTCTGAAACATGCACGGAGCCTATTGTGGCATTAACCCTCAGTTTGCATTTCTAGCGAAGGATTTACATTCACAGCCAGACATGCTCCAGAAATGCCACTTTTTTCTTCTTCTTTTTCTTTCCTTCTTTTTTGACAAGCATCACTTTAAATCATTTCCTTACTTAACCTGAGGTTGAATTTCTCTCCCTTGCCACGAATCAAGATCCTGTGAAAAGGAATTCCTGACTTAGGCCCTCTTAGAATATTTTTAAGTGATAATATTCCAGCGATACAAATGCACCTAATTACAAATTTCAGCAAGTTTGGCACTCGCTGTTTCGCAAATCCTAGTTAAAAGCAATCAACATTATAACTTTGATGCAGAAGTTACAGTACACTGAAGGGAAGGACACAAGATTAATAACAAGAAATAGAGACTCCAAAGTCTTCTTACCAGGGTTTACAAATAAGAAAATATTGCATGGGATTTGAATGCCAGCCTCATTTTGTGGTAATAATGTTAATTCCAATACAGAGGATGTGGGGAAAGTCAAACCAGTGGTCTCTTCCCTGAAATGCATTTTTTTAAACTTTAAAATTTATTTCAACAAAATACGTCGTGTCCTTACAGTAAACCTTTTCTTCAGCTTATTTAAAAGAGGCAGGGGGTATAGTTTTAAGAGACCTTTTTTTTGGCCCACATGGGCCATGATTTGCAAAATTAATGCTATCGATGCAAACTCATCATTATGGCTTCCCCCTGCTCAGCCATGCTCTCAGCACATTCCTAAACCCTCCTGTGAAATAAATCAATATTAAGTCAGCAGAGTCACTTCCCCTCCCTCCCAGACTTTATTGTAGCAGTCTTGCTTTATTTCATGCTTCTTGTTCACCATACCAAGTAATTGTCTTCATGAAAGCGATACTTACTCTGTATGATTGAGAATGGTTATTACTCTGGAATACAACTGACACTGAATGTACACATTGTGCTAAGAGTATGGAAGGTAATCAAGAAAAGCATTCAAATCCATTTACATGGTAATTATTTTTACCTTCAGAGATTCTGATTCATTTGATTTAGCAGGAACAAATATCAATCCATAATCGGTGAGAAAGATTATAAAGAATTGTGGAGTCCTTGGTGCTCTCTGAGCCTTGTTGTTTTCTTGCAGACGTTTCATTGCCAGGCTAGGCAACATCTTCAGTGTGAAAAGGGAGTGGAACTTGCTCTCTGTTTATTATAAAGAATGAATAAATGTTACTTTTGTGTGTTGGACTTTTCCAGTACCACAATTCCAATCAAAATGAACAGTGAGAAACAACAATGGCAAATGTTGCCTTGGTTCAAGAATATTTGAATGGGTGATGGGTTTGCCAGCAATAGCAATCTGTTATGTCCCTTCTCAGGTCCGTTTTTTAAAAATTTGATATTCTAAATTCCAATCTTTGTGATTCAAATGAAACATACTTGAGATGTGTTTGCATACTTTGTTTTTAACCTTCTCAGAACAGTAGCTCTGCTTTGAATCTGGATTATCACAATGCACAAGAAAGGAGAGTGGATATGAACATTTTAACTCCATCCCTTTTTTCCACCCTATTCTCAGCTTCTTCATATTAAAAGTGGGCTTTTGATGTAGAGAATCTTTTCAAGTCTATGAGAACTCTCACTGAAATATAGAATCCTGTGGTTACAGGTTCCACAGCAAGCCTTAAAAGACAGGGATGGTATCTTGGTGAAGAGATGTGCCCTCAAGTCAAGGAAAGTGATGAGAACAAGGAGGAGTGTATGCACTGGCTTTCCCTTATAGTCACAGCTAAGATTTGGAAAAGCAGAAGAGGCCTAATGTTGAATCCTGATAGGGTTTTTTTTTTAGCAACAAATACGTAGCACCACATCAGTACTGTGTAGGTTTGTAGAAGTCTTGAATTCTTCCATGATCTACAATGACTTCTTGATACTCAGCCAACTTAGAATAAATCCTAGATTCCTGTTCTCCAAAATCTTAATTCGAGATTACCCAGCACATCTACATGTATTCATATTGAAAAGCACTGTGCTTCTGGGACTCCATATCCTGGAGGACCACATAAGCACGAGCATTCATCAGTCTGGCTTCCAGTAAAAACCACATCAAGGAAATTTCCAATTGAAATGTCTATCAGGAAATCTATATTAGCAAGTATGTATGTTTGCCAAGCAACTGCCAGAGCATCAGCTAAACTAGGAGAAAGCAGTGACTAAATTGGCCATATATTGAGTAAATCTGCATGTCAGGCAACCACCATGATTCACTGCAGACAATGGTTCAAGGGAGTGGGGGTGGGGTGGGAATCCATAATAACTTGAAATAACTTTTGGGATATCTTAACTGGCTGGTTGTATTACTTTGAATGATCAGTAGAAATCATACAATCATTTCAAATACTGAATCAAAAGAAGAAGCAGGTCATCACTGTAGTTCTCATCCCATTGCTACAAAGATCAATTTCTGGGTCAAAGAGCTTTGGAATTCGAGTCACTTTGGCAATATAAATGGGTTGGAGCAACAGTGCTGGGCACTTTAATCTCTCATAATCCCTGTGGCAGAGAAGCGCTCTCTCTCTATATATATATACACGTATATGGATATGGATATGGATATGGATATGGATATGGATATGGATATGGATATGGATATGGAGATAGATAGATAGATAGATAGATAGATAGATAGATAGATAGATAGATATAGAGAGAGAATTGATAGATCCTCTTGAGTTTCTCTTGAAGTATGAGCACATTTATTGAGTAAAATGTCCATGTCTCTACATACAACTATATTGATTCAAAATATGTCAAGGTAGGGAAACCAGGAAAAATATCCTTGGTAAGAAGGTTTCAAAACTGTGTACTGAGTAAATGAATATTATAGTTTGCATGAAGTAAGCCTTCCTTTTTTTCACCGCTAGGTGGTGACATTCAAGCTACAATTGATGATGGCTCATCTAAGCTCTTCAAAGCATCTGGGAGGGTTGCAATCCAGTCTGCATTGTGTTTCTGTTGGAATAGGGAGAAGTGTAGCCTGTGTGATAAAACAGGGCATCTCCCAATATGGGGAGCAGCTTATTTATTTAATTATTTTTTATCCCGCCTTTATTTTTTTTATAAATAACTCAAGGCAGAAAACATACCTAATATTCCTTCCTCCTCCTATTTCCCCCACAACAGCAACCCTGTGAGGTGAGTTGGGCTGAGAGAGACTGACTGGCCCAGGGTCACCCAGCCGGCTTTCATGCCTAAGGCAGGACTAGAACTCTCAGTCTCCTGGTTTCCCATTGGCTCCTTCCTAGGGCTGAGAGACAGGGACTGGCCCAGGGTCACCCAGCCGGCTTTCGTGCCTGAGGCAGGACTAGAACTCTCAGTCTCCTGGTTTGCCATTGGCTCCTTCCAAGGGCTGAGAGACAGGGACTGGCCCAAGGTCACCCAGCCGGCACTCATGCCTAAGGCAGGACTAGAAGTCTCAGTCTCCTGGTTTCCCATTGGTTCCTTCCTAGGGCTGAGAGACAGGGACTGGCCCAAGGTCACCCAGCCGGCTTTCATGCCTAAGGCAGGACTAGAAATCTCAGTCCCCTGGTTTGCCATTGGCTCCTTCCTAGGGCTGAGAGAAAGGGACTGGCCCAGGGTCACCCAGCCGGCTTTCATGCCTAAGGCGGGACTAGAACTCTCAGTCTCCTGGTTTCCCATTGGCTCCTTCCTAGGGCTGAGAGACAGGGACTGGCCCAGGGTCACCCAGCCGGCTTTCGTGCCTGAGGCAGGACTAGAACTCTCAGTCTCCTGGTTTGCCATTGGCTCCTTCCAAGGGCTGAGAGACAGGGACTGGCCCAAGGTCACCCAGCCGGCACTCATGCCTAAGGCAGGACTAGAAGTCTCAGTCTCCTGGTTTCCCATTGGTTCCTTCCTAGGGCTGAGAGACAGGGACTGGCCCAAGGTCACCCAGCCGGCTTTCATGCCTAAGGCAGGACTAGAAATCTCAGTCCCCTGGTTTGCCATTGGCTCCTTCCTAGGGCTGAGAGAAAGGGACTGGCCCAGGGTCACCCAGCCGGCTTTCATGCCTAAGGCGGGACTAGAACTCTCAGTCTCCTGGTTTCCCATTGGCTCCTTCCTAGGGCTGAGAGACAGGGACTGGCCCAAGGTCACCCAGCCAGCTTTCATGCCTAAGGCGGGACTAGAATTCTCAGTCTCCTGGTTTCCCATTGGCTCCTTCCTAGGGCTGAGAGACAGGGACTGGCCCAAGATCACCCAGCTGGCTTTCATGCCTAAGGCAGGACTAGAACTCTCAGTCTCCTGGTTTGCCATTGGCTCCTTCCTAGGGCTGAGAGACAGGGACTGGCCCAGGGTCACCCAGCCGGCTTTCATGTCTGAGGCAGGACTAGAACTCTCAGTCTCCTGGTTTGCCATTGGCTCCTTCCTAGGGCTGAGAGACAGGGACTGGCCCAAGGTCACCCAGCCGGCATTCATGCCTAAGGCAGGACTAGAACTCTCAGTCTCCTGGTTTCCCATTGGTTCCTTCCTAGGGCTGAGAGACAGGGACTGGCCCAAGGTCACCCAGCTGGCTTTCATGCCTAAGGCAGGACTAGAACTCTCAGTCCCCTGGTTTGCCATTGGCTCCTTCCTAGGGCTGAGAGACAGGGACTGGCCCAGGGTCACCCAGCCGGCTTTCATGCCTAAGGCGGGACTAGAACTCTCAGTCTCCTGGTTTCCCACTGGCTCCTTCCTAGGGCTGAGAGAGAGTGACTGGCCCGAGGTCACCCAGCCGGCTTTCATGCCTAAGGCGGGACTAGAACTCTCAGTCCCCTGGTTTGCCATTGGCTCCTTCCTAGGGCTGAGAGACAGGGACTGGCCCAGGGTCACCCAGCTGGCTTTCATGCCTAAGGCGGGACTAGAACTCTCAGTCTCCTGGTTTCCCACTGGCTCCTTCCTAGGGCTGAGAGAGAGTGACTGGCCCGAGGTCACCCAGCCGGCTTTCATGCCTAAGGCGGGACTAGAACTCTCAGTCTCCTGGTTTCCCATTGGCTCCTTCCTAGGGCTGAGAGACAGGGACTGGCCCAAGGTCACCCAGCCGGCTTTCATGCCTAAGGCAGGACTAGAATTCTCAGTCTCCTGGTTTGCCATTGGCTCCTTCCTAGGGCTGAGAGACAGGGACTGGCCCAGGGTCACCCAGCCGGCTTTCATGCCTGAGGCAGGACTAGAACTCTCAGTCTCCTGGTTTCCCATTGGCTCCTTCCTAGGGCTGAGAGACAGGGACTGGCCCAAGGTCACCCAGCTGGCTTTCATGCCTAAGGCGGGACTAGAACTCTCAGTCTCCTGGTTTCCCATTGGCTCCTTCCTAGGGCTGAGAGACAGGGACTGGCCCAAGGTCACCCAGCCGGCTTTCATGAAGATCACTTTTATGAAGATCACTTCTGAGCAATCATCCTTTATATTTCTTTATCCAATAAATTTATAACAATACCACAGCAAAAAAACTACCAGGTGCAGGAAAACCCAAATTAGCATTCCCAGACAGCGCAAGGTGGCATCAGTGCAGTGATAAGTATGCCAGAGCATTGGGTCTCTGATGCTGGCTTGCAGGAACCCCATGTAACAGCAAATATTACTCCTCTAGAAAGCATTGACATTAACACCACGAGCCACTTGATCAGCCAAAGAATGTGGAAAGAGCAGCATTGCACAGCTTCACATTGCAGGGGAAACGCCATGTGTTTAGAACTGCACCCTGCATGTTCTCAAAGCCCAGTGGTGCCTCTGAATTCTTCTGCCTGCTGAAACAGGGTAATGGGCAAATGGAAGAGAACCTATATCATTATCTTGCTGTGACCCTTTTGCAGTTCTGTGACTGTGCATTCAAATGAATTAGCAAATGATTAACCTTTCCTGGGCCTCCATCAAATTAGTGCAGTTACAGGTGGGTTCTCCTTTAATTGAAGCTCTCTGCCTCTTAAAAAACAGCTATTGTGTTTGCATTATTGATATTAATATACAGCCTTTCAACTGCCTCCTCGTTTTGGATCAACAAAGCCACGTTTCAGTTTGCTCAGGGTTTGGCTAATCAAGCTGGGGAAGTTTGAATGCAAATAGTTGATGGTCTGCTCAAGGAAGAAGGAAGATATTTTTTCAACTAAGGCTCAAGTTTTGAAAGAAAATAAAAGCCAATGTAAACAATGACAACAGCACCATGCAACTCCTGTGTACTCTTTTATTTTAAGTACAATAAGAATGATATGTTCTTCCTTGCAGGTACGGTAGATTAGCTGTTTCAGCCAAAATTTGATTGAAAGGGGTTTCCTGTCCTCGTACAGAGAACCACCTACCGCAGGGCTTCTTAACCAGGGGTCCATGGATAGATTTCAGGGAGTCCATGAAAAGGAATAAAATAAACCAACTAGCTTTATTTTCACTATAAACTCTATCTGAAATTTAGCTTTTCATTCAGTAATGTTTGTGGGCAACAAAGTAATTTATGGTCTTTAGACTCCAAAACTATTTGTTAACTTCAATAAATCTCACTATTGTTATTATACCCTTAAAAGGGGTATTGTGTGGCTAGCAATCTAATAGATTAACAAAGATGCATATGTATCACCATATTACATATTTGTCATTTCTTAAATGTTTTGATAATTTGAGCATTGTGGTTTCCCTTGTAATACAGTCTATAAAATCTCTGTATTTTATTTTATGCATTTAAATCCATTTTTCTGAGAAGAGGTCCATAGGTTTCACAGGATTCTCAAAGGCGTCCATGTGTAATGGTATGTGGGAAAGACCCTGAGAGACGGGCGAAGAGACGCCACCTAGGGAACAATCAGATAAGAGAGGGCATAGCCCGCAGCTGGATAGTGGGCAGGGCAAGAGGCTCAGAAGGGACCCTCCCTAGTTTCTTGGGCTATAAAGGAGATGAGGGGAGAATTGTACTTTCAGACTTGCAAGATTCTGTTAATGTAGCTTTACAGTAAAGTAGAAATAGCTCATCTGGTCGTGTTTCCTGTCTGGTCTATTTAGTAAGGTTGACATCATAGCACAAAGAGGGTGTGGCCCACACCCACTGTGGATGGGATTTTAAAAAGGCAGCTTTTGTTGTTTTTGTTGTTGCAGCTGTTGTTGGGAAATTTGGGAAATAGGTAAGAGGCCAAATGGATGTTCTAAGCATTGTAAACGCATAAAGTAAGTACTTTACCCTTCAGAACCTCTGAATTCCCCTCCCAAATAGGCCCCACTCTTCCTACTTTGGAAGTGGGGCCCCTGACATGCCATGCAAAGTCTATTGTGGTCCTCAAGCCAATGAAATTTACACTCCTTACTCACTACCTCTCCAAGTCTAGCTATGCTCGCAGAGACTAACAAGCCACAGATACTCCCCAGATCATATTATGCTAGAACTTGATTTCCTCTCCATTTTAATTACATTAGCTGTTAATCTATTCTTTGAAGACATTCTCTAGACAACATTTGAATGTCCATTGGTGATATTCAGTTCCATGTTTGCAACAGAAAATGATAGCTGTGGGATGTCTACCAAAGCAAAGTCAGCAAGAAGTGTTATGGCTCATTAGGGACCATGTATCTCCCTGGTAGCCTAAGTTCTTGCAGGCTACAGTCTTCAAATGAATTATCTGGTATCTTCAATTAACAGCACATACTGTAGGCATCAAGGAGAAATTTCTCTTTCTTTGTCAACAGGAACCCACTGTGGCATTCTGCGTGAACACAGACTACAGAAAGGCATGTTTGTGGGTGGCTTAAAAGACTGGAGGGAGGGGGCAACATTGCTCCTTGTCAGCACCAACACATTGGGAACACTTGTAGGGTGACAACTCCCAAAAGGAATTTGATTTGCAAAGTGTCATTGGGGCACAGGACTTTGAAATCAGTGGGCTCATAATGCGCCCTTCCACAATTCCAAACCTGACCTTGGACATATTGGAGCTTACCTGCAAATTGGCTGCAGTGTTAACCTATGGCCTCCAGTGTCACTACAAAGGGCGATTTGGATGTATAGTTTCCAGGATGTTGTTCTAAACCAGTGGTGAGGAACCTCTAGCAGGCCAGGTTAAATACAGCTCAGCTCCATCTGAATCTCCATCACGAGATGCCTGGTGGGATCCAATTCCCACACTCTTGCCTTTCCTGACGGCAAGAGAAGACTGCTTTAATAGAAGTGACTACCTCGAGACACCTAGAATGCTTTGGAGAAGTAATTCTGCAAGGAACACCTCATTGCCACCATCATGAGCTTCATCATGTATTCTACAATTATCTCCTTTCTAGTTGACTGATATGTGAGTGTGTATTTAGTATGTGAATCCAGTTTGTGTGAACAACCCATGGACAGGCAAGTGATGTGTGCGAGTACATATGAATGAGAAGGAAGGTGCAGTGGTTTCTAGCCTTGCCCACTTTAGCTTTTGATCCAGGCAGCCTCCTAACAAAAAGCCCTGAACTTGGTCTTTCAAAAATGTCCTATGCAATCCCATTTGGGGGAGGGGATAGAGAATTACAAGAAAATGAAAATAATATACAGAGCAAAATTTGATCAACATTGTTCCTCAGCAGAGAGAACCACAATGTTCATTCTGTTCAACAGATGAACCCAACAGACCTCAGAACAAAATTGGGACACTTCTTTCATATTCTCTAGATATCCCTCTCCTAGAGAAAACATATGCCCAGGATGCTACTACCTTCTGCAGTAAATAATGTTCTGCTAAGCAAACCATGTAAAACTTTTAAAGTATGCTTTCTGTAAGGCTGGATTAGCTGTCTTTATTTTATTTTATTTAAATTTATTTATTTCACCTCCTTTATTATTTTTATAAATAACTCAAGGCAGCGAACATACCTAATACTCCTTCCTCCTCCTCTTCTACCCACAACAACAACCCTGTGAGGTGAGTTGGGCTGAGAGAGAGTGACTGGCCCAAAGTCACCCAGCCAGCTTTCACGCCTCAGGCAGGACTAGAACTCTCAGTCTCCTGGTTTCCCATTGGCTCCTTCCTAGGGCTGAGAGACAGGGACTGGCCCAAGGTCACCCAGCCGGCTTTCATGCCTGAGGCAGGACTAGAACTCTCAGTCTCCTGGTTTGCCATTGGCTCCTTCCTAGGGCTGAGAGACAGGGACTGGCCCAGGGTCACCCAGCCGGCTTTCATGCCTGAGGCAGGACTAGAACTCTCAGTCTCCTGGTTTCCCATTGGCTCCTTCGTAGGGCTGAGAGAGAGGGACTGGCCCAAGGTCACCCAGCCGGCTTTCATGCCTGAGGCAGGACTAGAACTCTCAGTCTCCTGGTTTGCCATTGGCTCCTTCGTAGGGCTGAGAGACATGGACTGGCCCAAGGTCACCCAGCCGGCTTTCATGCCTAAGGCGGGACTAGAACTCTCAGTCTCCTAGTTTGCCATTGGCTCCTTCCTAGGGCTGAGAGACAGGGGCTGGCCCAAGGTCACCCAGCTGGCTTTCATGCCTAAGGCGGGACTAGAACTCACAGTCTCCTGGTTTCTAGCCCATTGCCTTAACCACTAGACCAAACTGGCTCTTGGTCATCTCTCTGCCATATAAAGTATTTCCTGCTAACAGTAATGGTGTGATACTGCTCAGCTCGGGCACATTTTAGCCAGTATGCCACAAGCACAACCAAAGGTGCTCACACTATTCTGTGAAAACTAGCTAATCTATGTGGCGAGTCAACATACAGGTAGTCCTCATTTAATGACTGCCTCATTTAGCGACTGTTCACAGTTATGACGGTGATGAAAAAGTAACTTTACAACCAATCCTCACATTTAAGACCTTTGCAGGTCTGTAAAGCAAAAGAAAGCTGAAGTCAGATCATAAGCAGACTTGCGGTTCTCTTAGCGACTGCTTCACTTAATGACCAGTCCCAATTGTGATTGCTAAACAAGGATGGCCAACAGGAAGCTCTGGCATGGGCTGGTCCATGAAGTCACAAGGAGTCGGAAGCGACTGAATGAATGAACAACAACAACAAACAAGGACTACATGTATTATTGCCTGTAACCCACCAACTCAGAAGGAGACAAGTGCAATGACATCCTCAGGATACAGAAGATGATATTACTCATATTTGAACTAAAAGAGATTAATAACTTTGAAATGTAAGTCTCTGAAATAGGCACAGCATAACGAACACGCCTTTAGCAAGACATGGACAGATGTGATCCAGGCATGGAACACATAAGAATCTTCCATCCAAAAGGGCCAATAGAAAGGCATTAAAATATACTCATGTAAATATTTTATCTGTGATTTCTAACACAAGGTTAGCAAAATAGCTAACTGCAGTGAAATTCTCCTTAAAATTAATGGGCTAATATTGATTAGCTCCCTAATCAATTTGCTTGCATGTCAACATCCTTTATTCATTGACTAATAATCTTTTTTGGTTTTGCAAATTCCCATTGGCACCACAGACTCCAGGGCAAACCTACAGAGATATTCCTTTAATGGCGGCAAAACCTGGTCAATTAGTATTCATCTTAATAATCTTCCTGCAATCAATATACTGTATCTATCATCACCCAAGTCTCATAAGATTACATGAAAACCTATATGGCAATAGGAGAATGGAAAGAGAGAGGGTGCTATCAATGAGTGCCAATGAAGAACTGCAGGTCTCTGTCTACAGTACATTCATTTGCCTTTCAGGGCAACCAAAGACCATTTGGATACAGAAGTACTTCTGTACTTGAAATTACAGAAATGGAGTGGTAGCATTGGGGTAAGGCTTCACACAATTAATTCCTTCCTAGCAATGAAACCATGAGAATTTGGGGTGATAAAGAAAGACAAGGGATGATGATGATGATGATGATGATGATGATGATGATGATGATGATGATGATGAAAGACTTTGGAAGAAAAAGTCAACTATAATACCAAGAATAACTGGAATTCTTGGAGCCAGACCTAAGGGAGTCACCAAATATTTGGAAGGTTTAGGTTTATCAGACTTGATAGCGCTGACTTTGCAAACAAACAAACAAAAAACCCCCACTTTGCTTGGAAATTCCTACATACTACAATGATACCTCCATGATTCCTAGGCTCTTAGTTTGAACCTGGCACTTTAGAAAATACCCAGTCTAAAGACTACAAGGCTCGCTGAATGAATACACAATAATAATAAAACTCAGCTGTACTTTAAAAACTTCACAATGTTGCCACTTGGCATCCAATTTGAATGGTAACTTTGTGACATCATAAAATAGAGCATAAGTGAGGATCATGTGAAAGATCTGACCCACAGAATATTCACTGATTTCTTGTAATCTTAGATATTTATAATATATAGCATAGGGAATTAGAAAGTTGAAATCCTTGTTGCACAATCTTCTAATTTCCCCTTAACCTTATCCTAGTTGTCCCTTCATTACAAAGTCATTGTCATGATGAACATGGATAGCAGAAGTTTGAGTAGTGGTGTATTTAGAGTGAACTTTGGTCTGGATATTTTGCAATATGTGTGAACCCAATAACTCTGAGGAAATATTAGGAGGTAAAAATCTTGTTTTGCACAATTCAAGATACCAACCTTTGATTAATAACTGAATTCTGAATAACTATTCAGAAGCAACTGAATATCTTTAAATGCTGAAACTAATATCTCAGTCAACACAACTCATTGTAATTAAATTAGATCTTGTAGCTGAGGAAATTATGTCTTTCTGCAATGTAATTGCACCACTAAAGGCCCATTAAAACATAGATATGCTGCAAAAGCAATTTGTAAATAATTTAGCCAACTCATGTTATTGACTTAGGGATCATGAACTCAAGAGGAATGTCATCATGGTGGACAGATGAAATATTTCATATTTGCTTTCTTTTATTTTTCAGGGAGAGAGATTTATTTTTCAATGCAAAACTGAATGGCAGGGCAAGCCATTCATTTATTAACGGAGCATTGATTGATTGAAACATATCTAATTCCCTATTGTCCAGGAAGGGGATTTTCTGATTGGCTATCAGTTCTCTGCAAGCCCTACAAATTTGCAGTACAGAAGTCCCATAATGTCCTGCGAACTAAAGTGGTGACAACAGCCTGATTTACTCCAGCTTAATTTTAGTCCTAAAAAAACTCAGGCAATGGAAAAGCTGATTGTCCAGGAGTGCCCAAAGTAGATTTTCCTTATTAAAACAGAACTTCAGGTACCTACAGTAGCTCATGACACTGTGTTAACCATTGGCAAATAAACTTCCCTTCCAAACACCTTTGATTCATTAGACATAGGCTCTGGAAAAAGATATATTAAAAAATATTGTTTCAGTGCTGGGAGAAATTAAGAGTCAGCGAAGAACTTGGCTATACTGTAGACTGAGCAGAATCTTCATTTACAACAGGAGCACATCCATGAACTTGTGAAGAACTGGAAAAAGGTCGGGCAGATGATGCAGAGAGTAGAATATTGAAAGAGTTATTGTATAGTTCCTCATAAATGTTCAGTACATGCACTCACATGAGTAAACTATTTAAAACCAATGTTCAAAAATGGGAATTACCCACCAATTTTCTCTGTGTGGTCTTTCCAGAAAGTGAAAATGAAAGATCTTAGTAAAAATAACGCTACATGACTGAAACGTCCTATGTTTCTTCCCATGAAGTATCTTCAGAGTTGTACAACTGGACAGAAAAACTGAAGCTGTGAGGACAACTAAGTGCAGTATCCAGACTGATGCATTTCATATCCTGCATTTCTCACTCGTGGCAACATATAAGGGGCACCCCTCCTTTTTAAATCTCTTTAATAACCACCTTGTGGGGTAGGTTCTTCTAAGACAACTAGCCCAACTGAGCCCTATGGTTGAATGAGGGCTTAAATTTGGCTCTCCCAGGTCTCCATCCAACATTCTAACAGCTTTCTGCAGTTCTACCTGCAGTAGACAATGTGGTGCCCTCCAGAGGGTTTGGACTACAATTCCATGATCCCTGATCATTGGCTATGCTGCCTGAGACTTATGAGAGTTGTAGTCCAAAACTTCTGAAGGACATCAGATCATCTACTGTTTAATATATCTGGGGGAGAGAAGCTCTCTTCTTATCCCATGTTCTTTTATCCTGAGACCTCTACTTCTTCATCCCCTCCTTGGACTTCTTGGTTCTCATTCACATATTCTCTTCACCCTTATCCCAGATGATAAGCAGGTCACCTCCAATTCCATTGTAATAACAGCACTAACTGCAAATTAAGAACTCAGGACAAGTACCCAGCCATCCAATGGAAGGCTGGTCCTGCTAAAGTAGAAAAGATCCATAAATTACTGAAAAACAAATCATTTGGGGAAAGGGGTAATGCATAAGCTGTGGGCGCCAAATGTGCAAAATCTTGCCCAAAAGAATGTGTGATTCTGGCAAATCAGCTTGCAACTGCATTTCTGCATATGTCACATGAGACAGTCAGCATACATAGGGGAGATAACTTCTTAGAGACTTCCCATGGTTACAGTTACTAGGGAAACCACTTTCTTGAGATCCAAATATTCTCTGACTGACTCACTCGTCTCTATTTGAGCACCCGATGTACAGAGTGGGAATAAAACAAACATATTGGTAGGGCTCTTTAGCAATCTGAATTTGGACAGCAAAATGTGATTCAAAGTGCACGTGGACACATACATAACACCTGTCCAGATCACCTTAAAGCAGCTGGGTTTTTTTTCCTGAGCTTGTGTATCTGACCTCTGCTGTGGTGTGATCCCAGGAAAAGTTGCATTTCATTTAAGGTGTCCTTGCGAGGTGCTATAAAGCCCACATCCCACACACTCTGAATCAAATTTTGCCCTTTTCCAGATCCAGATCTCTTCATCCTCCTAGATACTGGCTAATATTACGAAGAAAATACCCTTATTTATTTGGCGATACAACCAAGCAGTGCATATCTCTAGCCAGCTCTTCTAGCTTATACGCATTAAGTATATCTTTGGGGAAAATGTTCACTTTGCCTGAACCATGTACATTATCAATTTTCCATATGTAATCCCTCCAAATACATAACCCACCATGGGATGATGGATGGATGGATGGATGGATGGATGGATGGATGGATGGAAGGAAGGAAGGAAGGAAGGAAGGAAGGAAGGAAGGAAGGAAGGAAGGAAGGAAGGCAGATCCTGCAAAGCATCACCTCTGCTTCACTAGAATAATATTAATATTAGGAAGGAAGTCCAATCAATGAAGTCCTCACAATAACCACGTGGTAGCTCTTTCTATAATACAAATTGCTTTTGATTTGTACCCCAAATATCAAGACAAAAATAAAGAAAAAAATCTGGGGAATGTCAAATAAGGAAGACGAGGGTTTAGCCCAAAGTGATATTAAGTCAACAGGTGGCACAGAAACAGCAGAAGACGGAATGTCCCAGGTGGTCTGTCCGGATCTTGGAGGAAATGCTTCACTTCAATGAGGTTTCAAGCAAAGCACTCTGTTGAAGCTTTTTTGAACATCAAAACAGTCACCTCACTTCTGTGAGTGAAGTAAAGGGTCTGTCTTATTTTTTTCCCTGTGTCTTAATGACCTCCTCCTCTGCATCCCTCCACAGTCAGTTCTTCTGATTTTTTTCAAGTGCTGAAGGAGGCTAAGAGGTGAGGCAAATCACATCCCCTCTTTATCTCCACATTGCCTTCATGCTTCATGGAAGTCAATAAAAGACTACTGCTTTGTGAAAAGCATGAACTCAGAGACTCTATTTGGGGACTAAGGCTTGAAACTGGGTAGAGAATGGGGCCTCGTAGGCAGCTTCCAAACAAGAATGCAGCTCCAGCACTGAACTGAATGCAGCCCTCATGATGCCCTCACCTAGAGCAGTGTTTCTCAACCTTGGCAACTTGAAAAGGTGTGGACTTCAACTTCCAACATTCTGGGAGTTGAAGTCCACACAACTTAAAGTTGCCAAGGTTGAGAAACACAGACCAAGAGCCTACCATCACCTGAAGTCCCAGTGTTCCTATTACTGTCTTAAGTGTTGCTCTAGCCACAACTGACACTGCAATCCCTGAGCAATCTCTGCTAACTGGAGGAAATGCTTTACTTACTAGCCTTATGGGATGTTAGGGAATGTGTCTCTGAAGGGGAAGGGGGAGGTGATGTGGTGGATTTCAATAATGCTGAATCCTTTCCAAGGAGGAGGGCAAGATAAAAGGAGGCACAGTCCGGAATTGGAATATGGGAAAACTAAGAGGTTCAGAATAGCCCCACGCCAGAGCCTTCCCAGGTTATTCCCCCTTAGGTTAGGTACAGTAGCTTTAGTCTGGCAGGATTCTGTCTATATGGTGTAAACAAATAAAGAACTCGGGTTTTGCTGAACTGATTCTCTGAAGTTCTTGGGCTGGGCCTGACACGGGATCCCGCCTTGTAATGGTGATGGCATGGCTAGTAAACACAACATGGTTGTGCTCGCATCAGGAGGCAGCATGCCACTATGGCAACCACACAAACAATTCAAAACATTTTTCTTTTTTTCCTTTTCATCATTTTTTATGAGAAGGAAGGAAATTGTGCTTTGCTGTGAAACTGAGGAACACATTAGCTGGAAACCAAGTGCTGATTGGCAGATGTTCTCCATGTTCAACTACTGGCTCAGAAGAACAAACACTGATTGTCCATCACACTGTAGACCTGCAAATATGCAAAAACTCCCATTCCCATAATACGCCAGGATACTAATTAATGAAGAATTGGAAGATGCTGGTCAGTCCTAGCTACATTTTATCCATGGACTGAGAATAACTGGAAAGCAGAAAGGCGCATTGTCTGGACGCTGGAGGACAATGAAGACATGACTAGTTTAGTCACCATTTTGCCTTTTAAACATAGCAATGGGAAAAAGTTGCCCAAGTTTGTTGGGTTGGGGGATATTAATAGATAAAATAGGTGCATTAAACTGTACCTCAAGGTATTCATCTCTCAGAAACGGTAATTGGGAACATTTGTCCCTGTTTTATTCTCACATTAGATTGATCACATGGAGAAACAAACATTTGAAAGGCATCCTAGAGACTGAAGAGAAAGTGGCTGAACTTTGACACTCTCAAGCTCAAAGATATTTGGGCACCAGCATTTTTTTTTTAATTCTACCAAACTAAATAATAGTTCTGCCCTGGAACATTTTGATCTCCTCAAAACTATGAGTACTTAGTAATAGATGGACTGTAGTGTCATCAGGTACCTTGAATGAATTAGCAACAATGTGAAGCATACTTTCACAATATCTAAATCCTATTTTACTGGAGAGCAGAGGCAAAATATGGCTGATAAACTTTGGGGAATGTTCTACAATATTATACCACTGAAGTGCTACCATTGGGATGCTGCCAACATGATATGTTAAGGCTAATGATTCACTTTGGAGAGAAAATAATCATTAATCAACTCAAATAAACAGCTTTGTTGTTAAGAAACATCTCCAGGGCATCTAGATCTACTCTGTCCACTAGAAAGGGAGACATAAATTTGGAGGCCACATCTTGCTTCTTCCCATCACACTCCACCACCACCATTAACCACCTATATACACGTTTTCCTTGGAACCTGTTACTGAATTCAAAGGTTTTGATTTTAATTCAGGGCTTTAAGATAACATTGAGAGGTGCGATTTCCAGGGGAGGTACGGTGAACTGAAGATGGCTGTGCAGAAGCAGAGCTGATGCCTGCAGCAAAGTAACGGTGAGTAGACCAGTTCCTTGGAACCTCTCCGGATAAGGAGTGGATGGGAGATCACCCACATGTACTCCGGATGGCTGCTCCTCATGAGTAGACCACAGGACAGTGGTTTTCCACAGGGTTGAGTGCCAGGAGACGATGGGATTAGCCATCTTGCTCACAACTGCAGCCGAGACTTTTAAAGGACACTAAGTTTGCAAACCTCACTTTCTAATCACTTTCAGGAATTGCACATTAACTACTTCTAAGCTATTAGAGACCTTCGGAACGACAAGTTTGAAAACACTGGGTGAGTCTGCCTTCAATCCTGAACAAAAGAAAATTTTAATCATAACCTTAAGAATTTAAAGAATCTGAAATAAACGGCAAAACGTTAATTAGGATTTTGATCTTAGAAAGTTATAAACAGACTAAGGGTCCAGATAAAATTGGAATATTGAATTTTTTACAATAAGATTTTAGAATTAATTATAAAGAACAAACAGCTTCTCATGGGAAATAGATCCTTTTTTGGTTTTTACAAGATATAACAAAGATAAGCAATTTTATGATTTCAAAACCTGGACACTAGAAGGAACTAAAGATTTCAGGTAAAGGAAAGGTATACAAACCTATAAAACGATGCAAAACATTATAACAGTAAAAATACTGAAGGAGACTTTTGAAGAATGGAATCAGAAAATAGTTGCCACAATATCAACAATGTCAGTAATGATGTCTGTTTCTATGGATAGACTGTCCAAAAGATGTTATTGAAGAAATGTCAGATGTAGAACAAAATTTATCTGACAAGATAGTGATGGTATTGAAAGTGGATTTACAACTGACAGGCCAAGAGAATGACTTAGAAAAGGATGTTTCACTGGATCTACAAAAGAAACTGGCTGAGGTTTTAAAATTTAAAAGGGGAATACAAATGACAAACCAAGAGAGTGACCTGGATAATTTTTTTCCTATTGGATTTACAAAAGACGTTTGTTAAAGCCTTGAAGAACTCTATGTGATGGGACAAAGAAGAAATGAAATCAAATCTTACGACATTTGAATGAACTAAAGATTAAGACTGTCAGAAGTAAAAGGAAGGAATATAAAGTTGGTTTATTTGATCACAGTTAAACCAAGATATGTTGTTACTTCTGTAAACCCTTTATGGACTTTCTGCTGACACCAGGACTGAAAAGATGATATTTTATGGATTTGTTTATAGATAAGAGATGGGATATGGGATGAAGAGATAAATGTTTGTAACCTTAGAGGGGGCGAAGAGTCACTTTATTTATTCATACTCATTGTGATGAAGTTTGGAAGTACACTGTGTACTTTCGTGACAGTTCTTTCATGCATAATTCTACTGGGGGGAAAAATTAGAAGATGTATTTTTTTTTACCTTTTAGACTCTGGAATTTCACTTCCTTTCCAAAAATGAAATTCTAATCATCAGAGCAAAAGTCCCTCAGAGCACCATGTAACGCTGGGAAATCCCAAGTAAACCCTCTTGGTCGTATTTTTTTTTTAAAGCTCCTTTCTATTTTTAGACTGTTTTTTAAAAAATACCTGATCTTACTACTGCAATAATTAAGAGAAACCAAATCATGCAAATGAACCGATAGAATCCAATACAGCAAGACAGCCAAGCAATGTTTTTTTTTCAGAAACAAGAGCTGCTATACTGTTTAAGAAAATGAATAAAAACTTGAAAAGTTCCCTATTCAAATAATTAAATATCATCTGAGCAACAGTGTCACATAACGGCCTAAGGCAAGGATTTTGTTTTTTCATCTCCAGCTCCTTGCATTATAAATTTTAAAAGAGAAACAACGCAGGCCTACTTTAACAGTATTTGCATAATTACTGCTGTAATGCACGTGATGTATTTTGATCCTCCAAAAAGCATATCCCATAAAAGCAAGCTTCACTGCCAGGATATCCCAAGGTTGCAGGCTAGACAATTAAACTGAAAACAAAAACATCTGAGAAAGGCAATCAGGAAACATTTTTATAGTACTGCCAAGAAAACTACATAGTTGTGTCCTCCTCCTCCTCCTCAACAGCCATCCTGAACTCTGTGTCATCTTCTAGAATGACAAACCATTTTCACATGGTTGCCACGAAAACTCGGAAGCGACTGAATGAATAAACAACCACCACCAACATGACCGGATCCGCAGGCCAGATGGCAAAGCCAGGTCTTCCAGAAGGCCCTTCCAGAAGGTCAACAGGGTTGGGGCCAATCTGACCTCAGTGGGATGATGTTCCAAAGGGTGGGTGCTGCAGCAGATAAGGATCTCCTCCTGGGTCCTGCCAGATGACACTCCTTGGTAGATGGGACCCGTGACATGCCCTTTCTGATGGATCTGATGAGACAAATAGATGTATGTGCCCTTTTAAGAAACCAGGAGCTGAGCCCAACTTGAAGGCAACTTTATTATTTATATCAGAACTCTTTGTTTGGACATCATCCCCAGTACTGATAGAGCAGAGAGATGATTCAAAACTTTTCTAAATAAAACAAAGATTTCTGGCAGTTAACCACAAACTAAAATTAGCAATGTAACAGCTATGGTTTCAGACATGCTGGTTCTGAAAGCCTCCAAATCCTACAAAGAGGATTTAGTGCATGATCCTCAGATGTTGCTGGTGGGTGTTGTAGTCACCTTGGGAGGTTATCCCAGTTTTTAAAAAGTTTAGAAAATGTTTGGCATAGACAATACATCAGTACAGACCGACAAATCAGGGAGATGTTGCTGGGGTAACTTGTTTCACCAGCATCTCTCTTTGAGTTGTAAGGTGGGCACCAATGCTGCAAATATGAAGAGAATTTGATTTCAAAACTAAAAATCTGCTGCTATTTAGCTAGATCAGGGGTCCCCAACCTGTGGGCCACGGCCTGTTAGGAACTGGGCTGCGGGGCTCCTGCCCGCAAACCCCGCCCCCTTCTACATGATTGGCTCCCGTCCGCAAACCCCACCCTCCCGGTGAACACGATTGGCTCCCACCCGCAAACCCCACCCCACCCCGTCCACGGAAAAATCATCTTTTGAAACTGGTCTCTGGCGCCAAAAAGGTTGGGGACCCCTGAGCTACATCGTATACAGTAGATAAAAAATGGTTTGAGAAGTTTCTAAAAGGAAACCAGAGGTACAAAGAACGGAAAGCAAATTTGGAAGGCAGTATTGGACCACTTTATCCCAAATTATTTCTGCTTAGGGTCCTTCCCCTAGGTGAAGTAATTGGAGTGTGGGATAAAACACAAGTCTTCTGAACAGTGGTCCCAAATTTTTGGAATATGCCGCCCATCGAGACATGCTTAGCCCTTATTTCTGACTTTTAGGAAGATTCTTAAAACCTTCCTTTCTAAAAAGGGCTTCAACAAGCTTGATGCCTGGTCAGGAAAGAGGGTGGCCCTCTATTTTTTACTGATTTACTATATTGACCATTGCATGTTGCGAATGCTCAGTTGAGATTATCTGTTTGCAGCCCTGAGTCATCAGATTGTGACACCACCTCCCCAAAAATTTAATAAATAAGTAATGGTATGAATACATCCTTTAGGCAGGATTCATATAAGTTCCACAGACGGCTTTAGATTTACACACTGCACCAACTGCAGAATGTACCTTTCTGCTCCAAGTTTCCACTAAAAGATAAAGGTTTCCCCCGCACATTTGTGCAGTCGTGTCCGACTCTAGGGGCTGGTGCTCATCTCCGTTTGTTAGCCGAAGAGCCAGCGCTGTCCGAAGACGCTTCCACAGTCATGTGGCCGCATGACATGCGCGGAACGCCGTTACCATCTCACCAAAGTGGTACCTATTCATCTACTTGCATTTGCATGCTTTCGAATTGCTAGGTTGGCAAGAGCTGGGGCGGGTGCAGGAGCTTACTCCGTCACGCAGGGCTAGGGATTCGAACCTCCGACCTTTCGATCTTCCGATCAACAAGACTGGCGTCTTACCCGCTGAGCCACCACACCCCTGGTAGTTACATTACATATTGTTTAAAGAAACCCCTCTGTAGCAAAATGGCCCTGCTTTGAAGACTAAGCAAATTACGTTCACTGTCTGAATGGGTTGAGGGGTTGGAGGCTTTCTGTCTCATTATTTTTTCTGCCTCTGGGGATGGACAATAGTGAATGGAGACTATTTTGTTTTTCACAGCAGTGGATAAATGGATTTGTCTTACACACGAAGAAGTCTTTGAACAGGCTTGGGCAAAGAATCCTATTGCAGTCCAATGGGAAAGTGAAGGTTTAGTCCTTCCGATGCTCGTGGAATCTTTTGTTGTTATAATCTTTGAATGCTTCTTAAGAGTTATTAGAAGTTGGGCTTCTTCTAGAGCAAAACCCTATTAAAAGGTAAAGGTTCCCCCACACAGTCATGTCCGACTCTAGGGGCTGGTGCTCATCTCCATTTGTTAGCCAAAGAGCCAGCACTGTCCGAAGATGCTTCCACAGTCATGTGGCCGCATGACGCGCGCGGAACGCTGTTACCTTCCCACCAAAGTGGTACCTATTCATCTACTTGCATTTGCATGCTTTCGAATTGCTAGGTTGGCAAGAGCTGGGGCGAGTGCGGGAGCTCACTCCGCATGCAGGGCTAGGGATTCGAACCTCCGAACTTGCGATCTTCCGATCGACAAGCCTGGCGTCTTACCCGCTGAGCCACCACGCCCCTAGTTTCCATTACAAAAGAGTAAAACCATTTAATGTGGGTTAAAGTTTATCTGTATGATCAAAAGGTGCACAACTCTTTATTCCTGTCTGCTGCTGTATGGGAAATATACCCAGCTGAGAGACAGAGAACTGTTCAAGTCTGAGTGAGTGATGATTGTAGCTTCTCAAATCACTTTTATTTATAGCCTTCTCACTGATCAGATCTAGCCTATGACATATAGCTCTTTATCTTAAAACTCAGATTGCTTGCATTTGTAGCTTCTCAGTGCCAGAGAATGAGCTCAGTAAAAACCACCAGTATCTATCCCTGATAGTACATGAAGCTATATTATGTACCATTGTTTTTTACATTTGGAGAAAGGTGACACAGGCATTGCTGTATTTATTTATTTTTATTTATATTTCAATTTATATACCGCTCCATCTCCCCACAAGGGAACTCTGGGCGGTTATGTATGTATACTACCACTTGGAAGTTAATTATGCTTGTCAGTTCATTTTAAATCATCATGGCTTAAAAAAAACCTAGATCAAATTCATCTACCGGGCTTCTCTATGGAAAGTCTGTTGTCAACCTTACCAGGTGGACTAGACAGGAAACATGACCAGATAAGCTAATTTGACTTTATTTTAAGGCTACATTAACAGAATCTTGCAAGTCAGAAAGTACAAATCTCCTGCCGTCTCCTATACAGCCGGAGAATCTTGGGAGGGTCCCTTCTGAGCCTCTTGCCCTTCCCACTATCCAGCTGCAGGCTATGCTGTCTCTTATCTGACCGTTCCCTAGGCAGCGTCTCTGGGCCCAGTTTCCCAAGATCATTCCCATATACCGTTACATCTGTGCTCATTAGGTTTTGACAGTGCTAGAATCGCCCTCAAACAACAAATTTGGGATATGGATCTCCAAACAAATTTAAGCAAGTTGTGACACCCCAATATTTATCATATTCTTCCGATAGGGTTTGCTCCATCCTCTTATTTATCATCCATCACGATTTGGAATTTTCACTTTAGCCAGGCAGGATGCATTGACATCAGCAGACCTTTTTGGAGATTTTAAGGGTACTCCCATGTCTCTCCAATTATGTCCATGTGGTGATGGCTCAATACAAACTCTAAGCCATCTGCTACTATGCTGTTCCCTCTGTAAAGAGTCTCGACAGACCTTCATTCATCCGATCTTGAAGAAATTTCTGGGCAGGGAGTGCGATTTCTACTTATTGTTACTTCTTTCAGACAAGGACTCAAAAATATCTTCCCAAGTTGCCCAGTTTTGTGTTACCATCTATACAATACGCCACACCATTAATTAAGTCTGGATACTCATTTACTTATCACTTCTTATAATACTATTTTTATTTTGTTTTATTTTACTATATATGTTCTTAATTATTTTTAGATCCCATTATAGTTATTGTTTTTCTGTTATATATACATGTATGTATGTATGTATGTATGTATGTATGTATGTATGTATGGTATGTATGTAACAGTTCTACTATTAGATATTTGTGTCTGGCTTTAAGGCTGTAATAAACTGATTTGATTTTATTTGCTTGTCAGTTCATCTCAGTCTCCCTTTTAACATGAACACATATATATGCATTGTTTCCAAAATATGCACTTTGCAAATGAATAATCTGGTGGCTCAAAAAGTGGGTTCAGATGTGGAATTCTTCAAGTCTCTAAATATATGAAGCTGCCTTATTTTGAATCCAACAGTTTTTCCACCCAGCAGAGTTTGGGATGTGTTCACAAGAGGGCAATTAGGGCCTGCAAACATTCCCAACACATGTGCAAAAAAGCAACAAGCTTTTGTGCCTTAGAAATGCAACAAGAACAGCACTCGTTGGGAACTGGCTTTCAAGATTCTGTCCCCTCCTGTAAAAGGGGGAGAAATTCACCTTAAGAGCAAAGAGGTAGAAGCCAGCAGAAGGATAGAATCTGGTGAAAGCTAAAGCATCTTTCACTACTAGGGATCATGCAACTGAATGATTTATTTAGGGATTTATAAAGCACTTCAGTCAGGGCTACTCTAAGAAGTATAGAAAAGCAACAACTGAAACTAATGCAATAACAATATTAGGCATACTAAATATAATAATAACAACTTTAATTAACATAATACTCCTGGCACCAGGAGCTCTCCAGCCCTCAAGTCCCTAAGACCTTCTGGAACAGTCAAGCTTTTAAAAGCTTCCAGAAGACCCGAGGAATGTTGCTACCCTCGTCTCCGGGGGGCAAACTGTTCCAGAGGATGGGAAGTAAGATTCTTTGATGGGAAAATGCCATCTGTCAGTCAACTCTATGGTGTTCAGTAACAATAGGTGCGCATCTGTGGGGGCGGATTCAGGAAAGTCAAGATGGTAGCAGCCATCGTGTGGGGTAGAGAATCAGAGGGATGCCTTGGAGAAGGACTGGGGCAGTTAGCAGAGCATGAATTAAGCTGGAGAAAGGAAGAAGGCATTAGAAAGAAACTTCTCAATAACTTCTTATCCAAGTCCACCAATTACTATATGTAATATGAGAATACAGATAAGAATTAATAAATGGGGGATTTTTTTAAAAAAAAAGAAAAATACCAGACTGATCTACTTCATCAGTGACTTCCCATTTATTTAAAATTAGCACTCTTTCATAGCTGCCACTTTTTCCATTTCCTAAAACGCAATACTTGGTCACTCCCTGCAGAAAAACCACAGCAGTCTGGTTTTGTCTGTTGGGGAACAGGTCAGTGAAAAGGAGGAACCTTTTCTCCAAAGTCTGCCTTGTAGTCCTGTTATGTCACCACATGTCTTTGCTTTGCTCGCAGAGTTTTATCAATGGTGTCTACGGAGTGTGGTTTTAAAAAGATGGTGGTGGTGCTTTTTTTTATGTGCATCATGCTGGACATAAAAATTGGGTACAGCTTCGATCACATCAGTGCAGCTGCCAACTTGACTTTTTTTTTTTACATACCTCACAGACAGCCCTGATTTTCCTCAGTGACTGCACTTGCTACATTTAACATTATTGCACCAAATTTGCTACACCCGGACCTTGTGTTGTTCCAAACTATCTCAATAGTTATGTTTGTTGTTAAGACAGTTATGACACATGCATGTTTTCAGAAGACATTTTGTGAACCTTCTGGATATGAAAATCTCTAATGTGATGAAACCATGAGCCAAATACAAAAATATCCAGACACTTTGACAAGTGTAACCAACTGACACATCAAAGGAATGGAAAGGACAGCAAGACAAAAAGTATAATGGAATACCTCCAGTGATTTCTACACTAAATTATCAGGGTGATCTCTTTGCCACTCAGAGCCTTTTTGGAATTCAGCAGCATATAAATCCCAGTAGTAACTTAATTAATAAACGAACTCATAATTATCTTATATAACCATAGCTTGATCCACACTACTTTTGTTTTGGTCAGAGTTTGGGTTCTCTCACTAATTTCCACTTGGAGTGCTATAAAACAAACATATTTAGACTTCCACAATGTGCTCTATGTGGAGCTGTCCTTGAAGACCACTTGAAGCCACACCTGGGCCAGAATGCAACAGTGTCAGTAGTTATGGATCTATCCAGTTTCACCCATGCAATATCGCTCCTTCATGAGCCGCACTGGTTATTAGTTGATTATCACCTATAAACCCCTTCTTGGCTTAAGGCCTGGACCACCTCCCTCCAGTAGTTTCTCCTTGTCTGGCTCATTCCAGGTTCCATTGATAAAACAATATCATCTTGTGGGTCCTCAGAGACAGGCCTTCTCCACGGCTGCACCTACCTTATAGAACAGCTTTTCTCCTGAAGTTCATACAGCCCCAACTGTGTTGTGCTTTTGCAAAGCCTTGAAGATTTAGCTGTTTCAGATCTGCTCCCCGATATCTATCATCTCTCTCTCTCTCTCTCTCTCTCTCCTCTCTCTCTCTCTCTCTCTCTCATCTATCTATCTCTCTCTCTCTCTCATCTATCTATCTCTAATCTCTAATCTCTAATCTCTAATCTCTAATCTCTAATCTCTAATCTCTAATCTCTAATCTCTAATCTCTAATCTCTATCTATCTATCTATCTATCTATCTATATCAGGGAGCAGATCTGAAACTGCTAAATCTTCAAGGCTGTATGAACTTCAGGAGAAAAGCTGTTCATGGTCTCCAGTTTCTAGCCTGGTGCCTTAACCACTACACCAAACTGGCTCTCTCCTGTTACTAACTTAATTTATTTACATTCTGCAAGCTGCTTAGAGTTACAACTGTGATTGAGGCAGCTTATAAGTTTGATGAAATAAAATAAAAATACTACCACATTGATATTTCAGCAAGGCAAGGCAACTTCAAGAATGAAATTAAGTGCTCTTTTCCTGACCCGCTGATTGTTTTTCAAACTTCAGTCTTCAAAGTAAAACCCAGACCAATAGTTGGTTTGAGCTAGGTTTTGACATATTGTACATGTTGCAATAAACTTAGATGCTAATCTGCTACTCCCTTTGTTTTAAAGGAGAAGGTGACCAAATTGATGTCAAAAAGAACAGAGTGAAATAGCTCCAAGTCCACCTCCTGGGAAGGTCTGGATGGCAGAACCATTGTGTGATGCTACTGTAAAGAAATGTAAAGTAAGTTATATATTATTCATCTATCATGTGTGGGTTACATTTTGGGGGATTTGGGACAGTGGTGGGCATGCAGCTGAGTGGACAACTGTGGCTAAAACTAAATCCAGAAACTGTTTCATTTTCAGCATTCATAAGTGTCACATCTGTACCTAAGCAAATAACTAGATAAATAATATTAATACAAAATGTGGTGGTGGTGGTGGTGATATCCCACAAAGCTTGAGGTTCCAAGCACTTATTGTCTCATCTTGAAACTCAACAATATTGCTAGGGACATCCAGCACTAGGCTTACAATTTGAACTCCAGTGCAAAAAAATTGGATTTAAATTCAAGTCAAGAAACTTTATTGACTTAGTCATCTGACCATATCAAAAAACTATAAAACAAATACAGAGTAAACAGTAGGGCATATTCATAATAAGTTGTTACCCCTACAGTTAACCCCTAGATAGTCTGTCCTCTTCGAAATGGCCTTTGATATAAATGTTGTAATAAGTAAGACGGAAACGTAGGGAGATCCCTTGATCATGAAAGATTTAAATTGTCAAATGTGACTCCTTCCTGTTGTGACTGGTTCATGCATGACTGAACTAATATGTTCCCCTGTAATAAATATATATGTAATAGCATTTACACCTGAAGGTGCTAGACCAAGATATTTACTGTCCTCCACCTTGCTTGGAGATTCAGGGAATGGTGGCTTTAGAACTGAGCCTGATTTATGAAAATCCCAGAATCCAATCTGACCTAGAACACCAAAAGGGGACATCGACTAGATTCTGCCCAAGATCAAGGATTCAGTCTCAAAAAGAGGGACTAGAATCTCCAGCTTCCCGTTTTCTATACCAGTGGTTTAACTGCCAATAAGCATTATGACTCTTGCAATACTCAACATACATGGGTGGGTGGTGATTTAAGGGTGAAAATGGGAGTGGTGCCTCTGGGAAGCCTTTTTTTAAACCTCCTTCAAAAAGTCCAAAATGGGCAAAAAACAAAATTGGCCACAATTCCTTCCAATAACACTGCAGCATTATTGGAAGACATTGGAGGTAGAGTTGTACCCCCCTCTTGAACAACTAATTGGATTCAACCAATTTATCTCTTTCCAAATTCACAACATATTTGTTGTTTTTTTAAAAAAATCTTATATTTCCTTCCTAAAGTACCTGAAACATAATTGAATTTTTTTTTTACAAAAATATGTCTTTCCCACTGCAATAACACCCTTGAACAAAAAGGACCTCAGGTGAGTAAAAAAAGGTTCAACTTCTTTTCCAGGTAATTAAATGTTACCATTGCTAATTTAAACAGCCTTCTAATCAACTAAAATTGGTATTAAATCAGCAAAACTAATTAAAACGTATGGCTGCAATTGCAAATGTTTGCTGAATTGTCAGCATGCGATGCACACAGATGGAATCTACAAAAAATAAAACAGATAAAGCAACAGATAAAGTTGTAGTGTGGCAAAAGAATAAGATTATTGAATGGGATGTATTATATAGACTAATACATTTGAGATAGCCTAAACTGTTTTAACTCTGAAAGATCTCACTATCATTTGTTGTTGTTGAGTCATTTAGTCGTGTCCGACTCTTCGTGACCTCATGGACCATAGCACGCCAGGCCTTCCTGTCCTCCACTGTCTCCCGGAGTTTACTCAAATTCATGTTCGTTACATCGGTGATGCTATCTAACCATCTCATCCTCTGCCGTCCCCTTCTCCTTTTGCCTTCAGTCTTTCCCAGCATCAGGGTCTTTTCCAGTGAGTCCTCTCTTCGCATTAGGTGGCCAAAGTATTTGAGCTTCAGCTTCACTATCTGTCCTTCCAATGAGCAGTCAGGGTTGATTTCCTCTAGGACTGACTGATTTGACCTCCTTGCAGTCCAGGGGACTCTTAAGAGTCTTCTCCAGCACCACAGCTCGAAAGCATCAATTCTTCGGCGCTCAGCTTTCCTTATGGTCCAACTCTCACAGCCATACATTACTACTGGAAAAACCATAGCTTTAACTATATGGACCTTTGTCGGCAAGGTGATGTCTCTGCTTTTTAATATGCTGTCTAGTTTTGCCATAGCTTTCCTCCCAAGGAGCAAGCGTCTTTTAATTTCATGGCTGCAGTCACCGTCTGCGGTGATCTTGGAGCCCAAGAAAATAAAATCTGTCACTGCTTCCATTTCTTCCCCTTCTATTTGCCAGGAAGTGATGGGACCAGATGCCATGATCTGAGTTTTTTTAATGTTGAGTTTCAAGCCAGCTTTTGCACTCTCCTCTTTCACCCTCATCAAGAGGCTCTTTAGTTCCTCTTCACTTTCTGCCATTAGGGTGGTATCGTCTGCATATCTGAGGTTGTTGATATTTCTCCCGGCAATCTTAACTCCGGCTTGTGATTCATCCAGCCCGGCATTTCTCATGATGTACTCTGCATATAAGTTAAATAAGCAGGGTGATAATATACAGCCTTGTCGTACTCCTTTCCCAATTTTGAACCAATCGGTTGTTCCATGACTGGTTCTAACTGTTGCTTCTTGACCCGCACACAGGTTTCTCAGGAGACAGGTAAGGTGGTCTGGTACTCCCATCTCTTTAAGACTTTGCCACAGTTTGTTGTGATCCACACAATCAAAGGCTTTAGCGTAGTCAATGAAGCAGAAGTAGATGTTTTTCTGGAACTCTCTTGCTTTTTCCATGATCCAGCGAATGTTGGCAATCTGATCTCTAGTTCCTCTGCCTCTTCGAAACCCAGCTTGCACTTCTGGTAGTTCTTGGTTCACATACTGCTGAAGCCTAGCCTGTAGGATTTTGAGCATAACCTTGCTAGCATGTGAAATGAGCGCAATTGTACAGTAGTTTGAACATTCTTTGGCATTGCCCTTCTTTGGAATTGGAATGTAAACTGACCTTTTCCAATCCTGTGGCCACTGTTGAGTTTTCCAAATTTGTTGGCATATTGAGTGCAGCACTTTAACAGCATCATCTTTTAGGATTTTAAATGGCTCAGCTGGGATACTGTCTTCTCCACTAGCTTTGTTGTTAGTAATGCTTCCTAAGGCCCACTTGACTTCACTCTCTAGGATGTCCGGCTCAAGGTCAGTGACCACACCATCGTATTTATCAGGGATATTAAGATCTTTCTTGTATAGTTCTTCTGTGTATTCTTGCCACCTCTTCTTAATCTCTTCTGCTTCTGTTAGGTCCCTGCCTTTTTTGTCCTTTATCATGCCCATCTTTGCACAAAACGTTCCCTTGATATCTCCGATTTTCTTGAAGAGATCTCTAGTCTTCCCCATTCTATTGTTTTCCTCGATTTCTTTGCATTGTTCATTTAAGAAGGCCTTCTTATCTCTCCTTGCTATTCTCTGGAAATCTGCATTCAGTTGCTTATATCTTTCCTTTTCTCCCTTGCCTTTTGCTTCCCTTCTTTCCTCAGCTATTTGTAAAGCTTCATCAGTCAGCCACTTTGCTTTCTTGCATTTCTTTTTCTTTGGGATGGTTTTAGTTGCTGCCTCCTGTACAATGTTACGAACCTCCATCCATAGTTCTTCAGGCACTCTGTCTACCAGATCTAATCCTTTAAATCTATTCCTCACCTCCACTGTATATTCATAAGGGATATGATTTAGGTCATACCTGAGTGGTCTAGTGGTTTTCTCTACGTTCTTCAATTTAAGCCTAAATTTTGCGATAATAAGCTCATGATCTGAGCCACAGTCAGCTCCAGGTCTTGTTTTTGCTGATTGTATAGAGCTTCTCCATCTTTGGCTCACTATCATAGGCTGACCATATTTCCTTGAGACAAAAACGGGACATTGGGATGGCAAAACGGGACGGGGTCTTATGTACTATTCTGTATTCATGAAAAATACAGGGGTCCCTGCCCCCCAGTCCGTGCGATTGGTTCCTGCCTGCAAACCCCACCCCCTGGTGTTAAAACTGCCTGTAAATTCCCTTCTTTCCAATTAGGTACACCAAGCATCTATGTATATGACTTTCAAGCCTTTAATCAATCTTACTGCTTTCCTACAACTTGTTCTTCTTCAAAAGTAGGACATAAAACCAGAAAGACACCAAGCCAAGATCAAAACAGTAGCTCAGGCCTTGGGGTGGGGGCAAATTGTTTTTCAATCTATGTTTGTTTTTCTCTACAGCAGGGCTTTCCAAAGTTTTCCCGCGGCGACACACCAACCACCATTGGTGTGTCGCCGTGGGAAAACCCGGAAGTGCCGCTGTTGCGGCAGTGCGCAAAAACCCAGAAGCGCTGCTGCCACTTTCGGTTTTTATGTGCCGCCATGGCTGCGGCGCTTTCGGATTTCCGCGCGCCACCATTGGTGTCACCGTGGGAAAACCCGGAAGCGCTGATGGTGCGCCATCAGCGCTTCCGGGTTTTGACGCGACACATCTGGGCCCCGCAGGCGACACACTTTTGTGTCGCGACACACAGTTTGGAAAGCTCTGCTCTACAGTCTTACTTCTTTCTAGCTGAAGTCTGTAAGCACAAGTACTGTTTGTCTAGCTCCCATTTCTTGCTATTTCTAGTCTACATATGCCACTGATAATTCTTCCTTCAATCCTATTCAGCCAGAAAGAGAAAGTACTAGCAGGCGAACATTGAGTCATCTCAGAACTCAGAAACTCTGAAGCCCAAAAATCCTCCTAGCCACAAGTTGCACCACATGAGCCTTACGTAGTGGAAATCTGTGGGTGTCATGGTTTCCTGACTCTCATGCATAGCCCATGCTACAAGATAAGTACACACCAAAACATCATTATGATTCCTAAATAGTGCATGAGTCTAATCGCAGCTAAAAACAAACAGACTTGAAATAGAAAGCCAGAAATGCTTTATTTGGATTGATGAAGGTTTAAGTCTCAGGTAAGGACTTATCATTATAAATCTCATCTTTCTTTGAACTCCTGAGCATGAAACATGAAAAGCAGCAGCATGCTGAGGATTACAAATCTAAGCTAGTTTAAGCCATCGTGTCTAACCAAGGGAGTCAGGAAAGTAGGATGTTGTAAGGAAGGTAATTTTTCAGAGAGGCTGTCAGCTTCAGCACCAAATCTAGCTAGGTCTTCAAGGTACACCGTAAAAGTTCGAAAAACGAGTTAAATTTATAATGTGAGCTATAAATAATGGATTAAAATAAAGTAGAAGCAGCCAAATGGATGGGAACAATTCTGTTTGTATTTTCATAATTATCTTTATGTATCGTCATTCTTACTTCTTCAACCATGTGCTTCATTCTGAAAACCTGAGATGCTGACTAAGTACAGGGAGGAAAAATTGGAGGCCAAATGACCAGAGAAATCCTGAGTTCAATTTGGTTTTTAAAAATCAGTGGTACTTCCATTTTCTTTTGCTGAATATAAAAGCAACTGTTTTAAATTGGTATAAACCCGATTTTAAAAAAGGCACTATAGCAATGGATTCTAATAGGTTATGTTAAGTCTACAAATAAAGAAATACATTTTAAATACTTTTTTTAAAAAAAAAACTCTGTAGATTAAAATTGGTTGCCATTTTATCATAATTACCTTTCATTTAATAGATATTAAAAGTAATAAGTAAACATATACACTGGTTAGTAGTAGATGAAATCATTCTATTTGCTGATTTACCAGTAGCTTTTTGAAGCAGATATTAATTCCTTCTATAGCTCTTTCATCTTCTTGCTAGTTTGTTGTGTATTACAGATTCTCTTATATACTATATATTCATCACTTATATTCTAGGCCAACTTTTTAATTTACTAGGTAATCACTCACAGGGACATATTTGGGGGGAAAATGTATTCAGGTTTAATATACCCATCCTGGAAAAACCAGGTTACCATGTTCAAGTATTCCTGACTTCTATCGAACTAGAAAGTGATTATGAATATTTCTTGATGCTGTTTCTAGCCGTGATTGTACCAATGACACAATTCAGTCAGTTGGAGCAGTGGATTCAATACAGTGGATTAATTTCTTAAAACAGAATATAAATTGATGGTTCAGGACTTGATGGTTAGCAGTGTGTGAATCAACCATTGCAGCTCACAGAATGAATTTCCATGTGACTGTAGGCACTGTGCTTTCGAGTGAATGAACACCTTTTGATAGACAGCACATGGCACGAACAGTTTCAAGATGTGCTACACTTGTGTTTTTTTCTACAAGAGATAGAGAATGAAAGAAGCAATGGTTGGAACATAGAATTCAGGCCAGAGGAATCCAGCTATGCTTGGAAACATGGAGCCAAGTTGTTGCTATTGGTAGTAATAGTAATAACTACTACTATTAAATGTACAAGTTAACCCTGTTGAAAAGTATCGTGTTTGATGTACCTATAAGCCTGAAGTAGCAGAAGCTGAGCCTGGAATTTGGCAGGACTTCAGAACCTTTGAAAAACTGACTTTATGCAGAAAAGCCTTCTCCTTTAAGAGGGATGGAGCAGGGAAAGATTTCAGTCAATGAACATGTGGGCAGGGTTAGGCAGCGAAATGAGGGCATTTCCCTCTGTAATTTGTGTTTCATCACAATAGGGCAATTCCGGCTGAGCTGACACCAAGACTCAGCCTTGGAATCAAACTCATTTGCTAGCCTGAACTCCTAGAATTTAGGAAAAAATGCTAGGCCACAACCTCCTCTGAATAACCATAATCCATCCTGAGATAATTAGAATTTAAAAATTTTCTGTAGAAGTGAGATCCCACACTCCCCTTTTCCCTCCCAAATTTTAGAAGTAGTAAATAACTGCATCATGCAGTGTTCAGTTCTGTAACATTAAAAAGGAATATAAGGAGTCGTGGAGTCCTTGGTGCTCTCTGAGCCTTGTTGTTTTCTTGCAGACGTTTCATTGCCAGGCTAGGCAACATCTTCAGTGCGAAAAGGGAGTGGAACTTGCTGTATGTTTATATACCCTGGCTTGTCCTGCCTGTGTTGGTGGGGGTCTTGTACTCTCCTTGGTAGTTCCTTGATTGGGCTGTTGTTTGCTGCTTGGTTGATTGACTGAGTTAATACTTCCTTGATTAGGGTCTATTGTGCTGTTTGATTGTTCCTCTGGTGCTAATTGGTGTTAATCTTTGCATATCTGGGTGATGATTGCTGGCAAGGAGGTGTTCTGGTCTTCTGGCTTTTCTATTGTCTCTTATGAATGGTATGTAAATGCTGTTTACCTCTATGTGTCTGTTGATGGCTGCCTTGTCTGAGTGCCAAGCTTCCAGGAATTCTCTAGCGTTTTTGGATTTGGCTTGGTTTAAGATGCTCACAGTTTCCCAGTTGAAAGTATGATTAAGTCTGTCCATGTGTTGTGAAATTAAGGAGTTTTCATCATGTCTTCTGACTGCTAGTTGGTGTTCGTGGATGCGTTCTGCTAGTCTTCTGCCAGTCTGTCCTACATAGTGGCTGTTACAGTCCTTACACTGTATGTTGTAGATAACTCCAGTTTTTTCTTCTTGGACTACTGGGTATTTTGGTTTACTTACGATGTTCTGAAGGGTTTTGGTTGGATTGTGTGCTACAGTGATGCCGTGTGGTTGTAACAGTCTATTAGTAGTTTCTGAGATGTTTCTGATGTATGGCAGTGCAATCCTTTTCATAGCTTCTGTTGGTTTTGCTGTGGTGAGTTGAGTGGTCAGGCACTTTTTGATAAAGTTGCGTGGGTATCCATTTTGCTGGAAGATGCTATATAAATTATCTGTTTCCTTTTTGTAGTGTTCTGGATTGCTGCAGTGTGTTTGTGCTCGTCTGAATAGTGTTCTTACACAGCTCCTCTTGTGGGATGTTGGGCTACTGCTTTGGTAGTGGAGCACTTGGTTAGTGTGGGTAGATTTCCGGTAGACTTGTGTTTCTAGAATGCCCTCATTTCCTCTACTGATGAAGATGTCCAAGAAGGGTAGTGCCTTGTTGTTTTCTTCTTCCCTTGTGAATTTTATTCCTTTGAAGATGTTGTTGATGGTTTCATGTGTTTCCTCCAGTTGATCCTTTTTTTATTATGACAAAGGTGTCATCTACATACCGGATCCATATTTGGGTTGTATGCGTGGGAGTGCTATCCTTTCTAGACCTTGCATTACTATCTCTGCTATGAGTCCTGAGAGTGGTGATCCCATAGGTGTTCCTTTGATTGGTTGGTATATATGGAGTTGCCGTTGTGTTGTATGTTAGACTTTGATGCATGAAGCTAGAGACTGGGATCAGCCCAAAAATGTGGTTCCCTTTTTGTGACTTCAAACAGAATCCAGTCAGTGGCTCCACATCACCAAGCACTGCAAACATTTCACAGTTTGCTTTATGCAGATTCTAGCTGCCACTGCATAGTCTCCTTTTTTTAAAATTGCTCTACTTTATAAAGAAAAGGGGAAATGACATAGAGGAACAAAGTAAACATCAGCTTCTCGTGATGCCACATCAAGTGGGTGTTGTTAGATATGACTGGCTGGGTGGGTGCAGAAGCCTTGACTAAACATGATGGGCTACCATCTGTGTCAAGTCATGTATCTCATTATGAAGCTGAGCCAATTGGTTTAGGAGGGAGGGGAGTAAATAAAAGGGACCTGCAAGATGTGCTATGCTGGATTATGACCGCTTCCGCTTGGGGGCACCCTTCCCACATTAGCTTAGCTGCTGACTTTCCTGCAATTCGGACATAAAATTGCCATTGCATTTCAAGGATTGTAAGTATGTTCTCAGTTTAAGGAAGATACTGGCATGCAATTGATCCTTTATGAACTGGCAGTGTTTTGCAACCCATAAATGCAATTTAGAGCTACTAACCGTATTGGAAAATAAGAATAATTAGTTAGCTCTTTTTCACGAAAACTTTTTATCGTTGCTAAACTTGCTGAGGAATTCTGGATGCAGGATTCGGCGGCTTCCCCGTTGTGGGTTTCTACTGTAATTTTTCTTGAGTCTGTGCCTAGCAGCCCTAAGGGAACAGTGGTAAAGAGGAAGCACTGGAAACAGGTGTGCAGGAAGAGATTATACCAGTAATCCAGGGCCATTTATTTATTTGTTTTAAGTCTTAGAGAAATTACGCTAACTGCTGAGTTGTGGCTAGGTGGCCAAACAAATGTCTTTCATCTACGTTGGGTAACATATTTACCTGAAAGTATTGTTTTACCTTACAGAGGAGGAAACTAACTTGCCTCCTGGGACTGTATAGCGGAGAGCTAAAACACATCAAGAAGTTGAGTACAAGATGGGAAATACTACTAAATCCTTCTCACCCCCTTTCATAGGGCATAGCTTCCTTCTTGTATCTTATTCAACTTTTCTTGTCTTTGGTGTGCCACATTTTTGCTAAGTCTTCTTTAATTGTGTTCTTTTTGTGTCCCTTCCTACCCAGTTGCCTTCCTCTCTACCCACCTTTCCTTGGATTCCAATGCCAATTTTAGGGTTAGGGTTCTGGCAAAATGTATGCTTTGATGCAACTTTTTCCTTCTTGAAGGCCTGTCTCTATCCAAGACACACCTGATCTATTTAGTTGTGTAAAATGACCTTCATGAATTTGTAAAAGTGATGATTGGGAGACCGACAGAAATGCAGCAGTGGGGTAAGAAAGCACAATATTGACGGAGAAAAAGATAGCCTTGAACTGTTCATTTTGTTGAATAGAGTTCTTAACTCACCAAATACCAGTACTGAGAAGAAAAATGTTCATTACTGGAGGATGCCATTCAAATCAATAGTTCCATGTATTTTGTTTTTCATTCCCTGTAACATATAATCAAATAAAATAGAGAATGCATGATGGGGCATAACACCACTTGGGAGTCTCCTGTCCCCACTCTACCTTGTTCAGTTCCATCCATGAGGCAGAAACACTCATCATGCTCCAAATGTTCCACATTTTGCACAACTTGATGTTGCAGGAAAGAACAGGGATTCATTGAGCAGCTATTTTGGTGGCAACCATATGTTTCTTCTAATAGCGAGTTCCAATTTTAGCACTGATTGTCTTGCAGCATCTCACAGCCAGCTCTTTGTCCTGCCTTGGTGTGCAGCCTGGTCATACTTCCTGCCACCACCGGTCTTCAAGGAGCCCCTCATTTGATGTTCTCCCCAATAACTTCAGTGTGTGTGTGTGAGAGAGAGAGAGGGTTCCTTCCACCTGTGTTACTTTCTGGCAATGTCAAAGGGGGGGAAAAGTGAGGGAAAAAATTGACACTCTATAGCATGACCTCCTGTGCTCATCTTCTGGCTAGGGAAATTAACCCCTTCTCTCCCATTCCCTCTATGATAGATAGAATAATCTCCCAAGAGAGAAATAAAATGTTTTATTTTAAAGGGGAGGGTGGAGGGAGGAAAGGAAAAGAAGAGGACGCAACCTTTAAAGAATAGAATGGGAATGGGAATGGGAATGGGAATGGGAATGGGAATGGGAATGGGAATGGGAATGGGAATGGAATGGAATGGAATAGAATAGAAATATATACCTGCTTTAAGTAGCAAAACACTTCAAGTAGCCTTCTCTTCTTTAGGTTAAACATAAGGTAAAGGCTCCCCCCACACATTTGTGCAGTCGTGTCCAACTCTAGGGCCGGTGCTCATCTCCGTTTGTTAGCCAAAGAGCCAGCGTTGTCCGATTATGCTTCCACGGTCATGTGGCCAGCATGACGCGCGCAGAATGCTGTTACCTTCCCACCGAAGTGGTACCTATTTATCTACTTGCATTTGCATGCTTTCGAATTGCTAGGGTGACAAGAGCTGGGGCGAGTGTGGGAGCTCACTCCGTCACACGGGGCTAGGGATTCGAACCTTTGAACTTGCGATCTTCTGATCGACAAGCCTGGCGTCTTACCCGCTGAGCCACCATACCCAGTTTTTTAACCATTATTCTTAGCATTTAGCCTTCAAACCCCTCACCATCTTTGCACTCCTTCCAGTCCCTCAGATATGACAGAGCCACTAAAGATTCTCCCAGGTATCTTATTTGTAGAGCTCACCAACAAGAAAGAGGCACAAAGTGATCAACTGCTATGGGTTGGAGGGGATACTTCCCAAGAAGGCTGCATAAGTTAACAGAAGTCTATGGGCCCTGGATCCACCCCTCATGCACGCTCCCAAACAGATACATTCACACAACAGAGCAACTCATACATAGCCTTATCTTTAGCTTAGCATGTTGTATGAACCCAGCTTTGGAGATTGATTACACTTAGAGGGTTGATGAGCCCACTATGGCTCAAGCACAGTGTGTGACCTAGCTTTCAGGCACCCTTTTTTATGTGCACAAATTCCAAAAGATGAAGAATCCAAATGCAGGGATTGTTAGCAACTGTGGAGCTCAAACATTGGAGGTTGAACTATTGTAGGACTGCCCCAGAAACTGCCCAGATGCAAAGGAAAGTAACGAACAGAAGGGGGCTGCAGGATAAATTCAAGCTTCTAGCAGGAACCAATTCTCCTTCCTCCTACAGTCAGACACTGCTCTGTCATTGTCCCCTTTCTGGAGCCAAGAGGCAAAACACAAATATTGATTTTAAAATAAATGCCGGATGAAACCTACTTCAGAGTAAACATGATTAAGAGGATCAAACTATATTTCTTTGAATCACCATCAATCTGAGTTGCTGCTTATTTCTAAGATGGAGAAGAAGGGAAAACATTGCATAAAGATCATACATATATATGTGCATGTACATACTGTATATATATGTACATACTGTATATCAACAAAGAACACAAAGATGCTGATGTCCTTTCTGCAATAAGAGATGACTGAAGAAGAAGCTCAACATTTTATCCTCTCTTAGAAAGTAGAAACAGAACTATGATTCTTTAAACTCAATTTCCCCCACCAATCCAGTTGCTGCATGGAATTTTTCAAGCATGCAACAAGAATTCAGAGAAATCATTTTGGTATCTCTCTGTGTAAACCCCTCTCATCCCTAAAGGCTTTTCTTATGTCAGCTCAGGTGATTTCTTACCTAGTTGAAAAATGTGGGAGTAAAAAAATAAGACAGATTTCTGAAAACAAAGCCTCCTCAAGGGAAATAAAGAGATTTGGTCTTCAGCCAAACTAGATGTGCAGCTGGAAGAAGATTCAGATGGGGCACCTGTGGGGTTAACTGGTGAAATCTCAAATCCACAAGATGTTCAGACAAAACCATTGCAAAGCAGAGATCAGGACAGCTGAAATATCCTTCCAATCTTTTGAACCTCCTGGATTTCACTTGAATTTAAGAAAATAAATGATCCTTAGGAGATCTTCTACTTCTACAGTCATGACTTTCCAACATTCAGTATGGAACACAAAGAAAGAAATTAGGTTTATATTCTTCCAAAGGTGTTTTTCAGCTTAACATCAAGCTAGAAAGATGGAGAAGCTGTGCCCACACCTTATGTGTGATCGTGACTATACATGGGTTAGACTTAGGCTTTATTTTCAGCAAAACTAACCAAGCTTCTCCAAATGCTGTCAAGCCAGGGAGTGAACACTAAGCTGGCAGTTCTCAGAAGCTCCAAGAATTTACCTTTTGCCGTTGGCAGCACGATGCGGCATTGTTAATATCACTAGGCAGCCTCAGTGTCACCATGGAAACTACAAACAACAAGGAGTATGAAGCATCGAGACACATCCTTTTCCAGAATCATCATTTATTCTCTATTTCCCTTTTTCTGCTGTGTTTATTTTGGAAAGGACACATTTCCACTGCACCTTCCTTCCAAGGAATTCGGGGCAGCATCCAATGGGCTTCCCTGCTTAGCTTCACAACTGCCTTGTAAGGTAGGTTAGCCAGACAATGAGCATGTTGCCCAAAGTTTTGCGGCTAAAGGAATGGGAATCAGAATTCAGCTCCTTCTAATCCATTGTTGCAGAAAGGCGGGCTATGAATGGCTAAGCCAGGAAATCTTAGAACCTTAGAAAATCACAGCGTAAAAGCTAACTATTTCATTGTTCTACTGTATATTCATTTCTGTTTTGGGGCTGTAGATTTTCCATCGAAAGGTTGAAGGGATGAGCTAAAGCAATAAACATGGTTAGGCTCACACATATGCTAAGCCAATTTTCTTAACTATGATGGGTTGAAGAAATCCTACGATGGGTTGAAGAAATCATAGTTGGCTGCATTTTATAAAACACATGATAGTAGAAACCCAGCAAACCACATCAGGATTTAGCAGGATTTGCAAACCAGGACAGAGAGTTTGAAAAGATAATAGGATAAAAACAAAATACTGGGGGAAAGAGATCAGCATCGTAATTTTAGCGTAGCTACAATATATCAAGTAGCATAAATATAAGCAAAGTTCTACAGCTGAACATAAAAGGTATTTTGACACCAAACATGCTAGCGAGATCTTCTGGCCTAAGGTAGGAGAATGGAGGTTGCACAGTGGAGAATGCTATGCAAACTGAACATTTTCCCAATTATAACTGTTGCCTGCTAAATTGAATTAGAGGGACCAACTGGTGAAATCCTTTTTCACCTACTGTATATGGAGGTATCCCCTCCTTTTAACCCCATTTCCACAACTCTGCAAGGTCATTTTGGCTGAGTGACCAACTCAGAATCAATCAGGGAGTTTCCATAGCTCAGGATGGAGCTGAATCTGTTTTTGTTTTTTAATTCTAGTCCAATAGAGCGGTGGAGCGGTGAGGGAGGTAGGGGACACCCACCTAGCCAGCCAGATCAGCTGAATCAACCCTGGCGATCAATGGGGTGACAGATGTTGCAGCCAGACTGCCCTCACATCCATTCTAGTCCAATATCTTAACCACCATCCATAGTTTCCAATTATAGACGGAATGACTATGGTGATTGCCAACTACTCTCCTAGAAATCCACCTTCATCTCCTTCTTATGAGCTTCCATAAGTATCTGAACAGCTACTTTTGGAAAGATTTACTATTTCAAACTACAGTGGCAACCTTCACAGAACATGCTAACCAAAACCCATTAATCCTACTATGGCTTACTATGGTCTGTAGATCCACTGAGTTTATAAAGGTTTTCATTAGTTGGGTCTCGATTTCTATTTTTCAAAAAGCAGAATTTTATTAAAACTCACTCTATTTGAATTATTCCATAATAGCACACGTAATCAGAATAGTATGAGCTGTATTATTAGCTTTGTTTCTGCTTTGCTTGTAATAATCTGTTGAGGACTTTGGCTACAGCAAAGGATCCACAGTATATACAGGTATATTCATCAAACATAAGTTCAAGTTAAACTTGATACTCAAGTTTAAAAAGAAAAAAAAACACTGCATTTTAGAAATTGGCAGAAATTTGGTCCTCAAAGAAGGTAAGGCTATGGTTAAAAGGAGTGCATCATAATTACTAGAAATATGAGTCTAACCACCAGAATTCATTAGTCAGGGAACCGAAACAGGGTACAAATGATATTTTCTCAAAAAACATTGGAATTAACTCTTGGAAGTTGTGGATGGATTTCTAATATATGCATTAATACAAAAGAGCGGGTGCAATTCTAATATATCTACAGCAGGTGGCCCAATCTAACTGTCCTTGGTTGATCTCAAAAAAGCTACTGTAAGCTAGTCAGATCTCGTTAGCCCTTGGATGAGAGACCACCAGGAAGTTTCAGAATTGCAAGTTAGACCAGGAAGTTGGGGGGGGGGGGGAAAACATTCTGGAAGGAGACAATGGCATACCTCTTCCATTCTGCTGCCAAGCAAACAATATGGATAAAGTTAACAGGAGTCCAGTTTGACTCAAGGGAGATAGTACTGTACTAACTCAAATCTAAGGATCTGAGTCCATTGCCTCCAGAGTCCATTGGGGCCTCAGGCATAACCTTTCCCCTATCTTCCTTCCTGCTTTGTCTTCTGTGCCTAGGAAGATTAAGACCATTTCGCAAGCTCAACAGCAGCAGGGTAATCTTAACGATCCTCCTTTAGATGATAAAGGGACTTAGAAATAAACCTCTCAAAATAACCATGACCTAGCCCCAGGTGCAAGGTCACACAGCCACCCTAGAAACATATTTAAGGATTCCCTTACTAACTTTGCTCAGACTGAAGAAGCTCCTTGGATAAGGAGTGAAACGTTTCTACTGAGAAAATAAAAATCCAGTTGACATGATTCAAGCCAGAGATTCTGGAAGGAGACAATGGCATACCTCTTCCATTCTGCTGCCAAGCAAACAATATGGATAAAGTTAACAGGAGTCCAGTTTGACTCGAGGGAGATAGTACTGTACTAACTCAAATCTAAGGATCTGAGTCCATTGCCTCCAGAGTCTCAAGGACATTCTTCAACTTGGCTGCCTTGACTAGAGACCATTTTAATGTAAGTTACTTAATTTTTAAAGGAGTGAGGAACATCAGTGACAAAGCCTATATTTAATATGGCGCACTTAGGGCTAGATGAAGTCTGCACAGCTTGAAACCCCGGAATAAAATAAGACCAGCTAAAACACCATCTCTTGCTACCAGACGTTTCACCGCTCTTCTGCTATCTGTGAAAATTAAGTGACCAGAGATGTTGTGAAGTGTTATGGGCTTCAAAGAGATGTTTCCAACTGTACTAGCAATTCCAGTTCAAATAACCGAAACTAGAATAACACTCCCAGTTAAGTGGCTTTAAGTGCCACTTCATAGAGCTTTGCCCCTTCGAATGTCCATTAACACTACAGAACGCACAAAATGAACTATATACAGAAGTCAGAATGTTCCAATTTTCTTCTTATGCTGACGGGGGTTTTGGCTAAATGTCAGCAATGAAAAATAGATTATTCACTCTCCTGTGCAGGTTCCAGAGACAGGCCTGGTATGAACAGAGACTATTGTGCAGCATCTGAGACAAGAATGATTTAGGTTGTGTGTCTGTGTTGCATTTAGCTGAGCTGCAATCGGCTAATTCTGTGTCACCCTCTTTTCCATACTTGCACCTGTGTGCCTTGCTTAGCACATACTGTATGTTGCTGCACACCCACTGGTCATTTCCAGGCAGAGATGTATGTGATAGGGATGCATGCAAAAACACCTTGATTCATAAAAATTATCTGACCTGATTTGTTGAGCCAAACCATTCAGAAATTCATGTGATTTGAATGTCTGGATTGGAAAGCTGAATAGGGCTGATTGGGATTTATGAAATACTTTGGTGAAAAAAGAAAACGTGGTTCTGTGCATAAGCAGAACCCCTTGAACTGTTCAGATTGATTCAGAGGCACCCGACACAATTTGGAAAGTTGCTTTGGCTTGATCAAATTGCTTCAAACCGGAACTCAAAGCTTCACACAGCCCTTACAGACAATAATGTGCATATTAATTATGATTGATTTAACCACTAATGCACTCCAGGAAAGCAGTTAAGCCTTTAAGGAGTAGTTTGTAGCAATAGCAAATCTTTTTATAATATTTTTAGGCGTTATTATTATTTGCCATCTCAAGTGGGAGTCTTAAAGCATAAAAATAAATAAGCAAACTAATGAACCAACCCAGCTGCTGGGATCAAATTCTGTGAGCAGAGTGTTCAGACACCCATTCCATAACATTACGGGAGGAAAAATCCATGGACTTGGGGGTTCTTGTTTTTCCACTATAATAGCCTGGGGACTCTCTCTAATACACGCTCATGTCTTAACCATGAACCCCAAAATACAGAGTGCACGAGACAGCAACCCAAACTCAAAAATATTAATGCTGCAGACATCTCACATTCAAGTTGGCATAGCAATTCTATCTGTGCTGATTCCATGGAGGGCCTTGTCTAGGATTGGAACTGTGGTGTGCAGTTGTTAACCTAGGCATATGTTTGTTGATGAGCACAGGGAGATTTAGTCCTGAATAAACATGATCAGGACCGCAGTGCAAGACTTTTGAAACTTACATCAAACAGGCTTCCCTTCGGACAGAAGCATCAATTTTTTAAAAACCAGCTACTTGTATATTTATTATCGGAATAGAGAAATACACCCCATCTACATTACTTAAAGGAGTTTGCTGGCCTCATTTTTTTACTTTTTATTTATCCAGTAAATGAGCGTGCCAACCTAGTTTCTCAGCTAGTGAAGTGTGAGATACTTGGACGAAGAACTTACAATAGGAAAAAAAAAACATATCATTTGCTTCAGCCCCTTATTATATGGGAGCTAGATGGTATCTCTGTTTATTGTCCAAATCCCATTTCTTTGTATTGTGCTTTCATCGTGCATTATCCATGCTACATTTGCAGTGCAGCAGTTGCTTCTTTCAACATACTGTCAAAAGTCCAAAAGCACAAAAGAAGAATCCAGACACATTCCAGTACCTCCCACCATAATGCAAAAAACGTATCCTTCACCCATGTAACTACAGAGATCCAACGTCCTCTCTTGCTTGTTGTTTCAAGCATGTTTTCCTCCCCAGATTCCCTGATAGATCAGGACATTTTCCTTCGTGGCACATTTTAATGAAGACGCCAACACAAAAGGCAACCCTCCTGAATCAACAAGCATTACTTGCAGGGGCGGGTGGGGGGGGGTAACAATTTCATTGCATCTGATTTGGCAGGACTGGAGGAAAACAGCATGCAAAATGTGAGCCACAGGGGAAAAGCTAAGAAGCGTGCAGATAGCAGGGCTACCCCAAGCCTCAGGAAAAGCCCAGCGATTTCAAACACTAAATGGATTCCTTTCTCATTACTGTCATGACTCCAGATCTCCTGGATGCAGGCCAGCCAGAAAAGCTGCCCGGCTCTCTTGCTTAGCTTGGTGCCTCTTCCTAAGTAGAAATGAGCAGCAGGTTGTCAAGACGATGGCTGTCGTGGGTCTTCCGGGCTGCGTGGCCATGTTCTGGAAGTTGTGGTTCCTAACGTTTCGCTGGCATCTGTGGCCGGCATCTTCAGAGGGCAGGAGCACAGAGAAACTCTCTACCTGGGCACAGAGAGTTCGCTTCTGTCTGTGCTCCTGCCCTCTGAAGATGCCGGCCACAGATGCTGGCGAAACGTTAGGAACCACAACTTCCAGAACACGGCCACACAGCCCGGAAGACCCACAACAGCCATCGAACTCCGGCCGTGAAAGCCTTCGACAATACACAGGTTGTCAAGACGTTTGTCAAGAACAACAACAACTTTCATCCTTGGGTACCAGCTGATTCCAGGCAGACTCTCATGTAGGTATTGGCTAGGTCGGAGAACCTAACATGAAAAGTGAGAACTGATTTATTCTAGTTTATTCATGGATATTAACCGAAGCATTGTATTCTTGAGTAAATTTACTTAGGTCAGGTGCAAACAAAATATATGGTGACTTCACTTCCTGACCACTTGCATCTACGTGAGGTGGAGTCAGAAGAGTTGGAGGAGTTTTCAGGAAATATACAGTAAAACACCTGCCTTCTAAGCATAGCTACTGCTGATAAGAAAGAAAATAGGAACACGGCTTTCTTTGTGGATTTCTGGGTGTCATTTCCCCCTTTGTTTGAACTAAACAACTGATTGCTGAAAAGATAACCAACATATTTTTGGTAGGAATTTCTAGCTTAGCTAAGCAATACTCCGAAGATTGTTGGGAAAAGGGCAACGTTCAGTACATTTTCAGGTATAATGGCATTCCTTATGAAATAATTCTGGAAAGACCCCAATGTAAGCCTTACAGTATATTGTCTGATCAGAACAGCTCACCCATTACCTTTTCCCAATGTGGACCAGGGAAGAATATAAGTGTCCACGAAGCCCCAGCAGCCACGCTTGACTCATAGGAATGGTTACTTTGATTTTTTAAAATTTTCTAGAGCAATACTATTGTGTTCAGGGGCTGTGCAGCAGCTCCGCGGAATGCTTACGGGGGTGGAAAAGATCTACATGCAGGAAATGTTACTTTTTCTTGAAGTGCAAGAATGCCAGCGCTCTCTGTCTGCCTCATGCACGGCCATACTAATGGGTGTTTTGTTAGTCTCAAACAAGGCTAGGCAAGACCCATCATAAGGCTGCCCTGGAAAGTAACACAAGAAATTGGTCTAAATGCTTTTTTATGAGAAGCAGCAAGTTTACTGAGGTTACTCCTCTGCTAGGTGGCTGCATTGGTCATCCACAGATTTCTAGGCCTACTTCAAGATGACGGTTTAAACCTTTAAAACCTGACATGGTTTGGCACAATTGTAGCTACAGGATTGTCCCTCTTGAGCAGACATTGACCACCCAGTGTGTTCATCCTGAGAAGGGCAGCTCAGGGTCCCCACCCCATGGGAGATGGAAGACGTGAGGCCCTGGAGGTGTCACCTCTCAGTAGCAATGCCACATAAAGGAATAATTTGCTCCCTTAGATTTGGGGCTCCCCATCTGGTTTGCCTTTTGCATAAAGTATGTTAATGATGATACTGTTTTTGTGGGGTTTGGTCTAGAGCAGGGTTTCTCAACCAGGCTTCCATGGAACCCTAGGGTTCCATGAGAGGTCACTAGGCTTTCACTCAGAGATCACAATTTATTTTAAAAAAAATTCAAATTCAGGCAACTTCACATTTTTTTATTTACTGTATTAAATTTATATTACCGCCCATCTCCCCTATCGGGGACCCTGGGTGATACTTACTTAAAGAGGTAAGTTTAATTCTTCATTTTCAGGTTAAGAACACTGTTAATGCATATATACAGGCCTACCCATGAAACAAATATAATAATTTTGTAACTTCTGGCCTCTATTTGAGCCTGAATGTGCAGGGTTTCCCTGAGGCCTGAAAAATATTTTGAGGGTTCTTCCAGGGTCAAAAAGCTGAGAAAGGCTGATCTAGATGCTGAACCTGGTGGCCTTTACCGTTATGGAGCTTATGTTGTTTTGAAGCTTGGGAACTTAAATTAAATAAATAAACTTCCAAAAGGATCTTATTGCCCACTGTGCAAAACAGGATGCATTGCTAGGTGTGGCTGTTGTTTGATCCAGTTGCTCTCTTATGTACTCTTGATCAAACCTGCAAATCACCAGGTACCTCCCATATAGAACAACTCCAAGAATATACAGGATCACATGAGGAAACAAAATCAACAGGCAAGATATTAAAATGTGCTGCTATATTTTTAGCCAGGAAAATAAACCCCTTTCTACTCAAATTATAGATTGGGGATGGGTCATGAAGATCAATGAGTCCAGCCCTCTTCTCAATGCAGGAATCCAAATCAAAGGATCCATCACCAATGGCTGTCCAGAATCTGCCTGAATACATCCATGTGTTGGGGAGATTCCCTCCTTGGGTAATTGGTTTCACTTTCTAAAGGCTATTCTGTTTCAAAGTTTATCCCAACCTTCAACATTATTCCTTTCTGCAATTTTAATCCATGATTCTGTGTCCTGGGATGATAGAGAGCAGATCTTTGTCTTCTCCTATGTGACACCCCTTTGGGTACTTGAAAAGAACCATCAAACCATTTTCTCAAGGCTCAAGAGACCTAGGCACATCATTATCTTCTCATGAGCTTGTAGAACATCAAGAAACAGACTTAAGTTCTGAGTACTTTTGTCCTTCTAAAGGCCATAGCTGCTTAATGTTCCTCATCTAGTGTTCTTCTTTATTCTGCTGCAGTCCAATAAGAGAGAACTTTTAGAATATCGTGAACAAAGAAAAGGTGAAAGAATAATTCCAGGGATCAGGAGAAGGTCCAGCATATACAATACCAGTAGAAAAATAGATCTACTGGAAGCAAACTATTTATTTGGGAGGGTAAGGGTGAGTGTTGAAAAGAATAGAAGATAAATTCTCCACCTTGGTGACTTGTTCCAGAAAGTTAGTCTCTCTCTCTCTCTCTCTTGTAAAAGCTCTCTGCACAAAGAGGCCATTTATATCAATACAAAAACAGTGAATCAATAAAATACTAATGGCCATTTCATTTTTTTTCATTTTTCCTATTGTCTAATCACAGGTAGGAATGAGAACAAAAGGTGAGAGAGGTGGCTATCTTTCATTTGAGATAAGTTTGAGTAGGCGGCAGAGAGGCACCTGCAGTTTCTAAATAAAATGTTCTTCATGAAATAGCTCTTTGTCAACTCTTCCTTGAAGGTTATATGCATGTTCAGATACTTCCTGGAGACATAACCAAAAGTCCCAAACTAAGCCAACATGGCACAATCCCAGTATTAGGTTCTCACTTTATTTATTCCACATTTAAAAGCTAATTTGCATACAGGAGACTTTTCTAACCAGGCATCCACCATGTGTGTTAATAATAACTTAACACTCCCATCAACATGGGAATTGTGATTTCTAGATATCTGGGTTAAGAAAGATTGCTGGAAATAACCCCCATTTTTGAGAACATCAGTTTCCAAATTGCTTTGGAGAGATATTGAGGTTCCTCAAAAGCTAATCAAGAAATCTTCAATGATGAGATCAGTGATGATATAGTTTTTGTAATATCAACCCGCCCGCCCCCCATGTGTCATGTCTGCATTTACCAGCTCACTTTAGAGATAGTTATAAGTCCAACAAACATGGCCAACAAGGTATGTTATGGGAATGCAACCTACAGGGCCTACAGACAGATACCATGAAAGTGGTTATCTTTTAATAACATGTTAGTTAGTTGGTTAGTTAGTTAGTTAGTTGTGGAGTCCTTGGTGCTCTCTAAGCCTTGTTGTTTTCTTGCAGACATTTCATTGCCAGGCTAGGCAACATCTTCAGTGCGAAAAGGGGCTGCGACTTGCTCTCTGTTTATATACCATGGCTTGTCCTGCTTGTGTTGGTGGAGGTGTTGTTCTCTCCTTGGTAGTTCCTTGATTGGGCTGTTGTTTGCTGCTTGGTTGATTGACTGAGTTAATAGTTCCTTGATTAGGGTATATTGTGCTGTTTGATTGTTCCTCTGGTGCTAATCCTGGTGTTAATCTTTGCATATCTGGGTGTTCTTTGCTGGCAAGGAGGTGTTGTGGTCTTCTGGCTTTTCTATTGTCTCTTATGAATGGTATGTAAATGTTGTTTACCTCTATGTGTTTATTGATGGCTGCTTTCTCTGAGTGCCAAAGTTAGTTAGTTTTAACCATTCAGTCATGTCCAACTCTTGGCAATTTTATGGACGAGAGCTCTCCATGCTGCCCTATCAAGCACGGCTTCTTTCAATTGCTGGATGTTCATCTTGGTATCTGTATAACGATATTCTAAAAGTTCTCTCATATTGGACTACAGCAGAATAAAGAATATATATGTAATAACATGTAGCCTCTGAAAATGATGAAACTAAATGATCCATCAGGTGAATAAAAACAGTGAAGGAAGTACCAACTATTTCAAATTCAAACTTTAGGCAAAAATCAGAGCTGTCAAGAAATACTGGAGTATATGTCTATGAAGGTTCTCAGTCATCCAGGTGGAATTGTCTGTAGCTTGAATCATGTCAACTGGATTTCTATTTTCTCAGTGGAAACGTTTCGCTCCTTATCCAAGGAACTTCTTCAGTCTGAGCAAAGTTGGTAAGGGAATCCTAAATATGTTTCTAGGTAGCTGTGTGACCTTACACCTGGGGCTAGGTCATGGTTATATTGAGATGTTATTTTAAGTCCTTTTATCATCTAAAGGAGGATCGTTAAGATCACAATGCTGCTGTTGAGCTTGTGAAATGGTCTTAATCTTCCTAGGCACAGAAGACAAAGCAGGGAGGAATATGGGCGAAAGATTGTGCCTGAGGCCCCCACCTCTATTCAAGGAAGGATTTTCCAAGTTGGCATAAATTGATTCCTTGACCCCTCTCTCAAACCACCTATCTTCTCTGTCTAAAATGTGAACATTAATGTCCTCAAATGAGTGTCCTTTTTCCTTTAAATGAAGATAAACTGCTGACTCTGGTCCTGTGGTGTTACTTCTCCTGTGTTGGGCCATCCTCCTGTACAAAGGTTGTTTGGTTTCTCCAATGTAGAGTTCAGAGCACTCCTCACTGCACTGGATTGCATAAACTACATTGCTTTTCTTGTGTTTTGGAGTTTGATCTTTGGGGTGTACAAGCCTCTGTCTCAGTGTGTTGGTGGGTTTGAAATATACAGGTATGTGGTGTTTGCCAAATATCCGTTTTATCTTTTCAGACACACCAGTCATGTAGGGAATGACCAGGTTCTTTCGTTTACTCTGAGTCTCAGCCCTATCTGTCGCTGTTTTAGGTCTGGTAGATTTAGATTTGGTGAAGGCCCAATTTGGATATCCACAGGCCTTCAGAGCTGTTCTCAGCTGCTGATTTTCATTCTTTTTGGAATCCATGGAGGTGGGGATGGTTTCTGCTCTGTGTGACAATGTCCTGATGACTCCTAGTTTGTGCTGCAGTGGATGGTGGGAGTCAAACATCAGATATTGATCTGTGTGTGTGGGTTTCCTGTAGATCCCTATTTCTTAGCTTGCCACCGGTCCCAATGAGGACTTCACAGTCTAGGAATGCCAGTCTGTTGTCCTTGGTGTCTTCTCTGGTGAAGCTAATGTTGGCATCTATAGTGTTTATATGGTCCGTGAAGGCCTGTACTTCCTGGGCCTTGATTTTGACCCAAGTGTCATCCACATACCTAAACCAGTGGGTGGGCACTGTTCCCTGGAATGTGTTGAATGCTTTCTTCTCCACTTCTTCCATGTATAAATTGGCCACAATGGGTGACACAGGAGAACCCATGGCACAGCCGTGTTTTTGTCTGTAAAAGTCACCTCTGTATGTGAAATAAGTGGTGTTAAGACACAGGTCCAGAAGATGGCAGATCTGGTTAGGGTTGAGATGGCTTCTCCTTTCAAGGGTGCTGTCCTCTTCTAGTCTCTTCCTGACAGCGGATAGAGCATGAGTGGTGGGGATGCTGGTGAAAAGGGAGGACACATCAAAGGAGACCATAGTTTCATCTGTATCCAGTTTCAGGATCTTTACTTTGGAAACAAATTCTTCCGAATTATGGATGTGGTGTTCAGAGTGTCCAACTAGAGGTGCTAGTATGGTAGAGAGGTGTTTGGCAATGTTGTATGTTACCGAATTAATGCTGCTGACTATGGGTCGGCGGGGTGTTCCTTCCTTGTGGACCTTAGGAAGTCCGTAGATGCAGGGGATGGCTTCTCCAGGATACAGACGGTGGTAGGTAATCCTATCGATGGAGCCATCATGTTCCAATTGTTTCAAACTGTCTATTACCTTTTTCTTGTAATTGTTGGTGGGGTCTCTTTTCAGTTTTTCATATGTATGGTGATCCTCCAAAAGTGAGGTAATTTTATTGTGGTAGTCTGCAGTGTTTAGAACCACTGTACATCTTCCTTTGTCAGCAGGTAAAATGGTGATGGTTTCATCTTTGCTGAGGGCTGTCAGGGCTCTCCTCTCTTGGATGGTAAGGTTGGGGGGGGGGGAGGTTGAGCACTGGACAGAGCTGCAGATATTTTAAGCCGGAGTTGTTCTGCTTCCTCAAAAGGTAGGTGGTTGTTGTGGATGGCAGATTCTGTGGCTGTAATGAGCTCCACAACCGGAACTTGCTTGGGAGTGATGGCAAAATTAAGACCTTTGGCTAGGACATCTCTCTCTGGTTGTGTGAGTTCTCTGTCTGGTATACTGGTATACTGGAGTATACTTTTTGCAGAAATACTGCCAACTACCATACTACCATGAAGATGAAATGTTGCTATATACGTATATGGGAAGAAAGCAAATTGACCAAATAGACCTATATGGTATAACCATCTTTTAAAGCTCAAATCAATACTAGTTCAAAATTATCACTATCACAATTATCACTAGATCGCCAATGATGATGATGATGATCACAAAACATGATAACAGGCAGTTTTAAGCCAGATCTTGTTTAAAAATAAATTTTACTGGAACATTTTGGAACTAGAGTTGAAGTGGTCTTTGCCAGGACAAATGCGATCAGTAAACTAGCCTGTACTGCCTTAATGATATAGAGTAGTTGCTTGGGAATTATGACAGCAAGCACGTAGAGACATGGTACACCTCCAATCGAGTGAATTGTCCAATGCCTCTGAGATAGAGAATAGGACACACAGATATCTATCACATGGGAATTTGTGGTATGATGCTAGCATAAAGACTCAATGAAAAGATAATACTTGCCAGGGCTACAAATTACAGGGAAGTTAGGCAGAAGTCATATATTCCATGGGGGGATTGTATCCCTTCCCTGCAAATGACACTGGAGGAAATTGGCAGGATCTGGGGAAAAGATCACTGAGAGTGAAGCAAATTGTTTCCCTCTACAAACGCTTCCTTGGAAACGAAGCTTCCATCTTTGAGTGCTGTCTAGCAACTGCACCATGGCTTATTCCATTTAGCAATTGCATCCTTTGTCTAACAGGGAAGTGCACTCTAAGGTAGGCAGAATCCAGCAAATGGTTGAAGTAACTGGTGCCCCTTGCACCATTCAGCCTAGTCCTGTGTCCCCTGTGACAAAGAAACCCATCACCAAATTTACCTCTTGCATCAGCGAGACTTAACTGAGAAATTCCAGAGTTGTATTCAGACGACATCCTTAACCAGATTACAGATTTAGCATCTGCTTTTGCTTAATGTGTAAAGCTTGGTTAATTTTAGCCTTGGCTAGCTTTCTGTGAGCTGCCTTCAAAACCTTTATGCTTATATTGGATTTATCATGATTAGATACTAAGCTGTTCTTTTAGGTTACAGTGGTAGTTGAGGGGCAGAGACAGACCAATAATTGAGGAAATCTATGAAAGATCTTGGGCATATCAAAAACTAGTATAAAACTATACTTTTATAGTGCAATTAGAGAGCATGAACAATTACCAACCCCAGTATAGTAGATGCTTCTGACAAATAATCTCATGCAACAGAAAGCATAAGTGGGGAAGAAAGAGGTCTCTTTTTCCTGCCCTCTGTAAATGATACGCTCCATATTCAACAATACAGTAATAACATCTACCGATGGCCATATTTCAAGATATCACTTAGTGCCTGAAAGATAAGGGTAAAAAGATTGCTGGTATCCTGTATTTCGACTAGTGGAACAGTGTATATAATGTGAAAAGGGCTGGAATTGAGAACAGGAAGATGGTTGAGACTGATTGTAGCTGTATAAAGGATGCATCTGGATAAGGTTTCCTTCGGCTTTTTATCTCAGCTCTGCCCCAAGAGTCATCTTCAGTCATTATCCATCTTTTATTTCCATTGCTCTTTATCGCTGTGGGCCACACAAAGGAAGGTTTCCTGCAGATGCTAGCAATGAGTACTGGGAAATGTATGATCATCATTGCTGCACTGGCAATTTAACAGTGTTAAGGTGATTCAGCCAAGTCACTTCAGGCCTTGGAAATCTCATCAGATATATCACACTACTGGTCACAATTATCAGTTTGCTACTCTTTCATACTGATCATTTCCCTGCAATTTCAGTTTTCTTTCAGTTAACACTGTTGGAGGTTGAGGAATTTTGAACTAAATGCAGGAAGCCAGGCTTGAGATTAAGATACAAAAAAATTGTTCTCAGGCTGGATATATTTTACTTACCAAGAAGCAGCTCTCTGTTTATTGGCAACTCATTTAGAGCCAGACATATGAACATTTTTAAATCTCAGCTTTAGCAGAAGGTGGAACACGTTGGCGGTTGGGGCGTTCTGTGTACGTGGTGGGAGAGTTCGTGAGAGCAGGAATCTAGCAATTATTGTAAATATAACAGAAGTTTGTATAACTGTAACAGAGTAGAATTTATTCACAGAAAATACATTATAAGGATAGGCAAAGCCTAGCACCTAACTAACTACATCCTGCCAGAAAGAGAGTCCAGGAGGACACACTTTGTGCAGGTGTAGCTGGGAAGAAAAGGAGCTCAGATTAGCAATCTGATCAGATGAAGAGCCAGCAGAGGAATAGACAAAGAGAGGAGACAAAGTAAAATTTTAACTTTCTATCTACACCCTACAGCCCCCTTGTGATTCCTAAATCATGAGGTGCTGAAGGGACAGGGCCATTGGATCCATACCTTCGACAAAACACTGCTAATCAACTTATGAGCAATTGCGATGTGCTATCAGATTTTTGTTGACCGTGTCAAAGAAAGGTTTTGCATCTGGTTTAATAATTTGGGAGTTGGGCTGAGCAAGGCTTTGCATTCAATCCCCCAAAACTGCTTTGGAATATGAGATGTGATGCAGCACCTACGGTACTTAAATACATCTCCACCTGTTTGAGGTGTATTGGAGAGCCTCTTGAAGGCTTTTCCCCAAGCAGGACATGATAGCATACTGAAAGTGTTTCTTTGGGGGCAGCCTTCTATTAAGCACAAGCTTACAAGCTAGTAGAACTGTTTGTGAAGTTTTCACTGGCACATTTGTTTGCAAGACGGCTGGATTCCCAAACTTTTTATAGCTCATAAATTCAGGTTGCCAAGTTTCTGGCCCAAAGCCTAGAATAACTTATGGATAAAGAGAACAGGAGAACAGAGTCAGAAATGTCCTTTTACTCTGAGAATACCAAGACTCATTTGTAACAGGAATATATCTCTGGCAGTTCTTGAAACATTATGAATTGGACCAAATGAGAGGTCAAATAAAAAGCTTGACTTTATAGATGCTGTCAAAAATGTATCCACTTAATAGACAACAATAACAACATGCAAAAGGAGGCAGAGCAGCTTCTTGTCTCAGTAAGATTTTAAGCATAATCAAATTATGTTTCAGCCTGGCTCACTAAATGTTCTGAAGGAGGTTTCCGCTCTGAAGGTACCAGAGAAGATCCTCAGAACCACACAGATTTGCTTCTGTCTTTCGAAGTGGGGCCAATGAGTGCGTCATTCAGCACGCTGTCAAAGCAAAATGCTGCTTCAACGCTGTGTACAGCCATAGTAAACACTATGCAGATCACATGCATCTTAACAGCTCATTTCCATCTCAGGAAGGTTATAGAAACCCTGAGCAGTCTGTTATGCAATGAATGGGATGAACAAGTTGAGACTTAATGTAGATGAGTTAAAAATATTGTGGGGAGAAAAACCAAGGACTTCCATTATATAGCTGGCCTTGGAGGAGGTTGTATTTTCTAGAAGCAGGATGATGATGATGATGATGATGATGATGATGATGATGATGATGGAGGAGGAGGAGGAGGAGGAGGAGGAGGAGGAGGAGGAGGAGGAGTTCTTCTGGCTTAGGATGATCCACCAAGTCTAGCTGTATTTGACAACGATGGTCCTTCTTCAATAATCCATTCATTTGTGCAATCAAAACTAGACTACCATGATTTGCTCTATACGATGCTCCCTGTGAAGATTGAAAAAGTAGCTACTGGAGGATAAGAGAAGAAGAAGCTATTGGCCCATATCATGCTTATTTTAATCTTTGGCAATTAAAACACTAAATGGCATCAGATCAAGTTATTGATAGAAGGACTGTCTTCACTTGTTCTTGATCTGTCTGCATGTAACAGTCACTATTCTCACATGCCTGCTTTGGAGGGCAGTTGTTGATCAGAGGAACCAAACCGTTGCCACCACAGCAGCTTCTGCACCCCTGGGAATCATTGCAATCCCATATCTGTCATGCCCTCTTTTTGAAAGTGTTTAGGACAACCCTGAAAACTCTGTGCTACATTTTGCAGATTAGCACTCATTGACGACATGGAGAACAACCCCTCTGGAGTGGCTCAATTTGGGTGCCTTTGGATTTTGAATTCAAATTCAATCCTGCCTGACCTCTGCACGTCTAGAAGCAGCTGAGAGAAGGGTTAGGTTTATCCTGCTCTTGTTGTGAGAATTGCCAGTACATGCACCACTCCTCAAACATTCATGCCAAACTTACTTAATTTAAACCATGGTTTTTTAAAGCTGCACAGCTTGTCATTTTGTAGTGCATTCTGCAGAACTGGGTGCAGAACAAACTTGGAATGTGATGATAGAGATGGCCAAACCCACGGCAATCAGTTTGTAGCCTGGTATATAATTTCAGAAATAAATCCTGTTTTGTTACTCTTACAGTTAGGGTTCATTTGTTATGAATTACAGTGTATATGAGTTTTAAGCGAGATTCCTGATACTGGTTTCTCTTAAAGAATCTTATTTACCGAGGGCCATGAAAGTTTGTTACAGAGCACCACCCATTTCCAAACCTTTGTTTCTCAAGATTCCTTGGGGAAGAGAGAATATGAAACCTGTAAATGTTGTCATTGCTTTCACATACCTTCATTTTATATTATTTTGCTCAGCCCTACAATTTTATCTTCAAGCCTGAATCAGAATGGCTAAAACTAGAATTTCATCATTATTGAAAATGCTAATGGCATCTTAGTATCCTAAACCTTAAAAAACCCAACTAATAATAAACTATTACCCTGGAATAGTTTTAGAAGTTATTTGAGATTGTTTTTTGAAATTTACAATCAATCGCATTTGGGTTTTAATTATGTAAATGACAAAGAAGCTAATTGAACTGAAGGTTAAAATTTTAAGGTTTGTTTTTAAAAAAATAAAAGACAATGCATAGTTTTCACTGAAAGTATAAACTAACTTGAATTAGTGATTGTAATTGATACTATCCTAGCTTGATTCTAACTCACTGTGATCTTTTACAAACCTACAGAAGCCAGAATTCCCTGGTAGAGATTCACTGCCATTTTGGAAATCAACTTTAAATGGACAGAGCAGCTTTGCTCTCCCTTGTCTGAGGTCCTGTTTGCCAGTTAGAAAACAAACCTACTTAGGAATGGTCATGGAGCATAATAAGAGCCCAAACCCAAACTAATTTTAAATATCTTTGTTTACCCCCACACTTGCTTCTACAAAGGTCAGATTCCAATAACCCCATTGATCTCCACATGATTGTTTGACCCATCTAAATACTACTAAAAATCTCGTTGTGCACCATTAACTTAAAGAATGCGTAAAAAATCCAGGACCCATTACTCCTGCGGAATTGAAATTTCCATGATATTCAGACCAGTTTTATTCACAAAGTTGTGGCCATTGCAGCATCCCCGCAGTCACGTGATTGTGATTTCCGATGCTCCCTGCCAGCTTCCCACAAGCAAAGTCAATGGGGAAGCCAGCAGGAATTCAGAAGTCACTCCCACTCCCGTTGCTTTTTTGCCCACCCGTGGTCATTCTGTTTATCTGTTTAGCTAAGTAAATATTGACTTATTACTGAAGTTCATTTGCCACTACAATTATTTTTCTATTTATGATATATACTCTTCTTAGATGATCACGGCACTGTCCAGCATTGGGGTAAAAAAAAATATGGTCAGCCTAAAATATAATGTTCATTCTGGACACATCAGACTGCATTACCTGCATTACATTACCTGCATTACATCTCAAAGGATGACCCAACAGGTCACAGGGTTGTCTAGTCAACAGCTAAAACCCAATCCAAGAGAAACCTTTTCATGAATGTTCATGTGTCTCATTTAAATGCATGAAACACGACTTCCTAGCATTTCATTGCATCAAGTTAAAATGCTGGCTGAAAGTGATAGAAGTTGTCTGAAACATTTGAGGAAGAATTCAAAGGCATTTGATGGGGCAAAAGCTGACCTTTGCCAGGGGGGAAGATGATCTAGATCCCATGTAAGGCATTCCATTTCTGATAAGCAAACAATGTAATTATTCTGTCAGAGGGTAGTTCTTCTCATTGTATTGCCATGTGCTACTTCCAAAACTTCCAATCAAATGTTACAGATTATGTGTGAGTAAAACAAAAACAAAGGGCATTTCCTACCCCAATTTATGCTTCAAATTATTTTGTTTGCAAAAGTACGATGTAAATCTGGAATTGGCTTCCAGTACTGCAGATAATGATCCAGTATAGTATGTGATATAAAAATACTGTCATATTAATTTAAAAGGAATGTGTTTGGGGAGTGTTGGTTCTCATTCACTTTCAAAGGGCTTTCTCAAGTTGTTTCTGCATGCGTGAGCACGCACAGACAACTTTTCTCCTAGAACCTCTAATGAAGTGAAGCAGATGCATTCTTCATACAGAAGCATAGTCAACAAGGGATAGTCCTTAAAGAAGCCAGGCCCAAAACTGCAGGAGATAAGAGCTGGTTCAACCATGCCAATGCACTTAGCAAAGCACCCTTTGCAAATGTTTTGCCCAGTCCTCCTTTTCAAATCCCACCCTATCTCACTTTCTGTAGTGTGCCCTGACTCTTTTAACAATCAGCACCATCGTACAGGCATGACTCCAGTTCTGGTTATGGGGCTGAATTCAGAGAGTGCCAGGAACAAGAAACCTATTAAGTTTCATTATTAATACAAGTTTGTCCGTTTCTGGGAGGCAGCATCTCAATTTCCATCCAAAGAGTTTTTTACTTCTTAGCATATACCATGAATGGCTTCCAAATCCATTCTTGAACCCTGGAGATCCTCAAATACCTCTTGTTGTAAGTAATGGCAAACAAGCTTTCTTGAAGGGTACCTGGGTTTCCATTACCAATCTTGCATTACTTTCCTCCACAAGAGAATGCCCATGGGCATTTCAGAGTGAGTGAGAATACCTTGTAGATCATGGGGTTTCCTTGGAAGACCAATGTGAGAAGGTCCTTGTAGATAGGAAACGTTAACCTGATGACAGCTTTACAACAATTTATGGACTGTAGCCTGTCTGAGGCCTTACCGGATCACACTTGCAAGCACTGGATGCTGAAGTTCAGCCGTAGGTCAGGTGAGACCAATTTGGATACCAATATAGTATCTGCTATGTTGAAATTAGCTCAGTGTTTTTACTTTGTGCTTCTGTACCACACCCAAGGAACCAGACTTGAGGTGATACTAGTGACCAAACTCATAGAAATATGCTGATTAAAACATTTCAGGAATGTTCTATTTATGGACATGTTTTGCTGTTATGTAAGCAAGACATTAAATTCAATACATAACAACATCCTTAACTGATTGTCCTAGTGTTCAACACATTCAAATCTGAAAAAAAGTATCATGTTGCATTAAATAAAAGTGCATTAAATAAATAAAAAAGTGCAAAATAAATAAAAAAGAAAATCTTACCTAACATTAACCACAGAATCAGAAAATAGTTTAGTATAATCTATCTTCATCACTATTTCTCCATAGCCTTCTTTCCCTGCAACAGATTGTCCAGACTGGGTTCAAGCTTTAGAGATGGATAAATCTATCTATCTGTTCCATGCACATGGGCACCCAAGAGAAGATGACGGATGACCCACGTATCATGATGTCATGGTGCAAATGATATGACTTACATCAGAAGTTGTGATGCAAGTATTAAGTTATGTCCTTTGCATGAGGATGTCATGAAATGCATGTCATCATTGCAATGTCACTGCACTTCGTTACAGAAGCTTTCTGTGTTTATAATGGTATGTGGGAATGACCTTGGGAGACAGGGGGAAGAGACACAGCCAGGGCAATGGTCAGATAAGAGGCAGCTTAGCCTGCAGAAGGAATGTGGATGTGCAAACATCTCAGGAGGGACCCTCCCTAGTTTCTTGGGCTGTAAAGGTGAAAGGGGAGAGATGTACTTTCAGACCTGCAAGATTCTGTTAATGTAACCTTACAATAAAGTAGAATTAGTTCATCTGAGCATGTTTTCTGTCTGGACTACCTCACAAGGCTGACAGTGTTCCTTTAAGTTTTTAACTATCACTATTCCTACAATGATTAAAAGATAAAAATACATATTTGGGTGTATAACACGTCTGAATGAAACCTCCCTCTCAATCAATCAATCAATCAATCAATAAACACACACACACACACACACACATACATACATGCATACACACACATACACACACATATATACATTTTTGTTGTTGTTCAGTCGTTTAGTCATGTCCAACTCTTCGTGACCTCATGGACCATAGCACGCCAGGCCTTCCTGTCCTCCACTGTCTCCCGGAGTTTACTCAAATTCATGTTCGTTACATCGGTGATGCTATCTAACCATCTCATCCTCTGCCGTCCCCTTCTCCTTTTGCCTTCAGTCTTTCCCAGCATCAGGGTCTTTTCCAGTGAGTCCTCTCTTCGCATTAGGTGGCCAAAGTATTTGAGCTTCCACTTCAGTATCTGTCCTTCCAATGAGCAGTCAGGGTTGATTTCCTTTAGGATTGACTGATTTGACCTCCTTGCAGTCCAAGGGACTCTCAAGAGTCTTCTCCAGCACCACAGCTCGAAAGCATCAATTCTTCGGCGCTCAGCCTTCCTTATGGTCCAACTCTCACAGCCATACATTACTACTGGAAAAACCATATCTTTAACTATACGGACCTTTGTTGGTAAGGTGATGTCTCTGCTTTTTAACATGCTGTCTAGGTTTGCCATAGCTTTCCTCCCGAGGAGCAAGTGTCTTTTAATTTCATGGCTGCAGTCACCATCTGCGGTGATCTTGGAGCCCAAGAAAATAAAATCTGTCACTGCTTCCATTTCTTCCCCTTCTATTTGCCAGGAAGTGATGGGACCAGATGCCATGATCTGAGTTTTTTTAATGTTGAGTTTCAAGCCAGCTTTTGCACTCTCCTCTTTCACCCTCATCAAGGGGCTCTTTAGTTCCTCTTCACTTTCTGCCATTAGGGTGGTATCGTCTGCATATCTGAGGTTGTTGATATTTCTCCCGGCAATCTTAACTCCGGCTTGTGATTCATCCAGCCCGGCATTTCTCATGATGTACTCTGCATATAAGTTAAATAAGCAGGGTGATAATATACAGCCTTGTCGTACTCCTTTCCCAATTTTGAACCAATCGGTTGTTCCATGTCTGGTTCTAACTGTTGCTTCTTGACCCGCATACAGGTTTCTCAGGAGACAGGTAAGGTGGTCTGGTACTCCCATCTCTTTAATAATTTGCCACAGTTTGTTGTGATCCACACAATCAAAGGCTTTAGCGTAGTCAATGAAGCAGAAGTAGATGTTTTTCTGGAACTCTCTTGCTTTTTCCATGATCCAGTGAATGTTGGCAATCTGATCTCTAGTTCCTCTGCTTCTTCGAAACCCAGCTTGCACTTCTGGTAGTTCTCGGTTCACATACTGCTGAAGCCTAGCATACAGTATACATACATACATACATACATACATACATGCATGCATGCATGCATGCATGCATACATACATACATACATACATACATTCTCTCACTCACTCACTCTCTCTCACTCTCTCTCACTCTCTCTCAAAAGACAGGTATTTAAATGCATCTCTCAAAATACATCTTTGAAGGTGGATTTCCAGTCCCCAAATCAATTCCTGTTTTGTCCTGCTAAGAACTGTGTTGCACCTTTCACAGCAATGCAACAGCCAATAAACAGGAAAGTTTCTATCCAAGGATTAGCCTGAGCTTCAGTTCCAGGCACGCATCGTATTCTATAAAGGCAGACATTACAAAACAAGTCTAAAAATTGTCCTATGAATTTAATAAAAGAATGTAAATGGCATATGTCAGAGTTATTTCCTTTATAATTAAGGAAGTAGTCTAGGTTGGAAGAATGTAAATTGATGCTCTTGTAATTACTTGTTGCTCTTTTATAGGAATCAGGCATGCAATTTATCCAAATACCTTTAAGTAAATTGCATGCAGCACACTGTAATTCAGCCTCCAATTTATATTTGACTTCCATCAATTATCTTAGTTCATCTTCTCCTACTTTACTAAAAAAAAATCATTATAGAACAGAAGTAAGAACACTTGCAAAATTTGCATATCTGGTTTTGTTTATTTGTTTTGTTTAGCTTGCCAAAATAACTACTATTAGTTGCACAGGGTATATATCTAAGGTATATATCATGCATTGTATATACAGGGTTGTGTGTGCAGGGTGGATTTGTGTGCACCTATGTACACATTCGTGGCAGTATGGATGAATGGGATCTATTAAATGTGGATTTGTACCACAATTTCTATGCCTGCCTATTTCAGAAATATTCCCCTGTTCACTCAGTGGAACTTACCAATCAGAAAGTGCCTATACAGCTGTGCAGATTGCACATTACAAATAAATGGACTTTGTTTTGAGAAAACAAGCACAAAATCATTTACAACATGGAAGAAGATTCAGACTTAATACTAGCCAGTAATTAGCTTGTTTGTTTCTGAATCTGCATGCTATTCAAAACCAAGAAACTTGGTTTACCAATGACAGGTGGGCTCATACAATCCACAAAGCTGAAACAAAGCACAATCTACGTCTCCTATCAGAAATATGTTTAAACATTTGTCTCAAAAAGAAGCAGAAGAATGAGATGTGTGGTTTACAACTTGGCATGATGTGTCATCACAGCCAATCGTGGCTTATTCAACAAAAGACAGGTCAGTGTTAAATGGGAACGCAGCCATAACTGCCAAGTACTTTTAGCTGTTGTTAAAATACCGTATGATTGGCATTTAACAGTATAAATACTATTGCATACTAAAAGGCTAGAGTATTAGTCATACATTGTCAAACTAAACAGAGAATAGTTTGGAAAGGAATGCATCATAACACTAAGCAACAGAAGGTGTATTAACTAAAGAAAAAAAAAATTGGCACGCAACCAACACAAAACAAAATTAACTCACCAGGCTGGTTCTTCCTGCCTATCAGCAACACCCTGTTCTTGCCACGTTCTTAACAACCTCCCTGTTTGGACAGCTCGGGGCACAGAGCAAATTAAGAGAACTATCAAATTCTTCTCAAAGGCGCCTCATCTTTAAACAAAAACAAAAACAGTTGGTCATCTGATCACAATGTTTGTATTGAAAGCAGCTTTCTTTGAATCCAGTTCTGTTCCTTCATGGGTGCATCCCTGTAGTTATTTTTGACTATTATAAGGAAATGGACTTGCCGTCATATTTTTCCAGATTGTTTTTTTTATTCCCCAGGCTGATCTCCCAGCTTGGGATTTCTAGTGGTCTGTTATCCAAGCAGTAACTAAATGAAATACTATTTAGATTTTTGAGATCACCCAAAACAGGGTAGGTTTTATTGCATGTATCCAGATGACTTAGGATCAAATCAAAATCTCAGGTCAAGATAACATAGAGAACTGGACCAAAGTGCCAACTGAACTATGCTTAGATATCTGTTGCCACTACAAGTGTGCTTAAACTGGCATAAGCAGTCCACAATCCAATCAGCTCATGCCATCTTGTTAGGGCTTTTTTTTTTTTTAATGGTTATTTTTATGGTAAGCCATCCAGAGTCGAGAGAGTTGAGCAGCTTGATCAATTGAATTAAAATTAACTAAACAAATAAGTAACCTGTCCCAGATAACAAGGACCCTGACCCACATCATCATCATCTTTTTCTTCATCATCATCTCATAGAGCTTTTTGCCTATGCCATGTCAATTTTTTTTCGTTTCATTATGGGACCATTTAAGCTGAATGGCTCAGTTGTGAATTGGATCAGAAATTTGTTGTTTATTCGTTCAGTCGCTTCCGACTCTTTGTGACTTCATGGACCAGCCCACGCCAGAGCATCCTGTCGGCCATCACCATCCCCAGCTCCCCCCCGGTCGAGTCTGTCACCTCCAGAATATCATCCATCCATCTTGCCCTTGGTCGGCCCCTCTTCCTTTTGCTTTCCACCTTCCCTAGCATCAGCATCTTCTCCAGGGTATCCTGTCTTCTCATTCTGTGGCCAAAGTACTTCAGTTTTGCCTTTAATATCATTCCCTCAAGTGAGCAGTCTGGCTTTATTTCCTGGAGTATGGACTGGCTTGATCTTCTTGCAGTCCAAGACACTCAGAATTTTCCTCCAACACCACAGTTCAAAAGCATCTATCTTCCTTCGCTCAGCCTTCCTTATGGTCCAGCTCTCACAGCCATAGGTCAGAAATACTCCAGTTTAATCTCTAGCCTTTTCCAGGGACAGCTAAGAAAAATATCCAGGGAGCTATGATACCAGCCAGTATTACCAGTACTAATAATGGCCTCAAATAATCCCCGGACGTTTCCTATGCCTGGTGTCTATTGCACCTTGTATCTACAGCTTCACAATAAGGCAGGTAAACAGAAGAATCACATGGAGAAAGCCCAGGTGTGGAAAGGACAAATTTTGGCCAACTGGTTTCAAGCAGCAAGCCAAGGACATAGAAGTCATTGTAAAGAAAACGTCTTTTGGTCTCATTCCCCATCATGCTTGAAAATCCTGCTTCTTATCAACCCACAAAGTTAAGAAAAGCCACATTATTGGTGGAATTGAAAACCCTGACCTTTATACAGCCAGAGGAAAGCACAACGGGCAATTGTGTCCTTATCCAACCAGGAACATTCAAGATGAAAAGTTAATCATAACTGGGTCTAACAGTAAGTCCTTCTTTACTTTATGCCAATGAGTCATGGCTATTTATCTGAGTTATACAAAGCACCCCAAGAATTCAGCAGTGGACACCACTAAAGGGCATCTAATTACATTCAAATATGCAAGTTTTTACAAGCAAAATTCACTAACACAGTGAATTTCACCAAGGCACAGAAAACAATTGACAATTTTGACCTAAGGTTAAATCACAGTGTAGCTAAATGGTGATTACCAAGTACCACTCCAAATATCTTTTAGTGGTATTTCACACCTGTCATACTTCAAATCCACAAGTTGTCTTACAGGCCTGTTGTAGATATTTTGGGCAACTTCCAGCACACCTGAGTCACCCACTAAAGTTCCTGTCTCGTGGCACATTTCTCTGGGTGTAAATGCATGGAACTCAGCATTTATTTCTGAATAAACCCACAGAGCTGGATTTCAGCTCCCTTAAAATTAGTGGGGTGGGGCTTAAGCAGGAATAATTTCAGAGGTTTCAGGTGACCCAAGGAATGGAGAAGTTTGGATGAACTTTGCCTCCTTTCAAAAGGGGTGTCTCAAAATGCGGTTTTGTCCCATCACTAAAGAACATGGGAGTGATGGAATATGGAATGTTATGGATGAGGAAGGAGGCCAGGAGTTTTGAAGGGTCTTTTTATGTTCAGTGCTTACATTATCTTTTCCTTCTCCTGTATTTCAGCATGATCCATAATCTCCATTACTTAGAGTACACCAACAGTTTTTAAAGTTGTCTCCTTGGCTCAAATGTTTAACCGGCTCAGGATATTGGATGGGAGACCACCAGAAAATCCTAGGGATTGTAGGCTTGATGCAGAAGTTGAAAAACATCCCAAGAAGAGGCAGAGCCAACCCACTTCTGATCGGTTGCCCAGAAAACATGGACATTGGGCAAATTACCGGATTGTATACAGCTAAAGGGAAGCACAATAAAATACTTCATCTTTTGCTCATTCATTTGTCCCTGGGAGAATTCTGTCAACATCCTAGCGTCTTTTCTAGCGTAAAGCATATAGGCATAGCAAGGGAAAAGAATAACCACACGCAGCCCAACAGCTCAGAGTTTTAATATGCAGGGGGGCAAAAAAAGAGGACTGCAAGCTAAGATTGTTGCATTTAACTGATTTCTGGACAATGAGTATATAGACGTATATGTGTGTCTCCATATGTGTCTGTATATACGTGCACACACATGCGGGCATACATATATATTCGTCATTTTTGTTCAGTTCTTCTGTAGATTAATGCCATCTGTTCTTTACATCTTCTTTCTCCTACTCTTCTTTGCTTTATTTTTCTGCATTAATATTTGCATTAAAAGTTACAGTTGATTCCTTTCCTTTTATTAAATGCATTTCTTGTCCCTCCCATTTCACCATAATTCTCAATTTCTTAGCCAGGCTCATTGAGCCATAACTCCTAGTCTCTCCCCCCACTCCATCCTCACACACCCCCACTTTGGTACTCAACATTGACTGGAGAAATATTCCTCGATCTCTCTTGCCTTTTGCTTCCTACCTTTCTTCAACTATTTTCAACATAGCAGCAGCATTTTGCCACCATTGGCTTTTTGCATTTCTGGATGTTGTTCTTGTCTTCGTCTTTAATGATGTCACACATTTCAGTTCAGGCATTATTTATCAAATCTAACTCGCAACAGCTGTTGTCAGAATATTGCTGAGGTTTACACCTGTTGATCTATTTGTTTTCTTTACCTTAAGCTGTAAGTTTACAAGGAATTTGTGATCTGAGCCACAGGGTTGTTTGTTGTTGTTGTTCTCATAACCTCTCCATCTTATGCTTAGAAGCCCCAAAGAATCCACTGCAGGATGAAGATTATGGACCATAATCTCCCACACTGGTCCAGATGTTTTTAAGCTTCCCAGGCTGGGGCTGTGAGCCAACAAGTGGCCCAAAATCACCAGCCAGCCTCCATATGGAGGGGAAGCCTAGAACCTGGGTCTCTCCATTCCTAGTCCAGGACCTGAACCACTACACCACACTAATATGGCAAAGTCTGATTACTGTGGCTCGTTTAAATTGTGGACAACAGCTTGCCTGTTTTCTGCTTATGAAACTACTTATTGCAGTGTATATAAGAGGGAGGGAGCCACCCACGTGATAGCTTTTACGATCTCTTTTTTTAAAGAAACTTTGCAAGACTATCTTCCAAGTTCCTCCGCATATGTAAATTCCAGGCAACTGGGTTATTTTTCTTTGCCACCGTGTCCTCCGGTTTCTGAGCAAGCGAAAACGCAAGGAGAGGCATCGAACAGGATTGCAGGGCATCTCAACCTGTTTCTTGACAAAAAGGAGAGCTGAGGATGAGTTTTTCTTTTCCAATGCTGGCACAAAAGACAGATGGGGTCAACCAGCGCTCCTTTTGAATCCCACAAGCCTCCACTCAGCCAACAGCGGGCCGAGCCAGCTGCTGACGTCAGAGCCAGTCTGGAAATGGGATGCTTGCAAGCTTTGTTATTTTAGATCTGAGCTGGCGGGAAGAGTCGCTGGACGGAGAGAGTTCCTCTCTCTGTTCTTTCCTCTCAGGCTGAAACTACAATGCCCGGCTAACAGGGTTACCCATGCCAGAAAACTTATGTACATACTACAGAAAACAATGAGGGTAAGAAAGATTTCTTTTTCTTCCAAATCCTGCCTTTATTGCTCTTCGATAGAAAGACTTCCTTCCTTTTCACTCCCTTTCCAAAGGCGAGCCAGTCATATTTTAAACTCTGCTCGTCTGGAGGAAAGTTGAGTGAAAAAACTTGATTGATCTCATCCTCTATGGGCAAGTGGTTAAAAGTCATTTGGGTGGATATGGCTAGCTGTTCTGGCTGCAAGGGGGAAAATACTAACTCAAATACTAAACAGAGGTTGACGTTCTCTATCTTTTGTCGGATTCCGTGTCGAGCGAAGGTTTCATTCCTGCTTCAAACTGCCCTTTCTGGTTTGGCTTAGCGTTCGGCTGCTGTCGTGTAAATAAACATAATAACAGGAGCCTTTTCAGTACTTCGGAGGCAGTGAAAACACTCCTTTGAATGGTTTTATTTAGAAATTGGATAGCTGCAGCTGCGTTCTGTTCCTCTCTTGACAGCAAGACAGACATAACAAGTGCAGGGACTTTTAGCCTCAATACGGGAAGGTGTACAAACATTTTTGAAGCAGCCTGGTTCAGACATTCTTAACATGCCAGAGGTCTTTTACGCAAAGGCTTCCTAACTTTTCATTGGACGCACCATTTGTGTGCATTTCGCTCTGCTTCCTGAAAAATAACTTGCACACAACTCCACACGGATGTTGTCCTTTTATGCACTTCTCCGACCTTCACGGCCTAGTTCTGTGAAGCCGGTGAGGGAACACAGCGTAATTGTCCTATATTGTATTGAATGGCCAATTAAAAGGGGCCCAACAGTCCAACTGTCCTCAATTTTTCTGCCTAGGGTTGCCCCTCCCAGATGTTTGGAACAACTGCAAGCTCCTTGGGGAAGGAGGTGTTTGTTCATTAACCCAGACATAGAAAAATGAAAAATGTAACTCCATTTCCCTATAACTTTGAAGCTACCGACTCCATGCCCACGGCTCAAAATAAATTCAGAAACTGCCAACTAATTCAGATGAACGTTTCAAAGCAACTGCAATATTCAAATAAATATTATCTGCATTGCCAGACCCAACTAATCAGAAATTGTCCCTGTGGTTTGTCTTACGCTGAAAATGGAGAGGTTTGCTGATCAGCTAGACTCCTGCTAGCTGTTTTCCTAGTCACAGGGGCACAAATTGGCACATTGGCTGGTAAACTGCACTTACGGCTTGTCACACGTGTGTGCCCAGTTTCATTTCAGGGGGCATTGTAAAAGAGAGGCTGGGACAGTTCCCAGAGATGAAACAATGGATGCCAGTGAAACAGACTTTTCTTTTGAGCCGTACAAGAAGAGATTCTCTGTGGAGGGAAGAAACGAAAGTTGAATCCATGTAGGAAGCAGACTAATCTTGCTCATCCCAGGTTGCCGATCAGAATCCTTACCCCTTCACACATAATATGGACAGCATTAAGAACGCCAACAACCTTTAGTAAAGGTACTGGGATGTTTACAGATAATCTTCTAGCATGTAGTTTCAGGAATATTTGGGTTTCTATTATTTTTGAAGAAAGCAACAAAAATTAAGATATACTGCACCAATGGCAGGATGAGAGTTATTGTGGTGGATGTCGGCGCTCCTGCTGGTTCTCAGGAAGGATGGAGCGCATTCCAAGGAGAAAAACGGATTCTCAGCAGTCCGGAGAGCGTTGGTGGGAAAGCAAAGAGGTTCAGGGTCACCCCGCCCTAGAGTCTCCTGGGTTATTAGTGTTGAGATTAGTTAGAGTAGCTTTAGTCTGGCAAGATTCTGTCTGTATGGTGAGAGCTATAAAGAACTGAGCTTGGAATACACTGACTTGTCATAGTTCTTGTGTTGCCCCTGACAATTATGCAGGTGTTATTCTTAATAGACTAGAGGCTTGTGTATGTGCAGGGTGGCAGATGTTGCCTTTCCCCACCCGTGCATTTGTTATTTACATGTTGGCTAAATGCATATTCTTCCTTTACTTCAGGAGCTCGTGGCTCCTCCAGTTTTATCCAGAACCACAACCCTACAAAGTAGGATGGGCTGAAAAAGGGTGCCTGGCCCAGAGTCACTCAATGGCTGAAGGTGGTTTTGGTCTAAATCCAACGTCCTACCACCACTCTGTCTCTCACTCCTTTTGAAAAAAGCTTGGTTGGCTTGGTTGTTCAGCTCTACCTGCATGAGTGGGATTCTGCTTTCAGAATATTCTCATGATCCTTCTTGGATGTAAGTGTTACCCTCAGCAGGTGGCAGGACCTGGCTGGTTTTATCTGGGCTCATAAGCCCTATCAATACTTGGATGAGTGGCCAACCAATGAGTCCCAGGTCTTTAAGCTGGACTGGGATTTTTTTTTTTAAAAAAAAAAGGAAGTCTAGTGGTAGACCACTTTTATCTTATGGCCAAGAAAATGGCATTGATGCATCCATGAAGACACTTGAATTCCTGCATGGGTTAAGGGTATCTTTAGAGTACCAGCTGGAGGAGGCCCAAGATCTATCTTGCACTCTGTTTTCAACAATAGCCAGCTAGGTAATTCTGCATCTGGGAAACTTAATGGCTATGAAAGGAATATCCTTCCTGTGTGGTCTGTCTGACATCAGCTTCTTCTGTATACTGTTGCATTGAGCTGTCAGAGCTAGGAGCTGCTTACAGACCCATCTTTGTCCGTGAATGATGCTAGTCAGTTGGTAGTCAAAATGTTGCGACCAGCAAACAAGAGGAAAACATCGGCAAGCTCAAAGCATAACCAAGGTCTGTAGAAGTACAAATATATCAAGGGAGGGGAGTCAACTAAGGCAATTCTCCCCCCAGTCAAACAAAAGCCCATTCCAATTTGTTTGGAGCATGGTGACAGGGCCCAGAAGGTCAAGTATCAGTTGGGAAATGGAATGGAGAAATGTATATAAGAGTGGAAAGGAGTATTATAAGGAAGGGCACGCATGGCTGACTGACACTGGGGACTGTGCATTGTCCACCTTCGCATTCTTATATGAAGACACCCTTCCTTTCATCAGGCCTGTTCTTACCACTCAGTTTCAATTGAGTGTTATCCCTACTAGAATGGGGATAGGAGGAGAATAAGGTTTTCCTCCATCCCAAACATCTATAATTTGGGCATGCATCTAGATTAACAGGCTATATACCTTAGCAGCCCATCAAAAATCCCTGCCATATACCTTAAGTGTACAAAGCGAACTCCCAAATAACTCGCACACTAAGTAAAGTCAAGCCGTCTTCTAGCCCGTTCCCAGTTGTCAAACTGTCATGTGTTCCCCAAACGATGCCTTGTGACTAAATTTATGAAATGCCGCTGAAAATTACCACAGAAGCACTTTGGCATATAATCACCCTGTCTCATTCCTGAGTTATATTTTATTTAGCTGCTGTACATTCTGTCTTCAAATTCCAGTTCTCGTGAATCACTCCCAAACATTTAAATGGCAAGCATTGGACTGAACTGCGGGAAGAATGCTCCTGTTTACTATTAGGGACATTTCTTGTCCTAATTTGTAAATAGCCACGCAGGATCTGTTGGACAAGACGTACAAGATCTATTTTTAACTTTTTGAGGCTTTCTTTCTCTCTCTTTTTTATGTCGTCTCTTAGCATCAGGGCTGAGAGTTGAGTGAACAGAGACGAATTCTTGAATAGCTGGATAAATATTAAGGATAATTTTGTAAGAAGCTGCCTTAAAAGGGAAGAGAGCTTGGAACTGCTGCTTTACACAGCAAAGCATCACAGCACATGTTGTATTTCTGTCCTCATTCCACATTTTATTTGTTGTTGTGTTTCTGCTTTGAATTCTTTTCTCCTTCTCCATAAGTGAATACAGACTGAAAAGAACGAACTCCTGGAGTTTGAGACTCCTTTAACTTCTACATCTCTTGGACTTTGATGCCCAACCAACTGCCAATAGTGCATCTTGAGTTAAGCCCCTTTGGAGAGAAAGCAAGAATTATTTTTCCCTTAATAGATAACCTTGAGTTACCTGACTCAGTATTTTAAACCTTGCAAGAAAGATCCATAAATTCTCGTCAGTTTGCTTCCAGGGTGAAGCTGATTTTTCATTATCTACTTTGTTTAAATTCACCTGGAAGGGTTGCAGGAAATTATGGGTGCCACCTTACACAGTCTGCTGCCATTACAGAATATTTATTTTTATTTATTTATGATTTAAATTTATCCCCGCCCATCTCCCCGAATAGGGGACTCTATGAGAAATGAATATGAGAAATTTTTTATCCCACAGACATAAAATAAATTAAAGCCATCTCTGAGTTGAGTTTAACTCCTGGAGATTTATATGGACACTTCCATTGTTTTCTTGACATTGTATGAAAATGTTTTGGCACTGTTTTCTTCTAGGATGCTGTGCTGACCTCCCAGTTTAACCTACAGCTTGGATTTCCAAGACGGTGCCCCACTGAAATGCACACCAAGGCCAGCCCTGTTTAGTGTTCTTGATCAGTGACTCTCAGCTAGATGCTACCATCTATCTGGACAGGGGCAAAATATGCATGGCAAAATGTTTAATAGCAGCCTGTAGCTCCACTTCCAAGAAATGTAAATCCTAACTTTAAAAAAAAAAGCATCTAGTGTTGTAGGAGAATAGAAATCAGGGCCGCAACTGGGGGGGGGGGGGGCAAGCAGGGCATGTGCCTTGGGCGATGTGCTGGGGGGGGCGCCAAAATGCCTCTTTCGATGCGCTTCTGTCGCCGCCAAAGAAGCCCGCCAGGGCGTTGCGCAGCTGGGCTCGTCTGCTCCCTGGGGCTGGCCGCAGGGCCGTGTCCCCCCCCCCCGGCACTGCTCCAAACCATCCCACTTGGGAGTGCAGTGGTGGGCAGCTCACTCCGCCTGGCCTGGATGGGCAGACGGGAGCTCAGCAGGTCCTTCCCTCGGAGCTGGGGGCGCACAAGAGATTGCAGCAAGAAGCGGGGCGCTTGTCCCAGGGGATCCCCGCACTGCTTTGTGGAGGGGGTCTGTGTTGGGGGTGCGGGGGTGGGACTCGACCCTGTGGGGGGGTGCAGAATCCATGTTTGCCCTGGGTGACACAGACCCTAGTTGCGGGCCTGATAGAAATAGTGCCTAGATGGACAGAGACCTATCCAAATTAGCTTATTTAAAGGATCTTGTAATGGTAACATCTGCAACAGGGACTGGCTAAACTGCTGGAATATCAGAAGGCAGAAAATTCTCCTCCCACTATTGGCTACAAAAGAGAAATACAGAATCCATGTTTGCCCTGGGTGACACAGACCCTAGTTGCGGGCCTGATAGAAATAGTGCCTAGATCAGAGCTTTCCAAACTTTTCATGTTGGTGACACACTTTTTAGACATGCGTCATTTTGCAACACACTCTTACAGCAGGGCACAAGGCAGGCACTAGGACCTGGGTGGAATCACAGCAGGTTTGGAGGCAGCAAGGCACAAGGCAGGCACTAGGACAGAGCTTTCCAAACTTTTCATGTTGGTGACACACTTTTTAGACATGCATCATTTCGCGACACACTCTTACAGCAAGGCACAAGGCAGGCACTAGGACCTGCACTCAATCACAGCAGGTTTGGAGGCAGCAAGGCACAAGGCAGGCACTAGGACCTGCGCGGAATCCTGGCAGGGCTCGGAGGCAGCATCAGCCGCAACACACCCAGACACTGCATCCGACACACTAACGTGTCCCGACACACAGTTTGGAAAGCTCTGGCCTAGATGGACCTATCCAAATTAGCTTATTTAAAGGATCTTGTAATGGTAACATCTGCAACAGGGACTGGCTAAAGTGCTGGAATATCAGAAGGCAGAAAATTCTCCTCCCACTATTGGCTACAAAAGAGAAATACAGAATCCATGTTTGCCCTGGGTGACACAGACCCTAGTTGCGGGCTTGATAGAAATAGTGCCTAGATCAGAGCTTTCCAAACTTTTCATGTTGGTGACACACTTTTTAGACATGCGTCATTTTGCAACACACTCTTACAGCAGGGCACAAGGCAGGCACTAGGACCTGGGTGGAATCACAGCAGGTTTGGAGGCAGCAAGGCACAAGGCAGGCACTAGGACAGAGCTTTCCAAACTTTTCATGTTGGTGACACACTTTTTAGACATGCATCATTTCGCGACACACTCTTACAGCAAGGCACAAGGCAGGCACTAGGACCTGCACTCAATCACAGCAGGTTTGGAGGCAGCAAGGCACAAGGCAGGCACTAGGACCTGCGCGGAATCCTGGCAGGGCTCGGAGGCAGCATCAGCCGCAACACACCCAGACACTGCATCCGACACACTAACGTGTCCCGACACACAGTTTGGAAAGCTCTGGCCTAGATGGACCTATCCAAATTAGCTTATTTAAAGGATCTTGTAATGGTAACATCTGCAACAGGGACTGGCTAAAGTGCTGGAATATCAGAAGGCAGAAAATTCTCCTCCCACTATTGGCTACAAAAGAGAAACACAGTAGTAGAGCTAGATATGTAGAAGAAGCAGGTTTAGGAAATGATGGATTCAGACAAAGAAGTGATTGGATGTCAAAGAAATAGGGGGCTTGGGAGGGAAACAAAAAGTATCAAAAGTAGTAGTTCTAATACTGTAGATAACAGAATGCCTCTAAGAATAATGTTCTTATGTTCTTGAGAAAAGGTGAAGCTTTTTGTTTCTATCATGATGAGATACAGGTTCTTTGAAAGAGTGATTGGTGGAACTTAAGAAATTAAACCCAGGTAGGTAGCAGCACTTAGCCCATCCATCTTGGCTGATCTTGAAATGCTAAGCTGGATCAGACCTGGTTAATACTTAGATGGACAGGATATTCCAGGGCTGTGGACTAGACTGGGAAGTTGAGAAAGCTTTCCAGAAGAAGACAATGTCAAACCACTTCTGTTTGTGGCTCAGGTGACTACATGGACATATCTGTAACATTATCAGAAATAGAGCTTGATAAAAGGAGACTTTACTTATATGAATAACTGAGAGCCAGTGATCTAGAGAACTAAGGAGAGCAAATCCAGAGGAAGAGAGGAACAGAATGAGTCTACAATCAGGCAATGCAAAAACAAGGAACTCTATAGTAACTGAAAGTCAAAATTCACCTCTTTAGCTCTGGGGCTCAACTATTCAAGTTCTGAGAACTAATTTGGAGGAGATTCCAGTTGCTGGCAATGATAAACCTCTCAGAAATAATAATGTAAATATCAAACAGTAAAGCATTTGTGGAGAATGGAAGAACTGTCATGGAACAAATGAAGGAAACTGATGTTCGCAGAGCAGCTTCTGATACATTTGCTTAGCAGCTCCCTAACATACAGCTTAGTAACCTTGAAAACTCAGGATAGTAAACACAAGCTATTGAGAAACCATATGGAGGGCTCGACACTTAAATCGCTTTGACATCTGCATTTAGTAGTAGCTGTATTCTAAGCAAGCCAAAGCAACTTTTTTTTTATTATTGCCTCGCATGCAATTTTGCTTTCACAATGCTTGATATAGTTGTTGATTATTGCACAATTTAGTAAGACAGTTGAGAAAAACAAATAGGACTAACAGACCTGGGTTGCAAAACTCTGGATGACCACTGGATGGAACCAAAGAGATATTGAGAAGAGTAGCAGGAAAAAACAACAGATCTCTCTTGTTAGCTCAAGAGAGGTGGTGCGTTGTTCTACATGAACAAGCAGAAGTACGTAAAGCAGTCGGCACTATGTGTTATTAATTTAGGATTAGGTCTTGGTTTCATCTTGCCTGCTTCTGACCAGCTTAGAGAATTCCTGCATGTTTTTTCCTCAATAGGGTCTAGCTTCTGGTAGATTAGCTTTGGCAATGGTGCTGCCTATGTTCCAGGTATCAACTGCTCCTCACACTGTCTGCTCTTTGGTAGGAACAGCAGGGCAATGCTAACAGTTGCATTTTCAGCCTTTCTAGAATGGATCTTGAGTCAAGAGCCCAGGGTTAATGAAAGATGCTGCTGTCCAAATCTCAAACTGATGAAACAGAATAGAGAGGAAGCACTGGCACACCAAAGAGACATTCCAAATTGGTGTCCTGTGAGCATCCTTCCAGCCAGTTTAGACTGAGCACATTTGAGCAAAGAGGCATCTTCTTCCATGTCAGACTTGGAGAACTAAGCATTGAACAAGGTCTAGGACAGTGCTTTCCAAAGTCCCGCTGTTGGCGACACACCAACGGCAGCGGTGCGGTGGTGGCGTGCACGGTGGCGGCGGCAGCAACGGCGGCCTCGTCTGTCGTGCTAAAACCCGGAAGCGCTGATGGCGCGCTGCTGCCGCCACCACAGGCAGCGATGCACCATCAGCACTTTCGGGTTTTGTCGCGACACACTAATGTGTCACGACACAGAGTTTGGAAAGCTATGGTCTAGGAAGTAAATACCCTTGAAACTGTCTCCCACATTATATTCACTGTTAAAGTTTTTATGCACATTAGTTTAAAGCAACTCTATTATTTCAGGCTCTTAACTTGTATTTATCAGTTTTAACTGATTTGGGAACTGTTCTTTTAATAGTGTTAGACTTATGGACAACTGCAATTAATATCTCCTACCCTAATAAAACAGAAAGGGTGTAGTTGTGTATATACATGAATGTGTTGGCAGTAAGAGATTAAATGTAGCCTGTTAAGGTTATTCCTCTGTAACCATTTTCTTTCTAGTTATGCTGGTTGTTTTTTAATCCTTTAATTGTGAGGCAAATCTCATCCTGCCAACCAAGTAAGATCAGGAGCCTTTCCTTAATTAAATCACAACCAAAGGCTTGTGAGAGCCAAACTTCCAGATTCGTCTGCCGGTTTCCAGAATGATCACGCACAGCAAGAGTGCACAGCTTGCTTCTATGCTCCTAGTCATGCATCAGTCCAAAGGAATAAGCCAACCTTGATGGTGCATAAGATCAAGTTGGCATTTCTTCCTAGCAGAGACATGACCCAAAAAAAAAAGGTAAAGGTTCCCCCGCACATTTGTGCAGTCGTGTCCGACTCTAGGGGCCGGTGCTCATCTCCGTTTGTTAGCCGAAGAGCCAGCATTGTCCGAAGACGCTTCTACGGTCATGTGGCCGGCATGACGCACGCGGAACGCTGTTACCCACCCACCGAAGTGGTACCTATTAATCTACTTGCATTTGCATGCTTTCGAATTGCTAGGTTGGCAAGAGCTGGGGCGAGTGCGGGAGCTCACTCCGTCATGCAGGGCTAGGGATTCGAACCTCCGAACTTGCGATCTTCCAAACGACAAGCCTGGCGTCTTACCCGCTGAGCCACCACGTCCCCCTTCCAGCCAATTTAAAGACATGCCAAAAAAAAGAGGCATTCTAGGACATTCATGTTGCTTCCTTTTATTTCATGTTGCATCCTCTGCTTTTACAGGAAACTATGCCACAGACACCAATATTTTCCAGCATGCTTGGGACGGGATGTCGGAGAGAGGTGCAGCCAGACACAGGTGAGAGGAATGTCGACCCCGTTTATCAGGATGGGAATCTCATTTCTGGATCCCTGGAGGTCCTCATCGAGCATCTGGTTCCCACCATGGATTACTATCCAGATGTAAGTAGATGGTTATAATGTCCCTCATCTTTTGCTGTTGGTTTCCTAGAACCAGGTGCTGAACGTTTTAGGGGCTTATGGAAGTCATTATTTTTTATCAACAACTCCAGAAATAATTAAGGACAATTCCTTCCTTAGTCCTGGGGTTGTTTATAGGCAGCAACAACTTCCTGCTTTTGGAGAGGATGTTTTAAAACATTTGTGTGTTTTAAATCCTCTTCTTCCATGAGATCACATAGCTAATACTATGGACATAAAGTGGATATCTCCTAAAGAAATCTTGCAAGAGCAGGGATGGAGTAAGAATTTCTAATAGAGTTCTCAGCATCATCAGCTATAATTCCTAGCATTATTAGTAGAAAGCCATGGTAATAAAATAGTATAAAACACAGCTGATCCTGGAGAGTAAAGCAGGGTCAGATCTAGTTAGCACTTGGTTGGGAGATGATTAGAAAATCCCAGGGTTGCAGACTAGACTGGAAAGCCAAAAAAAGAAAAAAGAAGATGATGTCAATTGCATACCACTTCTATATTTTTACCAAGAAACGTGCATGGGCATGTTGTGGTCACCAGAAAATCAGCTTGACCTAAAGAAAACTTTCCTTTAACTTATATATATTTGTTGTATAGTCAGGCCAAAATATACTTGTTTGGTAGATTACAATTTTCTCTTTGGAAATAAGAACTTCATTAGTATTCCTGCATATATTTTTATTTTCCCACTCAAGCTTAAGTCAAAGCTGCAAATGCCTTGATATGTGATAAGAATATGAAGCATGGCCTATTCATTAAATATCATTTGATTCTTTTGTGCCAGTTTATACCCAAAACTGATGTGTCTTGGGACACTCTAGTTCTACTACTCTCACCATGCCAACTGAAACACTGAATTCCTTTTTTTTTCTCCCTGACTTGGCAACTCATACATTCTGATCCTGGGCTGAGCAAGTGAAAATTCCACAACAGTGAACTTCTGTAATAGATCAGACAAACACCTGGCTTGGACATTCTCCTGTTAATTTTGGAACTGCAGTAGCACACAGTTGGAGAAAAATCTGCTTCTTCACATATTCATTATGCCTCTCTAGAGAAGAATTACAGTAACTTTCCAGGCTAGCAGAGAAAGAAAGAAAGAAAGAAAGAAAGAAAGAAAGAAAGAAAGAAAGAAAGAAAGAAAGAAAGAAAGGAAGGAAGGAAGGAAGGAAGGAAGGAAGGAAGGAAGGAAGGAAGGAAGGAAGGAAGGAAGGAAGGAAGGGAAAGAAAGAAAGAAAGGAAGGAAGGAAGGAAGGAAGGAAGGAAGGAAGGAAGGAAGGAAGGAAGGAAGGAAGGAAGGAAGGAAGGATAGATGATAGATAGATAGATTTTCACTTTGAGCATCCATTTTTTTCCAGCCATGCTGGAGAAAGGGAGGGAGGAAAAAAGACCTGCAAGCATTCCAGGAAAATTCATTTGCATACAAGGGTTTGTTTTGCACCCAGGAAAATGAGTGTGCTCAAACAGGGCAATGAACCTTCATCCCTGGAATTTAGGAATGGAATGTTCTTAACTATAACCCTTGATGCATGACCATTGCAAGCAGCCATTTCCCCCAACGCTCAAACAAATAAAGAGTTCCAGACCAAGCAGCATAAACCGAGGGGCACAATATATTTTTTTTCTTCTTCTTCCCCAGAAGATATTGCTACATTCTTGGTCCTTAACTAGCAGTTACTATTTTAGTCTCTCTTTTCCTTGCTCTTTCACCCCCTCGATCCTCCCTAATTTAACACGTCTCTTAGCAACAAGTTTAGGCACTAGAGGAATTCACTTCATTCTTTCCCGTTTTAACACCCCAACCCTTCTTTTGTTCCATTTCTAGCTCATTCCAAAGGATTTTCTTGTTTCTTGTTTTTTCCTTCCCCCTCCCCCCAATTTGTGTAATCTTCTGACAACTACACAGGGTTCAGTTTCAGAGTTCAAGGTTTTCATTCCCTTGGCTTGTTTTTAAAATCACAGCCAACATACCACACATTCAGAGCAGGACCCAAGCTCACATAGATGGTATTCTTCTTGGTGAATGGTAGCCGTTGGCTCAGAGAAAGCCACTGTTTGACACGAATGGGGCTTAAGTCAAAAAGTGGAATGTTGGGTCAGTGTTCTCATATGAAACAGTTCTTTACCTAAGATTATTATTGTAAGGCGTGACAATTTCCCCTCCCTGTTGCAGTGTCCGTCTTCTGCAATAGCACCCCTACCTCCTGGAGGTTCAGACAACCTTGGCCTTGCTATCTTTTCAAGGAGTCTCGAAGACCTGGCTTTTTCCTCAGGTTCTGGGCTCAGTTGTGGGGGGGTGTGCTCACCTGGATTGGATTACATTTTGTACACTTATGGTGCTTACTTGTTCCCCCTGTCACAATCACCTTTGCTTCTTCGGCGCATAAGGTGTTGTAGTATGGTTTGTAAACTGTAAACTCAGAGTTGCTGTTGAATTGGGCAGCCTTAGAAATCTCATAAGCAAAAAACATTCTTCGCAATTGGCGTGTCAGTGTCAAAACTGCTTCCTGGTGTTGTGGTTGCAATGTTGGACTTCAGAGAAGGCCAGAGTCTGCCTTTGACCACAAAGCTCCCTGGATGGCTTGGGGTTATTTCTCAGCCCGGCTGGCTCCCAAGTTGTTGCTCTGAGGATCAAAGGAGGAGGCACCCCATGGATGCTGCCTTGAGTCCCAGAGAAAAAGTGGGGTGCAAATGCAGTAATAAATAAAATAAATATATGTGTGCATATGAGTAGGTCTTGCTTCCCTTGTGCGTTTAAAGCGATGCTTCATCTATAATCTGATATACAGTCCAGCAATATTCATATTTTAACCTTCCTCTATCTATAGGCCAGGACTGCACAGCATCTGGTAGTTTGAGGACCACACCAGGTGTTTTATAGCACACCAAGGGTCACATTTCCTAAGTAGATAAGGCAGGGCCCATATGGTGATGGGATTTCATGAGTTATAAGGCATGCAGTGGGTGACTTAGGATCTACGAAATTTTGTTCCTTAAATCCCCTCAGTGCAAAAGAGAGAGGGAAAATAATTGCATGAGACTTTAGAAAAGAATTTGGCTCCAACTATTCTAAGTTTATACATCACCATTACTCAAAAGCTAGTTAAGGTTGTAAAAGCAACATTTTCAGAGAACCCCAGTGCATACAGTATAGTGCCATCCAACAGCAAGAAGCATTCAACAATCTTTTTTAAAAAAGGACATGCAGATTATGTTAATGTCATGAGTTAAAGAAGCTCATTGGCTGCTCCCTGTAGTTCATGGTGTGCATGCGGAACAAAGGATTCATTTCTAATCATCAGTCACAAATTAGGAGCTACAGAACTTGTTCTCTACCAGCTCCCTCAGCAGTGTAAATATACTAATGCTTTTCCAACACTGTGAGTAGAAAAGAACCATCACTTGGGAGTGAATGGCTGGCCAGCTGGCCTTTCTCAGATTGCAGCTACTATATCCATCCCCCTTTTTGTAGAATAGGAGTGGAATATCAGGACAAACCTAATAGTAAGAGCTATTAGTAGTAGTTGAACAGTAGAAACAATGACCAGGAAGTGTTCTTCCACCGCCGTGCACACCCACTTCCGGGTTGTGTCGTGACACACTAAAGTGTCGTGACACACAGTTTGGAAAGCTATGACATAAGGGGACGTAATATGGAGGAAAGAAATGGTTTATGGTCGTAATAAAGATTTGATTTGATTTGAACTGCACTTGAACTCAACACATAGAAGGGAAGGTTGGGAAAACACCACCTAGCACTGTTGCATTTTTATGCACTGGGTGTTTATCCACACTTAGAGCAGCTTGCCAGCAAAGGAAGGGAGCAGGGAAAGAAATGAGGCATTTGTCATTTCTGGAGAATTTGTACTTGGTTGTCCTCTCCCTGTGACCTACATCAATAATCTGTCACATCAAGTCGGCTATCTCTGTGCAAGCAGACAGATCGGAGGGTAGGTCTCCCTTCCTGTCTGTGGCCAAAGGTTGGGCCTTATTTTAAGTGCATTAAACAGCCAGAATTAATTTCAAGACTTCCTCCAGGGAGGTCTGCTAATCTGCTTCTCACTCACTCAACCCCTATCTGTTTGTTTTTTTTAAAAAAAAATAAGCTTAACAGTCTGTCTTCTTGGTGGAGATGGTTTTCAAATATATGCAAATAAAAGTAGGGGCATCTGCTTGATCCACTTGGAGTCTCTTCAAAGGTTATACCCTGCTCACGGAGTTGGAGATGTAGACGCAATCGTTCTGTTTTTTGTGACACAGCCTTGCAAATACAGCATTTTGAAGCCTACCCACCTTTGCAAAACTTGGCTAACTTGGCTATAGCCATGATAGGATGAAAAGAAAAAGGGGAAATGTGGCTTAGTAAAACTAGAGGCAATTCTAATCCACCAAAAGTGACAGCGCATGCTATACGCAACTCAACAAATTTGCCTGGTCGGTAGTAATACTTGAATGTAATTCAATGCTGAATATATTACTGAAATCACAGAATTATCCCAATGAAAAAAGAACCAATCCACTGTATTTAAATCTCCCACCTGACAAGTTTAACATTTGAAATATTGAACAAACCAAATATCTGAAGAAAGTGTCTAACATTGGCGCCCTTACAGGCTGAGCTATTTGATCATTAAGCCTACATATATCAACCCTGGGAATAGCACTTCCTGAACTCAGTAAGAATTATTTATCCATAGACATAGATGGAATTACAGTATAAAATATTAATTTTCAAAGCTAAATTCTGAATCATGGCACCCAACCTTGGCCTCTCAAAATGCTCAGTAAATATTGATTTCAAGGGTCAATATCTGTGGATGAATTATCATGGCTAAAACAGGTCCGGTTCGAAGAAAAATTTGGCCTTAATCGATCTCTTGGGTACCAATTAAAATCACAACAGCAACTTGCAACTGCCATTGGAAACTATGCCCAAGACCAAGATAGTACTTGGAAAACCCTATCTTCTTTCCACTGGGTCTGATCAAAGTGGCCTGACTGGTTTTGCCCCACAGACTAGCAATCTGGAGGGTATGCAAAGGTCCAGCAATCAAATAATCCAATTTGACTTTCTTTGTGATACCTTCAAATTAAAATGTGAGCATTAAAGAAAGGGTTCATTCAGATTTGTGCCAAAAGGTCAGTGAATGTAAATTGGGGCTCAGAGCTTTGAGCAAAAGCTCTCTGGCCTCTGAGAGCTAATCAGTAGCTCATAGAAAGAGACTGAGCCAAGATGCATTACGACACGTTGGTGGCGAAAGGCACTAAATAAAAGGCCCCCAAACAGATGAAATATAAGTCTGGCTTTGGTTTGGAAGAGAAGCACAGAAGCTTTCTGAGACAAAATCTTCAAAGAATCAAAGCCAGAAAAGCAATAGAGCTGAAAGAGGCCCAGTGCCCTATTTCAGCTTCTTTAATGGCAGCTGCTTAGAGCTGTGCAAAGCCTTCAAAAGGCATGTTTTGCAAAGTGGGTTTAGCACAAACAAAGCCTGTCGCTTTGAAGCATTACACCAGTTCCATCTTTTGCAAGATTTGGACAGCTGTCGAAAGCTGTCCCTGGATGCCTGTGTGTGCACACATAACACCACCACTTCTAACAGGACTGCCAGCGAGGCAAATTGGCTGTCCCTGCCCACACGTGTGTAAATAACACCGCTAGCTTTCAAAGCTGCCTCACAAGCCTTGTTTTATTGTCAGAAGGGAGGGGCTGCATTTGCACTAACATGCCTCATGAAGCTTCGCTTTCCAATGCTTTACTCAGCCCTGGGAATTCGTCTGGGATTTGAGCAGCCTTTTGAGATAAGAAATGTATTGAGAGTACAGAAACCACAAACAGCCTCTGAAATACAGTATTGCCACTTTCCTTTTCTGGCGTTCCTTTTGGTGATAATAGATACTGGATAACAGAAACTGAATGCCACCTTTGAGCCAATCACACAATTTCAGCCAAAGTTATCACATCCCATCCTCATTAGAATGAAACCAGGGATCTCTGTGTTATAGCATCTTGGGGGGGGGGAGTAGAATGTGGATGTAATTCATTAAATGAGAAAAGAGAACTTTTGAAAGCAAAGACTTGGGAGGGGGTTCTAGACCTTCATGCAGCAATCTTACAGGACGAACAGATGGGAGAAATGCCCACCTATTATCACAACTCTCTTTTTTTAAAAAAAAAACATTTCCTGACGCATACTGCATGTTCACTTTCTTTAAGTCGACCTGAAGTCTCGTTACATTCTGTGCTGCCTCTTACACGCCCAAGGCCAGAGCGCTCAAGTATTTAGTCTGCTCGTAAATCGTTCACCAAAGTTAGACAAAGCCTACTGCAAACTCAAAGCTTTCTGCATAGAAAACAGGCAAGAGTGTTTACTAAAGGAATCGAGAGAGAGAGAGACAGAGACAGAGAAATCTCCAGTTCAGGAAGATCTGAACATAGTCTATTCCAAGTCCAAGGTTCCAGGTAATTCTGGTATACAGAAGAGAGCCACAGGCGGGGAATTAGAACATTGTTCGCCACACAGAGCTAGTCCCAAAAGCTATCTCTTTTATATAGACCCGATTATATTATTGGTTAATTCATGCTTCTTTCTTTCGAGGAAATGGCCTGACTTCCTTTTCTCTTTGCTTTGTGTTTGCAATATTGGTGCTGGGCTTGGGAGCTTGGACTGTTCATTCCTGTGCTGCAGGCTACGGATCAGGCTGCTCAGGTTCTTCAGCGTCTGAATCTGAAGACTCAGACTGATCCCTAACTCGCGGTCAAGCACAGAGACACAATAAAAATATGGTTCATATACTTGGCCAACTTTGTAAACTCAGTCATGGCAGACCTAGCACATAGAACAACGAAACACATTCTGATGGCAAGTTTAGAGCACTGCCATTGGGCTTACCCCATTGTTACAACTCCCCAGAATCATGCTACTGAGGTCTGTGCCAAAAGTACCACTTTTAGCCTCATTTCTTCCTGTTTTTAACCATCTGAGCAGCAATAGAAAACTGAACAATTGACAGCCAAAAAACTTTATGCGCCTATTTTGTAGTTTTCCAGATGTTAACAAAAGCACAACTCTCTAAAAACAAAAATAAAAAAGTGAAGGGTTTTGTCAAATGGGATGGTACAGCTGCACAGTCACCATGCCCATTTGAAGTCCTCAAAGAATGAATGTTGGGGGAAAAAAGATGCGTGATTCCTGGCTGGCCAGGGAGGGGTGGGGGGAGAGACTTCCTTCATCATTAAAACATTCAGTTCAACTCTGCCTACCCCATTCTTAGATCTTCAACAAAAGCCCTACTTGAGAGTCACAACTATGGAAGGCCGTAGAGAGACAGAATTTGTGTGAATACATTACTAGTGGAGGTTTGTTAAGCCTCGTTACTATATAGGCTGTTTATGTTTTCCTATGGCCAGCTCTGAGACTATGTTTTTGTAGGCTTACAACAGATGCTTGTTTTTAGTATGTATGTGGGTGGCTCAGCAGAGATCCACGTTAATGAGCTGCTTCACCTTGATAGAGCATTGATTTGACACTTTCCAACAGAGAATCACCTCTGCCTCGATGTGATACTTCCTGGGAGTGCTTTGATACAGCGTGGAGTTGTGCAGTCTACATTTTTTGGCATTGGGGTGTGTGGGATGTTTATCATCACTGATTGGTATTAATCCTGATATTTACAGTTTTGTTCTATAAGTCACTGGGGAGGATGGATAGCCCAAAAGGCAACTAAAATGTGTTTGATCTCTATTTTTCAAATGGTAAAAGTTCAAGTCTCCTTCAAGTCAAGCTTGACACCTGGTGACTTCAAAGACACATCCATGTGGTTTTCTTGGCAAGTCTTCAACTAATCTTTAGAAGTCTATCATCAGGGTGTCTTTTTCTGGGAAAAATAAATTTAAAAGTCCTTTCTGTTTCTCCCTCCCATATTTTCAATACAGAGGACATACATCTTCACCTTCCTCCTGAGCTCCCGTGTCTTCATCCATCCTCATGAGCTCTTGGCTAAAGTGGGACACCTCTGCCTTAAGCAGAAACAGCAGCTGGAGACCGGGGTTGAAGCAGACAAGGTATGTGAGTGACCAAGCTGTTCCCTGATTTCTAGGCTGACCATATTTCCCTGAGACGGAAATGGGACCTGATATACATGCATTCCACCCCTTCGAAAACGGGACGAAATTGAGTTTTTAAAGAAAAAGACGGTACAGTCAGGAAAAGGTTAAAAAACGGGACTGTCTGGTTCAAAACAGGACGTATGGTCAGCCTACTGATTTCAGCCGTGTATTTTCTTTCCTTCCTCAGTGACATCTACATCACTAATAGCCAAACAGGTCCTTGACACAACGACATAAGTTAACGAGCACAAATGAACTGCTGGGCCATTGGGGTCTTTTATACCCTACATTTTTATTGAATTATTGGAACCTCCTTACCCATTGTATCTTTTTAAGCTAGTATGATGTTACTGCTCAGTTTAAGAGCTGAATAACATAACTTGTTGGGAAACTGGAATAAGACTTTCTGTGCTAAGAGCTTGCTTACTGTTTCAGGTGTCAGTTGTGTGCTATGTGGAGTCGCTGGTGTTCTCTGAGCTTGGTTGTTTGCTTGCTGACACTGATGATGTTACCTAGTCCGGTAATGAAATGTCTGCAAGCAAACAACCAAGCTCAGAAAGCACCAAGGACTCCACAGTTCAACCCTGAGCTACTTATATATTCTCTTCTGTTGGAATGCAGTGATATTAGGAGCAACACAATTCTGTCCAAGTTCCTAGAAAAAGTCTGTCTCAGTTTCATCCTGCAGGTCAACACTCAATGAACTTAGATATTCTTTGACATAAGCATGAATCATCCAGGAACTGAAAGTTTCAAGTTTGCTTCTGGAATATTCTTGAGTCCACTGTAATTAGCCAACAAAAACCCAGAATAACTTTTCCAATTAATATTGGTTACAAGCCATGCACTTGAAATGTTTAACAGGGCCATGCAACGCTTAGATTCTGTCTCCAAAAAGTGCTTCCAAATATGTGAGAGTAGATGTGCAACAGCTTAAAGTGCTTGTGTCTCTTCCTAACTTTGTGCACCCCCTGGAAAACGCGTGGCTGCTTTGAGATGTTGCAGACACACCACTGCTTAGCGCAACCTTCAGAAGCACTTCCTGAATCAAAGAATTGCACAGACATAATGTACAGTATTTGAGGATCAAACTGATCCATTTTAACAACTTCACATTTCTTCTCTGGGCCTAAAATCATGCACGTGCATAAGTGCATAATAAATAAAAAAATATGATTATAGTGTGGCACATATAACCTCTGATTTTAATGGCATCACCGCTAAATATTGTGGCCAAACTTGCCATGTCAGCAGTCAAGATACACCATCAAATAATGTATCCCTGATTATCATATGTTTGACTATGTTTATATTCTTTTATATGTTAATGTATATGGATCATAATAAAGATGGTATGTATGTATACTACTTAACCTTCCTTATGTCCGATTTAAAGATGCCACTGCATGCAGCCACATTTCAGGTGTCATGCAACTGGCATGACACCTAAACTGGGCACTGCAATGGGCATCCTTCGGTAGCCAAGGGGATCAATACTTTTGGAGGACAGCACATCACACACGTGGAGCAGAATGGGTCTGGGGAAAACTCAGGGTGTTGCAGAGAAAACATTGTTTAATTGTGACCTGCCTGTCTTAGAGCTCGTGATTTAGTTTTCATTTGCTCATCTTCTGAAAGTGGCAGGAAGCAGTGCCATCAGTTTTCAGCAATCATGGCCGAAGGGCACCTTGAGGCCACCTAGCGCCTAGGGCAGAGCTTTCCAAACTGTGTGTGGCGACACAAAAGTGTGTCGCCACACACAGTCTGGTGTGTTTCCACACAACCCGGAAGCGCTGATCATCATCAGCGCTTCCGGGTTTTCCCACGGCGACACACCAACGGCGGCGCGCAAAAACCTGAAAGCGGCAGTAGCGATTCCGGGTTTTTGCGCGCTGCCACAACGGCGGCACTTCTGGGTTTTCCCGTGGTGACACAGGAGGACACCGTGACGTGGTGCCACGGTGGTTGGTGTGTTGCCGCGGGAAAACTTTGGAAAGCCCTGATTTAGAGGTTAATATATTGGAACCTCTCCCCTCCCCCTCCCCCTGCCCCTAAGTTTCCCTGCGGGAAAACTTTGGAAAGCCCTGGCCTAGGGGATTACAATATTTGGACCAGTGTTGTAACTTCAATGATAGGGTCAAATCTATAAGCTGGAAAAGGGATGGTTGCGTATTCTGTCCTTGAACACCTAGAAGGACAATGAAATAAACTCTGATTTACTGACTGATATTTGATCATCATAAATTGAAACTGAAAACATTTAGGTTTCATCTCAATCAGCTGAGCAGGGTTGGTCCTAGTTAGCATGTCGATGGGAGACCCCCAGGGCTTGCCTGGGCTGTTAAGCCAGTCTAGGAAGTTTTAAAAACACTTCCATATTGTTGATAAGAAAACTGCACAGGCACATCCACGGAGTCACAATGTCTCACGCTCAACTCAAAGCAGACTTTACTTTTTAATGTTTAAACTGGACCTAATCATCCTATTTGGTGGCTCAGCAGGTAAGACGCCAGGCTTGTCGATCAGAAGATCGCTAGTTCGGAGGTTCGAATCCCTAGTCCCGCATGACGGAGTGAGCTCCCGCACCCGCCCCAGCTCTTGCCAACCTAGCAATTCGAAAGCATGCAAATGCAAGTAGATGAATAGGTACCACTTCAGTGGGTAGGTAACAGCGTTCCGCGCACGTCATGCCGGCCACATGACTGCGGAAGCGTCTTCGGACAGCGCTGGCTCTTCGGCTAACAAACGGAGATGAGCACTGGCCCCTAGAGTCGGACACGACTGCACAACTGTGTGGGGGGAACCTTTACCTTTACTTAATCATCCTGAACTGAGATATATTGGAGCAATGCTTTTTCCTTTTGGATATGCTTTCCAAGAGGGGATTAGAAACAGGGAAGCTGTACAAAGACTAAGCAAGAAGAGAATTGGACTATAAGATTTCATTAGCTTCAGAGGGGGGGAAAAACTATTTGCAAAACTTAACAGATACATTTGATGTCTCTTGCTATTGAGACTTTGAATGTTCCTGCTGAAAGGTTGAAATGGGATACAGAAATGCATCTTACATTTCTCTTAGCCCTTCCAGTTGAAAAATTGAAAAGTTCACCTTTCAAAATCTACAGGTTTCAATCAACAGCACAGTGATTTTTCCTTAATCCTAAATTTTGAAAAATCAGTAGGGATGTCAATCAAAAGTGACTACGATGCAAAATAGTGAAGGTTTACACACAACCCTCAGACGGTATAAAATATCGGCATAAACACTCTATAAAATCAAAGCTGGTTGATAGCATGTGAGTAGAAACATTGGCAGGAAGTCCCATGTTGTGGTTACGTGCTAAGCTATTTATCATTCCTGTATTAATGTCACCAGCAACTAGCAAAATCTCAAAGAAAATGTTCCAAATCACAAGATGGCAGATTAAAAACAAACGTTAGTGCTGTTCAAATCAACTTGGGAGGCTTTTGCTGGCTTATTTGACAAGTGGAAATCTCAAATCCCCAGCTTTATTACATATTCAGTGGGTTGTGAACCCTGCCGAAGAATGCTAAAGAGAAAACAAAAAGAAATCCATCTTACTTAGGAAACAACCATAACGTAATATTAAACTAGAATCAATATGATTGCTGAAAGAGTAGAACATTAAAACATACATAACTGGTAGCTGGGTTCCACATATCCCAGACAGTTAACATGGAGGAATCTTGTTAGCATTTTCACACTTTTTCCTGTTTGTTATACATAAACAGAATTGTTTAAAAACATTTCCTTACTGCAACAAACTGATTTGTTACAAAATCTGGAACAAACATCTGACTTGTTCTTAAATGTCAAATCCCAGTTGAGAGTTTGATACGTTCCAAGGCAATGTCTCCCATCATATTTACACTTAATTTGACGCTATTTTACAAATGCACATGGATATTATTGACTTTAAAGTTCATCTGCCAGTCATCAAATGCAGAAGGAACAGCTATTTCAGGAAACACCTCCTTGAATTGAGCTGGATTCCAGGTGATTCCATGGACATATTTGTGTTATTTTCCTAGGAGCAATCTCAGTTGCCCTTATTTTCTTCTAGGGTGTTTTTTTTAACTTCCTGGTCTAGCCTTGTGGTACCCCATTCAATCACTAATCAAGTCTGACTCTGCAAAGATTTCTTGAGATCAACCAAAATACTAGATGCTACCTACATTAGTAGAGTGAAAGAAAGAGATAGGTACCTCTGTTTAAACTTGATCCCTGGAAATTTAGGAGAAAAACACAAGGTGATTGGACAATGTTCTACCACCCTCTCCTTCCTTACCACCCTGTAACCCTACAAAGTCCTCAATATCCAGCTGATGTTTCCCTTTGTATGTTCCTGCTGCCTCAGCAAAGAGGCATACAACTTTTTGGGGCACAGAGTGTTTTAAGGAGTTTCAGGTCCTCTCTTTTGCCGTTGATGATGATGTCATCCAGAGTCAAAAGCTTTGGGTGCCACAAGCCAGAAGGAGAAGCAATCTCCCTGTAGCCACCCCCTTAGGACAAAAGGGACATTTAGATGAGGTTCACCCTGTTACCTGAGAGGTTGGTTGAAATTTCCCGGAATTTCAGTTTGGGCACTTACAAACAAAATCCCCAAGTCTCCTGTGTCTCAGCAGGAGGCAACTAACCTAGCTGAGAACACCAAGCTTGTGGGCTGATTAAAGGAGATGTCTTAAGAACATCTTAATACTGTAGGTAGCAGCAGTACACCTCTTCCATACTGTTGCCAGGAAGACCACAAGGATGTCTCCACAAAGAGACAAAAATCTGAGCTAAATTCAGGGTCTCAATCAAAAAAACCTTTTCATTTGATAAGACTCAGTGAAGAATTTCTGGATTTTTTTTAAAAAAAGCAGAAGCCTAACTTAGGCCAAACATTCTCTTGTAGAGGAAATTCTAACTAAGCATCTTCCTTTTTCTCCTAAAGGGGAATTGGACTATTTGGCATCTGCTGAACTCTCTAAATTCCCAGGCAAGGGGGCACACCACAGAAGGAAAAACCCCTTTTCCTTCCCCTTTAGAAGAAGGGAGGGACAGTCACGAACTTTTCAGCTGATCAGATTAGAAGGGTGAACAAAGGAAGTCCCTGCTTCTCACAGCTTCATTCAGAGAAATATCTCCACTCCCTCTCAGAACAAGCATTTAAGCATTTCCCATCCCTGAGAACGAGCTTTCAATTAATACTCAACCATCCATACTAATATAAAGAAACAGGATGAAGTTATGACCACAACAATGGGCACTAGGAGCAATGAACAAAATGCCCTGGGAGCAAGGGAGGACTAGGAAGTCCCCACCCTCCAGGACATGGTTGACTGACTAAATAACTTAGGAAGGATATTTCTCTCCAGCTCTCTCCAACAACATCCCATTGAAAACTGAGCATCTCTGAATTCAAGCTAATGTGCAATAAAGCTGGAGGAATTATCTCTCTATATATTTTATTGCACAAGGTAGAGCTGTGCAGTTTTCTTCAGGCCAAGAAACTCTCCCATCCCATCTTGGCCAGTCATTGCCTGTTATGCTGGGGAGGTCCATTCACAAGAGTGGGGCTGTCAAAAAGGTCAAGATGGAGGCTGCAACCATGCAAAGTCGCACCTCCCGTTGTGCTGATTCCTGTAAAAAAAAGGGACAGGACTTTGATTGCACAGTTGTGGCCATCCTGACTTTTTTGACCTTCTCCACCATGGATGCCCCTGTGCTGGGGGCCCCTACTATAAAAAATAATGAGACTAAGACAAAAACTAAATTTGATTTGATCTCATTGACATTTAAACTTAATTCATCATAAATATAATTCACATGATTGACCTCGTCATGCATTTAATATTGCTTCCCCCCCCCCTTTCTCCAGATTAAAAATCCGGAATCCCACTGCAAATTCTGAAGGTGTTCAAGGGCCACAACCCAGATTATCCAGAGATGCATGTGGCTGGTGCCTTGGTATAAAAAATGCACAGGCACACGCATTTGGAAATGCTGAAACTGTCACCCAGTCCAAAACTCAGGGACCAGTGTGATATTTGTACTGGTTTCTGAGAAGTTGAAATGCTTAAGCTAAGACAGTCCCAAGGATCATCCTTCCTAGGAGTGTAAAATAGCACTTAGCTTTGCCAGGACTTTTAGACATGAGCCTTTCAAATCCTTGCTTGGCATGTCAAAATGAATTTTGTGTGTCTTTGAGCTACAGGGATTTCTTTTGACTCAGTCAGGGTGTTGGGAGGATGCTGTGGTAAGCATTTAAACATACCTACAATCTTTCTCGTTTTTTATTTATTTATTTATTATTTAAATTTGTATGACCGCCCATCTCCCCCAACGGGGGACTCTGGGCGGTTTACAATAAAAAGAAGATTAAAATACAATATAGATAGAATGTGACATAATAAATATAAATATAAATTCCAATCTGGCGAATTAATCTCAAACAATAGGGAGGGTATTATGATACTAACCACCCCCAGGAGGAGCTATTACCTTTTCCTTCCCACGCTAGGCGGCAGAACCAGCTTTTCAGATTTTTCCGGAAGGCCGGGAGGGAGGAAATCCGCCTCAGTTCCAGGGGCAAGATATTCTAAAGGGCGGGTGCTGTTGCAGAGAAGGCCCGCCTCCTGGACCCCGTTAGAGAGAATTCTTTTATTGATGGGGTCTGTAGCAAGCCCTCTCTGCATGATCAGGTGGGACGGGTTGATGTTATGGGGATGAGTTGGTCCCTCAGGTATCCTGGTCCCATGCCATGTAGGGCTTTAAAGGTAATAACCAACACCTTGAATTGGACCCGGAAGCTTTGGAAACAAAGCTGATTTAGAAGACTGGATTAGGCTTTAGCATAGTACAGATTTAACCTGTGTTTTACATTAATTCCCCCTTCCTCTAATTGATGATTCAAAGATTTGGCACTGAACATCAAGTTACCCAAAATTCACAATTAGGAAGATTTCTGGTTCATTGATTAACTACTCCATGTTCTTGTTTAGGCAAAGCTCAAGGCCTTTGCAGCGAAGATAATCCAGCTTCTGAAAGAATGGACTGAAACATTTCCGTATGACTTCCAGGATGAGAAATCTATGAAGGAGCTAAAGGAAATTGCTCACAGGATCACACAGTGTGATGAGGTAAGGAAGAAAAAAGAATGAGTGGTGAAAATATATTTTAAAAAAGTTGGTCACTGCTACCAACCCATATATTAAATTGTCAAAGCGAGAATATTTATTGGTAGGAATAGATTTATTTCTTAAGCTGCAGTGAGACAGAACGACTGTTGACCGTAATTTGCCCTATGCAGCTGGGATGTGGAACACTTCTGAAGCATCTTTATGTGCACACCCATGTTTTCCAAAGCATTTTCCTCTTCCAAATCCAAAGACATAGCAAAACTAGAGAACAGCTTACCCCTCCCCTGTTCAAGGACGCCTTGTGGCAGAGCTGAACAACTGCCAAAATAATATGTGTTACTCTTGATAGCAACAATTATTTATTTATTGTGGGAATACAGCCCTGTCTTGTGATCTGATTTCTGCCTTTCTCTTCCATTCATTTCTGGAAAGCAAACAGCCTCTCTGCTATATCTCCCTAACTCACTGTGCTGCTGTGGTGTTCATTCGCTTCCAAGAGAGGAGCTTGAATTGATCATTCTAAATAGAATAAGAGTTCATAGATCCCTAATCTTCCCTTCCTAATAGGCATTAGACCAGGGGTGGGCAATGTCAGGCCCACAGGCCATATAAGGCCTGCGGGGCTTCTGCCTAAGGCCCGCGGGGCTCCCGCCTGCAAACCCCGCCCCTTCTACCTGATTGGCTCCCACCTGCAAACCCCACCCCCCAGTGCTTGTGATTGGCTCCCGCCCGCAAACTCCGGCCCCCGGTCCGAGGAAATCCCAGAAACCCCGCCTCCCCGGTCCCCGGTTATAAATATCCAAATGGCCCTTGGCAGAAAAAAGGTTCCCCACCCCTGCATTAGACAAAGGAGAAACTAGAAATGGGAAAAACAGTGGTCAGAATTCAAAACAGCACTCCCGTTAGGAGGAAAGTCATTAGTGCAAGATTTTGCCAGCAATCTTTCTCCGCATGCTAATTTGGAAGAAGGGCTTCAGACCTTGCATGAATAAGTGCCTCTTTACAATTCATTAAAGCAGCCCAACGATCTACTCCTTAATGCAGTGTTTCTCAACCTTGGCAACTTTAAGATATGTGGACTTCAACTCCCAGAATTCCCCAGCCAGCATGGCTGGCTGGGGAATTCTGGGAGTTGAAGTCCACATATTTTAAAGTTGCCAAGGTTGAGAAACACTGCTTTAATGTAACCTTTATTTTTTGTCCCAAGCAAATCTCCCCCAGCAGGTCAGGCTGCTTCAACAAATATATCAGAGGTGCTGTGCTCTCACTCATTTGAGGTCCAAAGTGTTTTGACGAAATCATTTTTAAAGCACGCACCACACTATTAAGCAATGCAAAAATGTAAAGATAATAAGGACTTTGTTATTTAAAAACAAAAAAGAATATATTTTGAGATTGGTCATAAAGCCTTAAGAGTAACTGAGTTTCTGCTTATTAAAAAAAATTAGCAGCTGTAAAGCAGAGAGCACCTTTGATGATTAAAGGTGACAGTTAACTATTAAAAGTACCGTCAGCCGGACATGTTCCAATTCGTCAGCACGGCTGTTTACTTGAATGTCATATCCGGAGGGCTAGAAGTGATGGTGAAGGTCATACTGCTGATTATTAGAAATACGTGCAAGCACATGCTTTCAAAAGTTGTACACGAGAAGGAAACGCTTGTTTAATTTGCTACTTTTCCAAATATGCCTCCAGTGGGTAAGATTACATCTGATTAAAGAAAAGGTATCATAAAAAGGCCCAGGGAGGTGATGGCAGACAAGTGGCTATAATAAACTAAGCAGGGTTTGATGTGGTTGTATTTGGATGGGAGACAAATAGGAAATTCTAGGATTGTAGATCCTCTGGAAACTCAAAAGCATCCTGAAATCAAGCAATGGAAAGCCACTTCTGTAACGTTGCCAGGATGACTGTACGGACCTATGCCTTTTTTATTTTATTTTTAATAATAAACTATTATAAAAAATAATTACATGATTTTTCTCCAAAATACAGGGTATCAGGATCATAGTCACAAATTCATTAAAAATAATTAAAATTGGAAGGGGATATATGTTAGGAATATTCAGTGCTTCAGGTTCAAGGCAAGAAGGTGCTTTCAGAGCACGCAGAGGTATGAATACAGCATCAGTCCACAACTGCTGAAATCAGTGCATCTTGCAGACAGGCGCCACATTCACACCTCTGCATATCCCAAAACACCTCTTTGGCTTCAAATCTGAAGCACTGCACAGCCCTAATAAGTGTGCTCAGGGTCATGTGGCCCTGTAGAAGAGCAACCACCCAATATATTGTTGGAGGTCCCAGCAAATCAACATGCCTCATTAGCATGTAGATGAGCGCTCTAGGATGACTCTGTATATGCTTCCGTAGGAAGCTGGTTGTTGCTCCTCCCACTTCCTCTTTCTTTCTCTCTCTGTCTTTTGCCACCATCGAAGGAGCATGCGGCTGCTTAGCTCCTCTCCATCGAGAGGCCATGCCTAGGCCTCAACTCCAGAAGCTTTCCCCTTTCTCCACGCAGCTCTTGGCAGCAATGAGGGCCAAGAGTAAATAGTTTTAGGGAGAAAAGAAACAAGAAACAAGAATCATTCTTAACAGAATGGATGTAACAGAACTGGACCAAATAAACAGTAAGAACTGCTTTTTATGGACTTTGAACCTACGCTGTCTAAGCGTGTAATTCTTTATGCTTGGGTGGGCTAAGTGCTTAAGATCAATAACCTATCTCTCTCTAGTGTGCTCATTAATGCTATTGTTAATAATATTCCTTTCTGTGCACTTATTGCCTCGCTGCATTAAGCTCTGCTCCAATCAGTGGTCCTAGCAGTCCACTAATGGTCATCATATATAATGCCCAAAGTGGGACAGATAAGTCTCTACACTTTTCAATTTAAAGCCATGGGCAATTAAATCCAATGGGCTCCTCAGTGGGAATGTGCCATTGTTCAGGAATCCTGATGAATGTCAAATGGCCCTCTGAAAAATACTACTCAGGCCAAAACTGAACATTAGCTCTTGCTGGCATATGTTCCCCCCCCCCAAAAAAAACCCAGATGTTCAAGGAATCATAGGGACATAGATGTGAATCCTTGCTCTATGGAGTAGCAGAAATACATGGAAATTAGTCTTTCACAGCTGCAGAAAGAGGATCTGAACTGCTGAACGCTTCTGTCTGCGCAGCCTTTGTAAGTGGCAAATTATCACAATAGAGGAAGGTTTTTGTTGTTTATTCGTTCAGTCGCTTCTGACTCTTCGTGACTTCATGGACCAGCCCACACCAGAGCTTCCTGTCGGCCATCACCACCCCCAGCTCCCCCAAGGTCGAGTCCGTCACCTCCAGAATATAATCCATCCATCTTGCCCTTGGTCGGCCCCTCTTCCTTTTGCCTTCCACTTTCCCTAGCATCAGTTTCTTCTCCAGGGTATCCTGTCTTCTCATTATGTGGCCAAAGTACTTCAGTTTTGCCTTTAATATCATTCCCTCAAGTGAGCAGTCTGGCTTTATTTCCTGGAGTATGGATTAGTTTGATCTTCTTGCAGTCCAAGGCACTCTCAGAATTTTCCTCCAGCACCACACTTCAAAAGCATCTACAGTATCTTCCTTCGCTCAGCCTTCCTTATGGTCCAGCTCTCGCAGCCATATGTCACTACGGGGAATAACATTGCTTTAACTATACGGACCTTTGTTGTCAGTGTGATGCCCCTGCTCTTAACTATTTTATCGAGATTTGTCATTGCTCTCCTCCCAAGAAGTAAACGTCTTCCAATTTCCTGGCTGCAGTCAGCGTCTGCAGTAATCTTTGTGCCTAGAAATACAAAGTCTGTCACTGCCTCCACATTTTCTCCCTCTATTTGCCAGTTATCAGTCAAGCTGGTTGCCATAATCTTGGTGTGTTTTTTTTTTTTTTTGAGGTTTAACTGCAACCCAGCTTTTGCACTTTCTTCTTTCACCTTCGTCAGAAGGCTCCTCAGCTCCTCCTCTCTGTCAGCCATCAAAGTGGTATCATCTGAGGAAGGTTAAAGCTGGATATTTCCTCTTTGAGATGATAGGTCTTTTAAATTATTATTTGCAGGGACTGTTTTGTTTTTACATCAGATGCTTTAGAAATGCTGTCTCTCCTCTTGCTTGCTAAAACAGCACAGTACGTTTTGATCCAGCCCCATATTTGTTTCAGCAAGACTGTCTTCTCAGCCAAAGTAGCAGACGATGATCGTGTGAAGCAATGCCTAAGTCTCCCCACCACCACTTGTCATTCCTTTTGTGTTTAAATTTATGTGCTTGGATTTTAAGAAAAGCATACCAAGCATTTTTTTTTTTAAAAAAAAGGCTTTCTATCATTGTAATCTTTCTTGATGCTCTGAAAAAAATTTTTTGCTGACATGGAAAGATCAGCTGGGTTTGTCCTGGAGTCTCTAGTATGACATGAAGGGATTTGTTGTTGTTGTTGTTGTTCCTGCCTAAGTAAGCAAAAATGCAGCACATGCCTGAGATCTTAGGAACAAGGAAGCGCATTATTGCATCGGCTTGTTCTTTCAAGTCTTGTTCTGGGCAGAAACACTTAACCTCAAGAAGCATTCAGATCTAAGCAGGCAGGATGAAGAGGTTTATCAAGGTTCATTACCATGTTTTTGAGATCCCAATTAAGTTGCAAAAGGAGTCAACATCTACATCATCAAGGAGAATGCACCTTAATCCTCCAGTTACAACAATGCCACAACTGGTTAGACCTAATTATGAAGCTAGAATTTGTCTCCAGGATGGAAGGCGGGAAATGCCTTTCTACAGCAGGACTTAAACCAGGCTACATATTACACTGATAACCAGTTTGACTAGTAAAGAATTTTTTAAAAATTGAGCACCTTGATGTGGTAACTTTTCTGTCATTCCTATTCAATCATACCTGGGACTGGCCAGTTCCTTGGGTGTTAACTCTCATGAAGTTAATCTCCCTTCCTAGTTATTGAACATTAACCAGGTCACAGAATAGTACAAGAAAAGGCTCAGCTAGTGCCTTCTCTTTTAAACTGAATATTAATGTAGTTCTTTGCCCTTTGCCTTACCTAAAAATATTTGCTAGCAGCAGTAATAGGCTTACGGAAAACACATTCCCATCTTTAGGCTGGTATAGACATGAGACACAATCTAAGAGTTATATCTTGAATACCTTTGGCGTGTTGAGTGCAAGATGAAACTGCTAGTGGTTCTTTTACCTGTGGATATGTATACATAAGTGCAGGAATTCTTCCTTCAGGATCCCTTTTATCCATCCCCATTGAGTGACTATATTCACAACACATGCTTAACCAGGTCATGTAAAGCCTTAGCAGATACAGGCATGCAACATGCAGTACCTAGCTACAGGTAATTTGCAAATTTAGCAAATTTGTGGCCAACTGCGGAACTGCTCGGCAACCTTCTTGAAGTCAATTAAGCATTACATTCTTCCTTGTGTGGTAGTGAAGCCCTACCGCTATGTGCTTTGAAAAGAGACACTTCAGCTATAAATATAATGCAGCGTTATTACTTAGCTAGGGAAGAATGCAAGAAAAATTTTGAAGCCCTTGAACATTTCTCAGCTATGAAAACCCATAGATGCATGGTGGTGGCCTTCATTCACCAGAGAACCCTAAGCACATTTGACAGGGAAAAAAAGCTTGCTTGAGGTTGAATTCTAGACTCCCCATCAGCAATTTTTTAAGCATTCTTCTGCCTAAGAATAATTTACCAGTTCTCAATCAACAAGAAAAACTATTCTATTTTATGGGTTAGGAAAATGGAACAGTCAAGAAGATTATCAGCCAGATGACGCAGGATCTGCTGATGGCCCTTGCTGCCCGGAATCAGTACCAAGAGATCCGAGAGAAGTTTCGTCAACCTGTGACTGACAAAGGTGCAATCCTTAAAACTAAGCCACAGTCGTCACAGAAGGACATTCTGAGTGTTTGTGGTGACCCACTGATCCTTGCACAGCAGCTAACACACATTGAACTGGTGAGTGAGCTCTTACTTTTTTTGTTTAATGATGTTGCAAGTGTGCACCTGCCAAATTTTCAGATTCAAGAACAGCTGTTTTAGAAAGATTATTCAAAGAGAAGAGGAAGGGGGTACAAGGACAGATGACGACTTTGCCAGTACTAAAAATACCAAAAGTGTATGTAACTTGTCAGTTTCTATCTCTTTACCTCTCAAACATTTGTAGAATAAAAAACAGCTAAGCCAATGCAACTAAAAAAATGCTAGGTTTTAAACAACGCTTTGCTCCAAGTGTATATAGTTGTATATTCTTACTTTGCTAATATTTTCTGCTCTATAGATGTTGGGCTGATTTACCATACTTTTTTTTTTAATATGCAACACATAATTTTAATAGGTGCTAACCATCTCACAGGGTTTCCTATGAACACAGCTGTCAAAGAATCGTAAATACAGCTTCAAGTCGTTTTGAGTCTAGAAGAGCCTCAAAACTATGGGACTCCCTTAACATAGTATGGAAACATATTATAAAACAAAGAATCCCAAACTCCAAAATTGCACCCAACCCAAATCATCCAGACCTCCTTTACTTACTTTAGGTAACTTCTCCAGCCAATATAGTTGTTTACCCTTTATTCAGGGATAGGCAAGGCTTCTAGATAACAAACACTTTGTAGCTTTTCCAAGAATTTTGTTAGGGCTGGGGCTAAACCATACAAGTTTCAGGCAACAGTTAAGACATATCTATTCTTCCATCTATTTGCATCTTTCTGTCTGGATAGGATTATTAACCTACCTTCCTATAATTTTAAAGGGTTTTATGGTTTAAATAAGTTTTACATATATTTTTTAAAATACTTCATTTAAAATACTTCCTTTTTAATTGCAGCTCCATTAAAATTAAGCAGCTGAATTTTAGCCCAACTGGTTAAAATATATATATATATATATTAAACACGCAGGATATAAATCATATCAATAAATTAAGATAAAATAAAATAAATAAAATTGCCCCATTCCACAGCACTGTATAGAGCAGAGCTTTCCAAACTGTGTGTCGCGACACAAAAGTGTGTCGCCTGCGGGGCCCAGATGTGTCGCGTCAAAACCCGGAAGCGCTGATGGCGCGCCATCAGCGCTTCCGGGTTTTCCCGTGGCGACACACCAACGGCGGCGCGCGAAAATCCGGAAGCGCCGTACCCACGGCGGCATGCAAAAACTGAAAGCAGCAGCAGCGCTTCCAGGTTTTTGCGCGCTGCCGCAACGGCGGCACTTCCGGGTTTTCCTGCGGCGACACACCAATGGCGGTTGGTGTGTCGCCGCGGGAAAACTTTGGAAAGCCCTGGTATAGAGGCTATTAAAGACAGAAAATTCAAAGGAGATCATTGTGAAGACATGATTGACAAAAACTGCATGAAGGATTACAAGTTTTCTCTTTTATCGAGTCCAAACTTTCTGTCAGAGAACTGACCTAAGTTAATAATAATGAATTTTAATTAAGAACTGGGCCAAAAAGCACACCTATTGCATCAGGTTCTTCTTTACGTAATTGTAATCTTGGTCATCTTTTCTTTGTTTAGGAGAGGGTAAGCAACATTTATCCAGAAGATCTCATGCAAATAGTCAGCCACATGGACTCCCTGGATAACCACAAGGTGGGTTACAAAATTTGAACCAAGTAAACATGGGAAATAGAAAGATTAACTGGCTAAATAGTTTGGAAGACTTACATATGAATGGTGACAAAAGGCCAACTTGTGAGGGTCACTTGGCAAGCAATTTGTTTTATTGAGAGTGGAATATTAGTGGTTAATGGTTCCAAGGACATTAACACTTAGTTCAATTATTTGGGGCTATATTTATTTATTTATTTATTTATTTATTTAAATTTATATGTTACTGTTAAACAAGCTACCCTATTGATAGAAGTTCTATCTTTGCTTCCTAAGAGATAAGGCAGTATAAATCTATTGTTCTTCTTGCCAGTTAAGGCATCTAGGACACTGTAACTCATAACCCAGACTTAACAGCAGGACAAACATGCTGCTCTCCTTCTTTTGGACCATGCTTAACGCAACTTATACATTGCTAGATACCACAATAGTCCTTATTTATGAGTAGCTCCTGTATGGCAGGGAGAAGACATAACAGGCAACTTAAGTAGCAGTTCTTCCCTGCAATTTAGCAATTACATTCGGAGGCCAAATAATTCTCCTGGGATGTCATACCAGACTGGGAGATTAAATATCATAATTCTCAGAAGAATTCCTTACCTTGGATTGTATTCTCCAAAGACTCAGGCAAAGAAGCACTTTGTAATGCTACATGTTTAGCTTTGCTTCAAGGGTAAAATCAATTCTTATCTTAGAAAGGGAGGAAATGCATGGTGTAGGCAAGAACAACGAATTTTGGATTGGGGCTCTGCATCCATTATATGAGTAGCCAAGTTTACGCAGTGAATCTTTCATCTTTTCTCTTAAATCTGGAAAGCAGAGGGACAATTCCTCCCTCCTTGCACGAGGATAATGCTCAGATATACTTGCCCCTTTGAACACTCTGTGGTGAAATTTTCCAAGTAAATGCTTATACTAAGAGTTCAGAATTGTATAAAGAGGGGTACGGTTTGTTTTTTTTTAATGGTGACAAGTTTGGTTAGTAAAAGTGTTCCATAAAATGGGGATATTTTTGTATTTTTACATGCCACACTACTCGGAATATGCCATTCCTTGTTAGAAGGGTGCCAAAAACACATTTTACGTGTGCAAAAAATTCAGAAATAATATTTTTCTAATTGGATGGAACACTTTCAACAAAATTACCAAATCAATACATGGGGTGCCCACTTTGACTGAGAATCCTATCACTGCTTCACACTCAAAATCTCCTGAAAGCAGTTTTCTAGTTAGAAGACATCCATCTTTCTTTTTTTTAAGAAACTAAAAATAAATCCAAGCTGGATTTACTTGTGTACAAGTTCTGATGACTTACTGGAAGCATCACCATCATTTTGACTCAGATCTAACGGCGGGTGTTTAATTTTTCAGTGCCGAAGTGATGTTACCAAGACGTACAATCTCGAAGCCTATGATAATTGGTTTAACTGCCTCAGTATGTTGGTGGCAACAGAGATTTGTAAGGCAAGTATCCACAGGAGAAAGGAACTAGAAGTGGATGTCCTACTCATTACTTCAGTGTCTCTGTTTTGAGGGTAGATTCCAAAGTTAGAACATTTTGTTGACCTTAAATCTGCTTTTCTTACTTTATTTTGCTGTGCCCTTCCTTGGGTTACTTAGACCCGATTCGTGCTGGCATGATTTGCCTGTTTTCCAAGCAGCAAGGTTTCAGCTTCATTGCCGTTATCATACTTCTGCTCCAATATTGCATGATACTGGTGCAGTGCAATATTAGTGCAAGAAAGGGTAATCTTTAAATTCCATGCAATCTCTCCCCCATTTGCTCTTCCTGTCCCCTGCGATTGGGCTGCCGAAATTTGGAATTTCAGCGGCATGATTTTCTCTCTCCTTCAAAAGTAAGAGTCTTCAAAAGGCAAAAACCTCTAGAAAAAAGCCACAAATTGCAGTACCAAAATGTGGCCATTTGGGTGCCAAAACTCAGTAAAAAAATGCTGAGCTATTTTTGCTATTTTGTGGGAATAGAATGGGAACAGAAGTGCCTTGCCTCTCAGACATCTTCTGTTCCCTATTCCATCCTTGAGCACCCACAAATCATACCAAAAAAAAAAAAACCCCTAAAAAAAAACACCCTTTCTGGTGATATCATCCAGTTACTTTGAAAGGTCAAAAGGAATCGTTATAATAGTCTGATCTCTCAAACATTGCTTATTCTGATGTAGTGGAATACTATGAAGCTACACGAAGGAGAAGAACCAATTTGGGGTACTAGATAAAAGCACCAGGCTAGAAACTGGGAGACTGTGAATTCTAGTCCTGCCTTAGGGATGTAGCTGCATGCAACCAGCTGGGTGACTTTGGGCCAGTGATCAGGAGTCAAAACTGACTTGAACACCCCCCTCCCCCCACCAAAAAAACCAAAACCACTGAGGACAGGGGAAAATGTTTGCTTCAAGTCCAGATTGGGCTATGGAATCCACACAAGCCAGAATGCAACTGTATCCAGAGGGTGAGGAATGGACCTGGCACTGAAACTGTCTAGGTTGTCCTACTGAATGGTCTTTGCTGGGATAAAGTTAGAGAGAGTACAACCCTGGTAAACATCCTGGACCTCTTGACAGCTTTCATTAATACTGAGCACGATATGTTTCCCCAGAGGTTCCCCAAACTAAGTGGAGGTGGAACCACCTCAAAACAATTCCATTCTCACAAAGATGCCCATCTCTAGAACATGGTACTTGGGGGGGGGGGTGTTTCAAGACTCTTGTTCCTTTTCCCCCCTCCAAATGGGATAGGGTAAGGGTTATTGATTGATGGTTGAGAGTTACCTTTGTGAATTTATGCACCCATGCCATAATCACAAGGATATCACACCCATCGATGACATCTGCAGTAGGCAAAAACTCTTTCGAGGTGAGATTTTAACTCTAGTGGCAAGCAAAAGAAACAGAACAAGAGTCAATTTCAGCTCAACCCCATGGAAATTTGCTAGCCTCAGTTTTATCCCCTGAACTTTTCAACATCTACATGGAACCACTGCGGGAGATCATGATGAGATTCAGAGTGAAATGTCATCAGCGTGACACACAGCTCTTTCTTGTTCTTGGCTCCTTTGGGTCCAGATGAGGCGGCATAATTTTGCCTGGCTCTAACACCTACCACACAGGCCACAATCTTCAAAAACAAAATAGCAGAGAAAATTAAGTGCTTGTTGCAGATATCCATGCATCACATATATAATTTTGACTGTCTCTGGCATCAGAGTGTCAAACAGAGTATAGTCAGACATGTAATTCATTACCTGGCCTTTGGCTGACTCTCAGCTAATTGCCCATATTTTATGCAGAAAAAATTCTAGGTATATTAAAGGATAATTGTCGTTGTTGACCTAACAGCATTGTTGGGAGGAAATATCATCTTGTGGTCCTTGGGGGATTCATGAGATAAAATATGTAATCAGGAGATGATCCAAAGCTAAATTCAACAGCAGCTGTAATTAAGGAGAATCAAATCAGCTTTTAAGCTTATTGGTCTGATTTACAGTATTTGCATATTTGAAGCAAGTAATGCTTTGTTTTAGGGTAGAATATATTTTGTATCAAGTTGGATTATGGCTTCTCAGTGTCATAATCAAACACTATAGGATCAAAACAATCTTCTCTTTTTAGAAGTAGTTCTCTTCAGGACAACGTATTTGGCACTTTCTGTCTTTAAGGATAGAACATTTAAGAACTTTCAGTATTTAGCTCACTGGAGGCATTTTTCATGCAGAAAAGGAAATATAAATTATTGCTAGTTCATAAGCCAGAGCTTTCCAAACTGTGTGTCGCGACACAAAAGTGTGTCGCCACACACAGCGTGGTGTGTCGCCACACCACCTGGAAGCAGCGGCGCGCGCGTGCACAGCGGCCGCCATGAACGCGCGCGCCGCCGCACGCCCCCCGCGCCGCCGCACGCCCCTCCCGCGCCACCACCGTGCGCGCGCGTGCCGCCGCACGCCCTCCCATGCCGCCGCCGCGCACGCGCGTGTCGCCACCGCCGGGTGTGTCGCCAGCGGCGGCACTTTGGAAAGCCCTGTCATAAGCATTTGTTAAGACCTGGAATACATACAGCAGGGGATCACTAGCATCTAACATCTCAACATGCAGGATTTTGGTGATCTCCTAAAAGGCAGAGAAGGAGAAACTCGACTTACAGCATAAACCTGAAGATTTCCATGAAAAAAGAAATTCACCCTGTGGATTTCCCAAAAAATGTTTTGGCTCTGCAATTAGTTTAATATTTCTGTTGTATTAGTATCGTTCCCCTCTTCTCATTTAACATCCTTTTAATGTTTCAGGTTGTGAAGAAAAAGCAGCGAACAAGAATCGTAGAATTTTTCATTGATGTGGCAAGAGAGTGCTTCAACATTGGGAATTTCAACTCCATGATGGCCATTATTTGTGAGTAAGGTGTCTGTGAGAGCAGTGTGTGTGACAGCATCAATAAAATGGGAGTTGAGTGGATAAAACCTTTCCCTGAGAGTGCAAGTCGCTAGTTAGCACATCAGCATGATCTCTTACTGAAGGAACATCTCCAAAGAAGCCAACTCAAGAAGGAAAGGAGAATGATGAGCAAGGAAAACAATAGTTTATTAGGAGTCTACCTAAGGTATCTACATAGAAGTAATAGTAATCCTGCGGACTGCCAGATTCCCTGTGCTATCCATTGGGATTAACAACTCCCATTAAACTCAATCCTGGAGTCTCCCATCCACCCAGAAAAAAAGTGTACACGTGGCACACTTGTACATGTGAGGGTATATGTAAAAGGGGGGGACAGGGCTTCGACAAAATGATATCAAATTAATTACATTAATATAGTAATTAAATTAATGACTGATCAATATTGCCTGTACAGTAAAGCTCTGCATCTGTTACATTAACTTATCCCATCTGCATATGTCTATGTGTGCATACACACACACCAACCATTCTCTCTCACACAGACATAACCCCACACATTCACATACTCAGAGAGATGGGAAACCTGTGCTCTGTACTCTATCACAAGTCCCATTTACTCCCACATAAGCAGGTAGAAATTACTGCCATGTTGGAGGTAGATCTTTCTAACTTTTGCATGTCCACAGGTTGGGAAATTGGAAGAGATTCCTGGGGTGCTGAATCTATCAGAATGGTATAAACAGTCCACCTTCCTTCAAGTTCTGAGAGAGGGAGATGTTACATCATGTCATCCTCCTATGTATGAAATTTTACATGGTTTCTGCCCTCCCCCGTGGAGGGGGAAGGGGAAATTTCTATTTTATATCTGGTGTGGTTACACTGACATCAGGAGGTAGTACATGACCAGTTTCATACATTGCCAGATCTTGCTCTATGCAGTTCAAACCTTCTACCAGTTTGAGGTCCTGACTGGCCTTCAGCTTTCAAAAATGACAAGGTTCCAAATATATTATAATATAATAATATATAAGGAAGCCTATCTGGGTGTCTATCTAGGTATCTAGGGGTGTGGTGTCTATCTAGGTGTCTATCTAGGTATCTAGGGGCGTGGTGGCTCAGCGGGTAAGACGCCAGGCTTGTCGATCAGAAGATCGCAAGTTCGGAGGTTCAAATCCCTAGCCCCGCATGACGGAGTGAGCTCCCGCACTTACCCCAGCTCTTGCCAACCTAGCAATTCGAAAGCATGCAAATGCAAGTAGATGAATAGGTACCAATTTGGTGGGATGGTAACAGTGTTCCGTGTGTGTCATGCCGGCCACATGACCGTGGAAGCGTCTTCGGACATTAGTATTAGTAGATTCCATTGAATTCTGTGCTTCTTACTCCCAAGTAAATATGGCTTGGGTCAACCTCGTTGCTAACCTTGTACATACACTACCTGGAGTCCTAGTAGCTTAAATTTCAATTTGTTCCCAAGTTTTAAAGCATCTAAAGATCTAGCAAACTGGATTTATCAGATGGATTGTAAAATCACACTTTCTTCTGCCAAAGGCATTCCTCCCTCGATGCCTTAACCATGATTTCTTGCATCAGCCCTGGGATTAATCTCACGAGCTTCCTCTTTCAACCAGTATCCTTCTCCAGCATTGGACTCCTGCTTAAATGGAGAACTTCATTTATACCTACAGTGAAGAAATGGAGCCGGCTGTTTTGCCAGCACCAGAGAGCCATGAGCAGTTAATTTCTTCTCTTAGTGACCGGGGAGAAGGAGGAACCAAGTGGAAAAGCAATTGTCAGTCAAAGCAGGCTCTGTTTTTAGAGACTTTTTAGACTTTTAGGTATCTAGGGGCATGGTGGCTCAGCGGGTAAGACGCCAGGCTTGTTGATCGGAAGATCGCAAGTTCGGAGGTTCAAATCCCTAGCCCTGCATGACGGAGTGAGCTCCCGCACTCGCCCCAGCTCTTGCCAACCTGGCAATTCGAAAGCATGCAAATGCAAGTAGATGAATAGGTACCACTTCGGTGGGAAGGTAACAGCGTTCCACGTGCATCATGCTGGCCACATGACTGGAAGCGTCTTCAGACAACGCTGGCTCTTCGGCTAACAAACGGAGATGAGCACCGTCCCCTGGAGTCGGACACGACTGCACAAATGTGCGGGGGGAACCTTTACCTTTACCTTATTTCTTGCATGTTGTGCCCTGCTCAACTGTCAATGTGTCTGCAAAGCCCTTGGTTCCACATAGTTGTAAGATGAGTTGTGGAGGAACGGGAGACTTCCCACTTTGCTCAAACCAGGAATTGAGAGACAAAGTTATTCTCAGCATAAAACAGATGATGACGCGTACAACCAACTGGCCCAGGAAGACACTGTTAGGTGGGAAAGCATTAGATTTATGGAAAACTCAAAGGAAGGCTGGGGCATCAGCTTGAAAGAGTAAGATTCAATTTGCTAGAATGCTGTGGCGTTGCAATACTTACCACAGTTAAGGTGGATTGGGAGGAATGCAGACTGAAGAAGCGAGGTGTGAGTGGGTTGAGAACATGTGACCACTTTGCTTCTGAACATTTAATGTGCTTAGGACAGCCCACATATCTGCAGGAGCTTCCCTTGGACATGAGTCAAAAGACTACTGAGTGACGTTTTATGAAAGACCACTATTGCTAGAAAAACATTTGAAATGCATGCCAAGATATTGCAAATTATTTGCATTATTTGTGTGAGGCTGCCCTTGAAGACCACTCGGAAGCTTCAGCTGGTACAGAATGCAGCTGCCTGGGTTGTAAATAGTGTCAGCTATTCGGCACATGTGACACCACTGCTTCAGGAGCTGCATTGGTTGCCAGTGTGTTTCCGGGTGCAATTCAAGGTGCTGGTTGTCACCTTTAAAACCCTTCATGGCTTGGGACTGGGTTACCTGAGGGACCGTCTTTTCCCAGTTGTTTCTACCCATCCAATCCGGTCCGGTAGGATGGGTATGCTCCGGGTCCTGTCAGCCAAGGAATGTCAGCTGGTGGGGACCAGGAGTCATGCCTTTTCTGCTGTGGTGCCTGCCCTCTGGAACATCCTCCAAGCCTGCTGGCCTTTCCAAGATGACCTGGCTATGTTCCTGGGCCCCCGAGTGTGCAAAGGTCCTCGTTTCCTGGTTATGTTGACACCGATGGATTATAATATCTCCTGGCTGCTATTTATATTTAATTTCCTATAGATGTGCCTTTTCTGCCGTGGTGCCTGCCTTCTGGAACTTCCTTCCTCCTGAGATTAGGATGGCCCCGAGCCTCTTGGCTTTTCAGAAGGCCTTGAAGCCCTGGCTTTGTGCCCGGGCCTGGGGCCCCGAGTGTGCAAAGGGCCCCGTTTCCTGGTGGTGCTGACACAGACGGATTTAAATATCTCTTGGCTGTATTTATATTTAATTTTCTGTATTGTTTTAATTGTTTGACTGGTTTTTTTAATTATTGTTGGCCGCCCAGAGTCAATTGTCTGAGATGGGCGGCTATACAAATTAAATAAATAAATAAATAATTTAAAAATCCTCTTGTTCTCTTTTTTTTTTTTTTTTTTGCAGCTGGCATGAATTTGAGTCCCGTAGCCCGGCTAAAGAAAACTTGGTCCAAAGTGAAAACAGCCAAATTTGATGTTTTAGAGGTAAATGTTTCAGACCTTGCCACATCCTATCCACATTTTCTACTCAAAGGATTCCTTTCATTTTAAAAAGCAATGACAAGCCATAATATAGCAGCCCAAACTCTTAAGAGGGGGCTCAACCACTGCTCCCTGCTCATGGCCAGGGATACTGAGTGACAGAGCAAGCATGAAATAGTCATGACTAACCCCTTCTTCCCAAATCTTAAAATCAATCCAATTTCAATCAAACAGGATTTAAGAATTTCCCCAGTCATCATGAGATATTCAAGCAGGTTTGCACTGATTGGCTAAAACACTGCATGGTTAAAAATAAGGCAGCCTGTCTTTCTGAGTAAATTTAAGGCCAGCACATGTTTTCCTTAAGTTTCCATGAATAAGAGGAGGGAAACTTTCCATATCATGCTGGCATGACCCTTCTTTCACCTGTAACAATTTTCCATGCTGGATGGAGCTGACAGTATTTGAAGGGCAGTGGGATGACCACTGGCAGTCCACCACTGTTACCTTTCCTTTCTTTGCCTTTCTTCATCTCTCATTAAAGTCTGCCACCTGGTGGAGAATTATAATCAGGATTTAACAAAAGCAAGCCATCTCAAACAAAACTAAAAATAGGAGGAGGAGGAGGAGGAGGAGGAGGAGGACCACCACAAGGGAATCATTCAGGACTAACACCAACAGGAATCAAAAAATTGATTTTTCAAATAGTTTTAGCAACATACACATCCCCCCCCACCCCATTGAGTCAAAAAGCAGAAATGTTCACCAGCAAAAAATGGTCAGCAGATTAGATGGCATTACTCAATGCAATGACAGATGTGGGAATCAGCCCCCTCAGTTTTAAATAAGTTTAATTTCCATGATTAGAGCTACCAAATCCGGGCTGCAAAACTTCACTTCGCCAATAGAGGGCAGAAAAGGGTTTTTTTTCCTGTTCCCAAAACACACACACACACAGTCCCAATAATGGGCAACAATTCAGTAAGTTGATGGATCAGGGCCAGGTTGCAATGATAACAGCAGGTTACAATCTGATCTTAGTTTATAGCAAAACAACCAATATGCATTAAGCACATTCCTCTCCAAGAACAGAAATGTACAGTATCTGCATCACCCATCAGAAACATAATTTTCACATCATCTTAGTGCAAAGCTCTCCAAGAGAAATAGTTCACATACATCAACTCTTAGATAATAGTAAATCAAGTAATATGCATGGAAGTGAATAGCAACCTAAACATTTTTCTATCTCAATTTCTGGGACAAATACAAATTTGTGCAGCACATAACAGGCATAGAAGTTGCAAAGACTTGCCCACTGCCCTTTGGTCCTTGAGAAGGCATGCTATGAAAAGGGAGACAGTAGCTATAGCAGATAGTTCCCAGAGTGATAAAGATTTAGGGGTACATTATGTGAACAGCCAGCTGCAAGCTTCCCCACTGTCATTGAAGAGACTCTTCTCGTTCTATCATAGAAAAGTTGTAAAGGGAAAAAATTAAGCAAGTCTAACATATGTGGAGACATGAGACATATTAGGTCTAAATTGAAAATAGTCCAGTTCTTGTAACCCCATGACATTCATCTCAATAAATCTTGCTAAAGAGAACTCTGTGAGAATCACTTTCAGTTTAGGCAGCTGCTTTCCTTTCAAAGGAGATCTGCAGGGACAGTATCATTTTCACATCTTATAAGTCAGCGGACCCCAACCTTTCTGGCACCAGGGACCGGTCGTGGAAGAAAATTTTTCCATGGACTGGGGGGGTGGGGTTTGCAGACGGGAGCCAATCGCACGCACCGGGGGGTGGGGTTTGCAGGCGGGAGCCAATCGTGCGCACCGGGGGGCGGGGTTTGCAGGAGGGAGCCGCGCGACCCACATCCTAACAGGCCACGGCCCACTAGTGGGCTGTGGCCCACAGGTTGGGGACCCGTTATAAGTAACAGGAAGTGTCTAAACCTCTTAATTCAGAGAAATCAGATCCCCCAGTAAACGTGGTAGCTTGCACCCTCCTGATTTTTGTAACTTGATTCAAACAAGTAATACAATGACTTGCACTCAGGTGTCTCCTAACAAGCAACTGCTTCTTATTATTCTTTGAAAACAGCATCACATGGATCCATCAAGTAACTTTTGTAATTATCGGACTGCCCTTCAAGGGGCAGCACAGAGATCTCAGACAGCACACAGCAGCCGGGAGAAAATTGTCATCCCTGTTTTCAATCTTTTCATTAAAGATATCTACTTCCTGCATAAGATACACACCAATCACTTGCCGAACGGACAGATCAACTTCAAGGTAAGCAATGTCTTGCCATGTACAATAAATGAACACAGTATGCAATAAATGTTGCATAAATAAATAAATAAATAAAGATGGATGTTGCAACCTTTAGAAGTGTCCAGGCAAAAGGAAAGAATACTGTGTTACCTAAAAAGGGCTACCAATTCACTACTTTTATACGCATTTTGTTTGCATTTCTATCCTCAAGGATAGGTTTATTTCAGTTAAGACTCCATGCTACATGTTTTAATTACAGCAGTTATATTTCAATGGATCCATATCACTAATTAAAAATTAAGATCTTTGCCGTGCCCATCTACTTTGAACAGAACATATATTTCAGCTTTATTTATGCAGAAAAAGAAATAGTTTTAAGATGGTAGACACCTAATTTGGTAGAGTCTTTCCTCATCTCAGCGTACAGAACAAGGTCTTCAAGTCATGTTAGAGAAGCAGATCCCAGGGGAAACTTCCTAACATATAACATAATATGAGAACTGAACCAATAATCAAGGAAGGTGGTGGGATGCCCTGCAGATCACTTGCCCTCTCCATGATCAAAGCAAGGTTCAATGCCAGGTAGAAAGAAGTGAGGCTTTCATCATCATTGGCGATCACTCGTAGCCGAGTAAGATTGTCTTCCAAAGGTAAAATTTTAACGGTGGATCCGTAAGTGGCTGTAAAGGCCAATTCTGGATCCGCACAACGTCCCACAATGAGGGCATAGGTTTCAAGACTGGTATCAGTCCTTCGAGTAGACCAGGCCAAGCAACAGACACAAGAATTTCTTTTGTAATCCATTCAGTCATGTCCGATTCTTGGACACTGCCTGGACAAGTCCCTGCAGTTCTCTTGGCAAGGTTTTTCAGAAGTGGTTTACCATTGCCTCCTTCCTAGGGCAGAGTGGGCGCAACTGGCCCAAGGTCACCCAGCTGGCTTTGTTCCTAAGGTGGGACTAGAACTCATGGTCTCCCAGTCTCTAGCCTGGTGCCTTAACCACTACGCCAAACAGGCTCACAAGATTGATATCAGTCCTTCGAGTAGACCGGGTCAGGCAACAGACACCACAAGATATACGAGAACTCTACTGATATAGGCAGCAGTAAGAGAATCTTGAAGCCTAGCTGAGTTTCTCTTTCCCTCCCTCATATACACAAGGTGGGCCAGTCTTGAGTTTCTTCCTCGCCCCCTCCTGTCTTTCTGGGCTAAGTTGATGCCTTTTTTGGTGGGGGAACAGCTGCCACCTAATTTCTTCAAGGCTATCTCCTTACTCTAAAATTAGTTGTTTATCTTGGAAACAGCAGCCTAGTGTGGGTTGCCGAAAGCCTTGGAAGACGACATTCAAAATGTTCAAAAGGGTCCATCTTAATGAACTCATTAGCAAAAGAGGGCCGAAAGTTCCTATCATGGTTTCTGAGGTTTGGTGTCTCACCCCTAACTCTTGCATTAAAGCTGCTTCTTAAAGCCTGTGTGATTCTTCCTTCTTTTATCATGCCCTAGGGTAGACGACCTCACATTCAAGATGTGTTCAGGCAGAGGCTGGACAAGCAGCAACAAGCATCTCTTGGGGATGCTTTAATTTTGATTCCTGCACTGAGGGAGGGGTTCTTTTGATTCCATGATGCTATGATATTTATTCCAATCAGTTTTTCATTTGTGTTGATCTCGTGCAGAAGTTCTGGGAAATTTCAAGGCAAATCCATGACTTTGTCACATGGAAACAAGTGGAATGCCCTTTTGAAAAGGACAGGAAGATTCAGAGCTATCTGCTCACTGCACCTATTTACAGTGAAGAAGGTAAGTCTTTTGGGTGGGTGGAGGTTATTCTCAAAAAAGAAATAGACTTTCACACAACTGCCTGGTATCTCTCACGCTTGCAATTTCTGCAAGTGCAGAAGAGATGTAGAACTGACTATGAAAGGCCAGTCCCTTTCCAGACCAATTTAAGCATAAATCACACAAATGCATTGTAAGCCTCTAGTGAATTACCCTTTCTGCAGTTGGAGTTTTAGTTTGAAGGAAACATGCAATAAGTCTGTTGACAATAATGCCATTGCAGTGAAATAGAATTGGGGTCAACGAGGACAAGGACAGTATATGATTTTGCCCCAAATGACCTATTTCTGACATCACCATTATCATGACAAACTGATCAACCGTCCTGTCACTTGTTCTGTCCTCCTCCTCCAGCTTTGTTTATTGCATCGTTTGAAAGTGAAGGTCCAGAGAATCACATGGAGAAAGACAGCTGGAAGACACTCAGGTAATCAGAGTTATTTATAAATGGGAAGCAATGATGTATCTGGAACGAAGCCAAAAGGCTACTTAGCCATTATGCAAAGTAGAGTTTCTCGCACTTAGGCCAGAAAAAAAAAGGGGGGGGGAGGAGAGCATTCAAAATCTTGTCTCCCTAGTTCCTGCAATGACTAGCGCCACCAACAATCCTGTGCCAATGCAAAACCACAGTCTACCCCACAGCTTTCGATGCAAGGAACAGACAAAGTGGTCAAAACAAGCTTCTTCGTTGAGAAGGTGCAGAGAACCATTTTAACTAGGGGGGTCCTCAGGGAGGTGGACAGAGGTCAAGATGATGGCCACGACCACGGGATCAAAGCCCTGTCCATTTTCACATGGGCCACAATGCACGTTAAATTTAAACCCTGTGGTTGTGGCCACCACCTGACCTTTTGTCCCCCCTGCAGACACCAATTTTAATGTTTTTCCACGTGAAAAATTCCCTGCATGGTAGACCGAAGACTGAGTTAAACATTTTCTCCCCAATATTCTAATTTTAGGTTTTCCAGGAAGTACTTATAAAGTATAATTGTGTGTGTGTGTGTGTGTGTGTGTGTGTTTTAACATGGGACATTGAGCAACAGTATCTTCCTTTTACCACCTCAGGATTTAGCACAGTAGCCTCATTTTCATCTTATTTCTGCAATATAAACCCAATCCAGTAGAACAGTTTTGAATTATGCTGGGATTAGATATCTGCTTTATACTGGCTGGATTTAATTCAGTTTAAAGCACGAACAGACACTGTGGGTTTGGCCAGCCTTCATAGCGTTTTTCCAAAAGGGGAACAACAGTGTTTGCACCAAGAAAGATCTCGTCTGTAGATAATTTTCAGCATATGTTTTGAGGGCTGGCAAATGATCCTCAGAAATCAGAATGCAAGGACAATTTCAGTGGCACGAGGAACAAAGAAAGCAGGGGATTTCATCAGCCAGATTTTGGGGGTCTCGGAGAAAGCTTAAAGACGACGACAAGAAAACCTGAGGTTTCACATCAACATAGAGCTGAGTCTGGTTTCTTCTCTGGATTAAAACAAGATAGCATTAGATGATGTCCTAATGTGACCTTTATCTTTTTGTTTTTAGGACAACGCTCCTCAACCGAGCCTGAGAATTGGGACTTTTGCTCCGGATTTTAAAGCACACTCTAAGAACACTGTTTTTTAAATCCTGAATGGCTTGGTTTGAGAACAGTAGGCCTCGCTGGTTGGGGTCCGTTTTGTATATATGATACCTTTTATGAATTATGAAAAACAAAATGTGCTCAATAGTATTTCACATCAACTTTAAGGCACTTAAAATGAAGGCTTTTGTTTTTTTAACTCCAAATCAAGGGCAGGGCCCTGGTCTCAGAGATGAAATGGACTGTGAGGAAGTAGAATCCGTGGTGATGTCTTCTTTGAGGGCCATCAAGATCTTTATTTTCATGTGTGATGATTTCTACCCAATACTGTACATGTACACTCTCCAAGGGAGTCAGTACATGCTCACTTTTAAAGTTCCACTCGGTCTTGCTGTGCCTGGCACTTCCTGAAAAGGTTTCATTGTCTGGAGCTGATGCATCTGAAAATCAGCAGCTACGGCTGACCCAAAGAGACAAGAGAGTGGTTTCCAGGATTAGTCCAGGGTGACTTAACTGTGAAACTTAAGCACGGAGCCTTTGTCAAACTATACACCTGTTGAAGTGAACTAATACTCTGATAAACGCGCTTCTCCTGTACCGCCAACTTTCTAGCTATACTTTATTTTTGCCCTGGTTGAATCTGATAAAGGAGGTGTTTGCCTATACAAATTTAAACGGGAAATTTGTTAGCCTCAAGGCTGCCACAGATTGGCATTTTTTGCTGCGATATATTTAATACTGTCGCGCTTGTGGAATTCATCCTGATTTTTGTTTGTGTCGCACTTTATTTTTTCTCCAGTGACGATGAGGATATTTTGCTTTTCTACTTAACACTACAGATGTACAAATCCTTTGGGAAATGTACAAAGCTGCTTTTTTTTCAGACTGTTACGTTAGCCATTCCCCCCCCCCCCCAAGGATTGTGGTTGCTTAGGAAGCCACATGCATGTGTGCACATAGCTATTTTGACTCCCCCACCCCACCCCCAGTGAAGTGGAAAGCATCACCTGGAAGCATACTGTGCAGGGTATGGTTAAAAAAACATTGAGATGGTGGCCATGAACAAGTGATAGAAGCCCTATCTGTGCTGCAACACGCATTAAAAATGGGCAGAGCTTCAATCTCACCATCATGGGTGCCATCTTGACTTTCTTTACCATATCTTGAGGAGACCCCTGATGCTGTGGGAGCTTAGGCAACAATGTGGCTGATTGAACAACTCAGAAAGAAGTTCCAAAACAGCCTCTGCAAAGGTTCTGCACAGCCCTACATTAAACAGCCAACAGAATCAAACAGGAACATTTTGCCCAGACTCTAACCCTAAAGACAAAGAAATTGCATTGGTGACTCGTTTGAGCATCTAGGTAGAAAAAACAATGTCCTGTGGAAAAGTGTGTTCCAAGAAGACTAAGCTAAATCTGTGGAGTCCTTGGTGCTCTCTGAGCCTTGTTGTTTTCTTGCAGACGGTTCATTGCCAGGCTAGGCAACATTGTTGTTTGAGTTAATAGTTCCTTGATTAAGGTATATTGTGCTATTTGATTGTTCCTCTGGTGCTAATCCTGGTGTTAATCTTTGCATATCTTTGCATATCTGGGTGATGATTGATGGCAAGGAGGTGAACACCTCCTTGCCAGGAATCAACACCCAGATATGCAAAGATTAACACCAGGATTAGCACCCAAGGAACAATCAAACAGCACAATATACCCTAATCAAGGAACTATTAACTCAGTCAATCAACCAAGCAGCAAACAACAGCCCAATCAAGGAACTACCAAGGAGAGAACAACACCTCCACCAACACAAGCAGGACAAGCCAGGGTATATAAATAGAGAGCAAGTCCCACTCCCTTTTCGCACTGAAGATGTTGCCTAGCCTGGCAATGAAACGTCTGCAAGAAAACAACAAGGCTCAGAGAGCACCATGGACTCCACAGTTCAACCCTGAGCTACAAATATTCTCTTTGATTGGTAAGCTAAATCTTTCTCCCCAGGTGCCATTTTCCTTTTGATTGCTTGAATCCTAAAACAAGGCAACTTAAGGTGGAACACAAAAGGAACATTTCTTGTCTCCTGCTCACTTTGCAGGTTTCTGCAACCCGAGGAAAGCCTCTTTGAAGGATCAAAGGGCTCTCAGAAACATGTGGGCGGGCTATGATGGAGTGAAGGAAACTGCAAACTTCTTTGAAAAAGAGAAAGATTAACCGGTGAGAGCACCCCAATGCCTAAGCGTCCAATTTCAAAAGCTCTGCTGGCAGGGCAAAAGTAGGGAGAAAAGAATATTTATCGCTCCTTTCTCAAGCTTAAAAAAAAAAAAGGAACTCTCTCCTGCAAGCACTTGGAGGGGAGGCATCTACACCATATTGGGAAAACACTTTGCTGACCTTGGATGGGAGAGAAAATTCTAGGGCTGGAAGCTAGACTGGGAAGTTCAAAAATGCCCAAAGGTGGCAGCCCATATTATTAATCACATCCATAGTCTTACCAAGAAAGTTGCTTAGATATGTCCATGATAGCCCTAAGAGTTGAGGTTGACTCAGAGGGAGTCAAAGGAGTCTCAGAAGACCCCTTGGCCAACCCTCAGCATTCCTCTCCTCTCTTTGGGCAACCAGATCGCTGCAAAGCCGCAAAGGACTCTTAGAGGGTGGTCACAAGTTACAGCAAACTCTTTGCTGCCGTCTGGTGGTTGACTCCATTTTTTGCAGCTCAGATGTGACTGCCCCGTATTTGATCAACCAGCCTTAGAGTGGAGCAGGGAAGGAGATTGATGTGCCTGTAACGCTTTTCTCCCTACTTTGGAAAGGGAAATTGATACTAACACAACACACCCACACACAAACCTTAAGAGTTCCAGAAAGGCTCTCCAAAGGACCAAAGATTGCCACCTAAACTAGCTTATTGTAGGAATGCAAGCCAATTTTATTTTCATGGTGAGCATTCAAACTCATCATCCTTCAGCCTGAATGATTTATCCCAGGTTAAGCTTCCCCACTGCATTTTGCCAGTAGTGTGAAGGGACTTTCAGCAGCAAGAACACAGTATTGGTGCCCCCATTTCAACACAAGGATTCTGTCCTTCCTTTCTCTGGCCTTAACCGTTGTAGCAGCCAAGCTGCTCCCTCCTACATCAGAGATTAGTGCCTTACAAGGTACTGAAATTGTTTAGCGTACCTTCTTTTACAATTCTGCGTCAGAAACAAGCAAATTAAAAGTATGGATGTCTTGAAAAACCAGCTATAGCTTTGTAAATAACCTGGAGGATATATCAGATGAAATAGAATATACCTTTCTCTGGAATAATAATGGTGCAGCAGAAATTATTTTTGTTACAAAAGACAATAGGAGAACTGCTCAACTGTTTTTCCCCCCAAGATAGTTTTATCAGTTTTAAGAACTTTTTAATTTGCATTGGAATTTGTTTATCAGGGATATAAAATTTGAGGAAATGGGATGTACAATCATTACAGTCTCAGCAACAGAGCAACCGTGGTGGGGTGTTGGCTTTTATAAACTGTAGCCCATAAATACAGAAATTAGCTTGGTGGACTTCAACTGCCACCACCACCACCACCACCACCAAAGCTTACAACAGGATATTTTCAAAGATGCTGCAGCAATTGATGCTGAATGTTATGAAGAGGCCAAGTATCTGGCCTGCAAAAATACAGAGAAAATAACTTCTTCTGTATCTCTTGCCTGCTATGTAATGCACATACAGATTTTTGTCACCCCAATACAGTAACTCTATATTAAGAGTTAAGCCATCATAGAGCTCGGTAGATTGGGAAAACTTTGAGGAAAAGAAAAAGGAAAAAAAAAACCTTGCTGCTTCCTTCCTGGAGTGCTTCCTTCCTGGAGTCTCAATAGGAGGCAAATTAGTCACTGAAATATATATATATATATATATATATATATATATATATATATATTCATTCTTCATAATTGTTCCAGCTGTATTGTTCACTGAATTGACCCTATTAACTCTTGCTGAATTGTTGGATCCTGTTACAGAATTATTGAGACCACATATTTTTTTATAAGATGATCTGGGACATCTGCCATGTTCTATTTCCATTAGAACCCAGTTTTAAATGTATATATTTCAGTGCCTCCCGTTTATTTATTCTAGTCTAAATGAATGTGCTTTCTGATCATTATGAATCTGGTTTCTTGCTTTCTGAGTTTTAAAAACTGCATTATTTTCATTGGAAAAATGTAGAGGTAGTCATTCAGCCTGTGCAAAAAAGTGCTTCAAGAGCCAGAAGGTATGGACGCTGCAGCTACTATAAAATCTTAAAGCAGCTGCATCCTTTCCCAGGAGAAAATGCAGCTGTGTTAAAAGTTTGCAGAAACCTGCTGTGTTCTCACCCTTTGGCCTGGAAATTTGTTGCACAGGTCCATAGGTGCAGGCCAGTTACTTGATTTCACAAGCGGCGCCTTGCTGTCCAGGTGGACCAAGCTAGGCTAAACCAAGACTGGCTACTTTGTGGTTCAGCTGTTGTTGGAAAAAAGTAAAAGTAAAAGTCTATGAAGGTTCTCAGTCATCCAGGTGGAATTGTCTGTAGCTTGAATCATATCAACTGGATTTCTATTTTCTCAGTGGAAACGTTTCGCTCCTTATAATATAATAATATAAGATAATAAGATAACGTTATTATATTATTATAAAAATAATAATAAGATAAGATAAGGAGCGAAACGTTTCCACTGAGAAAATAGAAATCCAGTTGACATGATTCAAGCTACAATCAAAGTAAAAGGCCTGGCAATTGGGTGAGGCAGCTGAAAAGAGTTTGGCCAAGTCACAGAAAGAGATGGAACAATCCCCATAAGAAGAAGAAGATGTGAAAAAATGAAGCTAGCCAGTTTTTTTCTTTTTTAAAAAATTTTTCTAAAACATATGTCTAATTCACTGCTAGGAATTCAATTAGCTCATTGTTACTCTCCAACTCTCTACTGTTTAAAATTTAAGTTAGGAGAAAACCTCTTTAGTTTATTCAATAATTGTTTACCATCTAACATTTATGACTTCCAAATGGTGGGCCATTAAAATTCTATGAAATTTGTGCATATATATATATATATATATATATATCTCCATATATATGTATCCATATCCCATTAAAATGTTATTATACCATTCTTTTGATTAATACATATTAATATGTGAGAAAATCTATCCATTTGACTCAAAAATGCTTTGCCAAAATAATTTTACTCCTTCCACTCAAACTGTTCAGGGTACAAGGAGAAACAAATGAAAGAAACAGTGAAATTGATTTATACCAATCAAAACAAAAATCTTATGAATTTATAGAACAATTGCCCCGCAAAGGGAGATAGAATTGATGGCTTTGTTTATCTTTTCAGCTGCTGCTATTTGTCCCCATCCTGAAGTATTGATTTTTTGATCCCAGAGTAAAAAAATAATATTTGTACTGTATTATTTCAATGAGTTTTGTTTTCATTTTTGCACTTTGAGAGATGTCCTAGCTAGCAACATTGTCAAACACTATGAAAGGGATTGTATATTGGCTTTGTTAATGTATTTGAAATTTACAATGGGATGCTTCAACTTTCATTCATATATATATATATATATATATATATATATATATATTTCTCTCATTCATATATATATATATATATATATATATATATATATATTTCTCTCATTCATATATATATATATATATATATATATATATCTCATTCATATATATATATATATATATATATATATATTTCTCTCATTCATATATATATATATATATATATATATATATATTTCTCTCATATATATATATATATATATATATATATATGAGAGAAACACAGTTCTGGAACACTTGGTATGTAGGCATATTTAAGATGAAAAAATAAAGCTTTTATATGAATGTGCACTCCAATGGTCATCTGAACTGGTTCTAGTATATACTTGAAAAAGTGTGATTTCCACACAGCTAAAATTCTACCCACCTCATCTTTAGCCTTTGCTTTGAGACATTCCTTCAACATCTGTGTTTTGTTATTTGGAACTGAATTGCTACATATAAAGCTGTACCATAAAGCAGGATATTTCTGTGTTTGACTTGCTGTGCTTGCATTAATAAAATCAAAATTGCTTCAACCGGGCTATGTTGATCTGTTGTATCATCCTGGGTCCCTGAGGAACAGTATTAACCCACCCCAGCACTTCCTAATCCCTAAAATGGCTAGTTGATGGCTGAAACAGAAGGGACAGATTCAGGTAGTAAAATTAATAAAAATTCAACTTAAAACTATCAAGTGCAAGTTTTTCAATTTGAAAATAATCTTAGCAATGCAACAAGCCTCCATTCCTTGCCCCACATTCATTGCCAACCTACTGGAAGATGTAATCCTGGCCATGGAGGATAGTTGTAAATAAAATCTGCAATAATAGACACTAATTCTTTTATTAAGAGATGGTGCAATAACACTCTTGGTCTTAGGCTTTCCAAAAGTCTACAGCTTTTCCATTTCCAACCCAGCTGATAAATGCTTGTTGGAATATGGAGTCTCTCTCTACTGCTCCTGTTAATAATACATAAATTAAATAATTTTTCATTCCTATAGCAAATCCTTTACACTGCACCACGACTGTAACATAATGTTTCCAAGAAACATTTCAAGAAATACCAAGGATTATCTCAGTGCAGGTAAAATGCATTTTACAGGCGTATTGCAAATTCCATGGAGATAACAGGTTGTTCCAGACCACTCAAGAAATTAGGATTAAACTTCTAGTAACATCCACATTTTATACTACTAGCAACCCCCACTAGTGATAGAAAGATTGGATGGAAGAAATATTAAGAAAGCAAACTAATTCTCCAGCACAGTCAAACATGGTTTCCTTCCCAACCAGATTTAATTCTCTCTTTCCCATACAGAGTTAGATATCATTGCAGTCCTAAAATACATTGGCTGTTGTGGGTCTTCCGGGCTGTGTGGCCGTGTTCTGGAAGTTGTGGTTCCTAACGTTTCGCCAGCATCTGTGGCCAGCATCTTCAGAGGGCAATCTTCTGCTGGCCACAGATGCTGGCGAAACGTTAGGAACCACAACTTCCAGAACACGGCCACACAGCCCGGAAGACCCACAACAGCCATTGAACTCCGGCCGTGAAAGCCTTCGACAATACACTAAAATACATTGTTTATAAAATGACCTGCAGCACTAGAATGAAAAAGGCAGCAAGACAACAACCTTCATATGACAATGGGTTCTTCCAATCACAAACAAAACAAATGTTCACTTACTTTCTGTAGAGCACAGTGTTCCTTAAATGGACCAACCACCACTGGTTCTTTGGTTGTGAAACAAACCCACAACAGTTCTTTAATTTGAAGTCCAGATTCTGCAATAAAAAAAAAGCAGGAAGTTTTAGGAGATTATCTAATGCCAGATTCAGCCCATTCAGGAGCTACAGTATGTAGGCAAGTGGCAAGACAAGATTTCAGCAGTGATTATATAGAATAATTTGGGAAGGATCATAAAGTGGCATAGAACACAGGGAACCAAAAGCAGAAATTAAGAAAGAACAGAGGCAACTTTCAACTTCTCTTCGGTATTCTGTAGTATACTATATTGGTATTACAGGAGAATACCAACAGTTTCCCTGAACTATCACAAGCTAGATCTATAAGGTAAAGGTAAAGGTTCCCCCCGCACATTTGTGCAGTCATATCCGACTCTAGGGGCCGGTGCTCATCTCCGTTTGTTAGCCGAAGAGCCAGCATTCTCCAAAGACGCTTCCACAGTCATGTGGCCGGCATGACGCATGCGGAACACTGTTACCTACCCACTGGAGTGGTACCTATTAATCTACTTGCATTTGCATGCTTTCGAATTGCTAGGTTGGCAAGAGCTGGGGCTAGTGCGGGAGCTCATTCCGCACGCAGGGCTACGGATTCGAACCTCCGAACTTGCAATCTTCCGATCGACAAGCCTGGTGTCTTACCCGCTGAGCCACCACAACCCTAGCTGGATCTATAGCAGCCCTTTATGGAAGCATCTTTCCAAACACATTAAGAGTACTCCCAAATTGCTACTGCATTTGGATGTTCATCCAGCTCAGCTTCGGTGCATCAGTTTTTCTTTTGCAATGTGGAAACTCTAGAAAGTTTGGGGAGGGGGGTGAGAAAGGAGACAGGACCCTCCCATTTTTGGCAGTCTCCAATTGGTCAACTGGAAGGAGCACTGACAAGTTTATGCTTGGATCAGGGTATCCCAGCCTTTCAAGGCCAACCATGAAGGCAACCGCAGGTGGTTCAACTGCCTTTCAGAAATTGGGGAATTAAAATGGTGACAGTGAAATGATGTAGACCAATGCTTCTCAACCTTGTCAAGTTTAAGATGGGTAGACTTCAACTCCAAGAATTCCCCAGCCAGAAATGGGAAGTCCACCCATCTTAAACTTGACAAGGTTGAGAAGCACTGACATAGACTGACCATTACACAAGGAAGCTGAAGAGTTCAAGAGGAAAAGTAATTTGTATGTGTCTATGAAGGTTCTCAGTCATCCAGGTGGAACAGTCTGTAGCTTGAATCATGTCAACTGGATTTCTATTTTCTCAGTGGAAACGTTTCGCTCCTTATCCAAGAAGCTTCTTCAGTCTGAGCAAAGTTAGTAAGGGAATCCTTAAATATGTTTCTAAGGTGGCTGTGTGACCTTGCACCTGGGGCTAGGTCATAGTTATTTGAGATGTTTATTTCTAAGTCCCTTTATCATCTAAAGGGATTTTCCAAGTTGGCATAAATGGATTCCTTGACCCCTCTCTCAAACATTTTAGACATTCACATTTTAGACAGAGAAGATAGGTGGTTTGAGAGAGGGGTCAAGGAATCCATTTATGCCAACTTGGAAAATCCTTCCTTGAATAGGGGTGGGGGCCTCAGGCACAATCTTTCCCCTATTTTCCTTCCTGCTTTGTCTTCTGTGCCTAGGAAGATTAAGACCATTTTGCAAGCTCAACAGCAGCATGGTAATCTTAACGATCCTCCTTTAGATGATAAAGGGACTTAGAAATAAACATCTCAAATAACCATGACCTAGCCCCAGGTGCAAGGTCACACAGCCACCTTAGAAACATATTTAAGGATTCCCTTACTAACTTTGCTCAGACTGAAGAAGCTTCTTGGATAAGGAGCGAAACGTTTCCACTGAGAAAATAGAAATCCAGTTGACATGATTCAAGCCACAGACTAATTTGTATGCGATATCTGAGGGCTAGGTATCTTAGGAGCAAGTGAAAATTTGTGGTACTCAACCAGGGAAAGACAAATGGTAGATTACTAGAATTTTCAGAAGAAAAACATCCCTGGGTAGAGTCACCAGGTGTCCAGCAAAAGAGGACAAGACCTCCTTTTTGTCCTCATGTCCTCATCTGGCAGGCATAGCCTTAAAAATCAAATATTGTCCAGCTTTTGGAGTATCTCTTCCTGAGCATCTTTCCTCCCCAGGGCAGCACTTCCCTAATAAGTGCTAACTGCAAGTTAACAAGATCGGCTCTGTGACCTTAATTAGTTGATTAGTACCCTGGCTGCTGTCTGAAATTGACAGGACCTTAATCAGTGACATGCAGAAGACTTTTGCTTCTTCACCAGTTCCAGCACATTCCTGTGATTGAAAAACCAATCTTTTTATTTCTATTATATCTATTTATTGTGAACCGCCCAGAGTTCCCCATGAGGGGAGATGGGCGGTCATATAAATTAAATAAATAAATAAATAAATAAATAAATAAATAAAATCTTTCTGATGCTGGAAAAAGTAATTTCATATACATGTAGCCCTAAGGGTTTTTTGTTTTTTTCAGTTTTTCACTGTAACTTTTGGTGCAAAAGCCAAGAAAGTTAAACAGTCCTCCTTTTGCCGCCACCCCCCCCCCCCCCCAATTTGCCCTCCTTTCCAATTATCCGTGTTCTCTTTTGCCTGTTCAGATATCTGGTAACTCTCCCTGGGAAGAATGACAATATTCAGTTAGGGAAGAATTGGGGCCCATCTGTTAAATCATGGACAAAACATTGCCATTTGCCTTGAATGAACCCAGTTTCTTTAAGCATATGTCTGAAGCATCCTCAATGCAGACCTAAATTATTTTATTTATTTATTTCATTTTTATCCCACCTTTATTATTTTTATAAATAACTCAAGGCAGCGAACATACCTAATACTCCTTCCTCCTCCTATTTTCCCCACAACAACAACCCTGTGAGGTGAGTTGGGCTGAGTGTGAGGGACTGGCCCAAGGTCACCCAGCCGGCTTTCATGCCTAAGGCAGGACTAGAACTCTCAGTCTCCTGGTTTCCTATTGGCTCCTTCCTAGGGCTGAGAGACAGAGACTGCCCCAAGGTCACCCAGTCGGCTTTCACGCCTCAGGCAGGACTAGAACTCTCAGTCTCCTGGTTTCCCATTGGCTCCTTCCTAGGGCTGAGAGACAGGGACTGGCCCAAGGTCACCTAGCCAGCTTTCAGGCCTAAGGCGGGACTAGAACTCTCAGTCTCCTGGTTTCCTATTGGCTCCTTCCTAGGGCTGAGAGACAGAGACTGCCCCAAGGTCACCCAGTCGGCTTTCACGCCTCAGGCAGGACTAGAACTCTCAGTCTCCTGGTTTCCTATTGGCTCCTTCCTAGGGCTGAGAGACAGAGACTGCCCCAAGGTCACCCAGTCGGCTTTCACGCCTCAGGCAGGACTAGAACTCTCAGTCTCCTGGTTTGCCATTGGCTCCTTCCTAGGACAGAGAGACAGGGACTGGCCCAAGGTCACCTAGCCAGCTTTCAGGCTTAAGGCAGGACTAGAACTCACAGATTCCTGGTTTCTAGCCCATTGCCTTAACCACTAGACCAGAGCTTTCCAAACTCTGTGTCGTGACACAAAAGTGTGTCGCCACACACAGTCTGGTGTGTCGCCACACAACCCTGAAGTGCTGATCATCATCAATGCTTCCGGGTTTTCCCACGGTGACACACCAACGGCGGTGCGCAAAAACCGAAAGCGGCAGCAGCGCTTCCGGGTTTTTGTGTGCTGCCGCAACGGCGGCACTTCTGGGTTTTCCCGCGGCGACACACCAACGGCGGGAAAACTTTGGAAAGCCCTGCACTAGACCAAACTGGCTTATAAATTTATAATTTATAAACTATAAATTGCAGATGCAACAAATATGTATTGTAAAACCACATGCCAACTGGTATACTCAGAGCATCCAGATTTGTTGCAACTGACTGTACATTTGATGCAATTTGCATATTTGGCCTGAAAAAACCCAGACCACCATGAGTTGACAACAAAGCATTCCCTGTCTCTTTGTCACCATCTAGTGGTCATCACAACGTTCACAGCCAAAATTTGACACTTCTAAGCAACCCTGACTGCTCATTGGAAGGACAGATGCTGAAGCTGAAGCTCATATACTTTGGCCACCTAATGCGAAGAGAGGACTCACTGGAGAAGACCCTGATGCTGGGAAAGACTGAAGGCAAAAGGAGAAGGAGACGGCAGAGGATGAGATGGTTAGATAGCATCACCGATGTAATGAACATGAATTTGAGTAAACTCCGGGTGACAGTGGAGGACAGGAAGGCCTGGCGTGCTATGGTCCATGAGGTCATGAAGAGTCGGACACGACTAAACGACTGAACAACAAAAAGCAGACCCAGTTGCATTGAAACATTGCTGGACAGACCTCAAAAGTCATTTTATATTTATATTATTTTATATTATATTATTTTATAAGAGTATTTATATACGCTGTTTTAATTGTTGAATTTTAACTGTCGATTTTTTGTAAACTGCCCAGAGTTCCCTTGCGGGAAAAGAAAGACAAGAAAGACAACACTGGTCTAGATTTACATCAAAACATTTTTTTTACTTTTCATAAGAAAGATTAAGCTTTATAAACATGCCATAGGAAAATTAGATCTATCATGCTCAAGTGCATATAATTCTCCATAAAATACAAAAGACAAAAGACAGATATGCCACCTAGTGGAGACTGGAAAAAATGCAGTATTGGAGTTCTTTTCATGTAGAAAACATTTTGGCAGCTTTTGGGAAAAGGCGCAACTATATTCCCATCCAGAATTTCACTCAGCTAGGATTGAACCAACTACCATCAGATGGAATGGATGGATAGGAGCAACTTATTTCTAAATGGTCATACATTTTCCTTGTAAAATTACTTTTAAAATTAAGTATATCAATAAATAATCAGAAGACTTCTACTTCTTGGGAGGGGAGCAATGACAAATCTCAATAAAATAGTTAAGAGCAGAGACAATAAAGGTCCGCATAGTTAAAGCAATGGTATTCCCTGTAGTAACCTATGGCTGCGAGAGCTGGACCATAAGGAAGGCTGAGAGAAGGAAGATAGATGCTTTTGAACTGTGGTGCTGGAGGAAAATTCTGAGAGTGCCTTGGAGTGCAAGAAGATCAAACCAGTCCATACTCCAGGAAATAAAGCCAGACTGCTCACTTGGGGGAATGATATTAAAGGCAAAACTGAAGTACTTTGGCCACAGAATGAGAAGACAGGATACCCTGGAGAAGATGCTGATGCTAGGGAAAGTGGAAGGCGAAAGGAAGAGGGGCCGACCAGGGGCAAGATGGATGGATGATACTCTGGAGGTGACGGACTCAACCATGGGGGAGATGGGGATGGTGACGGCCAACAGGAAGCTCTGGCGTGGGCTTGTCCATGAGGTCACGAAGAGTTGGAAGCAACTGAATGAATAAACAACAAATATCAATAAAACTAACATGACAATTATTTATTGGGAATTGGATTTAATAATTAAAACTACAAATAAATCTTGCCAGAAAGTCTTTCAAACACACTTGGAAACTACTGTATCCATATACTAGGGATGTAAATTTGTCTCCAAAGGTTGCCAGACCATTATAAAAAAGTCCTACTTTTTTTTTTAAAGAGGATTTTCCAGTTTGCAAACAGTAGAGCTGCATATGAAACAAAAATGTTTCAGAACAACTGCTCTGAGCTTCACATGAGCCCAGCATCTGTTTGCAATTCATTAAAGCAGCAATGTTCGTTTTCATTAGGCTTCCTTTCAAGGGAGAAAAGGATGTGGCTGCTTTAAGAGTCTCATTAAAACTCTACCACTTTCATCATCTGATTCTTTTTTGCACAGCAGCCTGAAAAAAGCCTGAAAAAAGGCAGTGTCATGTTCTTTCCCCTCCCTCATTTTCCATGCCTATAAATTAAAGATATATAATTAAAAATAATTACTTTGAGACCAGTAGGTTCATAAGTTATTTCTTTTTCCATTATAGTTCCATTTCTGAAAACTCTTGGTGGAATTTTAATGTCTTTCCCCCAATTCAAAATAAGGTCTGCTGTTATACTCTAAAAAAATGGGAGGTGCTGTAACTCGGCACAAATCCTGAAGAGAGGAATTTGGGTTGTTCTTCTAATATGCTCCAGGCAGGAAAGTCTCATCTATCCTAGTTTGTTCTGTCCTCTCTAGGCCACTGCTATTCGTCACCCAACCACAACCTTTTTAATGAGTGCTGAAAGCATGGGTACGGATGGAAAGATAGATGTGATTTTAGTATAGCAAATGTCTCTTAGCCTTGTCGAAGTTTCTCCATTACAAGCACACAATTGTTATTAACTGGGAGGTGGAGCATTTTAAACTTCACTGGCAGAGGCTTTCTTCCAAAGCTCCCCCAGTTAGGAGCTAAAACACTTAGGATAGGTTGCCACATGTCAGGATGAACCCTGCAGAGAGTTTTTAACCCTTCTACCCAAAGCTGCCTCCAGCCCAGCACTGGGGAGGTTGGAAATAGAAAGGAAAGTGCTTTATATCAGCAGTCCCCAATCTTTCTGGCACCAGGGACCGGTCATGGAAGAAAATTTTTCCATGGACCAGGGGGGCAGGGTTTGCAGGCAGGAGCGAATTGCATGCACCGGGGGGCGGGGTTTGCAGGCAGGAGCCAACCATGCGCACCGGGGGGTGGGGTTTGCAGGAGGGAGCCCCACAGCCTACTTCCTAACGGGCCGCGGCCCACAGGTTGGGAACCCCTGCTTTATATCTTTCTGGCTTAAGTCCACAATTTAACAAACTTCGTGCAAGTCCTGAAACACAATGTCTGGCCACCCAACCATGCAGTCTTGCACTTGAGGAATACGTTAATGAGAAATCCCTTTTAAGCCAATATCTAGGAATAAAATGGAATATATTGGAAAGAGAAATAAAAGCAACAGTCACAGAGAGAGAATTGCAAATAAAATATAGATAACTTAGATAAATGCTTACTACATTTTTACCTAAAATTATGAGTTTCAGCCCATTTCCAAAGTCCAGTACAGTAAAGATAGTTGGAGGAGGATCATCCAGGTATTTTCCTGCTTGGTTGGAGAGTAACCAAAACCCATTCTCTGGTGAAATGGGCTATTGTCTAAACCACAGCTTTCCAAACTGTGTGTCGGGACACGTTAGTGTGTCGGCTGCAGTGTCTGGGTGTGTCACGGCTGCTGCCTCCAAGCCCTGCCAGGATTCTGCGCAGGTCCTAGTGCCTGCCTTATGCCCTGCTGTAAGAGTGTGTCATGAAATGATGCCCTGCTGTAAGAGTGTGTCGCAAAATGATGCATGTCTAAAAAGTGTGTCACGAATATGAAAAGTTTGGAAAGCTCTGGTCTAAACAATCGAAATGGGTTTTGTCTAAAGAAGCAAAATGCTCCATATCTGATGTCTTGGATCGAGCCAGCAAGTCAGACATTTTCTAGTAGCTAAACCCACCTTCCCATGCCCACTTTGTGAAATTACAAAGCAGCCAACTAGTTTTTGTCAGATTTCTTATACTATATGATATTGGTAAATTGGATTTCTTTTCAATGCAAAAGTGTTTTGGCAAATTGCATCTTTTACAAAGCAAAGCAAAGCCTTCTCATGGTGACGTGAATGCCAGGTGGCTGGACAACAGAGAAGCCTTGGTGTTGTTTACGTCTTCATGAGATATGAAGCTAGAAGGTACCATTGTTATGGCTAGCAATGGAAATCTTCCCATGAGAAGATATCCTCCTGATGTCCTTCCGTGGGAATATTTGCCAAGGCCCCCCTGAGCAAGGAGGAGGGGGAACTCATGCTGTGTGCTTTGAGGCCTAGTGTGTGTAACAGCTAACTTCCAGCCAATCAGAATGCTAGAAGAACTGAATATACAACCATGCAAAATGGTGTTCTATGTCTTCTTGATTTCTAGTGTCTCTTAGCTATGTAGTTCTTCACGTGTTCACTTCCCGTGGACTGGGCAGAGTGAGCTATGCCTGGCTTTGGGTATAGGCCATGGCAGGAACTCTGGCCCTGGGATCAATACACGGAACTCTGCTTATAAGTTTGTTTTGTTTTTCCTTTTACAATGATGTATCCTGTATATTCATCTTTTTCATGTTTGCGATAATGTATTGTATCTGCATTATTGCCCTATGCTAAACAGTAAACACTGTTGGCCCTAACAAGCTGCATTCTTGTCTGTTTATTCTCAAGCCTCGGGTTTTTCCCCTTTAAGCCAGCATATACCCCATCAGGTTATGGTGGCCCAGAGAGAAATTTGCGTTTTCTTTGCTGCGTTGGACGTTGGAGTTTGTTTTTAGAGGCTGGTTTTGGAATAAACATGTTTTCTTTGAGTGGTCAGCAATGGCTGAACAGTGTCTGGTCAGTCTGCCGTTTGGGGCTTTAGATGGCACAAACTATCTGACCTGGTGTGTGGAGATGAAATCATTCTTTTTGCAAGAAGAAGAGTTGTGGCAGTAAGTGGCAAATCCACCTCCAGAGAATTTTTCTGAAGAAGTGCAAGCATGTTTGGACTGTGCTTATGGCGTTTTTGCTTTTGGGACTCAACTCCTCTGAATGGAATTATCTCAGCTACTGCATGTCAGCTACTCAGGAACTGAGAAATGGGTGCTGAGAGCTGTTGGAGCCTTTAATACACAGTGGAGCTCTGTTGCCCTTGGTGGTCTATTAAGACAGCTTTATGGTTTGAAGCTGCAACCGGTGAGACTGTGATGACCCACCTTGGTGAGTTCAAAACTTTGTTTGCTGCATTTGAACAACAAGGCATGTTTTTCTGGCACTGTGAAAAAGCGTGCATGATTTTTGTCAAGCCTGGACAGTAGTTTTGAGTTACTGGTCGAGATTATTTCCTGTGGATTATTGTACAAGCCACTTCCAGGAGCCGTCTGTTGCTGTTGCCTAACAAAGTGTTCCAGCTGAAGTAAAACCTGGTATGGAATTTACAATAGCCGTGTTTTGGTGTGCTGCTTCTCAGAAACTTTCTACAAGGCTCTTCCCTGCCCCGATGCCCAGAGGAGGCCTGATTTACGAAGGGAGGGGACGCCAGATACCAGGAGTCAGCTGAACAACGAATCCAAGTTTTCTACTCTACCGGCTGCTGTTGTGTAAGCATTTATCTACAGAGACTCTGTTTTTGAATTCAGCTCGCTGTAAAGTTTGTAAACATGGACGGTTATTGTTACAAATTTCAGCCTTGAGTTCAGCAAGTAATTTTAGCTGATATTTCTGTGTAGGAAATGTGTATGTACACTTGTTGTTTTTCTCTCCTCAGTGTTCCAGCCCTGGTCAAGTCTGAGTGTACTTGTTGCTGGATGTTTCATTGTGGACATATGAAACTGCTTATGATATGAGGCTGAGTGTGTTAGAGACAAACCTGTAAAATCAAGTGTGTGAGATGCTGTGGAGATTGTGTGGACAGGACATTGTGTGTTTAATGTTCCCCACATCATAAATGCATCCATAAAGTTTTCACAAAGTACTGGGGTATCCTGGGATGGGAGAGTGTGTCTCAGATAGCCAAATGCATTCTGAGTTAGAACCCAGGAAATGTGCGAAGTTTCTTGATTGTGTTGTGTGTAAACAATCTAAAAAAATCAAGACTGTGTCTGTTGCTAGGCAAAGTAACAGAGTGTTAACTAGACCATTTCAGTTGGTTCATAGAGATCTAGTTAGCCCCCATGTCCCAAGTAATGGTGGGGTGCGAGTTTCATGTTCCTTCTGGTTGATGATCATACCTGCTTGTGTTGTTGCTACTTGTTGAAGTCTAAAGCGAAGGTCTGTGCTCGCTTTGAAGTGTATGTAGCAATGGTAGGATGAAAATAAGATCAGTTTCAGTCAGATTGTAGTGGAGTGTTCCTGAGCCATTTGTTCCAGAATTGGCTTTGTAGGAAAGTATTCTCCCAAAGACTTGCCAATGTTGGAATTCTTGCTGAGTGTTGGTGTTGTGAATACCATTAAAAAATAGCCTGCTGTTAGTTGCTCAGGTGCCATCCCATGTCTGGGGAGAGGCTGCCTTGATTGCAGTGTGTTTCTAACTAAACAGGTTGTAGAATTCAACTGTAAAAAAAGAAGTTGTTTTTCTTGGCAAGCGCCCTTCACTGAAGTACCTGCATGTCTGTGAAACATTTGCATGTGTTCACAACCCCAGGTCACAGAGAAGGAAGAACCAAGGAAGCAGAGTGCTTCAGGTTGTTGGTTGTTGGTTGTTGATTAAAATCCAAGGTTTATCGGTGTTTCATTAAGCCATGGTCAAATCCAAATCTCCAGAAGTGCTTTATGTTTAAGCAGCCTACTGGTTGGGAAAGGTTGTCTGCTAAGGTTGCAGAAGTGTTGCTGCATTGCTAGTGTAAACCTACTGTCCATGGGTTCAGTAGATGGGCAAAAACCAGTTCAGGTTTCTTCTGTTCCCCAGTCTCCGAGTGTGAAAAGGGCCCCTCAGGTGAAGGAGTGGGAATTTCACCTGAGCAGTTGCAGGGCCTGGAGGGGGAGTCAGGTATTAGAGAAAAGAAGACGGTGATGGAGGAAGTACAGTGGTCATTCCTCATGGGTCCTCTTATTCCAGGGTGTGAAGTCTGACAGATTTGTGATTTAGCAGGTGACAGTGTGTCAAGTTACCTGAGAAAACCCAGTCTTTGCTAGATGTGTTGCTCCTGCCTTTGAGAGGCATGAAGAACGTTGGAACACAGCTGTGGATAGTCTGTTTGAGGTTTGGTGAAGTGTTAAAAGTAACCAACCTATCCTTTGTTTTAGTAAGCTGTAGGTTCCAGATGAGTGTTCAGAAAGACATTTCTTTCTGATAATACTATGCAGTATAAAGCCAGTGTTGCCCAGGGATTTGTTGCACAAAAGGAGTTTGTGAACTGTGAATCTAATGTATGCACCCACAGCTAGGCCAGAATATTTACGTGTGGTGCGTTTTCTGGTTGCGTAGTGTGAAACAGGTGTCCATTTACATATTGTGATGTTGGCACAACATATTTGAATGTAGATCTCCCTGAAACAGTGTGTGTAAGGCAAGCGGTTTGGCTGTACATATGTGGCATTTCCCAAACAATTCATTGACTTAACAGGGTGCTTTATGGATTTTAAAGCAGGCCAGTCATTGATAGCATGGTGCAGATGCAAACTGGGATGTGAGAACAGTCACGTGCTGTTTTCTATGTGTACATAAGAAAGTGTTGAAGTTTGTGTAGGACTTCGTACTTATGTAGTTGTTTTTCTGCTTAGAAACTGAAGTTTTCAACCTTGAATAAGAATTTGTCAGTCAGCTGAAATAGAATTGCCAGCTGAGGAAGTTAAGGCACAAATTCAACCATTTATCCTGGTGTTGAAGTTACAAGAGTCCAGAACAGAGATGGTTCTTGGTTTCCTACAGAGTGTCATTTGTGTAAAGAAAAGCTTATCCTTAATTTGTTGTACAGTATATCACTCTACAGTAACGCAGTGGACATGCCCTGAATTAGTTTTGCCCAGGTAGGGTACCAAGCCTGAAAAATGGTGTAGCCATCTCTGTGAGGCTTGCAAAGGGTTGAAAAAGTCCTGAAAATCAAAACATTCCTTTGCTTCTACCAGCTAGCAGAATTGGAATTCCTTATCTATGCTGGCTGCGATTTTTGCAAAGGAGGGGACAGAACATTTGCGGGCAATGTTTGTCTGTTTCTCTTTGCCTGTGGTTCTATTACTACATAATTTGTATTATTTGATGTATCTGTATGTATCTGAATAAAACATTACATGAAATGTATATTATGCATTATACATATGTGTAACAAGTGTTTTTAAACCATTTTCTAGTGTTGATGACTATTGGTTGTAAAAACTGTAACTTGAATAGTGTGATTATTACATGCATTAACCTTTGTTGTTTCTGTTTCTGTACAAATGTATTTTAAAGCTTTGAACAACTTCCATCGTTTGCATTGTGTCGAAATCCAATGTGGAGGGGTGTCAGATTTCTAATACTATATGATATTGGTAAATTGGATTTCTTTTCAATGCAAAAGTGTTTTGGCAAATTGCATCTTTTACAAAGCAAAGCAAAGCCTTCTCATGGTGACGTGAATGCCAGGTGGCTGGACAACAGAGAAGCCTTGGTGTTGTTTACGTCTTCATGAGATATGAAGCTAGAAGGTACCATTGTTATGGCTAGCAATGGAAATCTTCCCATGAGAAGATATCCTCCTGATGTCCTTCCGTGGGAATATTTGCCAAGGCCCCCCTGAGCAAGGAGGAGGGGGAACTCATGCTGTGTGCTTTGAGGCCTAGTGTGTGTAACAGCTAACTTCCAGCCAATCAGAATGCTAGAAGAACTGAATATACAACCATGCAAAATGGTGTTCTATGTCTTCTTGATTTCTAGTGTCTCTTAGCTATGTAGTTCTTCACGTGTTCACTTCCCGTGGACTGGGCAGAGTGAGCTATGCCTGGCTTTGGGTATAGGCCATGGCAGGAACTCTGGCCCTGGGATCAATACACGGAACTCTGCTTATAAGTTTGTTTTGTTTTTCCTTTTACAATGATGTATCCTGTATATTCATCTTTTTCATGTTTGCGATAATGTATTGTATCTGCATTATTGCCCTATGCTAAACAGTAAACACTGTTGGCCCTAAAAAGCTGCATTCTTGTCTGTTTATTCTCAAGCCTCGGGTTTTTCCCCTTTAAGCCAGCATATACCCCATCAGTTTTCACCAGTAATGCCAGATGAAAATAGAATTGGCTTTCTATGGGGAGAAATAATTTAAAAAAAAACATTTCTAGCATCTCAGCATGAGGTTAATTTACAGGCGTTTTAGATGGCACTGTTATGCTATACGAGAAGCTAAAGTTTTATAACAATCTTTTGTCTGAAGTCACTTTTTTTTTCCTGCACTAGGTTTTACTTCGCCTACCTCCCTTGTTCATTTATCCCCAAGATAAGCTTTCTTTAACTGAGAAAAAATAGAATGAAAAAGTGACTATCACTCTCATAGGTGACATGTCTCCCCTTGTCTCATCTTAGCCCTAAGAGGTACATAAGTGAATGTTAGTATCCTAGAAGTGTCACCAGGAAGATTGATGATGAAGATTGATGGTGAAGCCCATCTCAGTCAATGTCTGCTGGTCAAACATTATTGGAGCTCTATAAATTCTACAGAAATGATCTGGTCAAGCAATTGCTAGAGTCAAAAAAACAAAACCACAGAGCTTGAAAATCCCTGATTCTCATGAAATTTGGTGTGCTGCTTCAGCCCATGAATATATAACATTTCTGCAAATTTCACTCCATCCAGGTGGAAAATGAAAATAAAAAAAAATTGCAGGCACCATTAAGCTTTCCCATTTCCCCCATGTAAATGAGAAGAGGGGGAAGTCATTTTTCCCATGTCAGAGACAGGAACAACTTACCTTGTGAGCAAACTGAAGAACTCCTGGAGATGAAGATACTCATACAAATTGGGGCAGGTGGCTTCTGAGCATCTCTGTTAAGTAGGACAACTTCCAGCTGTGTTCAAATTGAGCTCACCACTTATCTCTGCTTCTCCTTCCCCATGAAAAGCAAATGTTACCTTTGGGAAGGGATATCAGGAAACAGAAGTGTCCTGTCCATGGCAATTGCCTCCTAATTGAGATGATGGCTCTCCTATGGGATGGGAAATGCCTCTCTATTCATCATCTCCAGCTGAGGCAACTCATTTGCCACAGGTGCACCATACAGTAACTTGCTGGGAAAGGATTTGGCTGCATGACTGTTATGGGAGGACACTATGAATTGCTATAGGTGGGAGATTTTAACTCCCTATTACTCCTTCCTTTAAAAGGAGTGTTTTTCTTCCCTTGAACCCCAGCAAGGAACAACAAAGCTCTTTCAAGGGTTTGCATCAAGCCCTCAAATAAAAGACCTCATGAAAATCCTACTTTACTTAAAAGGTGGGGCATTGTGGTCTAATCACCAATTAAGACATTTTCTACATGTGAGCATATTGGACAGCCGTTCCTTTGTGATGCTTTTCACGTGGCTTAAAGGGATCTGGTACTTCTCCATCACATGTCCGTTCATAAAGGTAATAGAGATTGCCCCCATCTTCTGTTCTCTCGTGATGCCCTTAGTGATTGTTTCCATGTTGTGGGAAGGCTGGGTAGATTTAGCTAGGTGGAAATGCACTTGGGAGTTAGTCTCAAACCACCGATGAAATGGGAAAAGAATTAGATACAAAACAGCCTAGTAAACCTTGGACCTCCTCAGATTGTTAATGTTCACTCAGTACTTTAAGTTTTCAACTACACTAGACGAGGTCTTGCTGAAATAAGCAAGCAATATGTCTAGAGTAATTTTTCTTCTGTATCTTTTCCCAGGATCCTCTGAATCCAGCATGATCCCAGGAAGATACTTTTGGTTTTGATTTTAAAAGGCCTCCATTTTTAAAGAAGCCTCATCCCCCTATTTCTTTGCTCCCCCAAAAGATGTAGCCACTACAACCAGGTAGGGAAGAGACTGACTTAGGAAACAGAGTTGTGAGAGCGTGTGCGGAATTCATCTGCTTATTACAACACCAGGCAGATGCAGCCTCATTAATAAAGTTTTTTAAAAAGCCATTTTCTGGAAAAGGTCTGATTTAATCTCTGTGGTTTCTCCTAGAATATCAGAGAACCTTACCTTACACGCCAGTCTTCAACTACTGACTCCTTCATTAGTATGCCAAGAACACGTTAATTTCTGGGGCAGCAAGACAATCCCTCCCTACTGCACATTTCATTCCGTTCTCCCAATAACATCAGGAAGGCGAGAGGCTGTCCCAAAACATTCATTTAAGAGAATTTCGACTGACAGGGTCTAGGAGGAGAGCCTTTCCTACAATTGCCCCTGTCCTGTGGAATATCTAGCCCCCTGAGGTGAGGCTGGCCCCCACTCTTCTGGCCTTCCAGAAGAGCATCCAGACCTGGCTCTGCCAGCTAGCTTGGGGATCCAATAGCGGTAGGCAGCCCTGGGGCTGGTTGGTGGCTTGAGGGCGCTCTCTCCACCTTTTCTTCAGCTTCTCACTTTTAACTTTGTATATTTTCATAATGGTTTTTATTTGTAAGCCGCCCAGAGTCACTTATATAATGAGATGGGCGGTGTATAAATTTGATTAATATAAATAAAAATTACCAAGCTGAGGGTAAACTGTGAGCTTAAAGGTAAAGGTTCCCCCCCGCACATTTGTGCAGTCGTGTCCGACTCTAGGGGCCGGTGCTCATCTCCGTTTCTTAGCCGAAGAGCCAGCGTTGTCCGAAGACGCTTCCACGGTCATGTGGCCGGCATGATGCACGCGGAACGCTGTTACCTACCCACCAAAGTGGTACCTATTCATCTACTTGCATTTGCATGCTTTCGAATTGCTAGGTTGGCAAGAGCTGGGGCGAGTGCGGGAGCTCACTCCGTCACGTGGGGCTAGGGATTCGAACCTCCGAACTTGCGGTCTTCCGATCGACAAGCCTGGCGTCTTACCCGCTGAGCCACCACACCCCCTAACCTGTGAGCTTACTATCCACCAATTTGTTAAGAAGGCTCACAGCACGTTCTCAAAACTGCACCCACAAGCTCGAACAGTTTGGGAGCCTCTGATGTAGCTGTTCATCATTCTTTCTCTCGTTTCCCGGCTTGAGCTCCAAGTAAGAAACCAGTCAAATATTAAAAGAGATGAATATTCAATTTATTTATAAAGACAAGACAACAGCAAGCCCATTACATTCTCTCCACGTCAGATAAGTTATATTTGTTCTCCACAATGTTATATAAAAGCAAACTACGTGTTAAAAAGGGATGGGTTCAAATAGTATACAGTTACTCAGACCAAAACAAAAACAAAACCAAAATCTTTTCTTTGCATTATCCAGGAATTTGTTGGAGAGTTCTAGCATCTCTTTCACAAATCCTGTTTGAAATGGATAGACCGGGGGGGGGACCGGACCAAAAGCATTAATTCCACTTTTCTGCCGCTACTGTTCATTTCAACTGAACCTGAGTAGGAGGCATTGTGTGCCCAATGCTAAAAGGAATATAAAAAGGAGATGAGTGATCTGTTAGCAAGGTGACTGCTGTCTAATCAGGGGCCACTTTCTGATGCTCTCTCCCCTCAGTCAAGTGACAAAACACTTCCACTTTCATCTGAAGAACAAAGAGCATCAGAACTGAACTATTCAAACAGTTGCTCTTTCTAGGTCCCAAAACATGCAAAAGAAAAAAGAAAAAATGGCCAGTAGCTAAGATAAGCAAATAGCATATAAGGTCAGCTCATGTACAATCTGATAAAGTACAGTGTGGCAACTGTATTGCAAACTCTTCAATGGTCAATTTTAGAAACTTTAAATATAGATTTTTGCAAGTTGATTTATGTTCCTGATGGTTCATAAGGCAAACTCAGCGGTTCTAGCTGCACAATATACCAGCCAACACAATCTCAACACATTTTTGCCCCTTCCCATAGAATGGATACATACCACGTCTGTTCTAAAAATAATGAAAGGAACGATGCAGAATAACCACAGAGAACGGAGAGGTGTGTTCCGTACCCTCACAGAATGCAGGTTGGAGAACCAAAACTTTTAAAGGTGGAAAATGGAACAGACTCTGTCTTCTTCTCCCCACCCCACACACACCATCAAACTTGTAGAAGCAAAGGGAAAGACACCCTTTTTTGCGAGTGCCTATTCTGGTGTGGACCTTGGTGACAGCTGGCCAGAGAGAGAGAGATCTTCTTTCAACTCATCTTCCATGAGAGAGCGGGAGGAGAGGCACTGCATGTTTCTAAGCTGAGTTAATTAAGGCTTCAGAACCAAACATGGTTCATAGCAGCGACAGGTTCATTGCACGGAGGACCGTTCTAGCCTATGGCTTCACTATTAGTCCTGTAAGCTTGCTTCCGCAGATGGGCCTCAATCTCCTCCCGGAAAACAAGCATTCCAAGGTGTGAGTGAGAGGCCTCATTCATGGCTTTAGATTGGATGCACATGCGGTACTGCTCTGGAGTCAATTCGTCCGCACAGTGCTTCTCATGCCAAAGATGGAAGAGACCAGGAACAGGGGTCCTGACCACCATGAGGTTGCTGTGCAGGTACTTCCGATAGAGGTGAACGTCTTCTCCGCCCCACCCTTTGACTTCCAGATCAAAGCCTCCTGTGAGAAATCAGAGACACATCAGAAAAACCTTTGAAGGACATAGAAACCAAAGCCAGAATCAAGCTGGAAGAGCATGGATCGCTTCTTAGAATTCTTAAGCAATACCGATATGTACAAGCCCACCATGAAGCTTCTAGCAAGACTACTACTACTACTACTAGCAATACTACTATTACTACTAGCAATTACGTTTAGCCATTTAGTTATCTTTAGTAACTGTCTTTATAAAAAAAGGGGGGGAAACAAAGATTGAAAACTCTCTTCTGAATTCAAATGGATTCAATGTTTATTCAACTGGAGTCAGTGTTTATAATTCTACAGGTTAACATCCTATAGAATATATTAAATAATACATTATATGCTAGTTTACAGCAGATACATCAGTTAGGCATTTATTCCTGTCACTAAAACAAGGTTTTTAGATTTTGTTTTATGATCTGTTTACTTGCAATTGCTAAATCCTGTACCCAAGAAGAAGAAGAAGAAGAAAAAAAAGGGGGGGGGAATCTGTATTGTGTCATTTTGAAAGAGCAAGCATGGATGAACATTACAGTGTTCACTTGGAAATTACCTTACAAATGTGGATTTTTGCCAGTTTCCAATTGCACCTATTTTGCTCAAAAGCACTGCAATTTATATGTAGGTATAATCTGAATAATCTCTTCTGCTTCCACTGGCTGTTAGAGCAAACAATAACTAAACTGATCCCATGTGCTATAATTTTCACAACAAAAAGCCATAGGATCATGATAAAAGAGCAATTCTAGCCGCCCAGAGTCCCGTGTTGGGGGAGATGGGCGGTCATATAAATTTAAATAACAAATAAATAAATAAATTCCTTTAAAGAGGATCAAAGATTGTCAAAAATCTTCCTTAACAAAAAGGTGGAAAATCAATATGAGTTACTTAACACTCTTCAAACATGGCTCCGAAGAAGAAACTTGGTTAACCTTATTTGGGCTCTGAAGCTAAGCAGGATTGGGCCTGGTTAGGATTTGGAGGGGAGACTCCTAGGGAATCCTAGAAAGCTGAAAAACCAGGCCAGCACCTCTATAGTACTCCCAAGATAGCTGTGTGGATTGTCTACTGAGTCACCAGATGCTTGACATATTTCATTGGGAAATATTTTGGGGTTGGGTCAATTTGGAATGTTGAGAGAACGCAACAGTCACGTTCACAAAACAACTATTTTGAGGAGAGTTGCCTATTTGTAAAGTGCTGTCATGGTGAGCATGGACAATTACAAAATATCCATTCACCAGAAGGTAAGCTAGATCCAGCCCCTTTCTTGGATGCTCTCTACCACTGGAGGAACCCAATGCCATTCCAAGTAAACATAATGCTAGGAGCTGATACTTTGCAGCATGCCAACTTTGTATTTAATTCACCAAAATAATTTTTTAAAGGCCAGTTGGGGCCAAGAACCCTGGTGGATATCATGGAGGCATCTGCAATCTATTGTGGCTCTCAGACTTCACACTGTTACTCCTGCTTTACAAAGTAACTCAAGATGGAGAGGAAGGACAAGTCAACTTCATCCATTCCATTAACAAAAGGGGGTGGCTGTGACCTCAAGACAGCAGAGGACAACACACAGCGGACAACAACTCACTTTTCTTTCTCTCATGCACTGGCCTTTAGAACATCCTCTCTGTTCCAAAGTCCAGTCTGATTCAGTTTCCCTGCTTCCAGTCTCTTTCCTCTTTTTATGGGTAACCTAGAACTACTGCACTACTTTGAAAAAGACCAAGCCAATATTTGGGCGCACTGTGGCTTCCCACAGGTAAGGGACAGAAAGTCAACCCTTTACAGAAAGGTCATAGATTTTGTAGCTTAAAATACCCATGAGCAAAATGATGTATTTTTTCCCTCAAGTAAAATAAAGTGGAGAAAGAACACCAATGGACTGATATAAAGCTATTGTATTTTTTTTAATTAATACTGTGGAGTAACTAAAATAATCTTACAGAATATGAAAAGTCTGTTGAGCCACATGGTGGCACTAACGTACAAAACAAACATCTGAGTTACTCGTGGTAGTTTTTGATTTTAAAAAATAAGTTATGTGAATGTGGATGAATATTCCACAAAAGTCCAAAATCAGAATGATGCATCCAGGAAGCCCTGGCAAGATAGAATTAATGTACATTCAATAAATAACAGACACAAATATTTTAGATTAACTAATAGAAGAGTCGTAAGCCATATATTTCAGCAGCAAATCCATTAGGTACAGCAATAAATAGAAAGCATTTGGCACTAACTCAACAAAAATCATAAGCCAGGAGTTTATACGTCTTACCAATGGCCAAGAAATCTGTTCGATACTGACACATCATCCCAAAGCCAAAATCCCTCCAGAAGCCTGAATCTTTTTTGTGGACCTATTATATAAAGAGATGCAGAGTTTAGCTCCTTCAGGAAAGAGCAAGATGACAAGATCTAATCAGCATGAGTGATGGTGAGGAAGGAACAAGAGAAGCCGTAGACCAGTGTTTCTCAACCTTGGCAACTTTAAGATGTGTGGAATTCAACTCCCAGAACTGGAGTTGAAGTGGACTTCAACTCCCAGAACAAGAACCCAGAACACACATTGCTGAACCTTCTCTTAGTCATCCTCAAACTCCAATCAATCTGCTACTGACACAAGTTCCATTTTCACTTTTGCTCTCATGTAAATATCTTTTTCAGCAAAAAGGGGGAAAGGAAGATCAGGAAGGAAATGCTACTTTATACCCATTGCAGAAAACTCTCCACCCCATCTACTACAGCTTTTACATGGTTTTGTTTTTATTCCTCGGAGATCCCAAATATCACATTGAATCCAAACATATTTTTTCCAAAAAGCAGCTGAGCGTGAAAAAACTCAAATTAATGAAAGCTTGCTAAATACAGATCTGATAAACTGAGACCAAGTTTCAGCAAAGGCTTCTCACTTTTGTACATGTTGTTTGTGGACACAGAATCCCTTCATTCATGTTGTTCAAATACTCGGGATAATACTCGTTTCCTGGAATGTTTTTAAAAACGAAGTTTCACCCATTGCCAATGGATATGTCCTTTCCTGAATTAAGCACAGGAAAGGACATATCCATTGGCAATGGGTGAAACTTCGTTTTTAAAAACGTTCCAATTAAGCACAGGAAAGGACATATCCATTGGCAATGGGTGAAACTTCGTTTTTAAAAACGTTCCAGGAAATGCTGCACTGCACTGTCTGTTACTATGGAGAGTAAAGTTTTTAAGCTTCTTTGAACTCCAGTCTCTTACCAACTGCTGTTCCACTGGAGGTGGCCCATCTTGATTAGCATAGACAATGGCAGGATTATAAAGACTGAAAACCACAGGATAAAAAACCTTTTTGCCTACAAAAATGGGAGATATTTGTTACTCAATGTGAAAGATTGACAAAGAAAAGACAGCCACATGTCTCCTTTTTTAAAATTAATCATTAAACCATTTCCCAAACGTTGCATGGAACAGTAATACGTAAAGAGCTTACGTTATACAATAGCAACAGAGGGACACTGCAGACAGATCCTATCTGAAGAGTCCACTATGATCTTTAGGCATGGAAGAACATCATCAGGTAACCTGCAGATTAAGCCACCCTGATGTTCAAAAGCTGTCTTCAAAAGACTTTGCGTATGAAGAAGTTTGTAAGCAGTCCTTTCCAAAGAGGTCAAAAAGCTGATGATGCCACATATTATCTCTACCTGCAAGGTCCCTCTGAAGGCTAAAATTTTGCCACCATAAAATGACTTGCATCTAATAATTTAACACAGATACTGAGAGTATCAATCTAGGACTGAAGAGGTCCAGTTTGAAATGTCTAGCCTTTTTTCACAGAACAACAGTCCCGGCTTAGCTGTGAAACTCAGTTTGACCATGGTTCCATGATAGTTTTAGAAATAATAGGATAGATATAAGAATACTCTGTTCCATGAAAGATGGTAACAGCTGTGGGAAAGGTATGATAGAAACATTGGATCACATTTTCCTTCCAAAGGGACATGTGTAATACCATAATAGCCCCTTAATATAAACATGTCCAGGTGTTCTGTACACTTTTATACAAACAGCTTACTTGCAAGACTGCAAAATTACAAGGCAGGCAGCCAAATTCTGTTTGGCAGCTTGCAATATCCCAAAGAGGAGCAGAAAGGGTAGGAAGATAGAAATCAGTGGTCTTATTGTAGTTTACACTGATTTTATATCATTTTATATTTAGTTTTGTTATTATCATCTTAAGAAAAACCATGAATCTCTGACACTGGTCTGTGATCACGTTTATTCATGCAATGTTCAGGATATAGAGTAGTTGTTATACGAGATGGGCGGTGCAGAAATATGATATAAATAAATATAAATATAAATAATATAAATATAAATATAAATATAAATATAAATATAAATATAAATATAAATATAAATATAAATATAAATATAAAATGAGTAGGATCCTCAAAGGAAAGCCTCTATATAAATATAATAAATTAAATGAAAACCACTGTCTTAACCCCACCCCCCAAGTAATTCAGACAATGTTTTTCTACATGTCTAGCTTGGACATGGGCAACAGTGTTTGAAGGACTAATTCAGCAGTTGGTAACAGATCACCTCTTCACAAGGAAAATACATGACCCTACCAGGACAGAAGAAACCATGAGAGTGAAATTCCTCAAGAAAACTTCCAAGGAAGGAGGGGATCCAAAGAAGTCCTCTCCAGTATAAAGCTTCTGCATACTGGGAAAAGAGGAACCCCTAAAATGAGTGAAGGGAAGGTAGGATGGGGATAATTTTGCAATTAGTGGGACTTGCAGCCCCACTTTTTAGAAGCATCAGCTACAAAGGCAAGGCCAGTTTTTTGGGTTCACAGGTACATTCTGAGAGGATGGGAGGGGTGCTTGCATCCAATTTACTTATTACTTACTTACTAATGTGATTTACAACACCCCCCCAATGAGCAACTGCAACTCTGGGCAGCTAACATAGGATTAAAAGAGCAAAATAATAGCTCCCAAGACTAAAAACAGAGGACACAGTCCAGCTGAAGCCAAACCACCATCATTCTCATAATCTCAAACCACTTCAAGGCAGGCTTGCACAATGCCCTGACTGAGGAATATGGGCATTACAGAGTGGCCTCTTGCCTGTTTACAAAATGGCTACCACTGTCAGTATGCTCATTCACAGAATAGCCGTATTCTACAATGAAAACCGAGCAGGCTCCTCCCTGCTGCTCCCATAACCCACTAAAACGCTTGGTAGCAGAGCTTCCTAAAGCACGTCACAAAGTATGCTGGTGGAATTGAAGCACCCCTCCTCAAAGCACGCACATGCGGAACGGTTTCACTTCCTCAGAGGCCACAGGGGACCTGTGTGTCCAGAGGAAATCTTGTAACTTAAGGGGATGCTAAAGGCTGTTGCTTTGCAGCAGATTACCTTTCTATTTGATTTGCAGCAGATTACCTTTCTATCACGTTCCGCGCGTGTCATGCGGCCACGTGACCGTGGAAGCGTCTTCGGACAACGCTGGCTCTTCGGCTAACAAACGGAGATGAGCACCGGCCCCTGGAGTCGGACACGACTGCGCAAATGTGCGGGGGGTACCTTTACCTTTACCTTACCTTTGTATTATCATCCTTATTTTATTATGTGGGTAAGAAGCCTGGCAGGTAGGTGCCAAGGGAGTCGGGCACTATCAAAAGGATGCCAACAGGGACCGTGTTGTCCTACCCCTTCTCTGCTCTCTTCAGGATATAACATGAACCTACCTGGTTCAGTGTTCAGGCGGCAGCTATTCAAGAATTCAGCTGTGAAATAAATATCCACATCACAGAAGAACATCAGGACTTCCCCTTTTTCCCAGGCTCTGGCACCCACATCCAGTCCTTGGCCACGATTGAATTCCTCATTCAAAGAAACCAGAGTGTAATTATGGAAGTCAGCCTCTCTAACAAAGAGGAGTAAGGGGAAAAATCAAGAGTTGGGGACATTCAATTTCTCCGTTCATGACCCATCAACTCAATATGAAACCAAGACGACCAATTATCCAGCCGAGCTCCATTTCTTACATTTCACACCTATAGACGTTATTGCAGAGCAGTTCTATGTTGGGTTCCACGTGGAGCAAGGATGCCACATGCCAAACCAGAGCTTTCCAAAGTGTCGCGACACATTTCTGTGTCGCAGCAAGGGCCCAGGTGTGTCGCAGGGGAACCCGGAAGAGGCGGCCATGCACCACGTGGAGCCCCGCCCATCCCTTGCCGCGCGGACAGGTCCCTGCCCTGAACCCAGCTCTCGCCGCAGAAGCCAGGTAAGCTAGCAACCCAGTAGGGCTGCAACTGGGGGGGAGTGTGCAGGGACGCCACTAGGCTGCCGCACTGGGGGGGGTGTGCAGGGACCACGAAGCGCGGCGGCCGCAGACATGGCTTTTCCCTCCCAAGAAGTGCCAGCGGCAGCCGAGAAAGGGACGGGGAGGCGGCTCTGCTGCCCTCCTCGCAAGGCGCCCGCGCCGTCCGCGTCTCCGGCTCCCCCTTCCCCTTCCCCTTGGCGGCAGCCCCAGCCAGGAAGAGGCAGGACTGGGCGGGCGGACAGGCGGCGCTCTCCGCCTCCGTGGCCTGGCCTGGCCTGGCTGGGGCCGAGCCGAGGGAGCCTGCCAGCGGCTCCGGCCTGACGAGAGGGCTCCTGGCACTCCGGGGAGACCCAGCGCGGGCGGCGGGGACGGGGCAGGAGAGGAGCCGCCGGCAGGAGCGCGGCACTCGGAGCGCCTCGCCGGCCCCTGCCCGCCTTCCACCGGAGAAGGTAAGACGCCGCGCTGGCGGGCGGGCGGGCGGCTGAGAGGCGGGCGGGCGGGCAGGGGGTCTGACTGTCCTTCCCGGAGCTGCTGGGCCGGGTGGAGCGGTGGGGGACTCGGCATCGCTCCTTCCAGCGGGCGCTCCAAGCCATCGAACAAGGATCGATCAGGCCCGGGGGCAGGGCTGGCCGAGGGGCTTGGGGGTAAGACAGGACCCTGTTGCCTGAGACATCCTCACGCATCCTCCCCCCTCCCCCCACAATATGGCAGCAATAGCGGGCAGGGCCCGAAAGAGAAGAAAAGCCCCAAGAAAGAGCGGGGATCCTGCACTTTCCACTCTCCAGAAGAGCATCCCACACTTGGATCCATTTCTGCCAGAGCCTTCATGTCAGGTGGTGGTCGCTGTGGTTGTTATTGCTGCCATATTGTGGGGGGAGGGGGAGGATGCGTGAGGATGTCTCAGGCAACAGGGACCCGTCTTCCCTCTTCCCCCCCCCCGAGCCCCTCGGCCAGCCCTGGGCCTGATCGATCCTTGAATGATGGCTGAACAGCTGGGCTTGGAGTGCCCGCTGGAAGGAGCGATGCCGAGTCCCCCACCGCTCCATCTGGCCCCAGCAGCTCCGGGAAGGACGGTCAGATGACCCCCTGCCCGCCCGCCTGCCTCTCAGCTGCCTGCCCGCCGGTGTGGTGTCTTACCTTCTCTGACGAAGCGCGGTGGAAGCCGGGCAGGCGCTGGTGAGGCGCGCCTTGTGCCGCGCTCCCGCCGGCGGCTCCTCTCCTTCTGCTTCTGCCCCGTCCCCGCCGCCTGCACTGGGTCTCCCCGGAGCGCCGGGAGGCCTCTCGGGCTGGAGCCGCCGGCAGGCTCCCTCGGCCGCAGCTCAGCTCTTGCGGGCTGCGCATCAGACCACCGCCATCTTCCGATTGTAGGCAACAGGAGGAAGCAGCGAGCCAGGCCAGGCCAGAGAGCGCCACCTGTCCACCCAGTCCTGCCTCTGCCTAGCTGGGGCCTCCGCCAAGGGGAAGGGGAGCCGGAGACGCGGATGGCACGGGGGCCTTGCGAGGCAGGCAGCGGAGCCGCCTCCCCATCCCTTTCTCAGCTGCCAGGCCGCTGGCACTTCTCAGGAAGGAAAAGCCATGTCTCCGGCCGCCGTGCTACGTGGTCCCTGCACCCCCCACGCACCCCCAGCACGGTGGCCTAGTGGCGTCCCTGCACCCTCCCCCTCAGTTGCAGCCCTACCGGGCTGCTAACTTACCTGGCTTCTGCAGCGAGAGCTGAAGAGCTGGGTTCAGAGCAGGGACCTGTCAATGCGGCAAGGGATGGGCGGGGCTCCACGTGGTGCATGGCCTCTTCCGGGTTCCCCTGCGACACACCTGGGCCCTTGCCGCGACACAGAAATGTGTCACGACACAGAGTTTGGAAAGCTCTGATCTACAATTACATACAATACAATACATACAGTACAAGACTGGGGGGCCGGGGGGTGGGATTTGGAGCCAGGAGCCAACCACATGGGCCGGTGGCGGGGTTTGGAGCCGGGAGCCAATCACGTCGGCCGGGTGGCGGGGACTCCTCATTACTGTGTCACAAAATTATGCATGGCTAAAAGGCGTGTCACCATGAAAAGTTTGGAAAGCCCTGTGCCAAACCATAGTGTTTTTCGTGGATACAATGCACCTCTGGAATTTCCTCGTTAGATGCTCCAAGTCCTTCACAAGCGGAGATTTCCACTGAACTTGCTTAACATTCAGTGGCATCCACAGGTGTCTGTCCAAATCTGCAAGATGGCGAGCACAGCGTTGCAACTTGTATGCACAGGTATGTACATGTCACACACATACAAAAGGGGTAGGGCTTTGCTTGCAACACTTTGCCTGCCATCGTGCAGATTCTGACTTCCCCACAGATACCCTGGTCTCATGTATTATATTATGAAAAGGCAACAACCATTTGGAATCATTTCTTTTCAGGAGAAACTATGCAAATATGCTCATTATTAAACTTACATGTACTTACATGTGAGTAATTAGGGAAGCTAGTGCTGTTTCCCCCAAGTCTATTCAGATAGACAACTTTTCTACACAGAACCGCTGGCATATAACAAATTCTTCCCTTTTCAAATACTTAATTGGCAGAACTGAGAATAACCAGTCAAACGTACTTGTAAACGGAAGAGAACTCTTCCATAATGAGCACACGTAACATGGTACCTTTGAACCAACTTGTGTAGTGCTAATAGAGCCACCAAGGAACAGATTCTAAAGACAGCAAACCAAGAATGGTGGAAAATTAACATATACACAGCCATAATGCCCACAAGGACCAGACATTGTAAATCATCCATTGGTGTTATACTCTCGTTTACATCCCTTTCTATGTACTCTAGTCCAAAATAACATTGGATATCCCAGATTATGGTTTACCTGCTGGTCATTGTTCAGTAAAAGACTTTGAGAAACTGGATTTCATGAACTACCTAATCACCCTCCATCACTGATAAAAGTTTCACTTGTGGGTAGAAACAAAATTATTATTTGAGGAAGCATAAAATGATGGCTGATGCTTTATGCTTTTGTTGAGACTGGGTTATTTGAGCTGTCTGCTGTGTCCATGAAGCCATTAGATCAAGCTCAGTTCAAGAGATTCTACCTTCATCTTTACCTGTGTTTAATGGAAATTATGTTTAGTCTTCTGCAATGACGTGGAATGTTTTTTCTGTGGTTTGCTGCCTTCAGTTCTGTTCTACAAGGCCTTTATGGATCCACCAGGATTCACGTTGACAAGATGCATTACTCAAAGAAAGCACATTGAACTCCCTCTATGTGCAGAAGGACCTCAATCAAGACCAAAAGCAGAATTGATCTCCCCTTAATGAGGGGTTTTACTCTGGTATCAGAGATTTCTGTGTGCCCTTTGCAAAGGCAAAAGCCTATTAGCCAGTAAAGCAATGCATTTGGTTTAGAAGCTGGGACTATGTTGTTTTCTATCAGAGAAGCAAATAGCCCTCTTTCAAAGATCCAGACAGCCCTAGTATTTTCAAAATAAACAAAGTAACTTTCTCCCTAAATTGAAGCCAAACCATATCACAAATCTTTACCTCAAAAGAACTTCTCTACCATTTTGAGAGATACAAACCACTTTGCATTTTTTGTTTGCTTCATATAATAATGTCTGCATTACTTCTTGAAACTCACCTAGCAACTGATTCTAAGATGCTTTTGACTTCAGAAAGCCCTTCATGTCCAAAATAAACCACAGTAAGATGAATCCGCTTGTCTTGATTAATGCACACGTCCCTGAAGGAAGAAAAGAACAGTCTGTAGTGAGTCGGTAACCTCCTCAGGAAAAGATCTGCATTATCTCCTGCACTGGCCACAGATTTCAGAGTTAGAAGTCTCCAAACTGATTGGTCAGCTGAAATCTCAGAAAGCACTGGATCTTATCTCACTAGGGCTGATCAAAAACCATCTGAACTACCAATTTTGGCTTTGTTATGGATGAACTTACATAAAACAGCTAGATTTCTTAAAAGATTGGGAATGGTCATAATTGTGTCCATTCTTCAGTGACAGGTCTTCCTGACAATTATTGGACAATGAATTTATTAAGTATCATTAGTCAATGATATGGAAGCCGCATATCTTGGAAACTTCAAGATCAGATGGAGTGAGAAAAAAATTCTTGCAGATGAACAGGTGGATTGCAGCAGAGCAGGGATTTCGGCTGTGTAATTTGGGGGAGAACGATATAGAAAAATCAAGTTCTGCCTTATGCTCTGCATTAAATTTTTAGCAGGCATTCTGTGGCATCTCTAGACCTCAATGATGGAAAAAACATAAACAGATGATGGTCATCTTCTTACCCTTATCTACAAAATGTAGGATAGGAAGATTCCTTTTAGGATAAAGTATAATGCAGCAAGTCAGCTCCTGGATTTGTTTTTTACCAGAAGGAGAGTTAAACAAGGCTGTATTATTGCCTCATTATTATTTCATTTTTACATACATTTCATGGTCACTTATTTATCACAATCAGAATGTCATTCACTGAATATTGCATGCAGACGTACAACAGTGCTATTATATCTAGAAGATACAGAAAAATTACTACTATCACAGACAGGACAAAAGAGGAGATTGTGAACATATCTTTCTTCTACAACATACACCATCTATAGCAGTGTTTTCAAATGCGGCAACTTTAGGATGTGTGGACTTCAATTCCCAGAATTCCCAAGCTAACACGCTGGCTGGGGAATTCTGGGAGTTGATGTCCACACGTCCTAAAGTTGCCACATATGAAAAACACTGATCTATAGCTAAACTCCAACAAAAGACAAGGCATGTTTTCAAAAAGACTCAGAACCTGAATTGCATAAATGGACAGATCTGAGTAGGGACTTGTTTAGGGATGAACTTCCAATCAACTGAGAAAGAAAAGGCTTATTCTTTATGTGTAAAGAACTGTAACAGCCATGTACGTATTCTTTTTTTCATTCAAGGGGAATGTGATATATTCCACTTGAGTGGAATTAGGATTAATTTATTTTTATTTATTTCACACTGCTTACTTACCAAACTCGGGATGGGTTAAGATGACAGACCTATCTACCTTAGACTTTTCAGTCCAAGTAGCGGAGGAAAGTGTTCCAAGTGGTGTGTTACATCACAAACCACACTCTGCTTAGGCTTTAAAAAGCTGAAGAAACGCCTGGATGAGGATAGTTCAGTTCAGATAGGTCAGACTTGAATTCTGACCTCAAAGCCTGGCCCTACTAACATTGGTAGATCTTTCCTCACTCAAGATCACAAGGCTTCAGTGAGGGATTTTTCATTGCTAGGCATGGGATCTGACCAAGCAAGAGAGATGCTGGAGCAGAGATTCACAAATATTAACCCACAGGAACACCAGGACAGAATCTCTGCAATCAGCAGTCAGGAGCTGGTTGTATAACCCCCAAGCAACCAATGCCTTGAACAACTCATCCTCCTGAAATGCCTTGGAGTAATATCCCATTAATATTAATATTCACCCTTGCATATTTTAACCTTCTGGCTTCAGCTACCCTTGAGAGAAGCTGTAAGACTATTCTGCTCTACCCCTGGGCTGATGATCCGTGTTCTTTTGCACTGCCTCCTCTACAGAGATCTCTGCCAAATTTTGCACAATACAAGGCATTTCATCTGCTCCGGAGGATTTCTATGTAAGTTGTTTACTTGCAGATACAGATTTGAAATCAAAAGGCAAGTAGCAAAAGACTGCTTGGTATTATGAGAAACCCACAGGATTGTTCCATGGAGGAGCATGAAGTCTTAGTCAGAGAATAATTATTGGATTTTATGTTATTATGAAACTTCAAGTAGTTGACGCTGGCTGAAGCAACTTACTGACAGATTAAAAGGGTCATATTTTTAGTAACAGCCAAGTGGTTGTTTTAGCATCTCAATAATTTAGCATTTTCAATATTCTTTCTATATGTTAATTTACTCTATGTTAGTATTTCATAGTTTAAAAACATAGTATATAGTTCAAGTATTTGAGGGTTGTTTTTCTTTAGCACTGTAGTATTTGTATTTATATTCTACTTTTGTTTATTTTATCTCAAGCTATGTCATTTGTTCAATCTTTTTCCTTTGATTTTCCCCTGAAACCTGCAGCTTTCTATGAAACTGTATACAAGATCTAATCCGTTATCATAATAAATGACAGTATCCAGTCTCTATTGATAGAGTAGACCAGGGTTTCTCAACCAGGGTTCTGTGGCACCCTAAGGTTGCGTGAGAGGTCACTGGGAGATCACGGTTTATTTAAAAAATTATTTCAAACTCGGGCAACTTCATGTTAAAGAGGTAAGTTTCATTCATTTTCAGTTTAAGGACGCTGTTCATGCATCTATACAGGTCTACCCATGAAACGAATATAAGAATTTTGTAATGTCTTGCCTATCTTTGAGCCTGAATGTGCAGGGGTTCCGAAGCGTTGTCCAAAGACGCTTCCGCGGTCATGTGGCCGGCATGACGCACGCGGAATTCTGTTACCTTCCCACCAAAGTGGTACCTATTCATCTACTTGCATTTGCATGCTTTCAAATTGCTAGGTTGGCAAGAGCTGGGGCGAGTGCGGGAGCTCACTCCGCACGCGGGGCTAGGGATTCGAACCTCCGAACTTGTGACCTTCCGATCGACAAGCCTGGCGTCTTACCCGCTGAGCCACCACACCCCTCCCAAACCCATCTCCCCAAACCCATCACAATACTACTATTCCGCTTTCTCTAATTAAAGGCCTAAATATCTGAAATTGAAATGGCTGGACTTTTTTTTCCTTGCTCTTTTTTCCCCTCTATGGATAGGTTCAGGCTTTTGTTTGAGACGTACTTACCTGAAATTTTGCATGAATTGTGCAAAAACTTCTGTCCTTCCTGCGAGGGGAACAATGATATTTATTACTGACCGGGAGATATCAACAGTCTCTGTCTTCACTTTCATGAGAGGACCAAATGGACGAAACAGTGTAACATGTCTGTATTCCATTTCGTCTGCTTTCTTGTAGAATAATTCATACTGCGACCCTTTGTCTCTCTCCGTGCGGTAATAACCTTAGGAAGAATTTAAAGGAGGAACTGATTCAGGCATAGGTTTTACAGGCAGGGGGAAAAGTCTCAGAATTGGTAAACATGACCTGGTGCATGCAATGTGCTATGTCCTAAGGAAGTTTGCTTTTGGCTCAGCACTATGCGTGAACCCGCTCAATAACCAACCAACCAACCAACCAACCAACCAACCAACTCACAGCTTGACATATCAACCCTGCCACAAGGTAGGCCCTAATAGTGGCTCTAGATTGTGTCTGGTCAGATTCAGTCTTCGTCTTCCTCCAGCGGCACTCCAGACGTCTCTTAACCCTCTTCAAAACCCTCAACTCCTCCATGAACCACGGGGAGTGATGGGTCGAACGAGGCAAGAGAGGTCGCATAGGCGCGATCCTGTCCAAGGCCCCGGCCACCTCTTTATTCCAGGCTGCGGCCAGGACCTCCACTGGACCGTGCAGCAGATCTTCAGGTATAACCCCCAGCTCCCTCTGAAACCTCATTGGGTCCATAAGTCGCCGGGGGCAGACCAATCTAATAGGCATTAGATAACAGGCATTCATACATTAAACCTGGAATACATAAAGACTTGGATTAGAATCCAGCCAGGTACATATTTTAAAAACTGTCTCAAAACACCAGGAAATGAAACTGCAACCAAAGGCAGGTAGCAGAAGAAATATGTCATCCATACATACAGGAGTCCATCTGCTTCAAGGACATTACCAAATTTGGTAAAGTTCCTTGTCAAATCTTGCTGCAAGCCAAACGTAGGTGGGATCTCTCTCTACAAAGCAGCTTACTAGACATTCTTCCAACATGAATATTAACAGGAAGATTTCTCCTGTCCTCAAAACGTTATCTAGTACAGGAAGGAAGGTTCAAAATGATATGATCTGGCACATTTTTTCATTATGACATTTTACCAACAGACCCAGATGATTTTTAGAGAAGCCGAGATGGCAACTTGTCTTAAGTTGCGAATAGATTCTTCCAACCAAAAGCAACATTTCTACAAATAAGTTTATAAAATTCTATAGATACCACTGCGTCATCTATATTAGCAGGTCGTGTATGGTCTAACTGGAATGTTGGTTTCCAGTATGTGTTTGAAAAACATAAACAATTTTTAAAAAGTTAACATAAACATAAACAATTAAACATAAACAATTTTTAAAAAGTTAGCAGGTCGTGTATGGTCTAACTGGAATGTTGGTTTCCAGTATGTTTGAAAAAAACTGCAATTGCCATAATTTAACTCAGTGTTTTTCCAACCTTGGCAACTTTAAGATGTGTGGACTTCAACTCCTAGAATTCCCCACCCAGCATGGGGAATTCTGGGAGTTGAAGTCTACACATCTTAAAGTTGCCAAGGTTGAAAAACACTGAGTTAAGTGATGCTTGCAGCGTGGAATTCATTCAATGAGAAGAGGGAGAAAACAACAGCCATTTGCCTTTAGGGAGAAAACATAAAAAAAATAGGGGCTTGTTAAAAAATAACTGATTTCATGTTATTGCACAACCGAACATGACTCACAATCAATTTCACCATATATATGGAGGTTTATTCTTTAGGTAACTTGTATATTTTTAATGTAATCTGCAAGGCACTGAGAATTCAGGCACTAACAAAGGTTATGTTGTGTAATCATTAGCAACAAACTGTCGTAGCCCAGTACACAAACCTGTACTTCCTCTAAACACCATCTACTTAAGCATTATAGAAATCAAATCAATTTCCTATAAATCAGGCTCAAAAATATTCAATGCATAATACTTTCTCTTTCAATGACCTTGAGGATGCCATGGCAGATCTGACAGAGACCTTTGCTGACACGTTGCACGTGCAGTTGAAGCTGAGCCTTTAGAGTTAAATATTTTTCTAAATGAAATAATAAAATGGATCGGCGGTGGGGAGAGTAATGCATTGGGAGGAGTTGCATACAACTTAGAACAGATGTTTCCAAACAATCACCTCCAGATTTCTGTCTCTTGTTTTTTTTTATATTGAGATATTTGGGAAGCCAGCCATGAGTACGGAGTCAAAGGTCATTGAGAAATCCATCCCAACTCTGTCATTTGAATCTGGTGTTTGGCAGATCAGATGGACTACTCATTGGGGCTTACAATCATCTCAGGTCCACCACCAGGTTTAACTTCGAGCCAGCTATAGCCTTCTTTTGCTAAACAGGATGTTGTTGTTGTTTCGGCTCTCAGTAGAGTTGGCAGGCCAACCTTCTTGACCCAAATCCAAAAAAATTATGGATACAGCAAACTTTAAAAAAGGAAATAATAGGGTTTTTTTAAACCAGTTTTTCCCTTTTTACCTTATAGTCTTGCCTTATGACCATGGGAAGAACATTGTAGTTGCTAATTAATAATCATTTCTAGATAACGATTCAATAATTTCTGGTGGCATTGGCAAAATCAATCCAAATCACTGAAGAAGCTAAAGTGTCTTCTGTTACAGCTCTGTGATATGCATATTTTCTGATACAACAGTGGAGTTTATACGTTCTTCCACAATGGATGTTTAGACTACATACTACTTACTGAGAAAACCCATTCAAACTATACCAATCTGATTTTTTCCAATATAGTATAATTAGGCTGACCATACGTCCCGTTTTGAACAGGACAGTCCCGTTTTTTTAACATTTCCAGACCGTCCCGTCGTTTTAATATAAAAGTCAAATTTGTCCCATTTTTTAAAAAACCTGTCAGGAACTACCCTGTCCCTGCCACCAGGCCAGCTGCCATGCCAGACTCCAAGCCAGAGGAAGAGGAACCAAGAGCCGGAAGTAGCTGGAGCGGTGCGAAAGAGCCAGAGCAGCTGATTGGAGGGAACCCGGAAGAGGAATCACCTCCGCCTATCAGCACGCGGCAAAGGGGGTGGGAGAGGCGGGCTAAGCAGCGCGAGGCCCGATTGGCCCAGGCATGCAGTCGGCACGAAATTCTAAAGATAAAAGGCCAACACAGCCAGCACATAAGTTTACATAAGTTTAACCCCATCCCGTTTTTGCCATCCCAATGTCCCGTTTTTTGTCTCAAGGAAATATGGTCAGCCTAAGTATAACGTGTACAGAAATACTCAGATTATTAATTCAGTTTTCAGGACTTTTTTTCCTATTGAATACATCAAGATCATTTCACCAAATCCACAAACACACCTAAATAAAGCCGTAAAAAATCTGTACAGAGGAAGAAAACTAGATGTGTTAAGAAATATACCTCCAGTATTGTTCTGTTTCCCCCTTGAATTCGCAGGTTTAACAACTGTAATATTTGTCCAAGGCTAGCTGTCCAATATTATCTTTTAGTTTATAGGCAGGTAAAATGGATAAAGCAACACATGAAATAAACAGAACAGCTGTTTTAGACCACTCATTTATAATAAATTTCAAGGATATATTGGTTTCCATTTGATGGGTAGGTCAGTCTATGGAGGATGAGGAGCCTATGGCTGACGTCAGAGCTGATGGTAGCCTCTCTGTGTATGTATGTGTTGAAGACATCACAGAAATTGACAAGTTGAGGAAGGAAGTTGAATAGTAGCACCCCTGGAAACGGCCAGCTTCTCACTAGCATGCTTGGCCCAGAGATCCTGATGGATACCAATAGATATTCTATTAAGTGCAAGGAAACACCATATAGATTTTAGATTCACAGGCTGCAGGATAGCTGGCCAAGTTTGTAGAAAAATATGATAGGAGATGTTGGGCTGGGGAGGGCATGGAGCTTAAAGCAAAATATGCTGAATTATTAAATTAACATCATCACTCATGCACACCGTGGAGTCTTTACTTTAAGCAAATATAGTGCGGATATCAAATCTAACCCTGATCCTAGATAGGAACACTTCTCTGCATTTCTTAAAAGATGCAATTTATGATGGTCCTCATTCATCTTCTTAACAACAGAGTTCAACTGGAAAAATGAGTAACACAGAACAATGGGCAGTACAGCCAGAATGAGTTTAAGACCAGCAATGGACCCTAAGGGCTTTGAGATAAGCTGAGATTGTTTTAGGCTCAAGAATTTAAATTTAATCACTGTCACAAAGGCTGCCAAAAACTCTGCAGTGAACCAAACGGCTGCAGAGTATTTTTTGGAAACATGTATAGCTTCTGAGCATATTCAAGGCAAAAGTTTCAAGGAACAATTTTATGAAAGATTCTTTCACATGCTCATATTAATTGCAGATGGAGGAATAATCATCATTAGAGACATTGTGTGCTAAATTCTAAGAAGGAAAGTTCCCTGGAAAGGTCTTCTGGGATATGGACACACTGGCTTTTAAAGATGCTTGGAGACTAAAAAACTCAAAAGCAAGAGATTACAGATTTTTTCCAGCTAGACACCAAACATACTCAAGTATTGACATGTGTTGTGTCTCAAAGTCTTTTATACCATATATTAAGGAGGTACAGATTTGTCCAGTGACATATGCAGACCACAACCCAATTCTAATATCATGGTTTCAAGGAGACAAATTGCCCTTCAGATGGAGGAGGAATGACATGCTACTACCTCAAGAAGGCCTATTACAGAAATGTAAAGAATTAAAATGTTTCTTTAAAATAAATATGCCTCCAGGAAATTGTATGGGAGACAAGTAAAGCTTACATGAGAGGAATTCTCCTAAGACTTGCTGCGAACCAGAAAAAAGAACACAAAAGATAACTCAGTCAATCAACCAAGCAGCAAACAACAACCCAATCAAGGAACCCCTAAGGGGAGAACAACACCCCCACCAACACAAGCAGGACAAGCCATGGTATATAAACAGAGAGCAAGTCCCACTCCCTTTTCGCACTGAAGGTGTTGCCTAGTCTGGCAATGAAATGTCTGCAAGAAAACAACAAGGCTCAGAGAGCACCAAGGACTCCACAGTTCAACCCTGAGCTACAAATATTCTCTTTGATTGGAAATTACAAAAAGCTAATCCCCTCATCGTATTGAAATCTAAAAAGGAGAAGACACAGTCACCAGTTGTCCCAGTTGCTTCATTCTAACGAAAAATCTCAAACAAGCTGACCAAAACGGTTTAAACGCTGGCATTTCTTCACTGCACTAAAGCTGACAAAGGAAACTCAGGGTTTGCAAAAGGAAGTGACAAGTTACAAACCTGCTCTAAGAATTTACTGCCTGAACGGTTTTTCTGTAAGGATTGCAGAATGATTCAATGGTACCTGAACTCCAAGTCTGAAGACATCTGGCCTTGGCTAGTTTTCAGTTTAAGACTTTTTGTCGCAGGAAATTACATTAGGAGGCAAAGCTCAGAACACAGAGGATGTGTCATGGGTATTCAGGAATGCAGCAGTATGAAAATGCTGTAATTCAGAGGGGTGGCATCCAGAGAGGAGTAGAATATCCATCAACATCTTAAATAACTACAAACCTGCAGATATTTACGACTGCAGAGATTAGGAGGATGTGTTACTTACCACTGAGATCACATCTTGGAAATGGCTCAATGCAATCTCCAACATAAACATTTACAGTGAGTCAATGAAGTCATGTTTTATGGGTGTGTTTTGGAATCTAGGATGTGACATCCAGAAGAGAATCCCTCAGTTCTGCTGCCTGGAGATCTAGCAATCAAGTGTAGCTACCATGATAAGCTTCTTAGAAACCAGAAAAAACAACTGAAAGGGTTAGGCTGTTTCATGTATCACTCAAGTACTGCTCTTGCAGAGTTTTCTTCTTTTAAGGCATATTCTATCTTAGCTTCAAAATGCCAAAAAAAAGCTAAGAATATCCAATTTATGATCACTAGCATGTGTCTCGGGTGACTTAAAAACATTACATTAGAATTCACTGACTATTGACATGAGTCACTCTCTGTGACCCAGCTAATGAACTGGAAGTTCAGAGGGAGATGATCAGAGAATAAACTCTGGTGGATCATAAAGTAGACTCAGTAAGAAATATTTAAGACCTGCACCTCAAAATACACTTAGCTTAAGATTCCTAGAACAGATATTGAGCAAGATGAGTTATTAAACAGGTAGTTAATGGTCCCACCAACAGATATCCCATGAGCCATGCATTGGGATCTACTGAATATTTGACGGTTCATCCGACCTTCAAATCTTAGGCAGAGCTATGGTGGACAACCACGCATGGCAGATAAGTCACAAACTGTGAAGATGTAGATTTGTAGTTTGGAATAATTTAGATGGCCAAAAAAAAAAAATGCATGAAACAGGAGTATCTGCTACTATTTCAGGTAGCACTCAATGTCATATGATTTCATTAACATAATACTATCCGTTTTTTAAACAGATTGCTACAAAATCTCATGCTTTGGGGGGCTTGTTATGTATAGTTCTCAGTAATTCCTTCAATTCTCAGAGATGGAGTAAAGATTATAAGTGATGACTTGAATTATCAGAAAGGAAAGCTTCAGAAATATCTATATCTGAAGCTGGCTTAGTCTTTAAGATAGGTGAGGATTTAAGGATTAATAGTGGGCTGCAAAACAGTATCCATCGTCAAACTGTTTGTGAATTCTGAAAATGTCACTCATGTTAAAGCTGAACACACTCATTCATACACCTCTACTCAAAACAAAGCTTATGAACACACCTGTATTATCTTGTTTCTCGGCTTGACCCCAACAGCTAACTAGTTAAATATTTTTAGCATTAGATTATAATCAAACTGTTTCTAGCAAGGAAACAGCTAAGTCTTTTGTTTCATATACTCTCCTACTTTATTTGCGTAGAATGCCTTACTGCCAACTCTAATTCCAAGTCTATGGAGTACCTTCTACAAAATCGTTTTCACTGTAAAGCTGCCGCTCCCCAACTCCATCTTCTTCGTCTTGACCTTCTTGGTCGGGATTATTGATTACCTCCAGGCCAGCCTCAATTACTTCCACCAACTCATCTCGCTTATCTTTTCTGACGGGCTTCTCCTCGGGGTGGCGGGTGAGCCCCATTTCCAACTGGAACACTTTCATGGAAGTGAAGCTCTCAAAAGGAATCGCTGCGTATTCACTGGGTAGCTTGGCCCCAACGCTCACTTCGGCTTTGTCTATTTGGGAATGCAGGTATTCTAGCAAATCATTGGAGGTCTGTTCTTTGACGCCCGGGGAGCCCATGCTCTGGACTTTGGGATTTTTCTTTTCCTGCAACAGCTTCAATTTCTCACTCATCTCCTGAAGTTCCAGCTTTAACTGGGCAATTTGACGCTTGAGGCTTGTAGCCCTGTTTTGGTAGTGCTCTTCTTGCTCTTGCAAAAGAGCTTGGTAATGCTCCTTACCAAAATGATCCCCTCCAATGCCAGGAAGTGATCTATTGCCTTCGGTTGGGGGCGCACACTCAAGAAGGTACATGATCAGTAACAGACTCAACAGCAGAGCAAGGCCAACAAAAAGCCATCGAGTTCTGGCTTGAAACATTAACCCTCTTCTGGGCATTCTTAGAGTACTGTAGTTGTATTCCAAATCAATAAACAAAGCTGATATGTGCAGGTCATACCTTGTTATCTGAAGGGAGCCATCGTTTTGAAGACAAATCAAGATCACTCTCAATGGTTACAGCAATTCATGTAACAATTTCAACAGCTGTCTTGCTCAAGCAATGAGTCTCCAGGCCAAGCCTAAATCCCCAAATCATTACGACTTCCATTCCTGCAAGCAGTTGCAATCTAATCGGTAAATACAGCTCTCGTTAAATAAGGGTTGTTTGCCTAAATAGAGAAGCTTGGCGTTACCAGAAAGTCATTTGGCCTTTGTTTTCCAATGTAACGACCTCAAGTTTATCATCAACTTGTATTAAAAAATAAAGGAAAAACTTCTGGAAATGTCGACGTTCTTATTGCCATCGGGGGTTTTGTAAGCTCCTCCATCGATGCGCTGCCAAAAAAGAAATTACTATCTCAGTAGGACTGGAGAGTCTGCAAGATATTTTCATCCAACATTTGTCCTTCTTCCTTGCTCTTCTTGGAACTCCGTGATCTGAGTCAGCAAAATAAAGGAAGAGCCTAATATTAAAAGAAAAAATACACTTGGTTAGAACTACAAAGCAACCGGACATCTGGAAAGCACATAAAGGCAATGCCTAATATCCTAACAATTTAGATGTGATGGATTACATTTAAATTTTTGACTAGTCTAGAATAGGGGAAAATGGTGAAGCTGACATATTTTCTACTTTATACATCTATGAGATCCTCCTTATGGAAAAGCAGTTATTTTTTTAACCCTATAACTGGGCTGTCAAAACTCATTCCATGAGCCATTTTGTCATTTCCAAAAAGCATCACAGCCAGCTTTTTTAAAAATGGCAAAAGTCTTAAGAAATTAATAACATTTGGAAAGGAAAACATCAGCAAACTCTTCATTACCTGTTTCAAAAAAGAATTTTAAATTTAAGAATTTAGAGGGTCAAAAAGTTTAGTTAGGGCATCTTCTACACCTGGGGTTCTCAAAAAGAAAAGAAAATGCTACAGAAATATAAACTATGGTATTGCCTTCCAGTTTTCAGTTATTTCAAGGATAGTTAGGGGAAGTACCACAGTTGCTTTAGGGGGCAAAATATGTTTCATCCTTGATCAAATAGGTCTTGAGAGCCTCAGTAGACAATATAATTCTCAACTGAACTTCATAGCAATCACCTACATTATGGAATAGCTTCTACAATATCCTCCTAACTCCTGATCAAGGTGGGATACAGAGACTGAACTCACATCCCATAATACTCTCTTGGGTTTCTGCATTGACATCTCCAAAATTAATTGTACATATTTGCTGTCAAAAGCTCAAAATGTTACCTGCTCATCCTAAGAACTAGTTCTTCCCAATGTGGAATAGTCTCTAAAACTGCTTCAAAATTGGGGAGATCCCTGCCATAGTTAGTGTCAAGATCTTTAGTCTGGCCTAGTAACAGTTACCACATAATCCAGACCCAAAAAAAGTATGCATGGATATGTTACACTGTTATCAGTTAATAGCGAAGATTGCAAATTGCTATATTTGGCTAGAGGAAACAAAAACAAGAATGCTTAATCTGTTTACAAAAGACCTATAAGAGAGACCCAGATTCTGTTGGGTAGAATTCTCACTGTATTAGCTCACTTTCTGGCCATGGTGACATTTCTAAAGAAGCGGTCCATATTAATCTTTTTGCCACAAACACACAGAGACACGAAGCCTCATGGGACATTAAAAACTAAGAAATGTTACAACCAAAAGCTATGTGGTCTATCTCACCAGATATCAGAGTACAGTCCTGCAAGAAAAACATTTTACCGAATACATAAAGGGGGCAAGAGAGGAGAGAGAGATGTGGTGATTGAGGAAGTAAGAGACTTTCCCATCACATGCACTGGACTTCAACTACCATAATCCACAGCTAGCAGGGTCATGGTGGCTAGAGATTATGGTAACTGAAGTCAAATAGAATTGGAGCTCACCACTGACTTGGGAGCTATTTTCATAATTTCCAGACGCCTCTGACGTTTGAGAAATGAGCACTCTTTCATCCAAGAATGAGGGAATATACATGATCAAACAAGCTAAATCCGATAGATAGATAGATAGATAGATAGATAGATAGATAGATAGATAGATAGATAGATAGATAGATAGATGATAGATAGATAATTGATTTAGTCTTTTGACCATATCAAGTATGAAAGAAGATAAAATAAAAAGCCATTATAAACATACAAATAAATAAATATGAGTAAATACAAATAAAACTATAATACAAATTCATATCAAACCATCACGAAATCCATTAAAAAATCAAGATGTACAACAAGCAATGATGGAATTAGATCCAACAGCCAAATTTCCTCCTCCCAAATCTCCCCCACCCGATCAACCTAGCTTCCAGTAGATCTAGTGAATTATAAGCATGGTATTGTAAAACTTCAGCTCCATTTCTCTTGAAAGGAACAGAAGGAAATGAAACTGCCTTTACAGGTCCTTGCTTAATGACCATATCTTTAGTGACAGTTAAGTCCTCGCTTAATGACCATATCTTTAGTGACAGTTTGGACTTACGACGGCGCTGAAAAAACCGACTTAGGACCGGTGTTCACACTTTCAACCATTGCAGCATCCCCGTGGTCACGTGATCACGATTTGGGCACTTGGCAACTGGTTTGCATTTATGACCACTGCAGTGTCCCACCGTCACATGATCGCCATTTTTTACCTTCCCGGCCAGCTTCTGGCAAGCAAAATCAATGGGGAACTGCATGATTTGCTTAACGACCATGTGGTTTACTTAACGGCTGCCACAAAAAAGGTCTTAAAATCGGGTCAGATTTGCTTAATGACCATGTTGCTTAGCAACCAAAATTCTGGTCCCAATTGTGGTTGTTAAGTGAGGACTACCTGTATATCAAGGAGATGATGGTCACTCTTCATTTTAGTTTCACAACAACAAACTAGTAAGGAAGAATGGGCTGGGAAGAAGTCATTGTCCCAAAGTGATCCCATGATGACTTAAACCTGGATCTTTGTGATCCCAATGCAATCCTTCAGCCTCTAACACAGAGCTTTCCAAACTGTGTGTCGTGACACGTTAACGTGTCGGCTGCACTGTCTGGGTATGTCGCGGCTGCTGCTGCCTCCGAGCCCTGCCAGAATTCCGTGCAGGTCCTAGTGCCTGCCTTGTGCCTTGCTGCCTCCAAGCCTGCCCTGCCAGGATTCCACGCACGTCCTAGTGCCTGCCTTGTGCCTTGCTGCCTCCAAGCCTGCCCTGCCAGGATTCCACGCAGGTCCTAGTGCCTGCCTTGTGCCTGGCTGCCTCCAAGCCTGCCCTGCCAGGATTCCAGGCAGGTCCTAGTGCCTGCCTTGTGCCTTGCTGCCTCCAAGCCTGCCCTGCCAGGATTCCAAGCAGGTCCTAGTGCCTGCCTTGTGCCCTGCCGCCTCCAAACCTGCCCTGCCAGGATTCCACGCAGGTCCTAGTGCCTGCCTTGTGCCTTGCTGCCTCCAAGCCTGCCCTGCCAGGATTCCAAGCAGGTCCTAGTGCCTGCCTTGTGCCTTGCTGCCTCCAAACCTGCCCTGCCAGGATTCCGCGCAGGTCCTAGTGCCTGCCTTGTGCCCTGCTGTAAGAGTGTGTCATGAAATGATGCCCTGCTGTAAGAGTGTGTCGCGAAATTATGCATGTCTAAAAAATGTGTCACCAACATGAAAAGTTTGGAAAGCTGTGCTCTAACACCACATATAAATGTTCTCACACAGATACTCTACAGGTCTACAATCCCCCAAGTAGAAAGGAATGCTTCTAAAGAATATAGCTTCTCCAATTTCAGCATGCCTCCAACGTTTATATGAAAACAGCATCAGAAGAGCTGCCCATAGCCACTTTTGTTTGTGGGTGCACTAAAAACGAAATAAATAGAAAAGCAAATTTTCTAGGCAGCAACATTACTTCTGTCTTCCAAAATGTGTGTGTGGGGGGTTAAAAGCAAGATTAAGAATATTTTAAGATGATAGATATGATGCAAGCCCAAATCCAGTATTATTGCATTGTATTGTTGTATCATTCAAAAAGTCCACATGTTCCTTAGTAAGATGCTACCATATTTTAAATTTTTTAAAAAGCTATTCTCTTGTATTAGAAAACAGTAATGAACATACAGAACGTAGCTGTTTCTTTTAAAAATTCTTGGCTAAGCTGTCACACCATGAGGGTAGAAAAACTGTGAGTCTGGGGGTTTTATTTTTACCTCCTCTTACTTCTGAACTCTTAGGCCTAGTTGTTTAAGACAACTTGTCAGAAATATAACTTGGCATTCCAACAGGCGCTCCAGGTGTTTGGCCTGGCATTAAAAAAGAGGTTATACTAAGCGCATAGGCATGAAATATTTATGGATTCACAACTCTGGAAGGTACAGGCTGATGCTTTGGGTGACAAAAATCATATGCTTAATTTTAAATCCCCATATATATTTATGTGCCCTAGTTACTATTAATGTATCTTTATGCAGCCTATGCAGCACCTGCAGAGATAATGCTTCACTTGAGATAGCATTTCATTTAAACTGAGCTCATCTGCTTCAATTATGAAACATTTTATAGATTTAATTATTTGGAACCAACTTAAGTTTCCTTTGCAAGTCTACAAGCAGAATATATTCCTTCTCCAAATATGCCCCTGGCCATAAAAAGCTCATGGTCCTCGCTCTGTTGTGAATTTAGGCAGCCTGTGCTGGTAGATTTATATCTTGTCATTCCTTCAGGAACTCTTTTGTATACTATGGCAACTTCTGCTAATGTGGACATGAAGCTATCAGCAACCTTCTTAATGTATGAATTAAAGAATGAGTGGAAACTTTCTGAAATGGCTGAGGAAGTCCAACAGTATCTCCTTGTGAAGTCCTTGAACAGGAACCATGAATAATAAAAAGGCAGGCCGATCTACAGAGAAACCAGATAAATGGGAACCAGATAAATGCCAAGGTTGGGAAAGACATACCAACATAAAGAAATGGAGCTGAATGGAATGATAACAACCAGATACAGTCCCAGACAGTTGTGAGACACTGGTACCACCTGGAATTGCAAGATGTATTGGGCAGGAGATATCAAGGTTCTCCTAACAATGATGCACCCCTGATTTCTCAGACATGAGGAAGTATTTTCAAAACAAAACATCTACAGAGCACCAGGCTCTTGGAAACCAGATATCAAGTTTATGGACTGAGGAAGAAAACCAATCACAAATCAGAGGGCAAGCACAGCCTTGTCCAGAAGGTGGAATGCAAGGACATCTTCTCAGGCCAGATGGCATACAAGACAGCTGGGGATTTCCACATTTGAAAGCCAACCAACCCACGAAAAAAGATCTATAACCATGAAACTGAGCCAGTTTGGTGTAGAGCAGTGTTTCTCAACCTTAGCAACTTTTAAGATATGTGGGCTTCAGCCCCCAGAACTCCCCAGCCAGCAAGCTGTAGAGGTTTAGGGCACCAGGCAAGAAACCGGACGACAAGCCTCAAAGGGATGGTGCCTTCTAGCAAAGGATCTCTGCCAGCAGATACATCTATTCAAATCCATCACAGCAGCTCACACATTAGTTGAAGAGGTCTCATAAGAGCCAAGAAGCCAAGAAGAAGAAGAAATCCGAATGTCTTGGAAACTTAACTATTAACAGAGATATGCTTGGATGTGTTATCAAAAATGCAGCATAAGAAAAAATGAACCAGAGTTTCCACAGAGCCCACCTTCAGCATTTCAGAAGCACACGTCAAATACTGGGCACATGGTGTTCCTCTGCCTATGCTCTGGGGTCTGAGGGAAGAATGCAAAGGGCAATTTGGAACATGTTCTCAACTTTTTTTTTTTTTTTACCCTGTGCATTTTGTCTCTGTGTGTTTCAGATCTCTCTGCGAAACAATTTTATTTGGGGTACCTTTCTTTTTAATAAAGCTACTCCCCATAACAGTTGTTTTTCTGATTTGTCAAAGCGGAAATAATTTTGTAATTCACTCATATCTTGACCCCTCTGTGCAAGTCCCAATCAATGCACGAACTGGAATAAAGCAATTCTTTGGTATTCGTTGTGTCTCAAAAGGGGATGATTTAGTCCAGAGCTTTCCAAACTTTTCCTGTTGGTGACACCCACCAACGGCGGCGGTGTGCAGGTGTGTCGCGTGAAACCTGGAAGTGCTGATGGCGCGCTACCGCATGCAGCGGCACGCCATCAGCGCTTCCGGGTTTTCGCGCAACACACCTGCACAGTGCAGGCGACACAGTACTGTGTCACGACACACAGTTTGGAAAGCTATGATTTAGTCATTGGAACGTTTTTTAAAAAACGCAAATAAATGTCTATGGGAAGGATGCTCCAAAAAACCACAAAAAGCAGAAAGGGAAAACTGTTGGCAAATCACTTCATATACATGAAAATGCCAATTTCCTTTTTATGTCATGCAAAAAAAAAAAGGGGGGGGGATGAAAATAAATGAAGGCAAAATGAGCAACCAGAAACAACAGATTCATCCCTTCCTAATGGAAAGGCACTCTCACTCCTTAACTTGCTATATTATCAAATGGGTCTACAAGCCTCAAAGGGATGGTGCCTTCTAGCAAAGGATCTCTGCCAGCAGATACATCTATTCAAATCCATCACAGCAGCTCACACATTAGTTGAAGAGGTCTCATAAGACCTTTCCCTATTACATTCATAAATCCCACCCGTTTTCTGGCTCCCACCAGCCGAAGACCTCTGTTTGCGGGCTTCTCACCACTAACTGTAGAATTATGAACTCCTCCAGTTGAGGAAGGGACCTCAGAAGTCATCTACTCCAACTCCCTGCTCAATGCAGGATCTGTGCTCAGAGGCTGCTCAGCTGATTAGCAGCCCAGTCTCTCCTTCATTAGGAGAATTAATTAGTGGCAGAGTGAAGCCTATAGTTTTCAGTGAGTTGCTGGGAAGAGCCCACTGCAGAGCCAGGAATTTTGCACTGGGCCTCTGGATGGTGGCAAGAGAAGAAAAAGACAGGATTCCTACCACCATCTCAGAACACTGAAGTCTTGTCCCTTTTCCCTCCTTTGCAACTCTGGTGAAGACTGAAGACAGAGAGGAAGGAACGTATCTCTGTCTCTCTCTGTATATATAAACGAGACAGACATAAAATAGAAAGAACGAAGAGCAATGTATGGCTTGTGACTCAGCCTGTGGAACCCTTGAGATGAAAAGTTGTCTCCTCTTGGGATCCAGAAATCAAGCATGCCCATGACACTCTTCCTGTAAACTGTACATTTATTTGTTTATTTCTTTATTTGTTGAACTTCTCGGCCGCCCAACTCGTACACAGACTGCATTCATATCGTGCTTTCTTCTATTAATCATAGGTTACATTTAGAGGTATGTACGTACGTATGTGCAGCCCAGCAGTTATGCCATCACCAGATGCCCCTTGACCTCCAAAGTTATAACAAATACATTTATTTTTTTTAAAAAAAAACTTGTAAACACCCCAGATTTCATTAGATTTCAAGTGAGAGCACAGACCTTGGAAAATGTGATTGGGTTCTCACACGAGGTCTCATCAAATTTCGGCCACTTTTTCCCCCAAGGTTTTTCTTTTTTAATTTAAAATATTGTTTTATTTTTGCCCCCATTGCATTATATGAAGCCACACTAAAATGTTTATTGTAAAGCCTATATTTTTTGCAGCAAAAACTACATTGGCTGAATTAATCTGCTGCCTGTGTTTCTCATGCTTCCTTCAAAATGTTCAAGGTTACAGGCATTGCTGTTTTCTCTCTTCGCCTCTGTGCCATTTTATCCTTTCCACAACCATATTTAATTAATTAATTAATTAAATTTTTATTTTTATGAATAACTCAAGGCGGCAAACATACCTAATACTCCTTCCTCCTCCTACACAACCACCACCCTGTGAGGTGAGTTGGGCTGAGAGAGAGTGACTGGCCCAAGGATACCCAGCCGGCTTTCATGCCTAAGGCGGGACTAGAACTCTCAGTCTCCTGGTTTGCCATTGGCTCCTTCCTAGGGCTGAGAGACAGGGACTGGCCCAAGGTCACCCAGCCGGCTTTCATGCCTAAGGCGGGACTAGAACTCTCAGTCTCCTGGTTTCCCATTGGCTCCTTCCTAGGGCTGAGAGACAGGGACTGGCCCAAGGTCACCCAGCCGACTTTCATGCCTAAGGCGGGACTAGAACTCACAGACTCCTGGTTTCTAGCCCAGCACCCTTAACCACTAGACCAAACTGGCTCACAATATACTCAAAATTGGCTAGTGAACTTCGTGATGGCCATTTCAACCTGGAATTCACACTCATCTGACATTTACTCATACTGACACAGTAAATAACACTTGGAAGATTTGATTTAAATTAGGTGAACAAATCACACCCAACATCAGTTCCCACAGAACAGGCCATAAATTCTATTTTTCAAATTAGAAAACCAACTGGCATTTTTCCAGCCAAGGAAACAGTGGCTCCCTCTGATAAAAAGTTGATGAACTCTAGGACTGCGGTGACCAATTTCTTGATATCCTCTCTTGATTTAAGCAACCAAGAAAATATATGAAATTTATCAAGAACAAGGTAAGCTGCACACAGTTAAGTCTGCATAGGAAAAAAAAAAGAGAGATGACCCTGGGAAATAACATAACTTTGCTTATTTTCGTATCCCATATTGTGAACTTATAAAAAGTGGAAAACATATTGTTCCTCTCTCTGAGGTTCAGTTAAAAACTACGTTTTCAGCCCTCTATTACAGGAACAGAACTGTTGTTTACCCAACTCCAGCCAGAACAAAAATGCATTTCTCCCAGCAGAGTCCTGGATCTCACTTCCATCCTATAAAACATTTACCACTCTGCAATTATTTCCATTCTGTCTGAGCTCTTCTTACATGATCCGTGTACTGTTACTTCATACGTGACCTACATAACAGAACTAATGCAGGCGTCTCTTGCAGTGCTAAGAGACTCTCATTAGCCTTGAGAACAGAGATAACTTTGTATCTTGCTTTTTCAGCCTCAGAGATAAATACTAGAACATGACACACATTGGGATTGCTTCAGCTTTACAAAAGAAGAGTGACCAAAGGCAGAGAAAGTTGAGGAAGTGGGAAAATCCAAGTTGGGTTGAAGCTCCTTTGCAACTTTGGCTGTTGATGCTGTTCATCATCTTTCAGAAGACTAACCCCACTCCAGTCTAATTTATATTTTGGAAGGAAATAAATAATTACAAGTACAGGTTCCAAGAATATATATAAATATCTAAGAACCATCTTGGAAGTCCCATATCGGACTCATGTGACACCATTATTACGCGAGCTGCACTGGGTTCCAGTTTGCTTCCGGGTGCAATTCAAGGTGTTGGTTATGACCTTTAAAGCCCTTCATGGCATGGGACCAGGTTACCTAAGGGACCGTCTTATCCCCATCACATTGGCCCGTCCCATCCGGTCATGCAGGGAGGGCATGCTACAGACCCCATCAGTTAAAGAATTCCATCTCACGGGGTCACGGAAGCATGCCTTCTCTGCAGCAGCGCCTGCCCTGTGGAATATCCTTCCCCAGAGTTAAGACAGTTCACCTTGCTCCTGGGCTTCAGGAAACAACTTAAAACTTGGCTTTGCCAACAGGCCTGGGGCGGAAAGAAGATCAGAAACTCCTGGGGATGGCTAATATAGTAGGATAGTCCTAGAATAGCCCTTCCAAGGCTGAAAGAACACATTGCCTTCTTAATTGTATTATATTTATGGTATTCTAAATGGTTATTTTAATGTTTTAATGTTTAATGTTTGAGATTTTGATGATTTGTAAACTGCCCAGAGTCCCTTGAGGGAGTTGGGCAGTGAGAAATCGAAGGGATGGGATGGGATGGGATGGGATGGGATGGGATGGGATGGGATGGGATGGGATGGGATGGGAAGAAAGAAAGAAAGAAAGAAAGAAAGAAAGAAAGAAAGAAAGAAAGAAAGAAAGAAAGAAAGAAAGAATTTCCCCTCTGTAACTTTTGTGGGGCTGATAACATGCTAAGCATTTGAATGTAGTCTTGAGCACAGACAACAAACTAAGATTTATTAAAAGAAAACACGCCAGGTTTCACCAGAGGCACTTGCAGAGGGGGTCAAAAAAGTCAAGATGGTGGCTGTGACTTTGCAATTGAAGCCCTGCCCCTTTTTATACCTGAGCTTCACTAAAAAATGTCTATTTGTTAGCTTGCACACCAAACAAAATATGAATAAACAACCACAAAGCTCAAGAGCAATGTTTGATAAAGGAATAAGTCAATCCAGTTAATAAATTTTGTTTGAAGCCTTTTAAACATTCGGATTCCCTTCTCAGTTTTCCTACCTTTGATCCTCATGGCAAGATCTGTCTTCTTCACAAAGCTTCATTTTTTAGAACTGTAGGCCCATGTTCAGCCAACCACTGGGCTGATCGCTTCTGTCAAAGCAACTGAGCCGCCAGCCTTGACCAAATCCGAAATACAAAAACATTCTTTGGCAAGGCAAATAACACAATCATGACTTGTTCTTAAAACCAGAGGAAAGAAACAAAGACAGCAAGAATCCCGGCTTTTCTGCCAGCAATACAATTTAAGGCCCAGTGGAAAAGCTACATTAAAGCACATTCCATTATTATAACCTGCGAGATAGCAAACTCCAAAAAGTAGCTGGGGGAGGACATGAAATAAATTTGATTTCATGTACATTACGTTAAAATTGAATTGATTTAATAGACTTAATATAATTCTTCCCAGTCATGGGTTTAATTGATTCCCTCTTCCCTTCCCTTAAAAATTACAACTTGTTGACAACTTTGGGAAGGCTTTCTGAAGGTTGCGCTCCAGATTTTGGTGACATATTCTGCCCTGGGCCTTAGGTTGGGTATCTCTGGCTAGGCTTTAGAGAAGCAGCAGCTGTCTACCCTTGTCTCTCCCAGGCTTCTGGTCTGGACAAGCCTAGAAGATGGATAGAGGCCCTTGCTACCTTTGGAAGAATAGAATAAAACTGCTGACTATTGCCAATACAACAAAAGACTTTCAGTTACTTAAATGAACTGACTGAATCAGAAGAAACATATGAAAGGGCATAGGGGGAGGAGAGCGATAGAAGGTAGAGGAGGAGGAGAGGGAGAAGGAAGGGAGATAGGAGGAAGAGAAGTTCTAGAAGAAGGAAGAGGAGGAGGAGGAGGAGGAGGAGGAGGAGGAGGAGGAGGAGGAGGAGGAGGAGGAGGAGGAAAGTCAGGAGGTGGTGGTGTAGTGGTGGATTTTGGTGGTGCCGCTGGTTCTCAGGAAGGAGGGAGCACATTCCAAGGAGGTGGAGGAGATAAGCAGAGGCAGAGTCCAGGAGGCAATGGTGGGAAAACGAAGAGGTTCAGGATAGCCCCGCCCCAGAGTCTCCCAGGTTATTTCCCCTTAGGTTAGGTAGACTCTGGCAAGATTCTGTCTATACGGTGTGAGCAAAGAAAGAACTGGAGTTTGAATGGACTGACTCTTCATTGTTCTTGGGCTGGGCCTGACAGGTCTACAGGAGGAGAACGAAGAGAGATAGGAAAAGGTGAAGGAGTGGGATTGAATGAGAAGGAGCGATAGAAGAGGGAGAAGGTAGAGAAACAGAAGGAACAGCAGCAGAAAAGATTAGAATTATGTTAATATCAGATCCTTGTTACTTTACCAAGCCTGAATCTATAAGCTCACTTCAAAGCCTAGCTTTACACTTACTAAAGAAGATGTGAGCCAAGAGTCTGAGACAGAATGTGATGCTATGCATCTCTCCCCATGCAGGAGCAACAAGTTCTGCAGTAAACCAGGTTCATGATAATCGGGTTTCAACATTTTGTGCTATGCCACCAAAGAATGACTCCTGAAATTTTGCCAGTGGCTGAGTTCATGCATCATACTACATCGTGGTTTCTTTTCACCATGGTTTGATCATATTCAGCTTCCTGCATAACAGGCCATTAACTCTAGTTTACAAATAACAGGTTCAACCATAGAGCTAAGACAATCAAATTAATCAATCACCTATAGCTTATAATGTGGAAATACTTCCACATGTTCTGCCTAGCATTAACCCACATCCCTTAATGCTTTTGGTTTCATTGATTTCAATGGTTCTTTTTATAGTAATGGCTGATCATTGATCATGATTATCACAAACCACTGTGTGAATGTACTAATTCAAGTGTCATGCTGTTAGAGAAATAATGAATGGGCCATGAGCTAAACTAATTTAAAAGAAAACCATCCTATTTCCTTCCTCTCCTCCAGCTTGGGTACTGGTTGTCTCTCATTTGAAATGCTCCAAAATGACTTGTGCTTCAAACCGAGCCTCTCCAGATACGTATTTTAGCTATGAATCAGCTTATTCTGACTACCAACAACTCCAATAGGCTTCTTAGCCTAGTTAGTGGAAACTGATCATGAAGTTGTTCATTGTATTGTCATTGGTTGTCTCTCATTTGAAATGCTCCAAAATGACTTGTGCTTCAAACCGAGCCTCTCCAGATACGTATTTTAGCTATGAATCAGCTTATTCTGACTACCAACAACTCCAATAGGCTTCTTAGCCTAGTTAGTGGAAACTGATCATGAAGTACTTTGGGGACTTTCACACTACAAGTCAAGGTCCCGGAGTGTTTCATAGGAAAACTACTAGTGTGTTCTGAGAGTATTTTTACACTAAAAGCTCCTTTGACACAAAGCAGACAGCCTGCGGTGTCTCTAAATGATTTACTGTTCTAACAAACATTCTCTGAGTAATTCTTGGGCATCTCTCCACCAACTACAATTGGATCAGTTATCAGACAGAGAGATCCATCAAAACCGCCTTTATAGAGATGGAGTGCGGTGACTCATATAAAGATTACCGTCCTCTCAAAGGTATGAAGTTCCGACTTGCTCTTGAAAAGGAAACTTCAAGAGAACAAAAGTGGTGTACCAAATCTTGATTAAGCAAATAGCATGTCTCAATTAATGGGGCGTGGTGGCTCAGCAGGTAAGACACCAGGCTTGTCGATCAGAAGATCGCAAGTTCGGAGGTTCAAATCCCTAGCCCCATGTGACGGAGTGAGCTCCTGCACTCGCCCCAGCTCTTGCCAACCTAGCAATTCGAAAGCATGCAAATGCAAGTAGATTAATAGGTACCACTTCGGTGGGTAGGTAACAGTGTTCCGCGTGAGTTATGCTGGCCACATGACCATGGAAGCATCTTCGGACAACGCTGGCTCTTTGGCTAACAAACGGAGATGAGCACCGGCCCCTAGAATCAGACACGACTGCACAAATGTGCGGGGGGAACCTTTACCTTTTTATGTCTCAATTATCAGTAGTTTGGGAAACATTATCTCACATGTTCCTCCACCCTATAAATAGGCCCAATCAGCAGAATCAAGCAATAAACTTTGGATTAAACTATATCACATCACACTGCAAGTTAGCTGGCGTGACTGATGCCTGTTTAAATTCCCCGAAGAAAAACCAAACACGTACACTTCTCACAGAAAAACAGATGTTTGGAAAGAGCTAGACTAGAATCTGTCCCCCTGAAATGTTTTATTCATTTCTTCTCCTCCTCCTTCTACAGGGAGTGCACACACGCAAATATTTTGAATGAAGCAGCCTAAGAAATGACTGATCATCTACTTCTCTTGACTGAATCACCCATTCCCATTATTATAGACTATTTTTGCTTTCTTACCAGCTCAACGTCAGCTAACTCCCTAGATACGGTTTTCTTGGCACAAGCATGAACTCACCAAAAGTCGTGGGATTTTCTGGTGGCTTCCTATCATAATCTCAACCAGATCAGATCTTGCTCAGGGCTTTCAAAATCAGGCAAGGCCAGATAGGTACTGCCACCTGCATGTGTATCTAACCACCAAAATAATATTCCATATCAGGCTCCTAAAGGTAAAGGTTCCCCCCACACATTTGTGCAGTCATGTCTGACTCTAGGGGCCGGTGCTCATCTCCGTTTCTTAGCTGAAGAGCCAGCGCTGTCCGAAGATGCTTCCACGGTCATGTGGCCGGCATGACGCACGCAGAATGCTGCTACCTTCCCACTGAAGTGATACCCATTAATCTACCTGCATTTGCATGCTTTCGAATTGCTAGGTTGGCAAGAGCTGGGGCGTGTGCGGGAGCTCACTCCGTCACGCAGCGCTCGGGTCTCGAACCGCCAAACTTGCGACCTTCCAATCGACAACCTGGCATCTTACCCGCTGAGCCACCAAACAGGATGATTAGGTCCAGTTTAAACATTAAAAAGTAAAGTCTGCTTTGAGTTGAGCGTGAGACATTGTGACTCCGTGGATGTGCCTGTGCAGTTTTCTTATCAACAATATGGAAGTGTTTTTAAAACTTCCTAGACTGGCTTAACAGCCCAGGCAAGCCCTGGGGGTCTCCCATCGACATGCTAACTAGGACCAACCCTGCTCAGCTGATTGAGATGGAATAAATTGAAATAATAAATAATAAATAAATAGGGAGGGGATAGGGAGGGGATAGGCGGGGTATAAATATGATTAATAAATAATAATAAAGGTTCCCCCCGCACATTTGTGCAGTCGTGTCCGACTCTAGGGCTCATCTCTGTTTCTTAGCCGAAGAGCCAGCGCTGTCCGAAGACGCTTCCGCAGTTATGTGGCCGGCATGACACACGCGGAACGCTGTTACCTACCCACCGAAGTGGTACCTATTAATCTACTTGCATTTGCATGCTTTCGAATTGCTAGGTTGGCAAGAGCTGGGGCGTGTGCGGGAGCTCACTCCGTCACATGGGGCTAGGGATTCGAACCTCCGAAGTTGCGACCTTCCGATCGACAAGCCTGGTGTCTTACCCGCTGAGCCATCAAGCTTCTACAGCAACGCATAACCAGGAAAATGAGATTCAGCTAAAGTTTCATAAACAAGTCTTAATTCCAAGAAAAAATAGGGGGTTAGGATGCAGAATTTTTGGAACCCGAATAACCAAACCTCCAGCCCTCATTCATTAGTGAAGCCATTAAGGTGGGGTCTCTGTGAATTGTTTGAACCTTCTTCTCCCAGATTGTTTAACTGAAGGCTAACAGCTCTTTTGCCAGTTATGGCCATCTGTTCTTCGTTGGTCATATTTCGAAACACCCCTTTTCTTTCTCAGTCTCTGAGCATTTCCTTATATTGCAAATCAGCACTGACAAAACATTAACGGTTGTATTAACTTGGTGTCAAAGCTGGTAGGCTATAATTTGGTTTTATTATAAGAAAACAATATGCAATAAGAGTATATTGCAATAAGAGCACATACTCTGTAAGAGTCTTGGTGTATCATACCAAGGGGTGCCTTATCAGCTTCTTTTGCAGATCCTCCAGTGGATATACCTGTTTAAATCCAAGGAGATGCTAACTGTAAGGAATGAGTTTTCCCATCTCCCACTGACACCCCCCCCCCCCAGGAAGTCAGATTCATCACAATTTTTGGATGGTGAAATTTTTTCCTCTAATTTGCCTACACAGTTACATCTCATATACCCCAAAGCATTGTGGTTAAGGATGGGTTATCATCTTAATTCATTAAACATTGCATCATGGAAGGAAAGCTCTGAATGTATTCCCTGGATACATTCTCAGCCAAAATGCAGCCACAGCAATTTCGCCTCTCAACTTTCTTGACTTTTTCCTTGAATGCGTCCATCCCATTCTCTTTTATGACAATGATAAAGGTAGGCATCTTCTAAAATAAATACTGGTTTTATTTATTTTTTATTTATTATTTGAATTTATCTCCGCCCATCTCCACCATGGTAGACTCTGGGCGGTTTACAATCACAATATAAAAAGTTAAAAACTATACATCTAAAAACTACTATAAAAAATAAATAATAAAAAAAATCCAAAAGATGGTCTTTTCCCAAGAGGAAGAAAGAAAAGTGATTATGTTGTAAATAAGACTGGTTAAAATGTGTTCCATATTTTTGTAACATCTATATTGTTTTTGGGAAATATAAAACACAAGGCATATTCAGTTTTGATGATGCAGCCGTGTGTGTGTTTATTTTCCCCTGAGACACAGAAATGCTTTAAAGGAACACAAAGTAGCAGTTTGACGTTTTGTAAATATGCCTCCATTATCTACCTTGGCAACATTGTTACCAGGCTTAATGTCAGGCAAAGAGGCACATCTTCATCTCCAGAGCACCATATCCTCTGCCACCTTCTACAGGGCCTGTTTGACCAATCGTTGCACAACCGAAAATCTGGGCCTCAGTCTGATCTCACAACCTCCAAAATTTGGAGACTGGACGGATAATCACAACACCCCAGGACAGTGTTTATGTTTGCTGACTTCGAAAGTAATTTGGCCTCCCCTTTTTCCTTCCACCATGCCCCTTTTTCAAACACTGAGCAGCAACTCTTCACTTTTACAATACTCAATACTGTGGAGGGTAAAGTGAACAGTGGTCCATAAAGGCTTATGAGACAATACATTTGCTAATCTTTAAGGTGACACAAGACTTCATTTTTTTCCCTTGCCAGAGATGAACACGGCTCTGAAAACTATTCACCCCAGCTGAAGGCAAACCTAGATCTCACCACACCTGCATTAGTCATTTGTGACGGTGCAAATTTAACACCAAACTACTATTAAGTTGGTTGGCTTTTTGCGTCGAAAGATTGTCTAAGCCACGTTGTACAATTATGAACAGTTGTGTTTATAATTGGATCCAGTACAAGTTTATCTTGAACGCCAGACCATATGACTTGCGTTTCAAAAAATGGAGCAACCATCCTACTGTCTTCAGAAGGGACATACTATCTATTGACTGACTCCCTTAATTGTAGTAAAGGACAAGCAGATATTAATTATTGTCTACTGTATTCCAAGCACTTTCCATCCCATTCTATCCATGCAAAAGGGACATTCCATGAGACAAAGCCACACTTCTATCTCTCCCTTTACTCTTGATGGAGAACAGCCCATCCCTGATGGAGAATGGATTAAACCTTTCCCTCTCCTACAATATTTTTCCATTACTTCTTTTCCTTAACCATACGAAGACAGAGCCGTAGCTCTAAATCAAACAGCACAGCCAGAGGGATGATTCTGTGAAGAAGACTGATTTGTTTTAAAACACAAAACTATTTTAATTACTATTATTGCTTTTAAAAACAAAAGATATATTGCTGGGCTAGGCCTGAATACAGGCTGTTGTATTGCAGCCATACACTTCTCCGAACAGGAATGAAAAGACTGCATCCAGTGCAGCCTCTGCTGATAGAAAGCTCTTGGACCCTTTTTGCAAAAGGGATCACGGCCTTGTCGTGGCGAAGGGGCTTGCGTAACTCAATGAAGCCATGAGCTATGCCGTGCAGGGCCACCCAAGACGGACAGGTCATGGCGGAGAGTTCTGACAAAACGTGGTCCACTGGAGAAGGAAATGGCAACCCACTCCAGTATCCTTGCCAAGAAAACCCCATGGACAGTATCAAAAGGCTAAAGCAGAGGACAGGAAGGCCTGGCGTGCTATGGTCCATGGAGTCATGAAGAGTCGGACATGACTTAACGACTGAAGAACAACAACAACGTAGCAAAAGGGGGAAGAAATCGAATTTTGACACAGCCCTTTATCCCACACCTTTTCCAAAGTTGGTCCAGGCCACAGGGGACTTTTTGGCATAGCACAGGAGAAAGTGAGGGGCTGAAGGAAAGGGGGGCTTTGCAAAATCGCCTTCTCCACCTTCTGCTAGTTCAAGAACACACCATTTGCTAACCGACACCACCGGCAACAATCCTACATTTTAATTTCACTGTGCAGGGTAATTAACGGCTGACATTTACCTAAAGCTTCAGAGTGTTTGCAATATTTCACATTAAATATTTACAACCGCTGATTGTAAGAAAGCAGTAAGGCAGACTGGTATGTCCAAGCAACTTAATGAGTTCAGGGCAACTGGGCCAGCCACGGACTCCCCAGCGTTAAGAGTTCAGATGATACAAGTAATGCCAGTTCGGCTGGGCCACCTTTTAAGCTTCATAGTCTTCATATAATGCAACAAGATACAGAACAGCATGCTGCTTAAAAAATCAACTCTAAGAGTGATCTAGTGTCACACTAAGCAAAAAACACCCTCTTATTGTTCACGAAGTACTCAATATCCAAAGAAAGCAATCTTAAAAAATACTGCAGGAGAGAAAATCTGCTAAGAAGAAAAGGATATTTGAAGAGACAGGACACAAAACCAAAACAAGGTGGGGGAGGAAACCAACAGGGAGGGAATATATCAGGCCTGGGGGTCCCAGGGGACCGGGGATTTTCTAAGATGGCTCTATTATAATTTACTCTCTCCTGTATTTGGTGGTTTGCATTTTTAAAAATGACTGTTTTATAGGATGATAGTTTTTATACATTTGTTGTTTTATTTTATTGTTGTACACCACCCAGAGTCACTTCATGTGAGATGGGCAGCTATATAAATTTGATTGATTGATAAATGAATAAATATTCCAACCTCCATTAAATTAGCGATTACAAAAGGCAGGAAGAGAATGAGTGCATACAAGGATCTAGCTGAACGAGTGCCAGCGCTTTACAAACTTTGCAGGTTGTGCCCCCTGCAATAGCCTTCCCCTAGGAATAACACTAATCGTTTCATTGAGGCTAAGGCTAGGGAAAGGGGCGTGGTGGCTCAGCGGGTAAGACGCCAGGATTGTCAATCGGAAGATCACAAGTTCGGAGGTTCAAATCCCTAGCCCTGCGTGCCGAGTGAGCTCCCGCACTAGCTCCAGCTCTTGCCAACCTAGCAATTCGAAAGCATGCAAATGCAAGTAGATGAATAGGTACCACTTTGGTGGGTAGGTAACAGCGTTCCACGCGTGTCATGCGGCCACATGACCGTGGAAGCGTCTTCGGACAACGCTGGCTCTTCGGCTAAGAAACGGAGATGAGCACCGGCCCCTAGAGTCGGACACGACTGCACAAATGTGCGGGGGGAACCTTTACCTTTTTTTAAGGCTAGGGAAGAAATAATATACCAGTTGCTTTTAATACACTTTAACCTCTCAATCACAGGGAGTCTCCAATTTTGCAATACAGCAACTGCCCACTCGGAGTTTGCAAAGGAGCAAAACTCAAGCCAAGTTTTGACAGAGCCACTGTGCCAGTATAAATCTTGCTTTTAAAAAATTGTGACAACCTCCCCCCCCCCCCATTGCTTGCAACCCCCTTCCACCCCATCTTGGAAAAGTCCTGCTGGTTTGAAACCCCCTGGAAAGAAAGTCAAGAATGCAAAGAGCTACAACCTACAATTTAGCAGGAAGTAAAGTGAAAAAAGAAAACTGCAGCTGGCTGTGGAAATCCCCCCCCTTCAGATTTTTTTAAATCAAACGTTTAAGCCCCAGACTGACCACAGCAATGCAGACTAAACTTGCAACACAGAAAAGAAAAATGTCTCCTTGCTTGACTACTGTATACTCACAGCTCTAAGTAGCTTCCTTACCAGCAATGTGGAAGTGTTGCCAAGTCACAACATAACCGGGTTCACACATCATTCTTAACTAATTGGGTTAAGTAGCTTCATTCCAACAGGTTAAGCTTTGTTAGTATTGATCTTGGGGACTCACGGGGGTGGCTTGGCGGCAGCGCAAATCCAGCCCATGTAGGTCCTTTACGAATTGTGCCTACACGCAAACCAGGTTAATGCCAAACCCAGGTTTGTGCGAAACTAGCCTGTCTCTTGCCCCCTCAAGACAAAGCACGAGAAGGTATCTTCCTCTGCAAAGCGGGAGATGACAGTTAAATCCCTTCCCATTCAGACGTCTCCAGCTAGGCAGCCTGCATATTTTCAAGAAGGAAAAAGCTTCGAGGCAGGAAAAATAAAGGAGCGCTTGAAAGCAAAGAGAGTCACGCAGGGGAACTAACAAGCGAGCGGGAGGAAAGGAGGGAGGGGACGGGGGCTCAGTCCTGGAACGTTCGCATACACGCGCACGGCTGGGCTCGTGTGAACACGCCTTCCCACCGAGCAACGCGGCGGAGGGGGGAGATGGGGACGCCTCGCTCTGTGCGCCAAGCCCAGTGATGGGGGGGTGAGGGCCGGTGGGGTGTGAGGCAGGGGAAGGCCGGCGGACGGCAGAAAAGAAGGGACCCCCCCCCGCCCCGAAGGAGCCCGGCTTACCTCCGCCTTGCTGCAGCCCCTACCCGCAGCCGGCAAGCAGCGCTTCCTGCGCGCCAGCCAGCCAGCCCGCCAGCCAGCCAGCGCGGCCTGGCCTGGCCTCGCCTCCCACCGGGGCCGCCCCTTCCAGCGGCAGCGCCCAGGAGGCGGGCGGCTCCGCGGCGCCCCGCCCGGCTGGAGGATAGGAGGCCGCCCAGCTGGGCTGCGCTGGGTCGTCGCTCCGGCGGGCGGGGCGCCTCGGGCCTCTTGCCGGCAGGGAGGGAGGGGGCGAAGAGATCCGCGGCGCAGACGGAGCGCAGGCGACGCGCTCCTCCCGCCTGGCTCCGCACCGGAGCTTTATCGCGCCATGGCCGCGGGCGCCGAGCGGACGCCGGCCAGCGCGCGTGACATCATCCCCGCCGCGGCCCGGGCTGGCCAGGCTGGCCGTGGCTGCGCGGACGAAGCTCTTCCTGGGGAGCGCCGTCCTCCCTTGCGCACAGGGCTGGCCCGGCCAGCGCTCCCCTCGCGCGTCTAGGGCGCGCGCCCCGAAGCGGAGGCGAGGAGCCCCCGTGACGTCAAAACAGCCTTGCCCGGCATGGCATCAGGGGCCGCGGCTGGCAAAGTCACTCGCTGCCTTAGGCGGGGGCGGCCGGTCGCGATGATGAATCGGAGAGACGACCAGGGACCAGCCCGGCCCTCGCCTCTGGGCTCGGCTGCAAGCAGCGAGGCACGGGGCCTGGGTGATGACCAGCAGACCCATCTGCTTGCTTGCGCCCCAATCCACGGAAAGATGACTCTTTGGCGGACTGACTGTGTAGTAACTACACTGTAGTTCTGTCAAAGTCGGTGATTTTTCAGTGCAGCAGCAACAAGTGGATGTCGATATAAATCGCTACTCCCGATAGATACTCCTGGATTTTTAGCCCTTCTTGGGGTGAAACGATGCGTTTCTGCATTGCACAGCGGCTGAACGCTGAAACTGCTGATGCGGTTTATAGCACTTCCCCACTTTGTGACGGAAAGCCTTAATAAAACCAATGCCATGCCCCATGGGCCGTGGCTGTGTGAGGTTATACGTTTTTATTGCAGAGACAGCCGCAAGGACGTCTTAATTAATAGTTCATCATCTTTGTGGTGATGTAAAGCCTGATTACTGATAATCTCACCACACTGATAGCTGGATGAGGGTGTATGGATTTCTCAAACATAGGGCTAGCAAAATGCTTATTCTGTTACCATGGAAAGATTTTTACATTGTCATCCAGCTATCAATGTGATCTGTAGTACAGCCCCCCCCCCCCCATCTGTTAAGCACAAACGGGGAACAGTATTAAGGTCTGCTGTTTGAAAACTTGGTATTAATAGAGTGGGTTCACATGGAACACTTCACTCAAAGACTTTTCTATTTCTGCAATAGGACAAGCATGGTTGCTTTTACTCCTGATGCTGAAGCTGAAGCTCAAATACTTTGGCCACCTAATGCGAAGAGAGGACTCACTGGAAAAGACCCTGATGCTGGGAAAAACTGGAGGCAAAAGGAGAAGGGGACGGCAGAGGATGAGATGGTTAGATAGCATCACCGATGTAACAAACATGAATTTGAGTAAACTCTGAGAGACAGTGGAGGACAGGAAGGCCTGGCGTGCTATGGTCCATGAGGTCACGAAGAGTTGGACACGACTAAACGACTGAACAAATTTGTGTGTGCCTCAGTACTTTTGTTCATTTATTTATACATTTTATAGAGCTGCCCATCTCGCAATACCGTGAGACTAGAACAAAGATTAAAACTGAAACAAAAACACAAAACTGAACCCAAAACGAAACAACAAAGAACCACAGTATACATAACAAAAAACACAGTATACATAACAACCAGAACCAACAAGATAAACATAAACATATGTGTGAATTCTAAAAACACTCCACTTCCTGTCCAAGGACTGAAACCAAACCAAACAGCCAACACAGCTCACGTAACCTCCCAAAAGCTTGACGTAACAGCCATAAACTTAATGCCTTACAAAAGGCCAACAGGGTCAGGACCATCCAGCTTCTTAAGATGACACTCCTAATAGATCTTGGAGCACAACCACCCTGGTGAGGCCTGCAGAGGCAATCGGAGATAGCTGGTCCAGCAGATAACCTGGCCCTGTGCCATGTAGGGGTTTATACTGTAGGTCAGAGTTTTCCAAACTGTGTGTCGGGACACGTTAGTGTGTCGGCTGCAGTGTCTGGGTGTGTCGCGGCTGCTGCTGCCTCCGAGCCCTGCCAGGATTCCACGCAGGTCCTAGTGCCTGCCTTGTGCCTGGCTGCCTCCAAACCTGCTGTGATTCTGCATAGGTCCTAGTGCCTGCCTTGTGCCTTGCTGCCTCCAATCCTGCCCTGCCAGGATTCTGCGCAGGTCCTAGTGCCTGCCTTGTGCCTTGCTGCCTCCAAACCTGCCCTGCCAGGATTCCGCGCAGGTCCTAGTGCCTGCCTTGTGCCTTGCTGCCTCCAAACCTGCTGTGATTTCGCGCAGGTCCTAGTCCCTGCCTTGTGCCTTGCTGCCTCCAAACCTGCCCTGCCAGGATTCCGCGCAGGTCCTAGTGCCTGCCTTGTGCCTTGCTGCCTCCAAACCTGCTGTGATTTCGCGCAGGTCCTAGTGCCTGCCTTGTGCCTTGCTGCCTCCAAACCTGCTGTGATTTCGCGCAGGTCCTAGTCCCTGCCTTGTGCCTTGCTGCCTCCAAACCTGCCCTGCCAGGATTCCGCGCAGGTCCTAGTGCCTGCCTTGTGCCTTGCTGCCTCCAAACCTGCTGTGATTTCGCGCAGGTCCTAGTGCCTGCCTTGTGCCTTGCTGCCTCCAAACCTGCCCTGCCAGGATTCCGCGCAGGTCCTAGTGCCTGCCTTGTGCCTTGCTGCCTCCAAACCTGCCCTGCCAGGATTCCGCGCAGGTCCTAGTGCCTGCCTTGTGCCTTGCTGCCTCCAAACCTGCCCTGCCAGGATTCCGCGCAGGTCCTAGTGCCTGCCTTGTGCCTTGCTGCCTCCAAACCTGCTGTCATTCCGCGCAGGTCCTAGTGCCTACCTTGTGCTTTGCTGCCTCCAAACCTGCTGTCATTCCACGCAGGTCCTAGTGCCTGCCTTGTGCTTTGCTGCCTCCAAACCTGCTGTCATTCCGCGCAGGTCCTAGTGCCTGCCTTGTGCTTTGCTGCCTCCAAACCTGCTGTCATTCCGCGCAGGTCCTAGTGCCTACCTTGTGCTTTGCTGCCTCCAAACCTGCTGTCATTCCACGCAGGTCCTAGTGCCTGCCTTGTGCCTTGCTGCCTCCAAACCTGCCCTGCCAGGATTCCGCGCAGGTCCTAGTGCCTGCCTTGTGCCTTGCTGCCTCCAAACCTGCCCTGCCAGGATTCCGCGCAGGTCCTAGTGCCTGCCTTGTGCCTTGCTGCCTCCAAACCTGCTGTCATTCCGCGCAGGTCCTAGTGCCTGCCTTGTGCCCTGCTGTAAGAGTGTGTCACGAAATGATACCCTGCTGTAAGAGTGTGTCACCAACATGAAAAGTTTGGAAAGCTCTGCTGTAGGTGATAACCAGTATCTCGAATTGCACCCAGAGGCCCACTGACAGCTGGTGCAGCTTCCCGAATAGAGACGTCACAGGAGTAAAGTGTGAAAGGCCCCAAACTGCCCACGCTGCTGCATTTTGGATCAGTTGCAGCTTCCAAATGCTCTTCAAAGACAGCCCCATGTAGAGTGTATTACAGCAATCCAGCTGGGAGATGAGAACCTGGCCTGCTCAGATCCTCTGGGCTTCCAAGATGTCTTGTGAGCCCAGAAAGTGGGTTAATTCAGTAAACAAGGATGTCGTGTGCTATACAGTACATCATAGGCATGCTAACTCAGTTATGTTGTGTTGTATGTCAGGGTGCAATAACTCAACCTAACATCAGGGAAGCCAGTTAGACTCCTGTTTTGAACAGGAATGTGAGTCAACTTATTTATACTGAAGTGTAGAATGATTGATGAAATACTGATGAATGTGATTTGGGATTGCTCATATATATGTATGTGTGTATGTGTATGTGTATATATAGTCTAAAATTCATACATGTTTAATATGGCTTTGAGGAAAATAATAGTTTAAAGATGTGAATGTGATTTTGAACTATATATCAAAAAATGGAAATTAACCATTTATGGGGAACTATTGATTTGTCAAACATAGGTCTAGCAAAATGCTTGTTCTGTTACTATAGAAAGATTTTGGTATCCCTAGATCAGAGATTTCCAAACTTTTCATGTTGGTGACACACTTTTTAGACATGCATCATTTCGTGACACTCTTACAGTCAAATTCTGTCTAATGTTCTCTTTTTTCTTTTCTTTTCTTTCTATTTCTATTTCTATTTTCTTTCTTACTTATTCATTATTCTTTATTTTCTTTGTTTCTTTTCAAATGTTTGTATTGCTTTTACCTTGTTAAAAATTTCATATATATATATATATATATATATATATATTCAGTCATTTAGTCGTGTCTGACTCTTCGTGACCTCATGGACTATAGCACGCCAGGCCTTTCTGTCCTCCACTGTCTCCCATCTCTCAAATATGGCTTTGAGGAAAATAATACAGTTTAAAGATGTGAATGTGATTTTGAACTATATATAAAAAAATGGAAATTAACCGTTTATGGGGAACTATTGATTTGTCAAATATAGGTCTAGCAAAATGCTTGTTCTGTTACTATAGAAAGATTTTGGTATCCCTAGATCTACCATCTTGGTTTGATGATCTCTGGTCACTTTGCTTTTCAGCTGATTCTCCATCAACAAAAACTGATCAATGTTATTGTGTGCTCAAGGTTTAATTGTATATTCAAAACCTGAATTGTTTTCTACTAGTAGGGAAATGTGTTGTATTTCCTTTTGTTTGTTTGTTTTTCTTTTTCGTATTTTTGTACTTTTTTTGAGTATGTATGTATGTATGTATGTATGTATGTATTCTTTAGTTCATTCTGTTAACGTTGCTTAAAATTAACAGGGCTATCCAAAGTAGTAGGCATTGCTGTAGCAATACGAAGATTGTCCATTCTAGTGAATCATCAACACTATGACAGTTGGGTAGCAGTATAAATTGCTAGTGTGGAAGCCCTTTCTGGAAGTGCAAACAGTGATAATCCCATTAATAGCTTTAGCCATTCTCGGAAAGTTGTTACTGATAACCTGACAAAGGACAATCTGATTCACAGCAATCCTGTGTAGGAATTTGTGCCAGTAGTTCCATTCAGTTAAGATTAGGACTTTGTTGGAAAATTGTATGCTGCTATATCATGCTGGGGGTTTTGTATGGATTCAAAGCATGGACAACAATCCAAGTGACAATCAATTGAACAGAAAGAAGCCTTTGAAATGTGGATATATAGAAGATTAGTCACAATGGCACAGGTTGAGTGTGTACAAAATGAGATGGTCCTCGAAATAACAGGTGAAAATAGAGAAATTGTAACTAGCATCAAGAAGAAGGAATTAGAATGTTTAGGACATGTAACACTCAACAAGAAATATCAACTACTTAGGTTGATTATAGAAGGAAACATTCAGAGGAAACATATCCTGGCTGAAATATCTAGGTACATGGTTTGGCAAAAATACAACATCCTTGTTTTGTACAATATCGTCAAAAGAACAAAGAACACTGATGGCTGCCAAGCTTCAGTAGGAGATGGTGCTAAAAGACGAAGTTTTCAAAGAATATAGTAAAATCCCACCATGCATAAAAAACAAAAGAGCGGCATTCAGTGCTATTTGATTTGTAGCATCATCCAGCCATAACTGAGCGTGAGATGTCCACCCCTTCAAAGTCTTACTTGCTGAGAATTGCAATACAAATATTTCAGTTGACTTGATGCAAACAGAATTGCCATTGTACCCCAAGTTGGGTTAAGAGGACAAAGAAGCAATATCCAGCCATTCCATGTCCATTTTCCTCTTGTGCGGCAGAAACTGGATGGGAAAAAGGCTTCCTCAAGGATATAAGCCTTTGGAGCTTTCCCATCCAGAGGGCCTTCACTACTTGTGAGTAGGGGTAGAGGGGAAACACAAGCAAAAAAAGACAGTGGTTATTTCTGCGGGCTCTCTCCTGCTGGGAATTGGAGCTACACGGATTAGACATCACAGAGGTGAAGATGGTGTAGTGGCAATGGTGTTGGAATAGGAGCAGAGAGACTGAGGTTCAAGTCCATCTGCAGCCATAGAAAATCATTGGGTGATGTATTATGCTGAATGCATTTCAGCATTCAGTGGGCAAAAGGTGTTAATTGCATACGACGAGTCGGAAATGGCCTTCTTGCTCTCTGCCATATGCTTGACATTGAGCAGAGAGATAAAAATGCTCTGGGCTGCCCAAGAAAATTGCACACCCTCTAAATATGGAAGAATTCTAAGGCTACCGGTACCTATATTAAGAAGAGAGGTTTACTTTTATCAGTGCAAGGAGGAACCTGAATTCTTTTTCTGTACAGAAGCTTAGCAGCTCTGCTCCATTTCAGTAGTTCTAACAGACTACTAAATGGGCTTCAATACTACATGTGAACAGCAGGTTTGTTGGAAAGAAAAAATAGAGGGGGCAGTGCTAGATACATCACCTTGAGGTTCGGGAGAAGAGATGAGATCTAAATTGAAGGAATAAATCAATGGAGCTCGAGAGTAAGTAGAGCATGTTGGGTGATGGGGAAGACTACCCTAATTCATCCAATCTTTCACAGTTTGCTGAGACCTTTATATGCTTCTCCTATTTTATTTATTTATTTTCTATCCCTTTATTATTTTTACAAATAACTCAAGGTGGCGAACATACCTAACACTCCTTCCTCCTCCTCCTTTCCCTACAACAACAACCCTGTGAGGCGAGTTGGGCTGAGAGTGTGTGACTGGCCCAAGGTCACCCAGCTGGCTTTCAGGCCTAAGGCAGGACTAGAACTCTCAGGCTCCTGGTTTGCCATTGGCTCCTTCCTAGGGCTGAGAGAGAGTGACCGGCCCAAGGTCACCCAGCTGGCTTTCACGCCTACGACGGGACTAGAACTCACAGACTCCTGGTTTCTAGCCCAGCACCTTAACCACTAGACCATAGATGACAGCAGAGAGAGAGAGAGACAGAAAACTCACTGTTGCTGAGTTGTGGTCATTTGGGTTTTTACCACCTAGATCCGGTAGTCCTGCTACAGGGCTTGGACCAGCATGGAGGTAAAAGCAGCTGCTCACTTCTGACTGTCCAGGAGTTGCAAAACCCAGTGGAGGAAGCTTCTAAGCTGGGCCGTCCTTGCCAGTTTATGTTTCCAACTTTTGCTAAAGGATCAAGCCCTTCCTCACTCTATCTGCTGCTTTCATCCAAAATGTAGGTGACTGCACTAAGTACTCTTTAGATCAGTGTTTCTCAACCTTGACAACTTCAAGATGTGTGGAATTCAACTCCCAGAATTCCCCAGCCAGCATGGGAGTTGAACTCCACACATCTTGAAGTTGCCAAGGTTGAGAAACACTGCTTTAGATCATCAAGGCTCTTCAGATTAAGACAGAAGTGGGTCAAAGCTGTAACTCCACAATCTGCAGTAGCTCTTCTTCCTAGAGCTTAAGGCCATCCTAGGACCATCTTAGAACTCAAATGCCAAGCTTCCCTAGAAAAATCAGATGATCCCTTTCATTTGTTTTGTAATCCAATCTTGAGACTGAAAGGATTTTGACTGCCTCCAACCATGGGCTTTGAAGAGGGGCAACTGATGATGCTATGGCTTTTACTGGACTCCTGGTGAAGTCACTATATTTGTTGGAGAATACAGTCATCACTTTGTTCACATGATTACAAGGAAAATTGAAAGAGAGACAGAGAGATGGGAAGTATTGTTAGTTAAATGGGTTTGAGAGACAAAAGGAAGGTAGGCAGAGTGAGGTTTTCCTATCTTCATGTATCTCTTAATACATCTTTTTCTTAAAAATAACAGGGCACTGTTGGCATTCATTGGTGGCTGGGCGAAGCCCATACAATGCATCCCAGACAATTGTGCCATGTTTTCCCAAAGGCAGACTCTGCCACTCTGCCTTCTTTCAGCACTCTGCTCATGTTCAGCCACAGATGATCTGCTGAATTCAAATCTCCAACAATAGTAGGAATGGAGATGGAAAGAATGTGCTTCTTAGGGGCTTCTAGTACTGTAAGTCATGATTTTCTTCTGAGTTCCTTGGAAGGAGTAGGCAGTGAGGCAACCATTTTACCTAAATATAGGTTTCAGGAAGGGGGAATGGGTAAACTAGCAGTCATTGGCAGATTTATTCTCTGGTGCAAATTGTTCAATTTCTCCATTACATTCTTGGAAGATATTGCCTGGGTCTAATTTTAATTCTGTTACTTGGAAGTTCAAAATCAGCATCTGAAATCAGGGAAGGATTGGATATGGTCTAGCAAATTGCAGCTTTATCTGGACAAGAACAAAGTACTGATAGAAAGAGATAATCTTGATTTGGGAAGCAATATTCAAACCTATTTTAGATTGCTTTGTACTCTCCCTAAAAGAGTAAATAGGTATTTGGTGAATGCAATTGGACCCCGATTTTCTCCTGAATAAACTGGTGGTATCTAAGGCCAGGAGTGTTTTTACCAGTTTCAGAATGTCAGTCAAGGTTTCTGTTATCTGGAGAAATCGGGTTCTGCCACAGATAAACTTCATTTTCAGGCTACATTGCTATAGTAAAGGTAAAGGTTTCCCCTGCACAGTCGTGTCTGACTCTAAGGGCCAGTGCTCATCTCTGTTAGCCGAAGAGCCAGCGTTGTCTGAAGACGCTTCCGCAGTCATGTGGCCGGCATGACGTGCGCGAAACGCTGTTACCTTCCCACCAAAGTGGTACCTACTTATCTACTTGCATTTGCATGCTTTCAAATTGCTAGGTTGGCAAGAGCTGGAGCTAGTGCGGGAGCTCACTCCGTCACGCGGGCCTAGGGATTCGAACCTCCGAGCTTGCGATCTTCCGATCGACAAGCCTGGCGTCTTCTCTGCTGAGCCATCGTGCCCCCCTTTATAGCATTTATTTTTATAGCATTTAGGATGCTATAATGCATCCTAAATGGAAATACTGTGTGTTCAAAAACATCAATTAGTACAAAATGAGTACATATTATATTAGTATACAGTGACAATGGTTACTAGTTTGTTTCTGGCCCACTTCAAGGGGGATTTTGGTATATGGACTATAATCACCACCTCGCATTAGCTTCATGAGGTGTATCTTTCATTATGTCTTTTGGTGTAGAGATCTGGCAATTCACATGCTATAATATGGCATGGACACCATGTTCTTATGTTCAGCTTAAACCTTGGGAAGCAACATACCTTTTTCTCCCTTGAAAGCCAGTGTGAGATCTTTGCATAACAAATCAGAGATGATGTCTGCAGTAGGATGGACCTTTTCTTCCCAGCTTACACTCCCAGCCCTTTTCCCCAGATGCTAATCAAGGATACCCAAAGCACTTGGCCTTTACACTCTTTAGTGCAAGAGTATAATTATTCCTTTCCATAAGCTGTTCTTGTAACTGTTCTTGTTACACATCATGGTTGAAATGGGTGGTGGTGGTGGTGGTGGCTCAGCGGTTAAGACGCCAGGCTTGTCGGCCGGAAGGTCAGCGGTTCGAGACCCAAGCGCCACATGACGGAGTGAGCTCCTGCACTCGCCCCAGCTCTTGCCAACCTAGCAATTCAAAAGCATGCAAATGCAAGTAGATAAATAGGTACCACTTCGGTGGGATGGTAACAGCATTCCGCATGCATCATGCCGGCCACATGACCATGGAAGCATCTTCGGAGAACTGGTGGGAACAGCGGGTGCAATGTAGACTAGCCCCCCGTGGTGCACCCCGGGCAACGTGACTTGTCACGGCTGAATAGTCTACCCAGCCGGCTGCTGGACCTCACAAGGGATTTCCCAGCAAGAAAAAAATGCCATACAAAATAAATTGTTGAAATCACTGTTCCCTAAGTGCAGCTGGGGTTGACCCAGACTGCAACCCAAACAAGCTTGAGGTCATTCCAGAGATGTCTGAAGATCTGAGTTTTCCTGAGCTTTTCAAGAAAGCACCACAAGCTATTACAAAAAGAGAAGCAGAACTGTTGTCATTAAGCAATCCCCACAATTGTGGCCTTGGGTCTACTATACCCTGCCTTGACTGGCACAGTCCAATGAGTGGAGTCCTGACTACAGAGTTCAGATGGAGACAGAAATGGCCAAGATAGATGGTCTTAAAGCAATCAATGCTTGGATTTGCCAAATCATCCCCCAAAGGAGCATGTGAAGATAATGGACTGGACCGAGAACCTGAGAATTTAGATAAGATTAACAGAAAACCATCATTCAACTCTATGACATGGCTGAGATTGAAGTCTCAAACCTTCCGTATGGGAGTAACTTCAGGAAGAGACTTTTTGCTACATGTTCTCCTGGATCACCCACCTACCTGCTCACAAAGCAATCCATCAGAGCATTTGCAAAGTAATTTCCAGGCTGTTTTTAGGAGATTTTCTTTCTCCGTTTGGAGCATCCCACATCTTTGTTCTCCAGCCTTATTACCTTGAATAATCAAAGGGATGAATACAATTATCCCCTGGAACTATAGTAGCAAAGACGGTAGCCCAAGATCCTCTCTGCTTTGCTTTTGTCATTTTCTCAGTGGGATCTTCTAAATTCCATTGGGGCCACCCCACCCCCGATAGACATTCTAAAGTATCTGTGTAGGTTGCTTATTAATTAGACTCCTAAAGTATCACAACCCCTTCGGAAGTCCAGATCTCGCTCTCTCCCCTTCTTTACAACTATGAGTTCTTTTAATTTCAACCCAAAGTGCAACCTATCAGCAAACAACTAGCCATTCTCTTCTAATACCATTTTGTTAGCCTTCTTTTCTTTCCGCATTTCCTAGCACTTCAGCCTCAAAAAGGCCAAATTAAGTATCTATACAATTGCCTTCTTCTCTGCCTCAAATCCACTCACTGTTTGTGATTATCTGAGGATGGGGACATAAAATACATCCTTACGCCTACTTACATATGGTGAAATATTTTTGTAGTCACACCACATGCTACCAGCAGCTGTTTCTATGGTAGTGGGATTTGTTTTGGATCAGTATCCTAAGAAAATGTAACGCTAGCCGTCTAAAACCAATGCTACAAATTTTAATTTACACCAGTGCTATGGTAACAGAACCCATCTTCTCTGTTTACAAACACAGACTCAAAGCCTGGGAAAGATGAGCTGTTTTTAAAAAAATTGTAGGAGCCTTTTGAATATTACATGAGTAGCACTAAAAAAATATGAATCAACCTGGTCTTGAAGAATGAGAATAGAGATGTTTTAAAACCAGAGGTATTCTCCATCCTGAAATGTACTTAACAAGAGAGCAGTATTTCTAGAGAGCAAGGTAAGATAGGACTGGGGAAAAGAAAACACAATTCTGAAAAGCCAGTGAATTAAGTCAGAGTGCAAAACAATACCGATTGTGTTCCACTATTTCAGAACCCGTAGCAAGTCAGCAATCCCTTTCCAGAACTTAATGAAATAATTTTGACCATGACCACATGACACTGCTTTTATTGTTGCAAAGCCAAAATGGGCAGAGCAATTTGAAAATGCTCAACAGATCTGCTCCAAAATGCTCATACAATTTGTATTCTACTGAAATGGAGGGGAAGACCTTGAGAGTTGACAGGCCTAGCTGTGAAATGCTTATTTTTTGAGAGGTTTTTATTGTGGTCTTAAACTTTCACAAAAGGGGATGTTTTGCTTAAACGAAAGGGGGAGGTTGTGTTCACCCAGTTTTGTTGTCATATGTACGGTTCCTGGTTTGTGTTTTACTTGTGGTTTTGCCTGGGTGTGCAGGTGTGTAACTGGTTCATCTACATGTCTTCCTTTTTTGTGCCCTGTGGTTAAATTTACTGTTGGATGTTTCAACTTTACTTATGTCCTTCTGTTCAGTTTCTTGCCAAGTTGTCTTTATCTTCGTTCGGTTACAGTACTTCCTGTAAAAGAGTGCTGGAGCAGAAAATGATATTTGAGAATGGCTTTATATTTTGGGCACAGGCTTTGCCTTGGATTTAGATTCTCATACAAATTGCTTTTCTTCCAGCCTTCTGGAAAATGATTGTTTAGTGTTGGGCTACAGCTAATATGACCACCATTTTGAGATAGCATGCACCACATCTTCAAATTCTCCATGTATCTGTCAATATCAAAAGTTTCAGAAGGGTCTCTAGAATAAATTGCTTAATCCACAGGTTTCAGTGTTACTGCACTGTTACCTGATATTGAATTAAAATTTGTCATTTCAAATTTCTATACACAAGGGGAAGACATGCTTGCTTGGTGGCTATATTTTAAATATGGAGATCCTGTGGCTGACGAGAAAACCTTGTTGAATTGAAGACCTGAACTATAAAATACAGTGGGTAAATGAGAGAAAGGCCAAATACTTTGCTCACAATGGATGTCTGTCAAACTCCAGAGCTAGTAACAGAAAAGGAGTGTAAAAGCCCTGGATGCTTTTTTAGAAGGTACTCAAAGTCCATGGTTAAAGGAAAATAGTTGGTGCTTCCTCATTGTCATGTGTCTAAAAACTTTTTTCTTTCTTTATATTGACTAACATTAAAAGCCAACATTGCTGACTCAAGTACAGTAACATGCAGAGTGTGATTGTTGCCCTCCAGAGCATAATTTCATGCACCATACAGAACAGCCACCTATGATGAAAGTTGTTCAGAGCTGTGATCAAGCTGGATCCAAATGGTTTCTATCAGATTCTGGTGATGTAGCTGACTTTTTTTGCCTACTGTGCAATTTCTTCCTTGGCCCAAACTGGACAATCGTAGCTAAATCTCTTTATCGGTGCATTGAAGTCACTACAAAGAGTTCTGATCAACCACAATGAATTATTAAGGCTCTGACATTTACATTTTTTTATTATTTGAGATGACTGCTTGTTACAGGATACTGACGGCTGTTTCACATCTGTGCAGGCAGATACATTTTTTTCTTTGTAAACACAAATGCATAATATAGTAGTTAGTTTACAGAACAGAAATGTCCTCCTGCTCCTTCATCTGAGAACTGGCTTATGTTGAAACCACTTTATCCTAATGAGGTGTTCAGACCTCTTGCATGATTGTTTTTGGCAATCTGACTCATGATTTCTGAAATAATTGGGACGTGTAAAGGAGACACACAAAATTATCCAGCTGAAACTTAAGAGACAGGAGCAATGCTTTGGTATATTTTGATTATGCAAGTGTATCCAAAAAGGATAAAAATGTTGGGTTAACATTCCAGCATTCTTTAGAAATTGTGAAATGATGAAAAATACAATCATGTAATGCAATGTCTGTTACACATTTCAATAAAGCTTTGTAAAAGTCAGCTTACTTCCAAAACACTATGCCAAAATTAAAACATCACATCTGGTTTTAGCTTTACTCTTTGGAAAGACAACAACCTTAGACATGTTTTCTACACCGACTGAGAAAAAAAACAAATACAAAAAGAGTAAAGATTAGGTATGAGGCAAAAAGTGTGTATGCACACATTTCACACAAAAACAGGAATAATATAAATTAAATATTCTATTGGGTCTAATGCAGATTCAACACTCGTTTTCTGTTAACTTTGCTTCACAAACTGGGATCTTGCTGGGAATGCACACTTTCCCTTCTCAAACCATGTATATTCATCACAACTGAACAGTTTGTCAGTGCCAACATTAATTGTGGTTAATGTAACCAAGGTTTCTGGTTTACCATGGCTTGGAATATGGAATATGAAGATGATGATGATGATGATGTGCCATCAAGTCAATGTCAACTCTTAGCGACCACACAGTTAGATTGTCTACTAGAGGATCTGTCCTGGTCCTTCAGGTCTTCCAATGGTGAAATATGAAGAACCCTTGTTAATATTAACTAAACATTGGAGACCATAACCATTTAAATGGAATTAAAGTGGAAGGCAGAAATTTGGTATAGGGAAGGGAAAGACTGCAGAGACAAATCATGCATTCAAGTTCATTAGCCATGGTTAACAGGGAATCAGTATTGTATCCAGTTGTACAATGGGTGGCAGAAATAAAGTTTTTGATGAAAAAAGTAAAATCTATGGAGCAAGACTAAACTGGTTCCCTTTGTGTCAGTTTACTTCAAATCATCTGGAGCCCATGTTAAGATAATAATGGAAGGAATGTGAAGGAAAATAAGTTGTATCAGGTGGGCACTATGAGATCAACTCCCTATTCTATTTTCTATGATATCAAAGTTTTCTATTGTGCTAAAGGTAAGAACAATTTAACCCTGATTTTTTTCTTTTTTTTTAAAAAAAGAACACTTATTTTCCCATGACCACAGAACAGTATATTTCTACAGGTTTCCAAACCTTTCAATGCTGAATCCTAACACTGCCTTTGGTCCATTAACACTCTTGGTTCCAAAATCCCTTTAACTGATTTCCTACTGCCAATAAAATGCTAACATTTAACGCTAGATCAAGCTCAGGCATTTTTGGAAAACAAGTGGTTCCGACTTTGTGCTTCTTGCTTTGATTAATTTGCCTTTTCTCAGCAATGACCACAGGAATAGAAGTTGCTAGTGAAACAACAGGATTTCTCTCAGCACCCCATACATGACAGTTCCAGGAATGAGACATTATTTGGAACACTTACGCAAGACGTCCAGCGGCTGCATCAACTCTAAATGGATTCCTTGGAGAAATCTTTAGGCAAAAGCCTAAAATAGTTAGGGACATCTGCCAGGGAGGGTGGGGGGGAGTCAAGATGGCAGCCATGATTATGCCATCATGACCACCATCTTAGCTTTTTAAAAAACCCCTTTTGGACGCCCCTCAGTTTTTTATGACTTTAAAGCAGGACAAAGTCTGTTACAGTATTCATCATAAAAGAGAAGGAAAGGGCGAGGAAACATTTTAGGAACTACTAAAAGGTAAGGGGAAAGTTTTCCCATTCTTGGAATTCCTGTTTGCTTCAACCAGTTGTTGCTACTCAAAGAATGAGCTGAGGGGACAGTCAAACTTTGGACACTGCTTCCCTCCTGCATCCGTTACCTTCCACCAAGAAATTGTTAACTATCAAACTCTGTCCATAAATTTTGTCGCTGAGGGTGAAACCATCCAGTTAGCATAAACACTATCATTTGCATATCTTGAAAACACAGACTTAGGCCCGTCGCTTCTTGTGAGTGGAACGGGGCTCTCCTCAGGCCAGTTCGGGTATGACATGCCTAAAAATGAAAACAGATAATTTTTTCTGCACTGAAGAACCAAAACTTCATGTGCAGACAGTAAGGCCCTTGGCAAAACTCCCTTCACAAATTGCAAGCCAAACGACAAAATAGCCCACCCCCACCCCCAAAGAAAATCAAACGTGTGTTTCCAAGGCACTGGGACACAAATCTAAAACCCACGAAAATATGCTCTTCTTATGCAGCCCGCTAATACATTTGCTCCTGAGGGGCTTTTTTTGAATTTCAGAATGTTGTATTTTTAGGGGAATGCAAAAACACAGTGGTTATTGCAGTGGGGATTCCTGTGACATAAACAGCAATAAGTCTCAATTTGAAAAAGTTGGAAGTCTTCGCATGCATGTTTCAATCAACGTCATTTATCATCATATTGATGGAAGGAAGTAGATGTGTTTGTGTGTGTATATATACATGCACACACATGAATGTATATAAATGTATTTGAGACCCTGGAACATACTGTATTCTATAAGGCCAGTGAAATTCATATATACAAAAGCTGACTCTGGCTTTTCCTGAATGGCTTAATTTGATCTTTGTCTTTTTTATTTTTTAACTGTAAGGTGCCCAGAGTTGTTTTGGAGTTGGGTGGCCTCTAAATGTAAATAATAATAATAATAATAATAATATTATTATTATTATTATTATTATTATTATTATTATTATTATTATTATTATACAGGACAATCCCTTTATCCCATCAAGTCTAAGACCCTTGCAAATAAAATGCTAATTCAAGTATCTCGTAGGGAATCTAATAATTACTGTTGAAAGAGTCATGATTCCCTCCCCCCAAAAAAATAATCCTGGATTTCAAAGTAGGATGAGGACCTCAATGTGACAACTAAAAAGGCATGGCTTGAATTAAAGTCATTTAAAGGCGTTGATGGCATGTGCAACATTTAATTATGAGACCAAAATGTAGGAGTTTTGGCAAGAACCGTCTTTACTGTCCATCTCACCGCCACAATATTAAAGCACATTCCTTCTAAGACACTTGCGACCACATTCAAAACATGGCTTAGATGCCGACATTTTCATGGAAAATCAAAAGCATGTGAAAACAGCAAAGGTTGCTTTCATGTGATCCTCAACAATTCTCTATCCAAACAGCTGTGCAGCAGCCCTGATTTTCCTACAGCCTCCGCTGACTCTTACAGCTTTCCCCCAGCCCCATCTGAAACTCCATTACTCAGTAAACAGGCATGGCTGTACAGAAACATAAAATAGACAGGCAACATTTCAGATTCTGGAGTCCATCCAAATCAAAACAAGAACGGACTCCAAGCAGCGAAAGAGGACAAACCAAACTCTGAAGCAGTAAAAACAGTGAAGCTGAAAATAAGAGAGACTACCTTGAAAGATGGGATTTAAATGCTTCCAACCCCAGACATACACAAAAAGATAATTTTAATTGGATAATTGCTAGCTTTTTTTTTAAACTTCCCCTGAGAATTCTTCCCTGATTCTAGGATTTTGTCTTTCCTTTATTAGACTATATATCTATATCCAGATATAGATACATAGCGATAGGTTGCACGTTTTCACATCCTTTAATTTTTTTTAATACAGCTGTAAAAGACGGCTAAAGTAACAGCCTACTGCGGAGCTTGACAGTGACAAATGAAAAAGGGGAGGGGGTTAAAAGACTTGCCAAGCAAATTTTGATTGGTTTCATTCCAACAAATAATACTTTAAAGGGCATTACAGAGAGTGTGAGGACAGTGCAGAAGAAAATCAGTTGGGGGGTTGTGTGTTGCTAGAATCTAGTAAATGCATGTGAAATTCTACCATAGAGTTTGTTTTCAATCCATGTGGAAGGGAGGGTTCGAGGGAGGGGAGCATTATTACAATCCACGAGGGGTGTCTCTTCTTCTGAGAGTCCATCATCGTAAATCAGTGAGTCCGAAGGAGTGGAAGCTGCGAGATCTAAATAGTCCTAAGCCGATAAAAGAGAAAGAGGGTTAAGGAAATGGTCTTTTGGGTCTCATTTCAACTCAAGTTTATCATCCCGAAGAACCAAGACAAAGTGTGGATACAATCAGAATCTTCTATCTTCTGGAAACGTAGCAGCTCTGGAGACATATTTCTTTGGAATCAGTCTGATCATGCCTCCTTAGATATCTGCTGAAGATATCTAAGGAACATCACTTCTTAAGAGGTGTTCCTTGACAACAGATTAACATGATGAGTCTGGCAAGCAACTCCCTTAGAAATCCCTAGCTTTCTCACCCAGCGTTCTATCTCTTTCAGAACAACGGGTCATCAGTTTACTACAGAAGCCTCTCTGGACAATCCTTTGTCTGAAATTATGGGAATCTTTTAGAAGCACTGAATTCATGTGCATCTGGTACTGCTGGATTTGGAAGAAATTCTTCCCCGAGCAAGTAATGTGCATTACTTTCATTTGATGCTTCACTAATAGGCATTGGTACAGATCAGATGGGTATCATATGATCATATCACAGCTCAACATAATGTTGACAAAATCTTAGTGCGAGATACGAGGTGAACTTGTAATACAATTGCACTGTATTAAAATAGCAAATCAAGACTTTCAGTGCTCACATGACCCATACAAAGGAGAAAGCCATCTGCAAGTGTGAGGAACCGCAAGATCAGCAGAATTGCACCAAACCTATGGCAGAATATGCCCTGCAATTTCTCAAGTTTCCTTCCCAGGACAGAGCTTCTCTTTTTTATATTTTATCCTCAAGGTTTTTGAGAACTTCTTTTAAGTTTAGGTTGATTCGGTTTCAGGATCTATTTTCTTGTAGGTGGTGGTGATGGGTGATACTGCTGGTTTTCTTTTACGCTATCCATCTTTTCTTTATTTTGAATCTTCCCTGGCTTCCCACTTCCTAATCTGAGAAAGCCCAGTGGAATATGGGCATGCAAGGAGGTTGCAGATTACTGGAGACAACACTGTATGATGAAAGACAGAGCATTCACACATACCCCTTGGGCATCTTGTGACAAAGCAAGTGCAAAGCCACCCAGAGTCACTTTTATAGTGACATGGGCAGTGTATAAATTTAATAATAAATTAAAAAATAAAATAAAAAGTGCAAGAAGCTCCTACTCCATCTGTAAGGGTTCCACCAAACTTTATTTAAAAGGTATTTCAAAAGCAACTTATTTTGCATCAAACTGAACTGGCAGGGAAAAAAATGTATCAAATAATTTCTCTGCTTGGAAAACATCTCAGGCAGGGTTTTCCCTAAAGGTAAAAGGTAAAGGTTCCCCCCGCACATTTGTGCAGTCGTGTCCGACTCTAGGGGCCGGTGCTCATCTCCGTTTGTTAGCCGAAGAGCCAGCGTTGTCCGAAGACGCTTCCACGGTCATGTGGCCGGCATGACCCGCGCGGAATGCTGTTACCATCCCACCGAAGTGGTACCTATTCATCTACTTGCATTTGCATGCTTTCGAATTGCTAGGTTGGCAAGAGCTGGGGCGAGTGCGGGAGCTCACTCCTTCATGCGGGGCTAGGGATTCGAACCTCCGAACTTGCGACCTTCTGATCGACAAGCCTGGCGTCTTACCCGCTGAGCAACTGTGCCCCCTAAAGGAAACCTCCCTAAAACAGCCCTGAGATGTGAGCTTATTGAGTGCCTACGGAATGCCCAGGATCTGTTAAAAACGTAGCCTGCCGAGTGCTTGGAAAAGGAGCTGTTCTTTTAGTCTCTCCAGAGATATAAAAAGGCAATCATATCATTTATGGTATGAGCTGTTTCCTGATTCAGAATGGAAAAAGAATGGGGGAAAAGACATGGAGAGGGGTGGCTGGGAGCCTGAGGATTTTGGTACCAGATTTGCTTGTTTCCGTGCTATAGGCTTGCGTGCCTGAGTCAGAAAGGGAAGTCCCAAGATTTGCAGAAGGACAAGCTACCAGATAGCACTTCAAGGGAAAAATAAACCTTAAGCACTGAACACTAACTAGGATGTGGACACAGAATGGAACTGACTAAACGTCTGCACTGGGAGCATTTCCTACAGCAGAAGTTTGTATCCGGCTCTCCTAATAGCTATTTCTTAGACTATTTCATGGTGGGCATTTTGCCAAGGGGACATACTGCTTTTTTCTAATTATTCCCTCCCTGCCCACCTTATACCTTCCTAAAGGTGCCCGGCCCTGCCTAGATTTTTGGAAGTCGGTCAGGAAGGTCGGAAATGGCGATCAAGTGACCATGGGATGCTGCAACGGTCATAAATGCGAACCGGTTGCCAAGTGCCCAAATCGTGATCACGTGACCATGGGGACACTGCGACGGTTGTAAGTGTGAGCACCAGTTGTAAGTCGGTTTTTCCAACACTGTTGTAAGTCTGAACCGTCACTAAACAAATGGTCATTAAGTGAGGACTACTTGTATTGTGTTTTTGTTTATATGAACCACCAGGAGGCAGTATGTGAGTGTCTTTGTCCTATATTGGGACTCCTCAGATGTGCATAGCCAGATATTCCTATGGGGTTCAAATTCCTGGTAGAAGATTGGAATCTGGCTAGAAAGAGCTGGCTACGTATGTCTGATGAGTCCCGGCAGAGGACAGAAACAGTCACACACTGCCTTCTGGTGATCAATATAAATAGAACCACATTTTACCCAGTAAACAATAAAGAGTATTTATTGTTGCAACTTCAGTTTATCCAAATGTCCACCTTTTGAGATAGGCCAGGTCAGGAAACAGACTCCACAAGAAATACTGGAACTATATACACTATAGTAACAGAATCTTACAAGCCTGTTAGCATTTTCCCTTCCCTCCCTCTTACACCAAAGAGAGTCAAGGTGGAGTCACTTTAAATTTCTTTCCTAACGCCTTCTTCCCTTCCCAGACTTAATTCATGTTTTGCTACTGCCACATTCCTTTTCCAAGGTCATCTCCATGGCTCTCTGCAAGAATTAAGCCATCTTTTGTCAACTGGAGTACTCTGCCCCTAGATTTTACTACTCTGTACTTAGAAGCTTGCATAAAGTGTGTGAATAAGAATAAGAAACAGGTATTTTGCTATTTTGAATAGATGTTTTGATAAGTGAGTAATTGAGGCATCCTCAAATGTCTCAAATGTTAATAGAAAATATTTTGGGGCAACATGTTTATACTTCCTTCTTGATGCAAGTCAAGGAGACAACTAAGGTGTTCGTCTCTCACATACAAATACAATCCCCAGCTCTCCTGCATCTTCTGTTAGGAGGGAACAGAGCAGGTTTCAGGAAAAAAGTAAGGTCTCCTTTCTCCTTATAAAAATACTGACTCGCTGCAGCTCGCAATCCTTTTGCCCTAGCAGGAACTGCTGCCTCCGATCAGCTTTATTTTTCTAGAACTATCAATGATCCAAACCCATCCAGGTTAGGATGAAAAGGAGCATCACAAGGGCTTGAGTCTGGAGCTAATTGTGACTAGCAGCGGCCAGGAAGATAACTCCACAATTTCCAAAACAATATGCAAAGGCCAGTGTGCCTCTTCAGAAATGCACCATAGCGTTTAAATATCTGGAGAAGTTCTAAACTTTAGGCTGTGGATTATGTTATTAAAGGTGATCCTCTTTACAAGAGCTACTCATTTGCTCTTTACACACCTACTGATTTACTTCTACTTATGCATTTCCTAAGCAGGAAAAAATTTAGATGGAATTCTGCTTCCTATATTAATGAGTTGAATGTGCTTCCACAGCAGTGAACCTGGCTTTGTCCCCGAAGGGGATCCTTTCTAATGCATGATGCGTGCATTTTCAAACACCCGTTGGCTGAATTCACATTTCAAACTTCCAAAAGATGCCCAAAGAGCCCATAAGTTATGTGAAATGGCCTTTATGTTCCTTGAACTTGTGTTTATAGTTACACTGCTTTCTTTAAACTACAGTATGCCATTTGATTACTATAATCAGACCCCCTCACACACACAGACACACACACACACACACGCATTTTGCAGTGTGCAATTATATCTCACCTCAAATGTTTTCTTAATCTACATCACTCCAGCACATCTGATCTCATGTGATTAGCTAGGCTTTTCTTCCCTCCTGTCTTTCAAATATCCTTTCTTTAAACCTCTCCTCCAACAAATTCTCTTCCGATGTGGCAAGAAAGGGATAACAGAGATTTACCGATGACCCTCACACATAGCTAGATAGCTCTAATGAATTTTATAAGGTTCTTACCCTGCTCTTGACCATCATTTTTTCTAACTCTTTACTGATCTCAGCAAATGTTGGCCTCTTATCTGGTTCCTGTTTCCAGCAGCGAAGCATCAAATTGTACCTTCAAGAAAACAAGCAAAACTTTGTGAATTAGTCAGAGACTTGGTCTTCCTCTTTAGGCAAATGTTTCTTAGTAATGGGCATCAATCAGCCCTGGCACCAGCCCCGGGCCTTCAAGTGAAATATTAGGTGCAGAGATTTTCACATGCATACGTTGGCCCAGATTTTAGCATTGGCAACTGGGTCAAGAGAACCAAAGACCTAGATACAAAGACAGGAGGAGGAGGAGGAGGAGGAGGAGGGGGAGGGGGAGGGGGAGGGGGAGGAGGAGGAGGAGGAGGAGGAGAAGGAGAAGAAGGAGAAGGAGAAGGAGAAGGAGAAGGAGAAGGAGAAGGAGAAGGAGAAGGAGAAGGAGAAGGAGAAGGAGAAGGAGAAGGAGAAGGAGAAGGAGGAGGAGGAGAAATTCCCAGATCCAACTTTACTGTTTTGTTGTGAAGGTGGTATAGGAATCTCCTGGAATGTGGCACCTTATGATACAAGACATCACAAGCCTGTCCTATATCCTTTTCAATTTTCCTCATGCATTTTATGACCTTTTTAGAGCCTAAAAAAAGCTTTAGGACAAGTCAGATTCATTCCTCCCCAAATACATGCACATTCTGAAGACTGATGATAGGGACTTTTCTTAAATTTATTCATTCAATCAATTCATACCCAACCTTTCCACTGGCTGAAGTCTTAAAAGTTGTGAAGAATATAAAACAATGAAAGTACATTTTCCCTCAAAAAAGAAGTACTTCCTCCCCACTAGCCATTCTTTTCTCAGATCAGATAAAAGAGTCCTCATCTTCATTTGGAGAAAGCAAGAGGAGTCGGTGCCTGCTGGCGGCCTTCAAAGAAGTCCAAGGGAGATCCAAAGCATATTTTCCCTGAGGGGGCCAACATATCTGTGCTGCAAAATCCTGGTTGGCCATTAGATGGCAGCAAAGGCAAGACAGTTCTGTATCCCTTTGCTGCCACCTAGTGTTTCTCTGAATTTTGCAGCCCAGATATGGCAGATCTTCCAATGGAAGCAACAGCAAGCCCTGGTTCTCACTGATGAGGGAACTGAGTAATGTAATTATGGGGAAAGGTCTCAGTTAAGACTCCAAGGGCTAGACCAGTGATTCCCAACTATGAGAATTTGCAGATCTGTGGATCTGAACTCCTAGAATTTTCAACCATAGCCACTTTGGCTGGGGAAGAGTTAAAGTTCACATCTAGAAGTTGCCAAGATTGGGAAACTGAATTAGATGAACCAGTTAAGTGTCCTTCCTGTGGTAAAACATACCTCACCCCCATCCAATGTTTAAAACTTTAAAGGCTGCCCCCTTTGAGTTTCCACTCAACGGTAAGGAAAATAATTGCTCCTAGACAGCTCAGGCACATATACTGCTAGCCCCCTGCATTATTGCTCATCCACAAAGGAAACCAGTAGAAGCTATCAGTCATGTCATGACATCATCACACAAATGCCACAAATTACATGATCTGTGCCATTTGCAGATGATGTCATGATGCACTAGAGATCACTTGCCCTCCCTTGGCCCCTTATGGATGATCATGTTCATCCAACCTGCAGAAATCTAAGAGAAAGTAGCTGATTATAATCCTTCATGGGCTGGATATAACCCTTCTGATTAGCAACATTGGTTATCTGAGGTTACTTACATTTCCTCACTGCAGTTTTCTGGCTTTTCCATCCTATAACCTGTTTTTAAGAGGTTAAATAGTCTCTCAGGAGCAATTCCTGGATATGGGTTACCTCCAAGGGTGACAGTCTCCCATAACAGCACTCCAAATGACCATCTAAGGGGAAAATCAAAAAAACATTGGAAGCACAGTTAGCTATGCAGATGAATTAACCTTGTACAATACCACAAAATAATTGCAGACAAACACATTTGAAGAGAAACACTATTTTTCTTGCCAGCTTTCCAAACTTTCTTTCTTACAATACCAAGTTGCAGAAGACAGGCTGTAGCAAAACTTCATGGTGCAAAATGAGTTTTTTTGCAATTCTGTTGAACTGCGCTGGAATCAAATGTAAGTAAAATGTTTTGTTTTGTTTAAAATTGTAATTTGGCTCTCAGACAAACTAAATTTGGTCATCACTTACAGTCTATAGAAATTATGGGCTGGTTGTCCCATTGTAATCAATGCACATGATCTGCATGAGATTGAAGCTGTTCCTCATGAGACTGAATTCAGGTGTTGTATTTACAAACTGAATTTAACCCACTGGAATCTTTCTGAATACACTTGGAAACTTTTTGGCAACCATATTATTTTCCTTCTGGACAGCATTTCACTATTTTCAAAGTTGTTAAGAAATTACATTAAGTAAAAAACTAGGGTGCAAAAAACAGATGTGGATTTGCAAGTTAAGCTGCTTACTTGCTTGAGTCATATACTTATTTTGAAGACCTTTTATGATTAGCACGGGGAAAACATGCTTGCAGCTTCCTTGATAGCTGGATTCAAAGAATTTCAAATGCTTTTGAAGCCCATCTGTTCTCTCTTCATGCCATTTATTCTAGTTAATGCAACCTTCATGAGATGTGATTGTGGCAAACAGTAATTTGGATTTTATCTCCTAAGACCTCCCTTTTCAACTACAAGCACTGTATATTTGTACTATTTACACTCTCCCTTTTCCCTCTCCTTTTACATCATTTTGAACCACAGTAACCTGAGAGAGAGTGATTTACCCGGATTAATGATTGAATTTTAGTGTCCTAATTACAGTTTGACCCTTTACCTCTTATTACTTTAACAGGCAAGCTGGCTCTTGGTTTGAATTATCCTTTTCACCTACCTTAATTATTACAGGTAGTCCTTATCCTTTTTATCTACCTTGAATTATCCTTTTTACCTACCTGAATTATTACAGGTAGTCCTTGGCTTACGACCATTCATTTAGTGACCATTCTAAGTTACTATACTACTGAAAAAAATGACTTACAGCCAGTCCTCACTTATGACCGCCACAGCATCCCTGCAGTCACATGATCAAAATCTTGGCAACCAGCATATATTTACGATGGTTGTAGCATCCCGGGGTCATGCAATTGCTATTTGCGACCTTCCCAGCCAGCTTCCAACAAGCAAAGTCAATGGGGGAAGCTGGATTCACTTAATGATGTGATTCACTTAACGGCTGCAGCAAAAAATGTCGTAAAACCGGGTGACTCACTTAACAACCACCTAGCTTAGTGACGGAAGTTCCAGTCCCAATTGTGATCATGAGTTGAGGACTACCTGTGATCTTAAGCATTTTTTACACTTCCCTAGCTGTATCTTGAATGCCCAACCTGTGAGCAATCTTTCCTACATATTCCACTGAAATGAATGGATCCTGTGGCTGATCATGTAAGGCTTATTTATAAAAGCATATCTGCATTTTTTCTAAAATTTAGAAAGGACAGTAACCATAGTGCAATAGTCTATGTCTCTTTGTCTATGTGAGTTTGCACAGAACATTCAAACTAAATTTGGCCTTGTGTCACTTCATGTACTGTAGTTACAGTTTATGGCTCCTGAAAACAGAATTCCGTAAGTGAGGGGTAATGTAATACAGTTACAAAGCAATTCATTAGCCGTGACAACAAATTTATAAACAGGTTTTTTTGCTAGTTCTGCAGTGTTATAAGCGCAGGAGTATAGAAACTTAAAGGATTTTTTTCAAGCTACTTTGGAACACACAGCACTCAAAGCAAGTCACTTCTGTACCAAATAAAATGTTGGGGGACATAAAATCTTGGGGTTATGAGAAGAGAGATTGTTATTATTTGCATGTTAATTATAACAACACAGAAAAATGTTCCCAGGTAGATTGGATATAAAGGAAACTGTCGCAATAAATGTGAATTATAGCTGAGTGGTGGGTCAGAGCCAATTCTTACCTCTGAATGACACATTTAGTCTTGACCTTTCTTCCAAACCTGTTAAAGATGGGAGTTTCTGCCATGATTACAGACATGCAGATAGGTCTGAGACGAAGGTGGTGATTGGCACAAGAGAAGAAAATTCCCTACAATATTGATAGCTCCCTAAACTAATAATATGTCTCTGTGTTACTGCTGGAGGTATTAGACACTTTGAATATTGGTCCTTGGGGAAAGTTGGAAACTTCTCAAGAGCAATTATTTTATTTATTTATTTGTCAAATGTATATAGTTGCCCATCTCACGGGAAGTGACTGTGGGTGGTGTACAACAATAAATTATAGGATCTTCCTGTCTCTTCCAGCTTTTCAACTGTATCTCTCTTGCTTATATTGGAAAAATGGAACAAGTGGAAAAGATTATCAGCTTCAGTGTATGTACCATTCTAAAGATAAGTCATATATAGTTATTAATATGCCATTTATGCCCTATCTTCCTTTCCTTACAACTTTTCCTGCACACAGAGTTCTCCAAGTGACCTGATAGGAGTTAATTAGCAAATGACCAGCTGGAATTGTTTCCTTTTTTTCCTAAGCCATCTAAGAAAAAAAATATATGTCCATTTTGGAGAAAACAACAGCCTGGAAACCAAATCATCCCCTCCAGAGAAACAATGAGGATACTATCAAGATTGTGCTCAATTGCAAGCCTCTGATTGTGGTAGCGATTTGATTATCATGGGTCTCATGTCATGCCAGAAGTAGCACTTCACCTTTTAGAAACCTATCACAGATAAGACAAAGACACCTAGACAGAAGCTTGGTTCTACCAATGCTCCATGTCCACCTTAGACTTATTTGCAGCAACGCTATATTTTTGTCAGACAACCCTGACACAGGAGCGGCCTTGTTTTGCTGGATCAGACTAAAGGTCTATCTCGTGCAGCTAAAAAACTTCATAGTTGCAGATCATAAAGGAGACTATTCTTTGTCCATAGACAATCTTCCTCAATAGGTCAGATTCTAGAGAAGCCCACAAAAAGATTTTTTTTAAATGCAGGGGACTGGTAGGTAGAAGCATTTGGTGCTAAAGGACAACCATTCTAAATAACTAATTTTTACTTATTACCGTATTACCGCTAATCCGTTGTTTAACGCTAGACGTGCAAAGAGACATGGACTTGCTAACATTTGCTGGAGACATGTCTCCAAATATATGCTTCTGAAATAACCCAATTCGACTAAATTTGTGAACTTTCTGTCATCACCTTGGGACAAATCTTTTTTTGTTTTTTGTTGTTACAGTTAAGCTTGGCTACCTCCCAGCGTTCTGTGGTTTCTTCATCCCCCGCTTATTGAAATATGAGCAGAAGTATTCTCTGCTGGCCCGGCCACCCTTCGTTTTTCTTTTGTTTGAGGTCTGAGAATTCTCCTTACTCTGATGATGTATTTTGATACCAAACAACCAAAAGTCTGTTTTCTTTAGCACTTGAAGTAGAATCCAACACTGTTTTTCTATTTGCAAAATTCCCTTAACTTCACTGCAGCCCCATTAGTGACTCAAAATGGGCTCCAGAAGCACATGGGATCCTCTAGCAAAGGTGTTGTGGGCTCTCAGAGAAGTTGTAGGGGGAAAGAGAAACCCCATGGCCCAGGGGTCCTAGCCAGCAAACAAAAATGGATAAACTTAACCTCTGAAAGAACAACTGCACAGTTGCCATGGAAAGGAATTTTTCCCATGATAGCTGCACAAATGAGTGAATGTGGTAAGGAGCAGGGCTTTTTTTTTTTTTTAAAAAAAAGAACAACACAGAGTTATTCTAAGATGGAAATACCACCTCTTTCCCTAAACCTCCATTTTTTGCAGTCTGAAAAAGGCCAGGATATTTGTATGCAAAGTCTGAGCAGCTGAAGGAGCTGGTTTTATTCATCAGTCGGATCAGCATTAGGTGGGGCTATCAGTTGAAAAAAATGCATCAGGACAGACTAATGGTGAGTGGCCTACAGGTCAATGGGTGGTGTTGCTATGGGGCAAAATTCTAGGGATCGTATTGCGACAGCAGAGAATAATATTTTTTCTCTCATCATACTTTCATTATTATTGCTGGAGAATTCCAATCCTAACGAAGGCAAAAAGAATCAGAAGCAAAGGCTGATAAAGTGAGGCTGGTGATGAAATTTTCAGCAAGAGATTTTGAGTGGCAACTCAACAAAGTTCTGCTATAAATCATTTTGGCTTTCCACATCTCCTAGAACTTTTTCACTGTACAAATACAAGTCAGTGTCTGAAAAGAAGTGCACTGCTGAAAGCTGCATGTAAATAATAATGGCAATTATGCTGTTCTAAAAGCTTATGTTAGGGAAATTTGCATTTCAAAAGCCTACATCGGAGAAATGTACATGTCAAATTATGAAAGGAAGGTGGGTTGCACAAAAAAATTGTTAAGAGCTGTGTATTTTTTTTTATCTGCTAAAAATATTGGCATACTGCCTTTCTAATATTGACAGTTTTTAAAAAATCTGTTAAATTGTGTGCAATTCTTGGAGACTGCCCGGAGGAGTCCCTGTGGTTTTCTTGGCAAGGTTTTTTGAAAGTGGTTTGCCTGGTTTGCCATTGCCTCCTTCCTAGGGCTGAGAGAAAGGGACTGGCCCAAGATCACTCAGCTGGCTTTGTGCCTAAGGCAGGACTAGAACTCAGAGTCTCCCAGCTTCTAGCCTGATGCCTTAACCACTACATCAAACTACATATATTGACACTACATCTACTGACAATTCAGTGGACAGGATTTTTAGCTGTTGTATATTCCTGATCGAAGAGTCAAGTTACTCAAACTGAACTTGGATCCAATAGTTTTATAGAGCTTGCTGTATTGCAATGGCCTGTGAAATTAATGGACTCAATTGAGAAGGCACCATTTATTATATATAGCTTAAAAGACCTGGTTTGTTGGAAGACTAAAGTTCTAGCAGTACAAGAGATAAGGTGCTGGAGACTCTGGAACGAGTCCTTCCTTTGGTGGCTTGCAAACACTGCTTCCTTCACAAATGTAGTCAGCAGCATGGAACAGTAATCATTAGTTGGGGGAGATGGGCGGTCATATAAATTTGAGAAATAAATAAATAAATAAATAAACAAACAAACAAACAAACAAACAAACAAATAAATAAATAAATAAGGCAGGAAAAGGACAAGTTGGATCCATGGCTATTTTGGCTGAGGAAAGCCTATTAGGAGAAGCTAGACTGAACCAGAATGATTCTTTTCCTGGGAAGGTCAGGAGATAAGACCGGCTTGTTTAAGTTTTACCTTAAAAAAGTGTTCTTTCAGTGCTGCCATTTTCTATAAGACAAATATGGAACAACACAGGTTTCCAGTAGACACCATTATGACATCATGCACGCATGACACCATAACACAAACAACATGAATTGTGTCATTTGCATAATTCCCATCATGGTGCAAATATTCGTCTGCTATGTAATGATATGACTGACACAGAGTACATATTTCGAGCCAATTATGCAATTGTGCCATGGCATGCATGACGTGACTTGCCCCCTTTCCCCCATGGATACCCACGTAGAGCAAAAGTCTCTCTCATACAAACACCATGAACACCCATGGAGACACTGCTCGGATTTAAAGATACAAATTCCTGATTTGTATTTTATTGTATTGATTTATGATAGCATAAATCAACTTACACATCACTCTGGGTTGTGTAGATGTGATCAAAGAGAGACTCTATTGCCATCCATTTTACAGGTATTCGACCCTGTTGGGAGAAAAAGAATATTACTTCTTGCAATCACATCTGAATATTACTTCTAAAGCCACAACTTGCAAACAGTTCTTTTTTTATCCATCTTCTTCAATTTCTCTCGTTGCTTGTTCTCAGAGAAACGTTCTTTTACTTTCAGGTGATAGACTTCCCAGTTATATTAACTTGGCCCAGAGAAGATCCAAATGTTAAAAAATGTAGAATTATCATGGTTATGCTAGTTAAGAGAATTGGCAGAAACATTTTTAATATGTTTTCTTTTATTTTTTTAAAAATGCCATTGCTGTTGAAACATGGTGAGGGACTGGTCGTAAAAATGATAGAAAAATCAGCCTTGAGACCCTTAGACTGTGAGACACAGACATTTGGAGTGAAGAAATTCCATCATGGATGCAATTTCATTTTTTAGATTTCAGCAGAAACCCTTTTGGTATGACCATAAAGGCTAGAAATGTGCTCGATTTAAAACCAAGATTCTATACCTGAATAATTTACAGTGCAATACTTTACAATAATTTAATTTAGTATAGAGCAATGAAATGATAATAAATGTTACTGTTGTTTTTTTTTTTGCTTTACATTTCATCTATTTTGAGGACAATCTGCAAGATTGAGAAGAAATTGTGCACTGATTGGGGTGAAAAGACAGTCGCTCAATGAAAGAAACCCAACCAATAAACTACATTCTCCAAGTCATGCTGACTACAATACTGCTACAGACAGAACTATTTTTTTGGTACATCTTGAGTTGTGTTAATTTATATTCAGAAGTTGCCACTATAAAACGTGGCCTCAGTTTTGGTTTCTGTAATTTATGGTAGAGGTAAACTAGAACTGATTTAGAGAAAGAGGGATGTTTACAGCTGTCAGATAATGGCTGGCAGTTACATGGTGAGGGCACGACTTCTGGGTGTGGAGAAAATGTCATAAAAATTGTTCTTCCTCTGGCAACGTGGGTGTGGAGAGATAATTATTTGGCAATTATGATTTTCTACAAAAGGAACCCTGAGAAGAACTGCAGCATTCAGTGTCAGAAAGAGTCCCACCACACCTTCAAGGAGATGACTGACTCTCGCCTTTTTTAATACTGCTTCATTGGGCGAACAGTATTTTGAAGCACCCCGTGTTTCCCACGCTGATACTAGATACAGACGCCTCCATGAACAGTCTGATCCTCTTTCAAAAACCATTCAAACAAGTGGTCGTAATTGCATCTGACGGCAGAAAATCCCATAATTTAATTATGCATTCTATAAAGTCCTTATTTTTATTGGCTCAGAATCTCCCTGGATTTAGTTTTGGTGGATAACCTAAAATTCTTAGTGTTACAAGGGTGGGATAAAAAAAATATATTCTCACACTACATTGCCTTCATACCTCCATCATGTCTCCTTTTTTTTCCCCAGCTTAAAAAAAAATCGCTAATGCTATAATGTTCCCTCATAGGGGAACAGTTCTAGCCACTTTTTTCCAGCTTTTCCAGATCTACAATATCCTTTTTGTGGTGCAGTGATTAGAGTTGTACATAGTAAGGCAAGTGCAGTCACAACAGATTTTACATAAAGTTTCTTTTCAGTTCTTTTCCTTATGAGTCTTAGCATGGAATTTGCTTTGTTGTTTTGTTTTATTTTAGCAGCAGTGATATACTATATTGACTTTCACACTCTTTTCTGGTCAGACTGCCTGATCAGGACAAGAAGTATATATGTGAAATCAGGATTTTTTTAGAAATTCTAATACAGTATGTATCCAAGTGTACTTACTTATATTGAATTGTATTTGCCATTTTAAAGCTCAGTTGGTTTCTCAAAACCCTTTTGATGCCCTGGACAAGCTTTTGATTACCCTGAATAATTTGGTGTCAACCACAAATCTGGCTACTTCACTACTTATCTCAAACCAGTTCATTCATATATATCAGGGTTTCTCAACCAGGGTTCTGTGGCACCCTATGGTTCCACGAGAGGTCACTAGGGGTTCCCTGGGAGATCACATTTAAACATTTATTTCAGATTTGGGCAACTTCACAAGAAAGAGGTAAATTTCATTCTTTATGTTTAGTTTAAGAACACTGTTAATGCATATATACCCTCCTACCCATGAAAAAAATATAATTATTTTGTAACTTCTGGCCTATATTTGAGCCTGAAAGTGCAGGGGTTCCCCAAGGCCTGAAAAATATTTCAAGGGTTCCTCCAGGGTCAAAAGGTTGAGAAAGGCTGATACACACACGCACGCACACACACACAAACAACTGAAATGATAGTCTAATTCTTTCATTCTGTTTTTACAGTTCCTGATATATATCAAATGTGGTAGTAGAATAGAAGACAGGAATAGTTTTGATGAGAACATAGATCTGGCTCTCCTTCAATTTTTGACTAGAAGTTGCCTTTGTAACAGTCAGCTTGGCCCCTTGAATTCTACAAGACAAATTTAAATATCCTTGTAAGAGAATTGCAGAGGAAAAATTTACATATTTATGGTTTTTCCAGGATTTGTTGGGTTTAGAAAATGGCAAAAGAAAAATTAGACAACAGATTTAGCATTCAGGGTTACAAAAGGATAGCAATTCAATCTCCACCCATTTGTACAGAGGACTGGCTAATAACAACTTTCCCTCACCCCTTATCTTTCCCATATCACAACGGTGAAACATTATAGGGTTTTTATTCAAACTCAAATGAATGTCCCTGCCTCAGCAATAATGACAGGCAGAGATAAGAAGATACCACTTCAGCAACATCTTGTGGAACGTCTTGTGGAACCAGGGAGATAAAAATGGTGAACCACATCTTCCTATTCTGTCCATTTTATAAAACTATTTGTAGACACTGATTATGCCCCTTCGTACGTCAATGCTCTGAGTCCTAATATTTCCTAGCAGCTTTTTACAGATCCTTCTAATGAACAGATCAGCATGGAGATGAATAACTGGGTGCCTCACCTTGCTTCTCTTGACGTAAGAGTCCTCTTCATAAACATCCCGTGACAATCCAAAATCAGAAATCTTCATTTTACGCCCTTCTGCTACTAAGACATTCCTGGCTGCTAAATCGCGATGCACGAGCTTGGGAAAAATAAAGATAAGAAATTAACAGACATGCCTACCATTGAAAAGACCATGGAAATCGGGAGGGTGTGAAGGAGAACCCCCTACCTTCATTTCAGCAAGGTACTGCATGCCACGAGAGATCTGCCACGCAAACGAGATCAGGTCACCCATCGTCAGGGCACGTTCATCTGGATTGTCCAGGTAGCTAGAATTTCTGTTTGTATCACTTCCCACGTAGCTGGGTCCCACTTTCCGGCTTTCCCTTAGAAAACTCCGTAAGGAGCCATATTTAGCATACTCCACTATTAAGTATAAAGGCCCTGAGGCAAAACAAAGGGGGAAAATGCAGAAGAAAAGTTAAATTCAACTTTATTTATTTTATTGATTATTTAAATTTATATGACCGCCCATCTCCCCCAACGGGGGACTCTTGCTCTCAATAGATAGATGTACCTGGCAAAAAATGGCAAGTTCTCCTTGAGTTTTCTTTGTAAAAAGTCTGCACTAAGAGAAGATCAATTCAGTCTCACACATCACTATTCAGAGGTGTGCCAACTGAATTGGGGGAGACTGAAGAATTTGGGAATTCAGCCTAAATAAATGATATTTTACTTATTTATTCCACACAGCATGCATGCTGCCTCCATCATAAACTCACAAGAATCATATAAAGCAATCCTTAAAAGCTCTTGTGCATCACTTGATTTGCTAGAAATCACATCACACGAGGAGCTTATGCACAATAAAAGCTTCCCCTTGACTTTTGGAAATACAGCTCAGTATTTGGGGGCCACCAATATGGGATGTGGTGGGGCGTGGTGGCTCAGCGGGTAAGACGCCAGGCTTGTTGATCGGAAGATTGCAAGTTCGGAGGTTCGAATCCCTAGCCCTGTGTGCAGAGTGAGCTCCTGCACCAGCTCCAGCTCTTGCCAACCTAGCAATTTGAAAGCATGCAAATGCAAGTAGATGAATAGGTACCACTTCGGTGGGTAGGTAACAGCGTTCCGCGCGCGTCATGCCGGCCACATGACCGCGGAAGCGTCTTCGGACAACGCTGGCTCTTCGGCTAACAAACGGAGATGAGCACCGGCCCCTAGAGTCAGACACGACTGCACAAATGTGCGGGGGGAACCTTTACCTTTTTAATATGGGATACATGTTTCTAAGCTCTTCACCACCAATTTTTAGTTAAGATGTTCACCTCTCAGGATCATCTTGAATGAAATGTGTCTTTTTCCAGGATTGCCTATCAGTTTGGACGGCAGCTGCACAGGAACAGAAGCAGTTACTTAAAGGCCGGGTTTCTCAACCAGGGTTCCACGAGAGGTCACTAGGCTTCCCTGGGAGATCATGATTTATTTTAAAAATTATTTCAAATTCGGGCAGCTTCACATTAAAGAGGTAAGTTTCATTCTTTATTTTGAATTTAAGAACACTGTGAATGCATATATACAGGCCCACACATGAAATGAAGGGTCAAAAGGTTGAGAAAGGCTGCTTTAAGGCATTCCCAACAGCTGCTACATGTGTGTCTATACATCTTCCAAATCATAGTTTGCTGTTGCAACCCATCACTCTGCACAGCCCTACTGAACAGAAGTTCCAGATCACCGGTGGATTCTATGAAACACATCAGAGCACCAATCAGCAGAGATTCCCACAAGGCAAGATTAGAAATAATATGACAGTTGCTGAAGAGTGCACTTGCCTTAGAAACTGAGAATCTCAGGCCACTGCTCGCCATAGCGATAGCTATTTAAATGGTTCAGATAAATAAGACCATGCAACCTATGGTTAACAGGTGTGTGGTAGTTTTTAAACTCTGAATGTTCTGTCCAGCCAGGAATCTAAAAAGAGCAAAATTGCAATAAAGGCAATAAAACCCTTTATTGACTTTTTGCGTGAAACTAAAAAAAATAATAATGAAATCACGATACATGGTTTTGATAAGAAAAAAATAGATTAGAGAAAAAAATGTAAACAATGTTGTAACCATAGAGTAAGAGGTTCATTTACAGGTATACTTATCTGGATTTAGAATACCACAAATTTAGACCTGCCCAAGCTCGTATTTGTTCGCCTGCTATGTTAGGTATAGAAAATCATTTGGGTAAGATGGCACATTATTTGCATGATCTTGTGGTTCCATCTCAGCGTAGGGCCTTCTTTCTGGCTAGAGTTAATTCTTTTCCTTCCGAGGTACTTTTCGGAAGGTATAAACGTATCCCTAGCCATGAGAGGCTCTGTTCTTGTGGTAGTCCAGATACAATTTACCACGTAATCTTTGACTGCCACTTATTTGAGTCCCTTCGGTATGAATTACGTTTAAAACCTTTTCAGGGTAAATATTCGTTAAACGCTGTAAATACTGTATCATCTTGCCAATACAGTATCTACTGAGTGATGTTGTATTTGAAATCACCAGAATAGTAGCTAAATTCTTAGATGAAGTACTTAAAAGAAAATGTAAACAAATCTCCCAATGAGTATGGCTCTTTCTCTGGCTACTCTCATGACATGTCAATGTTTCTGTATTTTGTTCCTTTTGTTCTTTTAATGCCAATAAAGGTTTGATTGATTAAAAGGTATACTTATCATTGCTGTAAAAGAAAATCAGAAGTCATTTCTTTATATTTCTTTTCTTCCTTTTGTTTTCTGCACTTTTGTTTCTGTTCTTCTCTTATTTCTTTCCTTGTTTATTCTAAATATTAGTTCTTGTTAGTTTTTATCTTTCATCTTAAAATTTTAATAAGGTTATATAAAAGGAGCAAAACTGCCCCGGGCCCTTACTTCTTTTTCAATAGGCTGGAGCAGGTCTCCCAACTTTCTTCCTCTTTTTTCCATGGAGACGCACCCCTGTGGTCCCCCCCTTGTTCCTCCACTCCCACTCTTAGGATCACTCATTCTCTCTTGCTCATTCTTTTACTCTAGGAATCAAATGTCCGGCACTTACCATCCTGGCTACAAGCGCCATAGAGCCTGATGACGTGAGGATGGTTCACCTGTTTCAAAAGGTTGAACTCAGAATGCAAATCCCTGAGCTCACTTGCGGAAGCATTTTCTGCAGAACAGAGCAGGAAGAGAGAAGAACCCGTTAAGGCACCCATACAATGCCTAGAGGCATAATTTACCAATTATACGTTAGGGTATTATGTAAATAGTGGAAAAATAACTCTCCGTTTCATGATATGATGGCAAACATAATGCAAGTATGTGTGTGTGTGTGTGTGTGTGTGTGTGTGTGTGTGTGTGTGTCTGTCTGTCTGTCTGTCTGTCTGTCTATCTATCTATCTATCTATCTATCTATCTATCCATACACACACACACACACACACACACACACATTCCAAACTTACACTGAACTTCCAAGAACTTCCATTTGTAAACCAGAGTCGCTGGGGTTTATTTATTTATTTATTCAATTTTTATAGCCGCCCACCTCAAACTAGTGACTCTGGACGGCGAACAATCATAAAAACAATTAAAACAGTTAAAACACAATACAAAAGGAAATTAAATATAAATAGCAGCCAAGAGATATTATAATCCATCGGTGTCAACATAACCAGGAAACGGGGACCTTTGCACACTCGGGGGCCCAGGAACATAGCCAGGTCATCTCGGAAAGGCCAGCAGGGTTGGAGGATGTTCCAGAGGTCAGGCACCACAGCAGAAAAGGCATGACTCCTGGTCCCCACCAGCTGACATTCCTCGGCTGATGGGACCCGGAGCATGCCCATCCTGCTGGACCGGATTGGACGGGTAGAAACAACTGGGAGAAGACAGCCCCTCAGGTAACCCGGTCCCAAGCCATGAAGGGCTTTAAAGGTGACAACCAGCACCTCAAATTGCACCCGGAAGCACAATGGCAACCAATGCAGCTCCCAAAGCAGTGGTGTTACATGTGCCGAATAGCCGACATCTTTTACAACCAACGCAGCTGCATTCTGTACCAGCTGAAGCTTCCGAATGCTCTTCAAGGGCAGCCCCATGTAGAGCATCTTGCAGTAGTCCAAGCAGGAGTTCACGAGGGCCTGAGTGATCAGAGCCTCCCGGTTAGGTGGCCTATAAATTTAATAGAACTAGATCATAATCAATCATAAACATAATCCCAGCTATGGAAAAAGTACCTTCATTTTTTATTCTCCCAAGGTAGATGATACAGAAAGCCCATCTTTACTAATGATCTACCTGTCTTCTGAAATTCCATCTTCTACAAAGCTCTAAAAGGAGCAGGAGCTCTGTCCTGCATTGTATCTAGTCAATTTGATTATAGATTCCTGTCCTCACTTTGACCCATGTGGTACGAGCCATGTCAAGCTTACAGATACTGTTAATTCAGCAACAAGGTCAATCATCCCTGGTAGGTGTAGAGGTAAACAATTCCTGAGCATTACACAATCTTTAAGTGTTACCCAAATGCCAATGAAGGAGGGGAAAAAAAGAATGACTAAGTCACAACAATTACGAGGAGGAGAGTACAGATGCATTTGGGTGGAAGGTGACACATCCATTTAAGCTTCTCCAGCAAAGCTGCACTGGTGATTATATTTATTAGAGGTTAAGGAAAGAAAGAATAGGCACAGGGAAGTAATATGAGAGAGTTTAGAAAGCACAACTTGGGAAGAATTGGAAACAAATCAAAGCACAACTTTGTTTTGGAAAGAAATCAAACAGGTTTGAGCCCAAGAACTGGGATCAGACAAACATATCTGCTTTGACTTTAATTTCAAACTACATTCCTGTTAATTAGCTGGAATTCACATAAAAAGACACTTGTATTTTATTTCATCAACGTATGAAACAGAATAATGTAAAAAAGGAGAGACAATAAACTGGGGAAATCAAATCTTGTTATGAGGTTGACTGAAGACTTTTTAGACAAAAAGGCCCATTAGATTCTCAACTGACACCCTTTTTCAGTCAATGGTTGACACAACGTCTAATGTTTCAGTCTCTATAGCACACTGTAAAGGAAAGCATAAGTATGGATACTCATCCTTCTGTCACTGCTCTTAAGTCTATGGGGTGTTTCAAGATTTTGAGAACCTTGCTTGAAAGAGAAGTTGAAGTGGTCTGCCAAGTAGGAATAAAAATGTAAGGTACAGGATCATCAGTGGATTCAAATGAAAGCACATCCCTTTCAGTAACTTCATGAGAAGATTTGTAAGTCCAAAGGAATATCTGTTGTTAAGATTTAACTTCCATAAAGGGGGAAAAAAGGAACAGAATCTGGAAGGAGATACTGGAAAATCAAGCTCAGCTCCTGTTTACTACATTGTCACATCAGTGTAGTTATCTTGGCAATAATATGAGGGTCAATTCATACTTGTCATCATCTTGGGTACTTTTTTTGACTTCTCAGTCTAGTCCAAAGCTCTGAGATAGATAGATCTTCCCTTATTTTGTTTCAACATCAACCAAGGATGGCTAGGTGCTACTGAGAAGTAGATGTCCTCAAGTTGTGTCTTCCACTGATGGCAGAGATGTGCTCTGTTAAGGCACACCTAGCAAATTAGTACTTCATCACAGCATTCAGTAAGTCATGCAGTGAACCCTCAAGATGTTTGAAATAGCAAGTTTTTACCTGGTACAAACAGCTTAGAAGTTTGGGGAGCCTTCTCTTCTCCTAAAAAAGATTTCACCCCTTCCCCAGCTTTGCCTTGCTGAACCCATATGTTACTTAAAGGAGAAGGGCTTTCCTTTCTCATTCCATGTGTGTTTTTCTTCATTGTTATCTACAAACAAAACTAACCCAAAAAAGACATTTGTTGGGTATGTCAGATTACAGTGGTTTGGCTGCTTAAACCACCACTTCCAAAGATCTGATTCATTCATGGATAATGATGAATCAAATTTTGAAACTCTTTGGGCATTCCAAATCTGATATGCTTTGGTTTTGTGTCCTGTCTGAATCTTTTCAGTGATGTATTTTCAAATCTAAATTGATATCCATTACTGGCAGAAACTGACTTATAATTTGGCAGAAGCTTGCTTCATTGTTAACTCATTCATCATTGGCGATCACTCGTAGCCGAGTAAGATTGTCTTCCAAAGGTAAAATTTTAATGGTGGATCCGTAAGTGGCTATAAAGGCCAATTCTGGATCCGCACAACCTCCCACAGTGAGGGCATAGGTTTCCGGGTGGGAGACGGTCATGATGAGGGTCTGCCTGACGTGCCTTCCTTTTAGCTCTTTTCTCCTTTTCGCCCTGTACTCGTTAATTGTTAATTGTTAACTAAAAGGTAAATTGCAAAAGATGAAAGAACATAAAGATAAGAATTTCAGGAAAACTATTCCTGATATAAAGTTGATGGTTTAAGAATATTCTGTTAAAATGCCAACCTGAAAATGTATTTTGTCAGAAAATGGTTTCAAAACTTTGATACTCAACCAGAGAGAGTTTGGTTCAAACTGGAGCAAGTTTTCAAAGACATTCCACAGTATTGCTGGGTTGTTAGTCAGTTTCAGAGCATATTTACATTTTTGGAGGAGGTCAATATTTCAGTCCCAAGTATAAAAACTTTTTTCATTCTAACCCTTCAGATCAGTTGCAAGATATTACAGAAATGATTTGGATAGATTTGAAGATTATTTCCAAAGGTTCCAGAGAGATCTGAATGAAGCAAACAAAAGTGGTTTTATTGAACCAACTAAACTTTCTGACAAACTCAAAATGTCTTCTAGTGAAGCCCACAGTTTGTGTGCTAGTGTTACCACAGTAAGAAGCCTATTTCTATAGCCCAACGAACTACAACCTAGACACATAGAAAGAAACCATATTTACACACCATTCAAAAGAGACAATAAAAAAGCTAAGAAGGAAACAAAAAGACCAGAACACATCCTCTCCAGCAACCAACACGCAGATAACACCATACATACAATCAAACAGAAAACAATACCCTAATCAAGGAACTACCAAGGAGAAAACCACAGCCCCACCAACACTGGCAGGACAAGCTACTGTATATAAACAGGGAGCAAACCCCACACTCCCTCGCACTGATGATGTTACCTGGTTGGGTAAGGAAATGTCTGCAAGCAAATAACCAAGCTCAGAGAGCACCAAGGACTCCACAAACTACAATCTATTTGAGGAGCAATGATGGATAGTTAAGTAACTGTGCCAGCCAGACAGTAAAGAGAGACTTTCAAAAGTCCTTGACTTTGACAACTGTTGTATGTTGACCATTCTGAAGAAATATGAGTTTCAGCAGAACCAACTTCTATATATAATGTGCATGTGGTTTTGCCTGTTACTTTGTCTCCTTCCCCTCTCTGTCTGAGTACCAAAGGCCAATTTTCTTGAATATCCAGTACTGCTATTTTCCAGCTGTACACACACCCCTTCATGCATTTCTTTCTTCTCCCTCTGACATATTCCAGTTCTCTCATGCCTGATTGGACGCTTCTCAATCTGGCCTACTCCTAAGCCACAGATTTCCTTACACTCTAGTTCAACTCTTTGGTTTGACTTGGCTAAAGACTCACAGAAGCAGCTCGGCTAGATTATAATTTTTACAGTATTGCAGATAAGAACAAAGCCACATGCAAAACAGTTGATTGCCCATGGCAGTACAAAGACATCCAGAACGTTTAGATATACAAGAGCTTTAAATGCAAGAGTTCAAGAATTCAAGAGTTTCAATTCTAGGCTTCTTCCTCTCCCCCTTCCAAATTAACTGATGGTTACTGTGGCACCTGATGGCCTTGAAGCCAAGCAGTTGTTGTAGGTTTATGTAATGGCTATTTCTGATTTGGGACCTCTGGATTTTGTTTTGCCCACCTCAATCCTTACAACTGGGATTGGTATTGTTAAATTCATATGCTTTCTCTCTTCAACCCAAGGACACCAGAGCCTTTCTAATAACAGTATGGGTTCTGCCAGTGGAAAAGGAAGGAACAATTCACGCTCTGTCCCCAAAACATGTTCAAGACTGTTAAAGGGACCCTCCGGTGCAGGTTAGAACATATGGATGACTTCAGGGGACAGAAAGGAAGAAAATTTTGATGCACAAAAATTTAACCCAAAGCAAGCTTATGGAAGAGGAGGGAGAGGAAATAAACCAATATGCTTTCGGATGGGTTTTTTAATTTGTCTTCCACTTTCACATTCTTTTATGACATACCAAAACTGTTCAGATGTGCCAAAAGTTAAAGATCTGGCTCTTATTTATTGACAGAGTGACTGTAATAAGCACCTGATCAAAGTGAGTTTATGCTTTTTTATGCTTTTATGCATGGAATCTTCCCCTTAACCTGATGGGCAGCATTCAGATACTGCTAAAAACAGAACACTCTTATAAAGCTCTGAGATGCCTCCATCAAAAGATAATTTAACTGAGATGCATCAGCAAAGCTAACATTCTGCTGTCATGTTCCATAAAATTACTACTGTTGGTCTGGCATAGAAGAGCCAGTGTAGCAGAGCGGTTAAAGTGTTGGAACTAAACTGGGTAGATCTGTACTTGGACTTTACTATGGGCCTCGGGGAGTGATTTAGGGTCTACTGCTGTCTTTCAGCCTCACATGGTTGTTCTTCCAGGGAGAAAATTAGAGATGAATCTCAAGTATGCAACCTTGAGTTCCCACATTAAAGGTGAGATACAAATGTTATAGTAAGTAGACAGATACAGAACAGAAATAGATGACTGTTTTTCTTCCATGCTAGAAACTCCCAAATTATTCCCAGATCTTCCCAGGCACATTAGAGAACCCACCTTTCAACATTTTCACCGCCACAGTGGTATAGCCAGCTTTGCCTTTAAGTCTGAAGGCTGTTGCTTTGACAACTTTTCCAAATTCTCCTTCACCAAGAGTCTTGCCAAGCACCAGATTCTTCCGAGGAAATTCCCACTTAGGATCTTCCTGTAGAGAAAAGGAAGAAAGGAAAGTCTACGAGACCAAAATCTAGCAACATCTGTGTTCTGCACCGCAAGCTGTGGTCCCAGGTTTTCTATAAATTGCAGAGAAAGCAAACTTGCTTCTGTGATTAAACAAGGACGTACAGTTTGAAATACAATGTGCTATCTAGAGAACGGCTCAAACTACTGAAGTTTTCTGAATGTAGGCAGAAGATAGTATTCAAACACCGCAATAATGCTATAATAATCATGGTTAGTGATTTAAGAGACAATGAGAACCAGTGCTGCTATTTTATACGGGCCACCTATATGTGAATAAAGGCCTGATATACACATCCCCGCCATCACACTGACTCTAAATATAAACTAGGCAACCACAAACATAGAGGGATTTTTTAAAAGAACATTTTAATAGTTGCCAAAGGACACTGCAGTTTTTAAACTCAGTAAGGGCTTTCTTCTCTCTAGTATGGACAGTATACTGCCTAGAGAAGGTGGAAGGGAAAGAATTAGGGAAGCAGATGATCAAAATTCAGGGGGATGGGATTGGATCACAGTAGAGTGCTTGGGACCTGGATGGCACCACCCTGTGGTGGCCCACATACCACAACACAGACATTGTGACTTATAACTCATGGGTCACCATAGCACAATATACATAAAAGACCTAGGTTTATCTAACATGGATGCCTGAGATCCATAGCCTGAGCTGAAAATAGAAGAAAACATAAGCACAGGAGGCAAAGTGGCCTGTTCATGAGACAGAAAGCTGAAGATCTACTATTTATACCAGATTTGGCCAATTTAGAGGGTTTTTTTTTCAGCAGCTTGCCAAATGTAGACCTTCGAACACACAGTCCATAGTAGTTTATTGGAAGAGGTCCCAGGTCCACATTTTACAACTGCAGCAGGCTTGACAGCTACCCCGTAGGAACGGGAAACTAGTATTTATAAATAGTAGGTGGCAATTATGCTGGAATCTATCTCAATCCTCTCTGTATTATTGGTGCCAGAAGTAAGGACTCAATGCTGTTTGTAAACATAGTTTGCACTGATTTATGAACTTGGGGAATTGAAAGGAAGGAAGGTTCTTTTGAGAAGCCACCTATTCATCCTAGACAATTGTCTTTCTGTTCTGGGAAGCTACTGAGAAATAAAACAAAATAACATATATGCTTCCATGGAAAACATCTGCTCCTAATACCTAAATGCATCATAGAAAGGCATATGGTTCACACTTTTGGCTTTTTATGCTCTTTCTTTCTTTTTCACTTTTTCTGATCTAATTTAGTTTGTTGTAGTTTGTATTATTGTTCTTTAATATTTTAATAAAAATTATATGTACGTATATATGTGTATGTATGTATATGTGTATATATATATAGGGGGGCATATGGTTCACACAGAGTTTCAGTAGCACCCAAATCCCCCCACCCCCCGTTCCAATATATTTATATGCATCACACTTATACTTGCATTCCAGAGCCTGAATTAAGTAGAGATTAAGGGAGAAAAAGAATGATAAATATATATATATAAAGTAAGAAGAAAAAGAAAGGATTAGGTTAGAAAGAAAAAGAGGATAGAAAGGGTGAAAAGGGAAAGAAAGATAGGAAAAGAAGATAGAGCAGAAGAGAAGAGAGAGAAGAGGTTAGAGAGAGAAAGAGGGAGTATGAGAGAAGATATTAGAGAGAATGAGAAGGTCAAATAAAAATAAAAAAAGAAGAAGAAGAAGAAGAAGAAAGGAATGGATGAAAGGATAAAAGGAAGAATAAAAATGAAAGGTAAAGGAAAGGAAAAGAGAGAGATGGGAGGGTTAGAAAGAGTGAGTAAGGTAAGTGAGAGAAGAGATTAGAGAGAGAGAGAGAGAGGGTTAAAAAAGAAGAAGGGAATGGATGAAAGAGAAAAGGAGTTAAAGGAAGAATCAAAAGGAAAGGAAAGGGAAAGGAATAGATAGAGAATAGGTTAGAAGAGATTGAAAGATAAAGGAGAGAAAAGATTAGAGACAAAAAAAGGATACATTGTATTAAATATAATAAAAATAATTATATAAAATCAAATGTAAATATATATACATAAATGTAACCATTGTTATGTGTTATATATGATCATTGTTATGTGTTATATGTTTTGTTTATGTTTTATGTTGAATGTAATAATAAAAAATTATATCTGCAAAAAAAATAAAAAAATAAAAAATTAAGTAGAGATTTTTAAAGTTAAGCTACCAGTTCATCATATAAGGCAATGCTTCTGAATCGGAGCCTAAAATGCCTGCAGACAGCAGATAGTCATTTACACACCGTTTTTTGCTTTGGCATTATTAAGTGAAGAACATATATTTGGTGATGGCTAATTGGTAAGCTGTGGACCTAATTAAGATACTGTTGTTACGGGTATCAGAAGACCATCACAGTTCCCAATTGTATTGAATGTTTTCATGTAGCACTATGTATTATTCCACCATTTCCAAGAGTTTAGGGAAGATAGCAAAGGGGGAATGAAGAGTCAACTGCCGTGATTCCCAGGTCTCCTGATTCTTTTATGTAGGGTGGTTATTTTATAGGCAGCTGAACTTGGAGCTGTGCACAAATAATGCTTTCAATCTCTCTCTCTTCCCCTCTCCTGTTATTATGGCATGTGCTTTACAAGCTTCAGCCTTATCTTCCACAGGCCTCTTCCATTTTATAAAGAAATGGAGGCTGATTGGACAGCTTGCCCACATTATCTCAACAAGTCCATGGCTGAGCAAGAGTTGAGCAATAGGTTCTCCCCAGGAACTAGCCCATCAGCTTACTCATGAGCATTGCCATTGCTTTGCTTTTAGACCAGGTGGTATGTTTGAAATGTTAAGAGTAAGTTGCAGGCACTCTCACAAAATGGCTATCATGGTGAATACAGAAGAAAACAACTCCAAAGCAGCTGCTGTATTGGAGGATGTTAGAGGCTGCTACGTTGCTTTGCAGTGTGCAATATCATTTGTTTGTTTCCAACTAAGAGTATCTAAGCGTGTGGCAAAGCAAGTCTTTGACAAGGGAAGTGGAGGTTGATAAACTGGTGCCCTGGGGCATTTTGTTGGAGATCAGTGGCAAGTCAATGGTTGGCACGAATTAAAACTTTGTCCTGCCCTGCAGCCTGTGCTCTTATTAGCAGGGGCAATAAATGCAAATTTCTTCATCCTTCCACTGTAGTGAAAGGAGGGACAGGTATGAGATTTTCATCTTTCACTGGTTTTGTGTCTCCTTCTCCACCAGTTCTTATGGATACCAAGAATGAAGTGGCAGATCTAAAGTAGAACGCAACATCTATATTCTTTCATGAGGTCGATTTCTTCCTGATCTTTTCCTCACTGGACAGCATAAACTAACAAACCCCTTTCCTCTTTATCACTTGGCTGCTTCTACGGTCACCTCTTCGTCAGGTATCACAGACAAATTGCAAGAAAAAAATTGGAAGCGGGCGCGGTGACCTGATTTTTCCTCAAATAAAGGGGACCGGCTGGTTCCAAGAATCCATGTCTGGTTTTATCAAGTTGGGGCTCTCTGCTGGGCAGGGGGTGGGGTCTTTCCCCTCCAAAAGAGAACATGCATGTTTTAGAAAGTGGGAGGAAGCACCCACCCCATTTTGTTGCTGTTGCATTACCTACCCCTTGGAAAATTAAAGATTGAGAAGATTATCAAGCAACAAGAGTGCAAAGCAAATTCCCAATATGGTCTGGAAACAAAGATGGAGCTAGGTAATTGTGTCTTGGCCATTTGGGACTAATTTATATAGCTAAATATTGTAAAGCAAACAGTGTGCTCTCTCTGTGTGTTTCTCTGTCATTCAAGATACAAATGGGTGACTATGACAACCAGATTCCAATTTGCTTCTTAAAAACCAAACCAAACCCTGATTTCATTTAAACGATGACATTTTCTCCAGCAAGGAACTGAGTTTGATATATTGTACTGGTACAGTTGTTAACAGCTGCAAGGGGAAATTGCTGGCTGAGGTTGCTAGGAAACATTAAAATAATTGATTGCAGGCTTCAGAAAAACTAGTTAACTGTAATCTAATTGCTCCTTCCTGTAGCACAAGCAATCATGTGTTGTGTTCCTTACCAAAAGGCACATAACTAACAAACAAACTATTGTAACAAATAGCACTGCGCAGAATGTTTTCTGTTCATACCGGCTTAATACGGTTGGATCTCAAAATGCACATGGAAACTAGTGATTTGCAAATAATAAGACACAACATTACTTTAGTGAGTATTTCAGTCTTCCACATACCTTATATCTAGTTGCAATCCATAAACATTCTATTTGATCAGCTAGTATTATCAATGCATTAAATCTAGGCCATGTTAGTGTCACAGTTGGTTTCTTAAACCATTCCATGTATCTTTTTTATTGTTTTTAATCCACCAGAGAGGAAAAATAATTTTATTTATCAGCCCAAAATAGAGAAAAAAATAATAATAATTAAACCTGTTAGCTGTTACATGCAAACTTCCATTATATATTGAAGTTTTATATGCAACTTTCTCCAAGATACATTTTAAAGAATGCAAATACCCTGATGTGTGTGTCTTTTAGAAAGACAAATATCTCTTACAGATAGTTTTTTTTTAAAAAAGCAATTTTGCTAATAAATGCTTTCTCATATGCAACTTTGCAGCAATTATGTTTTTTCTGCCCCCCTGTGTACCTCTCGCAAGCAGATGCTTTGTTCTATAGAATTTTGGCATGGAGCATGATGAAAGAGTTGCTTGACAAAAGCCCACTAGATTGCTTAGAAAGGATTATAAACTACAACTAAGATGCAGGTAGATGGATCATTGTTGGAAAACCCTTCCAGATGCAAATAACTCTTTTGGATGAAGTTGACCATCCAGCATGATCACTAGAGGCCCAGAAAGTCCAAGGCAATTTTTCCTAGCTGCAGCTTTTCTTGACCAGAAATAGCTTCCTATAATGATTGATGCCCTGGCTATCACCAGGATAATTATATGGTTTAATCTACTGGTGATGAAACTGGCAGTGAGACTTCAGCTACAGCAATATTCAGCTGCTGGAAGGCTGAGCAGTTTGTCTAACCGGATTCCCTCAAGTGTTTTGCATCTTAGGTTAGGCAAAAGGTTGATGGTAGCTCCACACCGATAACATTTTGATCATCAAGGTAAAGGTGAGGACTTTTCTGAGTTGAACTCAACATGACCATGTAAACACATTCTTAATTACATGTGTTGCCAGATTTGAGCACTGGAGGGACAGACGATCTTATTCAGCCATCAAATTCAATTCTCTTTGGAAGGTTGTCAGAACATTTGTGAGTTGGAACTAGCTAGCCAGGTCTGTCAGCTGAAGAAATACTGAGTGAGATTAATATTCATTCTAGACTTGAAAATGCATTCTGCTTTGATCCTTCTGGGGAGGATTGAATTAAAGATGATAGATAGATAGATAGATAGATAGATAGATAGATAGATAGACAGACAGACAGACAGACAGACAGACAGACAGACAGACAGACACACACACACACACACAGACACACAGACAGACAGAGACAGAGACAGAGACAGAGACAGAGACAGAGACAGAGACAGAGACAGAGACAGACAGACAGACAGACAGACAGACAGACAGACAGACAGACAGACAGACACTCAAGGGAATACAAATGAAGACATACACCACCAAAGCTTTTCTATTGCATTTTGCGCTTAGTTTTTAAGACAGCATGGGCTTCAGTACAGAAATAAAACTTGCCTGTTATTTGAAAATAGGGATTATTTTTGCTAAACAAAATAACAACTTTCTTCATCTTTCCTTTGAAAACCACGGTGGTGAAAAGAAAGAAGTATTGCTATGACTGCAGTGTTAGACTAAGTATATATCAACATCTCAATTCTAAATATTTGTGTGTGTGTGTGTGTATACATACTGTATATACATATACACACTGCAAACACATTCTGATTGAGAAGAAAATTATGAACTGCTCTTGTTTTGGGAGTAAAAATATCTAGAAAAGTACTTTATCTGTTTCTATTCCCAAGTAGTGAGCTGAGATTTACCAGTGAACTTCAGAAACTTTGTTAGCGTGTTTTCCTTAGTACCAAGTAGTGGTGTGCTGGAACTAATCTAGAGTAGGTTAATGAATGCTTCCAAAAATGTTATTAAAACCTCTTTTATATTATCTCTCTTTCTACCTCCTCCTTCTACCTCCCTCAGGGACATGCTCTTTTGCAATGAGGCACAGCCTCAGCTAAAACATGGGTCAGATATCTTCCTCGTTAAGCAGCTGAAAATGAGAAGAACTTACAGGTATTTTAAATGCATCTACTGACATTTGGTTCTCAGAGTCCATTGATGGTCGACGGACATTACTTGATGAGTAGTTTATCGGGTAGGCCTGAGCTGGGCGCCGAAAGGTCATTTCCGCTGAGGCAATAGGTGGCTTTGCAGAATTCTTGTGGTAGCGATGAATGAAGTAGGAAGAGAGGACAACTGAAATAATAAAGGATAGCAGGACTCCTCCTGCAATCACCGTTTTGCACATGTCATCACACAGAGGTTCTGTAGAGAAAGAAGAGTTATATGAGACCACGTCCTGCAGATTCTCCTGCAGATTCTCTCTCCTGATCTTCCCATCTACAGCATTTCTACCAAAATATTAGGAAAACAGACAACAGGGAGGCAACCTTGCTGAAGGAATTTCTAATTCAGAAAGTGTCCTTCAACCGTTGACCCTGGTCATGATCATGCCTGCTGTTGCAAATCCACAGTCTGTACTGTCAACCCTTGCCAAATAGACTCTGAGATACCATCTTTCTATTCTTAATTCTCTTCCACAATCCTCTCTCTCTTAATTCTCTTCAGTCTCAAGTTTTGGTTAACCGAGGGTTAAGACAGGGACAATAGCCATGATGTGAGAAAATGTACTTTAATTAGTAAGAAGTCTTCTCTTTCCTCCATTTTCATTTCAGTTTAGAATCATCTTCTAATAACTCAATGATAGTTGCAATATTATTCTCACAGATGGACAATGAGTATATATGGTGTGTTGCAAAGCAAGAGCTGATCTACCTAATATGTAGATCATTTCCCATTCTTCTGAAACAGGTTTTATCAAAGGAGTTAGAACCACCATCTCACATATAGCTGTCCTTCATGCTGATTGGAAAGCCATAGTAGGGTTTCTTCCCCATCTCTAGGAGCATGTTTTGCTTTACAGTATGAGTAGGGATGCAGGGGTGAACGGGGTAGTAAGAGAGTGGGCTGGGAGACCAATTACCATGTAGAGGTTAATGCAATTCCTAATTTACTGCAAGCACACAATTACATTATAGCCACCTTAGAATACTATACAATTGTAGTGTAAGTCACTCTGGAATTCCCTTGACCTGTAAAACGTTGCCTCAGGATTGGACAAGCAATGAAAAAATCCTTGGACAACAGTGAAGCAACTCTTTCTGAAATAAATATGTTAAGTTTATTTTTTTACTTTGGAACACACGGGAACAATTATCTGCTTGGAAGTGCCTTTCACATTAAAATCTCCTCTCATATTGACTAGATCCACACCAGGAAAAAAAGCTTCTTGGCTCCCAGTTACCCCACACATTCATTTCATTTATGGTCTTGACCTACCATCCTTTTCACATTTTGAGCAATACATTTGAACCGGGAAACATCTGTTTAAGAAAAAAATGTTGCCACAAAAATGCTAGAGCATCCAGTGATACAATGAAAGACTCACAACTTCAGACTTACCCCTGATATCATCTTTCTCACAATAACAGCTTATTCCTGGAAAGCAGTGACAGACTCCATGTCCTGCCTTGATTCCACTTCCAAGACTTCCTTTTTGATGGCCACCAACAATGTTGGTTTCTAAATTAAATACAGATTGAAATAAGTTCACTTGATGTACAGGGCTCAGTACCAAATGACGATCTAATAAATATCTGAAAGTGTGGCTTATTAGAATAGGGTGAGAAAATAGACAACTGTTTGGGGGGGTTATATTTATATATTACAGAAGTTCTTTGAGCTGCAAAAATCTAGCTGATCACTACATTTCCTGATATCTCCTAACTGCCATCTAATGGTTGCCCAGATTTTTGCAGGAGAGGTCTGTAGTCCTATATGTCATGGAAACCTATTTTCTGCACTCACCAGAAGTATTAAAAATGCTGTAACGAATTAGCTTAAAATGGAATATTGGGGAAGGATAGAAAGATGACTCATGAAGTAGACTTTACATTGGCCTGCAAAATTGCAGTGTATGCAAAAACAGCTTACCCACTGCTAGCTTTATTGAAAATATGCTCCAAAATGATAATCCAAAACACACACACACACACACACACACAGAGTATATATATATATATACTGTATGTAATGCATGAGTAAGAACCATCAAATCAACGAGACTTAACCACATGCTTCTCTGAGCAACACTGTAAGTATGGAACAAGCTGTCTTTTCAGGTCATGGTGTTGGTTTTGACATCTCTTTATGTGGCCACTGTGTGTGTCAAGACTGACAGTCTGACCTTGACTGGCAGGAGAGGGGGGTGATAAATTGTTGTTGATGGCAGTCAACAGGCAGGCGGGGAGTGAAACAATGATAGAATGGAAACTGCATGTTTCCCAAAACATGACTCACTCAGTTTGGAGAAGCCAGGTCAGAATTGGAGGACTTATAGGGCCAAAATGAATCCCACTGCCCTCTAAAATCCCCTGGTTCCTCCTTGGCTACTGTAATAGGACTGTCTATTTGACTGACCTGGATGGTTTTCAGTCAGGACATTAGGGCTCATTTTATACAATACATTTAACTTTGTTGCTGATTGAAGTCATTGGGGGTGAGTGTGCGTATAACAGATTAAGCAAACTGAATTGGCCATACTACTATGTCATGATGGGGCTGTCACGGGTCCTTTTGTACCCAGGGTTGATGATTCAGACTCAACCAAGAAGTTCCCCAATGAAACAGGGGTAAGCTTAGCATACTATATGAATTCAGCCTGTATATATACAGTATATCTAACTATAAATTTAGCAATATATATTGTTGCAATAGTAGAGAGTGCATAATCTCCAAGCAGCATGCAGTATTTTACAATAGCCCATTTAATCCAATTATATTACTAAAAAGCCCAAATGCTATTATGGTAATAAAATCATAAGCAGAGAATTAATGAAATTCAGATGTTAACGTTGTAGTCTTTGTTCAGTGACTGCTAGCAAAGATGTGCATTATCTTCCTTAACATAATAGGCAAACTCATACAGGTATAATTTCCCTCTAGGTTCCATTCCCTTCCTCCCTCCCCAACATTTTACTGCCACAGGGTATCAGTTGCATGCCTGCCACCTGAAAAGCCTCTCCTGAGAGGCTGGGAAAAGCTTGAGATACAGCCTGGAAGGCTTTAGCAGAAGAGCGATGGCCCAAAGCACAGGACATCGGATGACAGCAACTTTGACAAGCAAGTGGGATGGGTGGAGAGCTCCCCTTGCGTGCAATCCATTATGAAATAATTCTACAGGGGAGTAAGTCACTTACTATTTAAAAGGTGTAATACTGTACTATTGCTCCAATAGTACAAGTAACTTCACCACCAGCCAGTTCCTGATTTTGCAATGGGATTCCTCTCTGGTGGATCATTTAAAGGAGGTAGCTTATCCATTTTTTTAAAATCCGGGATTCAGAGAAGCTTTCGCCCATTTTCACAACCGTTACTTATCTTTTTAAAAGAAGCCCTTCAAAGCCACACTCCTAGATCTGCCTTTGGATGTTCAGAAGAAATAGGTAACATAATGATTTAAAAAGGGAAGCTCTCCTTCAAGTCTCTCCCGTTGGGGGAGGTAGGCGGTGATAAATTTGAATTATAAATAAATTATAAATAAATAAAGCCAAGTTTCGCTCCTGGGGATTTCATGGCAATGTCCATGCCATTTCCTTTCCTTCCAGGATTGATTGATTATTTCCCAGTCCAGCCTACAGCCCTGGGATCTCCTGGTAGTTTCCCATCCAAGCACTCCTCAGGCCTGATCTGGCTTCCCTCTCTGAGCCCAGACACAGTCCCCCAGATGCTGTCACCTGCTGAAGCATGAATGCTGACTTCGCAACAGAAAAATACAAAGCAAAACATCTATCGAAGCCTGTAGTGAAAGAGTCTGGATTCCGTACTTGTGCAATCTTGAGGGCAGACTCTCTTATCTTTGCTTTCTACAGCATCGCAAATGCCGTCCGGACAAGTCTTGATGCTGGGACTGCAGGTGGAGTAGTTGGTGGTGATTCCTAAAAAAAGAACACGGTCTCTGAAAGCTCTGAAATGCATAACCAATTCAAACCTGTTCTTGAGGTAGTTCAGTAGAGTTCCTTTTTTTCTCTCACTACACAGCTCTTACAGAATACTCTAGGTTTCTTCTTCAATATAATCTCGCAGGAATAACATTGCTGATATTTTAAAAAGCCAAACGTAATCCCAAAATGTTAACAGACTTTGTTTTGTGTCTTATGTACATTTGGCATGATGATACAGGTAGTCCTCGTTTAATGACCACAATTGGGACCGGAATTTCAGTTGCTAAGTGAAGCGGTCATTAAGCAAATCCGACCCAATTTTAAGACCTTTTTTGTGGCAGTTGTTAAGTGAATCACCACAGGCATTAAGCGAACCATGTGGTTCTTAAGCGAGTCACATTGTTCCCCATTGATTTTGCTTGCCTGAAGCCAGCTGGGAAGGTTGAAAATGGAGATCATGTGACCACACAATGCTGCAATGGTCATAAATATGAACCAGTTGCCAAGTGCCCAAATCATGACGACGTGACCGTGGGGACGCTTCAATGGTCATAAGTGTGAGGATGGCCGTAAGTCGTTTTTTTCTAGCACTATTGTTAGTCCGAACAGTCACTAAACGAATGGCTGTTAAGCGAGGACTACCTGTAATGATGCTATCTGTTCAATCATGTTAAATTCTTGGCGATTCCATGGGCCAGCTCTCTCCACATTTTCCGTTCTTGTATGGCTCCTTTTATTGTTTTATGCTCTGGCTGCTGTCAGCTTTGATGTTGTCTAGCCACCGTGTTTTCTGGTGGTCTTGTTTCTTTTTACCGTTGACCATTCCGAGCATAACTACCTTTTCCAGTGAGTTCGATGACATGACATGGTCGAAATAAGTAAGTCGGGATTCTGTGATTTTGCCCACCAGCAATATGTCTGGTTTTATACATTCCAGTACTTGTTTGTTTGTATTTGGCATGGAATCAAGCAAATCCTACTGTAAACTGTCTTCCTAGCAATTTATTGAAGGCACTCATGTCCAAATAAATGTGCCACTTCTACTGCCCTGAAAGGTTACCTGTTTATACTGATTATATAGCTTTGTTAATATGGGCCAGTCCACTTTTAAAGTTTTGTACCATATCACGTGCAACGTTTTTTCCTAGGAGAAATCTGGAGCATTGTTTGACAGTAATAGGGAACATCTATTTTGTGTAGGTTGCAATCACATAACCTCTGTTTTTATTGTACCTTTACGTTTTTCAACATTATCCTCACCACCACACTAATAGTATTATGGATCTAATTTGAAAACCAAGGACAGTCAAAGACCTTCACAGAAAAAAAAGAGAGAGATTGTAAGAAAAACTTTTAAAAGTTCAGGGATAAAGAGAAACATTAGTGAACCTAATTTCTCCTTCCCTGCACATCAGAGAACCCACTTTCACTAACAAAATGCACATACTCTACAATGCTCCATTTGCTGCAAACATGGAGAGGTCCTAATGCAGATTCCCACTGAGTTGCTAAATATGCACATGTACCTTTCCCACTTCCCTGCCTCCACTGGCATTTTCCCATTAGCACTCCAACACCGCCACATTCTTCACACTCCGATCGGGTTTTGCTCATAGCACAGGAGTCTGGACAGTCCTCATCATTATGTATAACTGAGAACAGAAAGACACAAGAGATTGTTAACATAAGTGACATCACTGTCACCATCATGTTGCAGAAATCAGTCTTTTAACCAATAGAAAAGTAAAAGTCTTCTATGAGTTGAGTTCAACTGGTGGTTGACTTCATGAGGCATAATACAACAACTTCCTTGGTGGCTTCCTTCCTTCTTCTGGGATGTTTTCCTAACTCCCCAAGTGTTAACCAGGAATTATTCTGCTTAGCTACTTCTCAGATCAGCCAAAGCTGCTGGGTGATTCCTGCTGACTATATGGATGCATCCATTCATGTTTCTGCCCTCAGTATGGAAATGGCTTGCCTGTGCCTTCTCTCGGGACATTTTTTTCTGATCTTGTAGCCTTCTGGGCCAGGACTCCTGGAGGCCTCCCATTCAAGTATCAACAAGGTCCAACCCTACTTGGCTTTTAAAGACCAGCCAAGGTGTGCTAGGGACTGCCACTTGCTTTGACTTTCATCCAGGAACCTCTGCTATGAAACACTAGTACAATTGTCAATGAACTGGTACTTCTTTTCTAAATTAAGGCTCTACAGTCCAGGACTGTTTCCCCCTCCATGAGCTTAACTGTCTCAACACTTCCCTTTCTAACAACATATATGTATTTCCTCTTGCAAAGAAGCCTAAACAAAATTGACTTCTTTTATTGTTCAGGGAGTTGTACGAGAGTCTTGCCCTTAGGAACTTCAATACCCAATTTGTCTCACAAGTGGAAAGGAACAGCTGGTTTAGACCAGGATGAAAATCTCTGTTGCAATACATAGTGAGAATTGAAGAGGGGTAAACATTCCTTTGTCTTTTATTTGTAGAGGCTGCTGCATATCAACTAACTCCACCTTCAAGTTCAACTAAATCTGAGAAATCCAAACTTCAACTTTCTAGCAACACCAAAAGTCTTACGTGATCCTTCAAGCAAGATAGTAAGATGAGCATAGGCTTCCTTCCTGCTCCACTCCTCTTTAGCTAGCACAGGATAATGTATTTCTCTGCACTCAGGTCTCCGTAGCACAGCTGAATCGTTCACGTACAGAGTTCCATACTTGTCATCGTGGCTTGGAGCAACCTCCACAGCATAGCAGCTGACATTCGGGCTCTCTAAGCTGTATGTGATGCTGACACCATAAAACTTCATGCAATTGTCAATGCAGATTTTTCCTATCTAGGCTCAAAAAGAAGAGGAGGGAAAAAGAGAACCCATCAATATGTCAGCAAGGCTTGCCGAACAACAGCAGAGAAGCAGAAAGAGGGATCTCTTTGCAGAAGGTGTTACCTGAGTACACAATCAAACAATATATTCAGGACCGTATATATTCAGAGGTTGGGTGAACTGGTCTTTAAAATGCAGCACAATATTTTGTTCCATGGCCAGACAATAAAACACAATGTTCAAAAAGATATCCCAGTTCTTTTATATGCACCTCTAGCTTTTAATTGCAATACTGGTTATTCGTATAGAAACATCTCTGAAAAGTCACAACAACTTTCTTACAATCATGGATGATAATTATGTGGGAGCACATGGGGGCAAGGCCCACCTCTCTGAAGTCATTAAGGAGTAATATGCTATTTTAGACACGGGACATGAGACAGCTAATTCCTGCTGCTCTGCCCATTCACTGCACTGCTAAAATGAAGAAATGGCCTCCACCAAAGTTTAAACCCTCCTCATCTTTGCACAATTTCTTTGTGGTGGAGGATGCTTGAACCTCTACACATCTTGTAATGGCTAATCTCTCCAAATGTTGCTACAGATTCTGGGCAAAAGAAAGAGGGGAGCCAGTGTGGTGTAGTGGCTTAACATGTTGGATGAGGAGTGGGTAAACCCAGGATCAAGTTCACTGTTAGCTGGGGAAACTCACTGGGTGATTTTGGACCAATCCTTCTCAGCCCAACCTACCTCAAAGCATTGCTATTTCAGGAGAAAATGAAAAGAAATCTCCACAGAAGTCCCCTTCAGTTCTTGGAGGAAAAGCGGGATAGAGCCAGTTTGGTCTACTGGTTAAGGCCACGGGCTAGAAACCAGGAGACTGAGAGTTCTAGTCCCGCCTTAGGTATGAAAGCCGGCTGGGTGACCCTGGGCCAGTCCCCCTCTCTCAGCCCTAGGAAGGAGCCAATAGGAAACCAGGAGACTGAGAGTTCTAGTCCCGCCTTAGGCATGAAAGCCGGCTGGGTGACCTTGGGCCAGTCACTCTCTCAGCCCTAGGAAGGAGCCAATGGCAAACCAGGAGACTGAGAGTTCTAGTCCCACCTTAGGCATGAAAGCCAGCTGGGTGACCTTGGGCCAGTCCCTGTCTCTCAGCCCTAGGAAGGAGCCAATGGCAAACCAGGAGACTGAGAGTTCTAGTCCCGCCTTAGGCATGAAAGCCGGCTGGGTGACCTTGGGCCAGTCACTCTCTCTCAGCCCTAGGAAGGAGGCAATGGCAAACCAGGAGACTGAGAGTTCTAGTCCCACCTTAGGCATGAAAGCCGCCTGGGTGACCTTGGGCCAGTCCCTCTCTCTCAGCCCTAGGAAGGAGCCAATAGGAAACCAGGAGACTGAGAGTTCTAGTCCCACCTTAGGCATGAAAGCCAGCTGGGTGACCTTGGGCTAGTCCCTGTCTCTCAGCCCTAGGAAGGAGCCAATGGCAAACCAGGAGACTGAGAGTTCTAGTCCCGCCTTTGGCATGAAAGCCGGCTGGGTGACCTTGGGCCAGTCACTCTCTCTCAGCCTAACTCACTTCACAGGGTTGCTGTTGTGGGGAAAATAGGAGGAGGAAGGAGTATTAGGTATGTTCGCCGCCTTGAGTTATTTGTAAAAATAATAAAGGCGGGATAATGAATGAATGGAAGGAAGGAAGGAAGGAAGGAAGGAAGGAAGGAAGGAAGGAAGGAAGGAAGGAAGGAAGGTTCTTTTTTCCCCTTTTGTCTTGAGTTATCCCAGCAAGGATATGGAATGACTCAAGTTCATAACAATGGAAATTTAGTTATCAATTCCCTGGGATAATAAGGGAAATGGTGACAAGTCATCCCAAATGTCAGCACATTATACAGTATTAAATAAGAAAATGCATATTACATCCTAATGTCCTAGCCTCATCCCCAAGCACAATAAAATGGTCTTTAAATCTAGCTGTTGTGAGTAAAGCAACTAAAAAAATAAGTAATGAAAACATAGTAAATGGAAATAGCATATTAGATTCTGCCATTAACAAGACTTGACGGAGGGCACCATTTAAGAAAATGTCCATCCCTTTATACAACTCTTCCAATGTTGGCTTCATATGTGAGAAGTCTAAGCATAAACTGTCATTTCCTGAATCGAATGGGTTCGAAACCATTTGAGGAACTTTCTGCCTCAGTTCCTCAAATGGAGGCATCCTCTCTTCCTGGCTTCAAGATATGCTGAACTTCGCAAGTGGAACTCTTCCCTTCCTGAAAATTCAACCCAACCTCTCAAAAGTCTGAAAATGGGTTGTTCTTTATTATACATATAAACTGAAATTAGAGGAGATAATCACTTTGGATTTCCTCATCATTAGGAGTCTCTAGGAACAGGGGATATCATATGTATTTGATGATAATTTTCTGCTGTGAAATTGGCATCTACTCTGCTGAAAACCAACTCAAAGGCATAATTTGCTCCCTGCTACATTATTCTTTCTCAACTTCCTGGCCTGCTCATTTTTCACCCGTGTTCCTTTGCTTGCTGACTCAAATGTTCTGGAGTCCTACCAGATGTGCTTAACCAGACAGAAACAAAGAAGTTCACTTTTTCCAAGAAGGACATCAATATGCAGATAGTCTATTTATAATTTTCACTAATTTAGAAAGACTGAATTAAAGACTTCTAACTAGTCCCACCTAAACTGCTTCTCAGTCCCATTCGTGATACCCTTAACCAGAGGTTGGGAACTGCGGTTTTCCATTGTTTTAAAGAGTTTTTTGGTGTCTCAGAATTTTGGCAATAGACTTTCCAAATGATACCTTACACATGAATTAAAGGGCTGTAAAATGAGTCATCTTTTCTTTAGATCTTCAAGAAAATAGGTAGGAAGATAATGGCCTTTTAATGTGTTGCTATTCTTGTTTCAATAAACTGAAGAGAAATGTTATGCCTGGAATTAAACCAGATCAGTTTAAGCCAGTAACATTTATAGTCATTTCTCTTGATTACGTTAGTAGCAAAATCACATATTTTTCCCCCTCTCCAGAAGTAAGATAAATCTGCATGCTTTAATTTTATTGTCTTCTTGGAGTGTGATTTTTTTTAAGGAAGTGCAGTAAGATAATTTGCTTGCAACAATGCCTGTGAATGATTGGAATTGTGTGATTGTTAGAGTTGCTTACATGTAAATTTATTTTATCCATTAACAAATGTGGAGAATCTACAGATTAAGCCTGGAAATAGGAGCTAAACATTAATTTCAAACAATGAAGGACAAATTAGTTCCTATAATCCTTTATGAAATCCAGTTCTAAGACAGTAGAGCAATTTACCACTGAATCTGTCACTTCTAATATGATTTAATTTTTTAATTTAATCTACCTCTACCTAATGAGATAGAATTATCCTCATTGTTTTGTCTTTTCCCCCACTGCATTCATTAGAAGGCTCATCTTCTGCTCTGCTGCTTGGAGCATCTGCATTTTCCATTCAAATTGCATGAAATTCTTAGACACCCTCTATCTCTAGCACAGATGAAATATGGGCAATTTTGGATTGATAGGAGGAAAAGCCACATTTTTCTGGCACTGAAAACAGGTCCACGCACAGCCTAACGATAAACTAGACTAAATGTAAAGATAACCAACTTGGCAAATGAGACACAAATACTGTAAGATACATGCACACCTATACACTGAGAGAGACTAGGAATGTGTCATAACATGCATTCACTCAAACACGTGCACACAGACTACAGTATGAGCACTGCACAAAGAATAGCCAGTCCAAATTAACTATAAATTAATATCTCCTTCTAAACTGCAAACACAGATAATTTCATCCATTAAACACTTCCTCCATAGCTCCATTAAATAACAATTATTTTGTCCTTGCAACCATTTTAAATTTGGTTTATTAATTACACTTTACTGTTTTATTGCACACCTGATAAATGCATACCATGCTATAACTTTGCTGGCAACAATATGGAAAATGTATTCATTCATTCATTCATTCATTCATTCATTCATTCATTCATTCATTCGTTAGATTTATATCCCATTTTTCCTCGAAGAGCTTAAAGCGGTATACATAGCAGCCCTGCCCCTGACTTTTCCCATGAAGGAAGGCTAAGCTGTGAGAGAATTATGGTCTGTATGTCACCCATTGCGCTTCCGTGTATGAGAGTGGATTATGGTGGGTCTTCCTGGTCGTGGTCCAACACCTTCATGATTATACCATATTGTTGCAGCTCCTGCCAAGAAGTCTGTTTTGACTTTTGCATACGCAGGAATGGCTAAGAAGATGGTGCAACCATGCCACCTCTTTGCCTTGATCAAGAGAACTGTATCATCTCCATGCCAAGAAGCTCCTTGTTGACACAAGTCCAAAATGTTTACGTCCTAACCATCTTTTCATTTGTATATACATTTTCCTGCCTGATGATTAAATTCTAAGCAGCTCATTTTCAAAACAGAAGAAAGAAGCCATCCTCACTTGTGAAAAGTTGGCAGCATTTCTATTCACCGTGAACTGATACACCGGATTTGAGAACTGGATGAGGATTGGTAGGATAGAGACGTTGAAGTGGAGCATCAAGGATTTGTCAGGCCCCTGATATTCCGTGTCATTCACAATGACATCCAGCTGGAAGGAACGGCTTTCCGTAATGGAAATGCTCTTGTTTAATATCAGTTCTGCAAAAAACAGAAAACTTATTTCACTTCACAATAAATTAGCACTTGGATAAGGAAATACACAACCAGGAGAGACACCCAGTGGAGGAAGAATGGATAGCCATTGGACACTAAGAAAAACAGTGAATACTGAAACGTAGAGTTCTGTTCCATAACACAACCCCAAACTCTTCTGAAGGAAACACATCTGGGAGAAACAAAGGCATTTATACTTCCAGCCTAGGAAACCCAAAAACTATTCCCATTATACTGGCCTGAAAGAAAGAAGAAAAGGAAATCTTTATGGGGAAAAGATTTCTTCATTCCCCAGACCTACATAGCAAATCTCAGGAGCAACTAAAATGTCATAACTGGGCCCAACAAGCCAGATGGTTCCTTTGATTTATGACCTCATAAAACAGGAGGAAAAAATTGGGTACTCGGATTCTCCTTAAGTTAATAAATAGTGGGTGGCTAGAATCAGAGAATGAGAGCCCGTTTGGTGTAGTGGTTAAGGCACTGGGCTAGAAACCAGGAGACTGTGAGTTCTAGTCCTGCCTTAGGCATGAAAGCCGGCTGGGAGACCTTGGGCCAGTCCCTCTCTCTCAGCCCTGGGAAGGAGGCAATGGCAAACCACTTCTGAAAAACCTTGCCAAGAAAACTGCAGGGACTTGTCCAGGCAGTCTCCAAGAATCCAACACGATTGAACAGATTAAAAAGAAGAAGAATCAGAAGGAGTTATTATGTATGGGAGGTCTCCTGAAGAGAAGTTGGAGTTTTTGAGGGGGGCACTTGGGCTGTTCGATTTTCTAAAGAAAAAAGTTCTGTGCGCATTGTGGGGATATATAAATGCTCTCGTTTATTTTGAAGTGGGATAAGGGTTTAAGAATATTTATCAGGATTGCTTTTAGGGTTTGGTTGATTTCATTTATCTTTAACGATATGGATTAAGATTATTAAGGTATAATAAAAAATAAATAAATGTCTATCTGGTTGGTTTTGGGTTTAATATGATTAAGATTATTAAAATTGTTGTATTATCAAGTACAATGGCAGACAATTTATATGTTTGTTAGTTTGATCTTTATTATAGTAGACAGGAATGTATAGAATAGTAGTAGGAAGGAAATAATTAAATAAATATTATCTTTGGGGGGGAAGTTCATTGGGTGGTTTATATATATTTTTTTATTTTAATATAAGGGGAGGGAGTAACTGTATTTAGTGATTTTAGTGATTTTTATAATGTGCCAATGGAATGATTTATAGAAATAATGTGATTTTGGTTTAATATAGAGTAAGTGATTGATTATGGAAAATTTTTGTATATCCTTGCTGTCGGAAGTCACCTCTTTTTGTAACTTTGAAAGTTTTTTCTCTTATGTTTCTACACCTTTTTAGTTTTTTCTTTTTCTTTATAGTTTTTTGTTTTTCTGTAGCATTTATCTTTGCTTGAAACTTAATAAAATTCTTATATAAAAAAGAAGAATCAGAGGATTATACATAAATTAAATCCACTATTGTATGTTTAATTTGGAATATGGGTGAATTTGCATTTGAGTGATATGCTGGGGAGGAGAAGTGGTTAGGAAAGGACCAATGTTAGTTTAACTGAAATATAAGATTAATTAAATGTGGTTAGTATTAAGATAAAGTAAGTTTCACTGGAACTGAACTTCATTCCAAGTGACTACAAAGATGTACCCATGCTATTTTCTTTGGCAGTACTACAAACATGGTTTGCTACTGCATTTTTCTGGGATGTTTTCTCGACTTGCCTATATTCTTGAGATTTTCCTGGTCATCTCTTATCCAAGTACTAACCAGGTTCAACATTGCTTACCTTTCTGCTATGCCACAGTTAATATTATTTCCTATCTATTTAATAATTTCCCTTTCGATCAGATATAATCTATGGAAGACCAATAAGGGTTTCACCTAAGGTTCCAGAAGGGAGACACATACACATACATACACAATGTGTGTGTGTGCGTATTTTTGGATCCAAGAATTTAAAAACTTTCTAAACCATCTTGAGTTCTAACATGATACACTTAAGTTATCCATTCCATTTTTTGTTGTTGTTTATTCGTTCAGTCGCTTCCGACTCTTCGTGACTTCATGGACCAGCCCACGCCAGAGCTTCCTGTCGGCCGTCGCCATCCCCAGCTCCCCCACGGTCGAGTCCGTCACCTCCAGAATATCATCCATCCATCTTGCCCTTGGTCGGCCCCTCTTCCTTTTGCCTTCCACTTTCCCTAGCATCAGCATCTTTTCCAGGGTATCCTGTCTTCTCATTATGTGGCCATTCCATTTTAGGAGAGGGTAAATGATCTACACATGCAATCAAGATTCAGGAACTTAGATCTGCAATCAAATTGGTGCTGTTGATTTGGAACGAGTATAAGCACCATGGCACCCTACTGTTCCTAGACAGGAAGGACTTTCAAGGGAATCCTAGCTTCTTTTCCATGGCACGCTTGAGTTTGCATCATCTTGCCTTCTACAATCACATGACTGAGCTGCACCTAAAGTCTTCAGTCACTAGATGGCAATCTGAGATTTGGTTCAGAATCTGTATTTCCACTGGCAAGGCCTCACAAGAGTATGACTGAATTCTATGGTTCCAATCTAGCTGGAAAAAATCATGCATGTGGTTAACGGGCCTTTGAACATGGATCAAAATTCACACTGTGGCACCCAGCAATCTCCTACTGAGCATATTTTTCAGGCTCCAGCTTGTTAATGTTCATAGCAAGACTATCCCTATCTAAGGCCATTGTCAGGTACAATCTCATCATTATTCTTCCCTGCTCCCATTGTTTGAACCAGATGTTCCAACTAGATTAAATAACGCATTATCATCACTTCATCCCTGTCACTGTTCCAACCATGATCCATTATCAACATCATCGTCTCTATAAATCTGACCATGAGACCACTGACATATGATCATATCATGCAACATATGACAATTATGATGTATTATCTCAAGCTACTGATTCAAGAATATGGGAGCTAAATGGAGTGTATGTTCTTGTAAGCACAGTACTTTTCTAATACACCATATCTGAAGTCCGCTAAGCCATGATCTATTTAACTGAAGGTGTGATTGTAATAATAAAGATGTGCATAAACTTACTATATTCATGTTGTGTGCCCCGCACTTGGCTGCTGTTTGGGTGGAAATGGACCTCATGGAAGAGGTGCTCCACTCGAAACGTCTCCTTTATCCATGGATCTGATGAATTTATGGTGCCTGTGTATTTCTTCCTGCTGGTATCTACAGGGTAAATGGGAGTTGTGTCTGCATCCAGAACTGTTAATGCTGCTAGGACAGTACCCTTTAAAACAAGAGAGATGGATTAAAGTTACACATGGTAAAAATGCACACTTTGAGAAGGTGCATTATTGTAAGTGAGGGTTCCAGGTGTGACCCCAGGGTGAAAAATCTGACCCAAGAGCTTCAGCAAAAGAGTAGCACTGATAAATTCACATTAGCCAGGGCCACCTATAGCTTGCATTGAATGACCCACTGGCTTACCGCATTAGTTTTTTCAAGCTGTCTAGACAGGGGCCATCAGTGAAAGCATGTTTCAGCCATGAACCAGATGAATGAAGCGTTTATTATTCAATTATTTACAACATGCATATGCTGCTCATTCTCTGCCAGGCTTATAAGATACGGAAGGGAGAGCATCAAAACAACAAACCACAACAGAATGTAACAGCTATAAATACAAGAGATGGAAAGAGCAGCAATAAAAGGAATGGAAAAACAAATATGCTTTGAGCTCCCTCCCAGAGACTAATAAGAAGGGGGGTTTCTTTGAGTTCTAGAAGCTGTGAACTTGGACTCCACTATGGAGAAACCCAAACGAGGACCAAAGAGTACAAGAATGGGAAGAGCTGTTCTGTAAGTAGCTTCAGACTCAGCTGTGCAAGGTTTCACCCATCATTGCAACCACCATTAATTGAGCTTGGAGGGCAACCAATGGAGATAAGCAAACCCGAGTTCTGCTTGTCCTCTGATCTGCCTGTTCTGAGGATGGCCCATTTAGAGGATTAATTTCTTGAAAACTGCCGAACTTCCTCTGGAATGGTTGGTCCAATATTGTCAGGAGGAAGAATGGAGTGTCTGGAATGTTCTGGAACCTTCTGTTTCCAGAACATTCCATTTTGCCCATCTGGTGAAGCTGTTTCGGCATGCAGGGAATGAGAGACATCAAGGAGACCCCACTTCTCAGCTGCACCTGGTCTCGGCTTTAATGTTGCTTGCCTTCTGTGATGTTCTGAGGTAAGATTTAGGATAGGCAGTTCACTTTTGTCCCATTTTAGGGACCTCTCCCCCACAATATCGCCAGACTTTAAAAAAAGACAATTTATCTGAGACATTCTGTGGCCTGATGCAAAAGTCCATTCTGTGGACTTAAGATATGTTTCAACCCTCATCATGTTGGTAATGGATCTTGCCTATCTCCATCAAGGTCATCTTCCTTACTCTCTACACTGCCTACCTGCATTAACCCCCACCGATAACTTTTTCCAGGTTAGCACAGACTCTACAAAGCTCAAACTGGCCAAGTTAGTCTCTTTTTCCATGTTTGTGTGTATATTTGAGTTTGGTTTCCCTTTGAGTTTGGTTTCCAAATGATTCATTCTCTTGAGTAAGTGGAGGTTCACCCTAAGTATGCTGATATTGTCTCTTGTTTCAAAGTAGCGCATTTGGGGATTCAGTGGTGCCTTTACTATTGGTGGAAGTGCTGAATAGAAATCAAGTTACAGTACGATTCTTCTCTTGACTCAGCTTTGCTAATAAGGATTTAGAGGATGCATTTTAGAGTAAAACAAAGACTGAAGTTGGCAAAATGTGGACTCGTGTCAAGAGCTTGCATGAAACACCAACATAATCTATCTTACCAGGATTAAAAAAGGTAAAGGTAAAGGTAAAGTTTCCGCTCGCACATTTGTGCAGTCGTGTCCGACTCTAGGGGCCGGTGCTCATCTCCGTTTCTTAGCCGAAGAGCCAGCGTTGTCCGAAGACGCTTCCGCGGTCATGTGGCCGGCATGACACACACGGAACACTGTTACCTACCCACCAAAGTGGTACCTATTCATCTACTTGCATTTTGCATGCTTTCGAATTGCTAGGTTGGCAAGACTAATCCTACCAGGATTAGTCTGAGCTAAACAAGCTTCTCAGATCAATGTTGCATCCATAATCTTCAACCCAGCAGAGTCAGGAATAGCTGGATCTAAAGAAAGTTAGCAGTGATAATTCTGGACTGCTGGTGGCAGCAAACATCCAAAAATGAGACATTTTTCTTGTCAAATTCTCGTGGCCAGGAAAATAACTTGTTGGAGGAAGAAAGATAACTTCATATAAAGGCTGTGCAGTGCTGGAAAAGCTGCTTTGGAGGATATGGATGTGTGCACATAGGACCTGTTTGCATTTCCTCAAACCAAACATATACAGTATTTTCCCACAGTCCTACTGCAGCTGCAGAGGGTATGGAAGTGAGACTCGCTCACTCTCAGAGCATGAAGGAACAGTGAAAACAGGACTTTCTAGCTTAAGGGTTTGGTGCAGACATGCTCTACATACATACATACATACATACATACATACATACATACATACATACGCCACACCAACTTGGAAGCTCCTTCTTCAGAAAAGGAGACCAACTAGCTAAAACATTTATTATCTCCAGATCATTCACACTCTATGAGACTTCAAAGTTCACAGGGGCATTTGAGGGACAGAAGTTTATGTGTGTATATATGTGGGTATATAGGTGTGGGTGTTTGTGTGTGTGTGTGTGTATTTACCCATCCACCCACCCAGGCACTTTCCTTTTAAGGTGAAGATGTACATTTCTCTGCATACCTCAACAACCCCTAAATACCTAGGAAAAAAGAAGTCCAAACAGTTGAGGGGCAGGAAACTATTGTGCTTCCAAACTAATCTATTTCAGCAACCAAAATGTTAGAACAACATGAACAGCAGATGTCTATGAAGGTTCTCAGTCATCCAGGTGGAATTGTCTGTAGCTTGAATCATGTCAACTGGATTTCTATTTTCTCAGTGGAAACGTTTCGCTTGGATAAGGAGCGAAACGTTTCCACTGAGAAAATAGAAATCCAGTTGACATGATTCAAGCTACAGATGAACAGCAGATGTCAGAATGATATATTACATTCACAGTTTGTGCCTGAATATGTTCCCATAAATGGGGAAATACTATACCGGGATGCATCCATCAACAGACTGAATTCTTCCTTCAGATGGGTGGTAGCACTATATATGTCAAGCTTCATAAGTTCATATATGCACTTACAAAAACACAGCTAAATATGAACCTGTCAAAGCAAACTTTATGGGTAGAGGTGCAAAGTCAACAATACCTCACAGGTCAACCTGGCGATCTCAAAATGAGGTATAGGGGCAAAATACACCCTGTGCCACATTACCTCTTCCCTTTTGAACTCCACTATTGCATCTGTTGTGCTGGTACCATTGGGCAGAAAAGGAGGCATGTCATCTTCATCCAATATATGTATGAGCAACGGGACCTCCCTGAATGTCTTCTCAGAGCCTTCCTTCAATGTACACTGAGCCAACATCTCATACTTTTCTCGTTCTTCTCGATCCAGAGGTTTTGACACTCCAATGGCTGTGGTTTCCTCATTATAATGAAATGGCAGATTCTCATCTGGAACACAGTACAAAGAAAACCCATTTCTCATTAAATCTCTAATGAAACTGGAGCTATTCATAACATCATTTGGTCCTGAAAGTCCATAATAACCGCCCAGGGTCCCTCCTTATGGGGGAGATGGGCGGGATATAAATGTAATAAATAAATAAAATAAATAAATAATACACACCTCGCAACTGAAGGAAATCATCCATATTTTTGCACACCCAGTTTCTTAGTTCAGGGATTGGGAAATAAGATCAGAAAAAGAAGTTGGGATTTAGTATGAAAAGACTGTGTTCCTGCTCTATTTTGTCCTACAATCTTCTTCTCCCGGGTGCTTCATCTATGGCAAAGTTTGAACCTGAGGACTTTCATGGACAGGAGTATAGAAGTGGTTTACTGTTGCTTTCTTCCAGGATATTTTTCAACATTCCAGTCTAGCTGACGGTCCTGGTCTCCCATCCAAATACTAACTAGTTCTAACCCTACTGAGTTTTTCTGAGACCAACCAAGGTTAACTTAGGTGAGCTTTAATTTCTACAATTCCTTTTAGAATCAGGGTGTGTGCAGCTACTTGACTACTCCACATTTCACCTTTGTGTTGTCAGTGAACACATGTGCACTGATTTTTTTTTTTTTAAAAAAACCATTCCTATCAATTTCCCCCATGATCTGCCCTCTGTCCTATTTTTCTGCACCAGTTACCAAAACTCAGCAACAGACTGGCAGGGAGAAGAAGGCTGAAGAAAGAAAAAGGAAGTGTAAAAAACTCTATTCCATAAATGTAAATTCTGCTGCACTTGCAAAAACAAAATTAGTATCAGGATTCTCACAATGTACAGACCTGGAACCTGAAATCTTACTAACAGAAGAAGAGAACTCTTCAGCAAGTCCCAACAAGGAGAATTCTTGGTCTCTTAGCCTCATCTCACAGGACTGGCGATCTCCACATTGGCTACCTAGCCATCGCATCAGCTTTAGGAGAAAGGTAAAAGGAACAGAGAAGCAGCCAGATGGGAGCTTCAGGGCTGCCCATAAAGTGTGTGGCCAACAGCATATTATGCTGTACTTGTGAGTACTTTTTGAATCTGGGCCTGGTCAAGAACAGGTGGAGCCAGGGGCCTCTATGGTGCTGGTGGTAAAAACAGCTGCAACTTCACAGCCCATCGTAATCAACATGCTTTGCGCACATGGCACACTAAAACAGGGTGCAGGTTCAGTCTCCATCTTGATTCTTTTTGACACCCCTCCCAATGGATGACTTTAGGTAGAGCTTCCAGCTTCCAAAGAAAGTTGAATCAGTGCTGAGGCAAAAGCCTTCCCAAATTGGCCAACTGAACAGTTACAGGATCCAAACGAGCATTTATACATGAAGCGGGGAGACCTAGGTGTGGCTGAATGACTTTGGGTCACTCTCTCTCAGCCCTAGACTGGAAGTCTATCTTCTAATCCACACTGGGCCAGAGGGGACAATCTGGGTCCATAACCTTCAGAGAAAAGGCCTTCATCCTTCAATGGATTGATTTAGGCTGATAACAATAACAACAAAACAGACAGACTTTGCTTTAAGATATCAATTTTTTAAAAAAAAATACAAGAAAAGGATACAAAAAGAAAAAAAGGAAAAATATATTATCACAGCTACAAGGAAAGAAAGAGTCAGTCTTTAACTACAGCATTCAAACTTGACTACACAGAGAAAAGTATTGATCCATCGTTCCATTACATTAATAGAGAACCAATTCATAAGCAGAGAGCAATTGATCCAAATTTCTTTGCTATACCCCATGCTTCATAAATAAAATTTTCATGAAATGATGAATTCTAAATTCCAAATCTTTAGTATATGATTCAACATTTTTTACACTTTATCCTTTTCCCCAACACTATGATATTGTAAAATCACCAGCAGGCTTTAACGGTTAGATACCACAAAGATTCTGGCAGTATAATCAATACAGGAAACAAATAAAATTATGAAATATGAATGGACTTATGCGATGGATATTAAACCTGAATCAAGGCAAAGAACCCTATCCTCTATCTGTGATCATCACTGGTCTTAGAACCCTCAACTCAAGCTTGTTGGTCCTCAGAAATGCCATGAATAGACAAGTTTTCTCTGTTCATCTTACAATATATCAAATGCTTTCCATTCTGATTCCTATTTCTCTTGCTTTTAGATATACTGTATACTACACTTATAAAGTACTGTACCTTTATATTAGTAGTAGATGAACTTGCACTTCTAGTAATAGTTCAATACTCAGTGATTTAATTGATAGCTTCTGACATGAAAAAAAATTGATAGCTGTTGTTCCTAACATTTCACTGTTCGGTTGCACATATTTTTTCTTATGATTTAATGCATAACATTTGTAATGAATAATTTTGAGGGATTATCTGCATCTTGTACTAAAGGAGGCACTTTAGATGTGCACTATGTATATTTATTTATTTATTTTTATTTATTTATTTATTTTATTTTATTAAATTTATATTACCGCCCATCTCCCCCATCGGGGACCCTGGGCGGTTCACAATAAAACAGTTAAAACATAAATAGCTTTTCCTCCTCCAGCAAAAAAAGATACTGAGGATGGAACTGAGATCATCTGAGCCTGCTTTGTGAAGAAGAACAAAAGTGGAGACCAGCAGAAAGCAGAATTCTTTTCCCAGCTACTTCTGCACCTTTTTTTTTTTGGGGGGGGGGGTACCTATGCATCCTTTTGGCTTGTCTGTCCTTCCTTTTCCTCCTGAGGGTGATCTTTCCTTGGGCATTCTGTATGTGCAACTCTCTTAGATCCTCTGCCTTCCAGGCTTGATTAGTCAATTTTTATTTATTTATTAAATTTATATTACCGCCCATCTCCCCCATCGGGGACCCTGGGCAGTTCACAATAGAAACAGTTAAAACATAAATGAAAAATTTACAATATAATAAATAATATAAAATCCAAATAAAATCCAAGATGTTAAAATGGTGATACTAGGAGGCTTCATGGGACCAGCCATCCCCAAGAGGAGCTGTTAACATTTCCCTCCCAGGCAAGCCGGCAGAACCAGGTCTTTAGATCTTTTCGAAAGTTCGGGAGCGAGGAGACCCGCCTCAGCTCTGGGGGTAAGATATTCCAAAGGGCGGGCGCAACGGCAGAGAAGGCCCGCCTCCTGGACCCTGCTAGATGGAACTATAACTGCTGATGACCTAGATCCAGACAGCTCTCTTAAGGATTGGGTGCCCTACAGTGTCCTTCAAGAATCCTATAGGTTCTCTGAGTCACCTGATATCACCAGATCATTTACACTGTTGGTTAAGGAGAGACTGAGTATCTGAGAAGGAACTTTCAACACCCAATCTCCTTTGGCTCTTGAATAAGGTAACCCAAATATGGGTCAGGCAAAGTCCTGGCTCTGAACCATCCTTTCCACTATCTGCAACTGGAGAAGGCAGGAAGTAAATCCATGGTCCACAACATCTGGTGCAATTAAAATCTTAGCACCATTTGCTGCTGGATCTTGCAAAAAATCCAATCTGTAGTTGTTAAAATCTCTTCTGTGCAGTCAAGGAGAAACCTCACAGAATCTGCTGTTAGGGTTTTGCAAGCATCCACAAAAGCCCTCATTTTATTTCTCAACCAGTTGTAAGAAATGCTTACAAAACCCAGATGGATTTCAAAGCAAACAGGAGTCTTGATTCATCTCTCCTGGCGGTGCTGAAGGACAGCTGAGAGCAGGGAGCAAGTTTTCTCATTCTGCTGGAGAGCCACTTCAATGCTGAATATTCCGTTAGCTGAGATACTCAGGACTTATTGCAAAGAAGACAGAGGAAAGAACTTGCATGTTTGCTTTTATTGATTTATATGCTTCTCACCTGTCTTTCCAAGATACTTATGGCAGCTCACAACATACAGTAATTCAAAGGAATTTCACATTACAGTCTGTACAGAGCAGTTCAGCTTGTTAAAGCCTCTGAATTCTAGTCCCTCAGTAAAAATTAGATATATATTTATTAAAAATTAAATATTATTTATAAAAATAATAAAGGCGGGATAAAAAAAATAAAATAAAATAAATAAATATACATTTCTGAGTTGTTTGCTGTAATCTTAAGGGCAAAAAATAAAATAAAAATCGTCTTCTCTTTCTTTAAAGTGGCCATCTGTAATTCTATTTAGTCTTCTAACATTATTCCTGCTGGAACTAGCCATGATCACTAATACTTTTATGAAAATAGCACAGTATTCCTAATAAAGTAATCATACCTCAAAAATTTGTTGCTAAGGGTTCAGCATAACTTTAACTCAACTGTTAGATTTTTACAGACCTAGAATAATGTGTACAGGTAGTCCTTGACTTAAGACCATTTGTTTAGTGACTGTTCAAAGGTACGATGGCACTAAAAAAAAGTGACTTACAACCGGTCCTTGCACTTACAACGGTTGTAGCATCCCCACGGTCACGTGATCAAAATCCAGGTGCTTGGCAACTGGCATGTATTTATGACATGGTCACCGTTTGTGACCCTCAGGTGGCTTCCAACAAGCAAAATCAATGGGGGAAGCCGGATTTGCATAACCACATGATTTGCTTAACAACCACATGATTTGTTTAATGACCATGGCAAAAAATGTCGTAAAATTGGGCACGGTCACGTGATGCCTCACTTAACGACCACATCGCTTAGCAACCAAAGTTCCAGTCCCAATTGTGGTCTTAAGTCAAGGACTACCTGTATTGTAGAAAAGATACTCTCTTCTGGTTTGCCAGTGTTATAACCAAGTATCCCTCTTTTGAGTCCTGAAAATGCCTTTTATATTGGTTCCCATACTCTTTTCTTACCCCAAACAAACCATTTCCTCATCTTCAAAAAACTGTTCTGAAGCTTGGCAACAGAGGGAAGAACATGCTTGAACACAAAACACTTAAAAAAAACCCATAAAGGCAATTGGGTAAACTGATTATTTACCTGCTACGAGCTTGTAGGAAATGCTGGCATTATGACACTGGTGTTGCAGAGCAAATGACTGGAGCTGATGAAATATTCCTGGTGGTTTATTCTCTGTGATTTGAAAAGAGAGGTCCATTTCAGGAAAGCAAAGCTCGACTGATGTTGCAGAACTGCAAGCTGGCATGGTGGCATTGATGACCGAGAGTTTTACCAAAGTAGAAGCGGATGAATCAGGACAATTTTTTCCTTGGAAAGGTTTGGAAGAGAGGAAAACTCGGAGCACGAGTTTTGTTACTTGACTTCCTGAAGCTATTATAAAAGGAGGCGGGGAGAAGATTTACAAGGGGACATAAATAGAGTGCTTATTTTAGTAATTCTCCAGCAACTGCAATGAATAATAAATAGAATCAATATTAATTATCACCTTGTCAATTTAAGTGACTTCTAAAGCCAACCTGGACAAAACTACAAAGTCAGTTTTTCAAGGGATTCTGAATAAAAAAATAAATGTGCAAGATGATGTGAAAAGTCTACAAGAATGATTAAACCTTTTGAGATCACATCTATCAAACGGGGTTTCCTTGCTTTCCTTGCAAGCTGCAGATTGTGGGTCCAAATTTCCATTGAAGGCAATTCCAATTATGTCAGAATCCATCATCCTGAGATGCACCGTGGCTTACAATGAGAGCTGGATATGAACCCTTCAGCTAAGAAAGGTTCCGGCACTGTTTGCTCAATGTCAGCTAGCAACATGCATCAGCAGCCTGAAACACTTCCCTATCCCTCATCAATTTCCCCGAGATTTCTTTCATTCAGAATCTGCCCAAGGAAAAAAAACAACGCAATTTGGTCTAAGTGCATTGACACTTTATATTGCATTTTGTCCAGCTAGGCTCACCTTATCATTTCTTATTATTTGCAATATACAGGGTTGTCTGCAGAAGGGTAAAAAACGAAAAAGTCAACATGGCAGCTGTGACCACAGTCAAAGCAATATACATATAAAAGGGTTGAGGCTTTGATCCTGTTGTTGTGGCCACCATCCTGACTCCCCACCCCCCACCCCACAACACACACACAGACGTCCTGGGCAATACACATGATTTATCCTACCCTTGTTACAGTGCAATGGGCTTTTGTGTTACACAGGAAAGAAATATAACCTTAGCGTACAGAAGCAATATTCTGCTATTTTTTCTGCTGTGTGCAATACTCCAGAAAGATTGCTTGGCCTCACCTTAACGCAAACCCTTTTTTTTTTCCAAATTAAAAACAGCCCCTGAAAGATATGGACTCAGTAATTTAATCACACTAGCCCCTTTGAAAATGGAACTCTAGTTTTGGGAGTGAATATATAACTCTCCTTCAGAATGTGAATTTTACCTGCAAATCCTGATGCAGATTTAAGCTATAAGCCCACCTCACCAATAGTTCATTAAACAAATCCTACCCTTCCCCATATTTACTGTATCTGCATCAAGCTGATCTGAGGTTGAAAATCAGCAGGGAATGCAAAAATGCAGAGCAAGGAAGCATGCAACTAATTTCTGGACCTCAATGGGAAGCAGCAGTTTCACATATTTTTTATTGCAGGTATCATATAAACAACTCACTGAACTATATAGTACCCTTTAAGTAAGGTCTTTCAGCCAAGATACCAGAGTAGGACATTGATCAAAATGGCAGTGAACCATCTTTCATATAAAAGCTTCATATAACTTTTAAGCATCAATGAGGGCTGCTTCTTCCCACATTAACCTGGTGTAGGCTTTCTACTATATTTCAAACTAAAATTCCCATGCAGATGAGAATCATTCAGTTACCAAAACGTCCTTTGTAGTTATGGCATCTTTGTAAATTGCAGATTTACAATGGAACCATTTTTCAATGTTAGAATCTGATGCCTCAATTCTGTAGGAATTTTCAGGAAATATTGGGCACACCAACAAGAATCCCTTGTTTTGGTACTAAAAGGTTAAACGTGGCATGCATTTATTTATTTATTTATTTATTTATTTATTTATTTATTTATTTATTTATTTATTATTTCAATTTATTCCCCGCCCATCTCCCATGCAAGGGACTCTGGGCGGGTTACAATAATTAAAAATTTAAAAACTATACAAAATGCCCCCCTTACCCCCAAAACCACCCCACTCATCTGACACTGGTAACTGGATAAGTCCCTCTAGACAGAAATCAGAGTTAGCATCACCTTTTCGCCAATGAGTGGTACTCAAGGCAGCTAATAACAAATTAAAACAATATGATAAAAGACAATTAGAAACACAACACACAAACAGCAAAAAACACTCAACATACCCCCAACTTTAGGCCACGGACCTGAACATCAGAAATCTGTTCATATAAACTTGATTTTGCCTAGCAATGGAACAGCTACCGTTCCTTCTTCCCACCCACTGATTGGCAAGGAATTCCAGAGACTTACAGAGTGTAATGAACTCTTCTCTATCCAGACTCTTATTGAGGTAAAGGAGTCCTGTTCTCTCACCAATCTGAAACCAGAGATTTTTAGGCCCAGTTCGAAAGAAATCTGGGAAAAGACAGAAGAAAGCTTCTTCCTCCTCTGAATCTTTTAAGGCATGGAGTTGCAATAAAGGTGTTCCTTCCGGTTGTTCAAGGTAAACATTTTCATGATATGTCTTCCGGGGAAAGTAGAGGCCAAAGGCAACTGGAAAGGAAAGGAAAAATAAGAAAAACTGTTGCCCATTTAAGATTTGTGGTGTGAGAGTGAGTTCTCTCACAGCCAGAGGGAAACAACCTAATATCACATCTAGCATTGCCAGAGCAAATGGAAACTGGATTTCCTGCCTGAAAGGGGAGCTGGAAAGCTTGTTACATAGGGCAGACAAGACGAAAAGATGCAAAAGGAGAGGAATATTGTTTCTACATACAGATTTCCTCTTGAAACACTACCACCACTAGAATTCTTCCCTTATGGCTTTCTTACTTTCCTCCAATAAAAAACTACTTAGTAGAAGCTCTTCAATTCTTATGAATTTACCTAGTTCAGCCTTTCTCAACCTTTTGACTCTGGAGGAACCCTTGAAATATTTTTCAGGCCTCGGGGAACCCTTGCACATTCAGGCTCAAATATAGGCCACAAGTTGCAAAATTCTTATATTCGTTTCATGGGTAAAGGTAAAGGTTCCCCCCGCACATTTGTGCAGTCGTGTCCGACTCTAGGGGCTGGTGCTCATCTCCGTTTCTTAGCCGAAGAGCCAGCGTTGTCCGAAGACGCTTCCACGGTCATGTGGCTGCATGACGCGTGCGGAACGCTGTTACCTATCCACTGAAGTGGTACCTATTCATCTACTTGCATTTGCATGCTTTCGAATTGCTAGGTTGGCAAGAGCTGGAGCTAGTGTGGGAGCTCACTCCGCATGCAGGGCTAGGGATTCGAACCTCCGAACTTGTGATCGACAAGCCTGGCGTCTTACCCACTGAGCCACCATGCCCCACAAGTTGCAAAATTCTTATATTCGTTTCATGGGTAGGCCTGTATCTATGTATTAACAGTGTTCTTAAACTCAAAATAAAGAATGAAACTTACCTCTTTGATGTGAAGTTGCCCGAATTTGAAATAATTTTTTAAATAAATTGTGATCTCCCAGGGAACCCCTAGTGACCTCTCGCGGAACCCTAGGGTGCCACAGAACCCTGGTTGAGAAACCCTGACCTAGTTAGTTCTAGTCCTGCCTACCAGCTGAAGCCTGACATCTAAAAACATCTTTAAAAAAAGCTGCAAGTCTCATTGCTAGAATTAATGGGGAATACAATACCATGGTTCAATTCATTGCTTGATCAGCAGCAGCTGATTTACATTATTTTAAAAGAATCTCTATACATTACTGTATTTCTTATTCTCAGCTGCCATTTCTTTGTTGTATTATATGTGGTGAATTGTATCTTTTAATGGTTTTATACTGTGGCTTTTTACACTTTTGTTCACACACCCCAAAAGTCACTGTGGCGAGAGGGACAGCCACATAAATCTAAATAAATAAATGTCTCCAATAATTCTTCTACTACAATCAATGCTTATTTGTATTATATCAAATTGGGGTTGATATTAGTACATATCCATGCTAATTTCCATGGATCTGCAATTCTGAAAAATAGAATTATAATACATGTTAAACACACACACACACACACACACACACACAAAACCACACACAACCACAGAGACTCATGACCAACTGTTACTCTCTCAAGTTCACCTAGATCAAAACCATTTTTAAAGGCTTTTCTTAATTTTCACAGTATTTGTCTTGTAAACACTTTTCTTCTGCTAGCTGCAGAAGAGATCCTCACTACTTTCTATGCACATTCACCTCTGTAAACTACTGACACTATAAACCTGAGTTGGCAGTAATTTCCAATTATTATATATTAATATATAGTAATATTTGGAAGAGGGAGGAAACAAAGATATATAATTGTGAGGATGCATTAATTAATTCATTAATTAATTTATTGGATTTATCACCGCCCATCTCTACAACAGTAGACTCTGGGCGGTTTACAATAATATTATAAAATAAATAGAAAAATCCAAAAGATGGGATTATCTTTTGCATTATCAAAAGCCAGCCAGAAGATGTGGATAATGTCCACCTGGAACCTTAGAGTGGAGGGGTATAGTAATAAGGTGAGACTTCAACTACCTGGAAGTTTGTGGGAAAATCAACTTGTTCAAGATTGCAAGATCCCCAAATTTTTCAGTGATCTTACAAAGTTTAATTTTACAGAAGGTTGCAAAAGAACAAGGTGTTTGGCTTTCTTTAGGAAAAGCTGGTTGAAGAGCTAAAACTGTGAGTACTTTTGGAGGAAGTGACCACATCATCTTGGAGTACAATATACTACAAAAAGAGAAACTGGAACACACAAGATTTCAGGAAAGCAAATTTCAGTGGGCTTAGAGAAGTACTAGACAGGATCCCATGAACAGAAGTCCTCAGGTCAAAGGGAGCAGAGGAGAGCTGGGAACTTCTGAAAAAATACTGGAAGAATAACCACACCATGACCAACTGTGGCTGTCTCTCAGGTTATTCACCCAACTCACATCCAGGTTCTTTTAGGCTTTCCCTAATTTTCACAATACTGCCTCATTAACACTTTTGTAAGAAGGACCCCAAGTCCTAAATTCAATCCATAAGTCCCTTTACTGATGCCCTAAAACTGAGTTACCAGTAATTTCCAAGTATTATACCAGAGCTTTCCAAACTTTTCATGTTGGTGACACACTTTTTAGACATGCATCATTTCGCGACACACTCTTACAGCAGGGCATCATTTCGCGACACACTCTTACAGCAGGGCACAAGGCAGGCACTAGGACCTGTGCGGAATCACAGCAGGTTTGGAGGCAGCAGGGCACAAGGCAGGCACTAGGACCTGCGCGGAATCACAGCTGGTTTGGAGGCAGCAGGGCACAAGGCAGGCACTAGGACCTGTGTGGAAGCCAGGAGGCAGCAGCAGCCGCGACACACCCAGACACTGCAGCCGGCACACTAACGTGTCCCGACACACAGTTTGGAAAGCTCTGTATAATACAATAATGATACACAGAAAAGGTCAAAATGCTTCTTGATCAAGTCTACAGTAAAAACAGTCAGTGGTATAACAACCTGTCTCTCAGCCATTTCTACTTCTCTCCCTGGTATTAAGCACTTTAGTTAATTACTCCATAATCAGAAGAAATTTCCTACCACTTCATTCTCAGCAGGCAGCTCTGGCACTCTGTTTTCTTTCCTCAGACAGCTGTCTTTGCCTCTTATCCCTATATACAAAGAGGACCCTAACTAACTTGGATGAGAGACCACCAGAGAATACCAGGGTTGTAGGCTAGACTGGGAAGCCCAAAATGTCCTGGAAGAACTCAATGCAAACTACTTCTTTATCTTACTTCTGTAAGAGAACAGTATCCTTATAACTCCATTTAGTTTCTGGGCATTGAGTTCAATTTGAGGGCACCTTTACCTTGAATTGATAAATAGAAATCTAAAGCAATATGGTATACAGTAAGACTCAAGTGGGAGGGGAGAGTTACTTTACACCATTATCTCTTTAATGTCCAAATATCTGAATTGCTGCAGAAAAACACTTCACTACAGAGAACAAAAGCTTTTAGGATCTAGGATATATTGGTACCAGAGTAATACAGTTCTGAAAATTAAAGACCCAATTAATTGTGGTCCGCTGCAATGGCAAATGATGCATAAATGGCAAAAAAGAGAGAGAAAAAAAGCAAGTAAATAAATTTGTGTACCTCTGTACCTTTTCTATCATGGCAGCCTTCCCCGGAGATATGGATGGCCCAGTCTTACTTACTTATCTTTAGGAAAGGTCCAACCTAAAGCCTGTGAAATCCTAGTTATTTCCCCAGCCATTGAGCTCAGTCTGGGGCCTTTTTGTGTATTGTATGATTAGTTATTTTTTTTCCTTTTTGTTTGCCACTCTAAGTTTTGCTGGATAAATGTGATATAAGTACAGTGTATGGGCTAGACCCTCCCAAGTCCAGGTGGAAGATTCCGCAGAATGTCGTGGAGAATAACAGGGCTAAGATCCTGTGGGACGCCCAGATCCAGATGGACAGGCAGGTACTGGCCAATCAACCAGACATCGTGGTAGTAGACAAGGACCAGAAGACAGCAGTGGTGATAGATGTAGTGGTGCCAAGTGACAGCAAAATCAGGAAAAAGGAGTATGAGAAGCTGGAGAAGTACCAGCACCTGAAGGAGGAACTAGAGAGGATGTGGAAAGTGAAGGCCAAAGTTCTCCCAGTGGTGGTAGGGGCGCTCAGGGCTGTGATTCCTAAGCTGGGAGAGTGGCTCCAACAGAACCCAGAAGCGACATCAGAGCTCTCTGTCCAGAAGAGTGCAGTGCTAGGAACAGCTAAGATACTGCACAGAACCCTCAAACTCCCAGGCTTCTGGTAGAGGACCCGAGGTTGAGGAAGACACATACCACCCATTGGGGGTGAGAAGGGAATTATTTTTCTTTACTAGAGAAGAGAAAATAGATGGATAAATTTTAAGACATACAAGTATTGGCAGAAAGATGGCGGGTGGTGAATAGTTGTTGAAAGAAGCAAAAATGGTTGTGCGTAAGATGAGCTTCTGCCCACTTTGTGATATGGAAGTGAGAGCTGGATATGTCAGGAGAAACATCAGAGTAAGTTGGATGCAGCAGAAATGGAGACTTAAGAAGTATTTTATTTATTTATTTATTTATTTGTCCAACTTCTATCACCGCCCATCTCCCCCCACAAAGTATATATGGTGAGCAAAAGAGATAACGTTGTCAGCAACCAAGTGGTACTGAATGAATATGGGTTGAATATAAAAGTGAGTGACAAGTATGAAAGAAGTATGTTGAGGTGGTTTGGTTATATAAAGAGAATGAATAAGGATCGAACAGCAAAACAATTATATGATGAAAGAGCCAAGAGAATGAGAGGGAGACCAAGAAAGTCACAGTTGGATGGAACTGATGAGATTCTCCAAAAGAGGGACATGAACAGTTGAAAGAATAAAGGGAATGCATGAATTGATTATGCATATGATAGAAGCAAGGATGGTTTGTAAGGATAGAAAAAATATAAAAAGATACAATGAACTATGTTTTAGCTATGGTGGCTCAGTGGGTAAGACGCCAGGCTTGTCGATCGGAAGATCGCAAGTTCGGAGGTTCGAATCCCTAGTCCCGCGTGACCGAGTGAGCTCCCTCACTCGCCCCAGCTCTTGCCAACCTAGCAATTCGAAAGCATGCAAATGCAAGTAGATTAATAGGTACCACGCACAAAGAAATCTGGGGGACTTGAAGGGCTGGGACAGCCTAGGGAAGTTAGAGGAGATAGTGAGAGCAAGGACTGTGTATGTGGCTTCTTATTTGTCTCTCTGTGTCTTTCTCTTCTTTGTGTGTTAGTTGGATGTTTTCCTTTTGGGTGTATTCTGACTATGGATTTCTAATTTTGTATGCAAAGCCAGAGGGAAACCAGGTGATGTTTAGCTCATATGACACATGTGGTTCCTTGTCTGATTTTTTAAAGGGTGTGCAGGTAGTCCTCACTTTACGACCACAATTGGGAGCAACTCAGTTGCTAAGTGCCATGGTCATTAAGCGAGACATCACGTCACCACGACTTGCGATATTACTGCCAGCTTCTCCATTGACTCTGCTTGTCGGAAGCCAGCTGTGAAGTGTGCAAATGGTGATCGCAGGACGCTGCAACAGTTGTTAAGTGCGAGGGCCGGCTGTGTCATGCTAAGCTCAGACAAGGAGATCGACAGTGAGCAGCCAGTTCCAGAGTTGCTGGACGAACCGCAGAGTTGCAGGCAGAGGAGGTGGGGCTGTCCAGTAACCAGCAGGCACAGCTGCCACCAGTCTCTGAAGATACGGAGTCTGAGTTGCCACACACACACACACACACACACCCCGTGCAAGGGCTCACCATGTGGAGGAGAGCATACTAAAGGCGCTCTGCAAGGCTCCTCGCAAGAAAGAAGCCTCGCCCTTCCAAATGAGTAGGATCTCCCTTACCATTGACTATTTTGACCTGATTTGCTCCCAGACCGCACTCTTTTCTTAAACCCGCTTTTCATGAAACTCTTGCCATTTTGGCTGACTCTTTATAGACCTTATCTGCTTTTTACTCCCGACTTGGGTATTTTCTAAGAAGAAAACTTAGAAAGTTCCACCTGCCTGCTAAGAACTCAGGGTGGGCCCGAGTAATACTTTAGATTTGATTCACTAATGAGGGATTGAGCTCTGGTGGGGCCATACATGTAGCACTGGTCTGCAACTCATTAAATCAGCTGCATCCTTTCCTGGGAATATTTCTTACCCCCTTCAACCAGTGCTAGATATGACGTCAAATGGCTTTGCTGAGAAAAATGGCATCCCTTTGTTCCTCCTGACAAATGTGTTCATGGAAAGTGGTGCAACTTCTATTTATGCAAATTCCCACCTCCCTCCAACAACCTCCAATGGTGTGAAGCAGGCGGGAGTGATCACACCACACAATGTTGTTGTTAAGCCATAGTGTTGCCTAATTCCACAAGAGAGGTGAACTCAAGCAAGAGGTAATTGATTGATGACATTTCTAAACCATCCAACAACCTCAGTTGCATCCCACAGAGTTTGGGCCTCAGATTTTAAAGCTGTGAGACAACAGCCTCCTATTACTAACCATCTGTTATATATATATATTGTACAAGAAGGGGCACAGTGCCAGTGTGCACTGATTAAAAAGGAAAAGAATAATCTCACCACAAAAAGGACTTGTTCCCTACACAGATGCTGAAAAATGGAGGCTTTCATTCAGCAACAGCAAAGAAAAGAATAAGCAGAAGACGTTCCAAATTCCCACTGATGTGAGAATATCATGCCGTGGTACTTTTCTGATGCAATGAAACACAACTCTCAGAACTTCCTGCCAGCAACAGAACATTTCTGCCAGGATCAGATTGGGAAGACTGAACTTAAGTATGATCTGTGAGCATTTGCATAACTATGCTCCATCTGAAGAACACCAGGTTAGGAAACGCTAACTAAAGCTGCTGCAATCTGTGAAAAACAGTCCATGTTCAGTCAACAATTAGGTTTGCTACAAATATTGCATAATAAGTAGTTCATTATATAGGATAAACTGAATTCTCTCACATCATGGCTTATTTTCAATTTCTGCAATATAAGTAGGTTTCAGCAGAAACAGAATACAACAGGGAAAGCAATTAAACATGTGTTGAGAAAAAAACCAACCAAGTTGATCTTTCCTCCCTCCATTTCTTCATTTCAATGAACATGAACTCTGATTTGACAGAATACTTCAGTGTTTTTACGTATTGCTATTTATCTTAATTAACTGGTGAGATTTTTAATTATCCTTTGCTTGAGCATTTTACTAGCTAAGCTACTCATACCAACTTCTCCTGACATATTCACAGTATCAGAAAATACCTGTATATATAAAGAAGGGATATTTGTAAACCATTGTGAGCCTTGAAGATACAGCAGCCTACAAATTTAATAAAAATGTTAATAAATAATTCAGAAGCTGCTTACAGCTTCTGAATTAGCCAATCCTCATTTAACTGGAATGGCCAATCACTCTCTCTCTCCAAAGAATCTCATAAGGTTGGTGGAAATTAAACTTATACACACACACACACACACACACACACACACACACACCATCTCAAGATCATTCATTGAAGAAATACTGGAGTATACATATAAAAAAAATGGTAGCAATATTCTGAAAAGAAAGTTTAGCTCAAAAATTAGAGTTAGCATAGTATATCAACAGAAATTAAACTGCCAGAAAAAATAATTCTGAGCAATCAACTTGATGAAAGTTGGAGAGTTCTCTTTCACAATTTCTTTTAAGGTTAAAATTCAGCGGGACATTGTTTAGATGGTACTGCAACATATTAAATCAAATCAAATCAAATCTTTATTACGGTCATAGACCAGCTTAGGTCCTATTTACAGGGGTCCCCAACCTTTTTGGTGCCAGGGACTGGTTTCAAAAGACGATTTTTCAGTGGACTGGGGGGGCAGGGTTTCCGGGATTTCCACGGACCAGGGGCAGGGTTTGCGGGTGGGAGCCCCGCAGCCCAGTTCCTAACAGGCTGCGGCCCACTAGTGGGCCACAGCCCACAGGTTGGGGACCCCTGCTATAACATACAATACAGAGGACCATGTTTTAATAATAAGGAACCTTTCCTTGGTGGAATAAATCCTATTTTCCATCCTTAGCAATATGCCACATCCTCCTGCAATTACTGAAATTACATTTTTGTCCCTTTCCAATGGCAATGCCAGAGTCTTCATTTTTTTAACACAGAAGAACAAATGAAGTTAGCAGGCATCCGCAATGATTGCTATTAATAGCTCACTTATTTCTGGCAAAGCCTTGGGTTTCAACAAACAAGTACAGTGGCAGAATACAGACCTTACTGTAGAGTTACTGTTATTAATCATAATTGACAGTTGTATTCAACTGCAGACATTTCACTGTTTGGTATTTTACCACCTTAGCCTGAAATCGGAAGGGGCGTGGTGGCTCAGCGGGTAAGACGCCAGGCTTGTCGATCAGAAGATCGCAAGTTCGGAGGTTCGAATCCCTAGCCCTGCATGCGGAGTGAGCTCCTGCACTCGCTCCAGCTCTTGCCAACCTAGCAATTCGAAAGCATGCAAATGCAAGTAGATAAATGGGTACCACTTTGGTGGGTAGGTAACAGCGTTCCGCGTGCGTCATGCGGCCACATGACCGTGGAAGTGTCTTCGAATAGCGCTGGCTCTTCGGCTAACAAATGGAGATGAGCACCGGCCCCTAGAAATCACGGAAGGGCCAGGCATGGATCTTTGATAAGTCTCTAAAGGGAGGCCTCCCCCAAATGGCTTGCGTTCTCTTCCATTTCTATGGAAAACAGAGCAGCAGAATAAACAAACAGAAGCTCGGTTCTCCAAAACAGTCTCTTGGACACCGATACTGAATGTGTTTTTACTTTATTCTTAGATAGGTTGCCAGTCCTGCAAGAACACAACTCAGCCGGCTAAATCATTTCACTGATGTGAGTATTAGTACTGGAACACACTTTCCCATAGGAGGGATGAACATCAAATGTTCCTTTTTCTGCAAGGACTTCACTGTCGAACCCTTTTGACTTCACTAAAGGGCAAACAAGGAAGAATGTAGATATTGGGTCGCTTTACTTAGTCGGTATGTTTAAAGGGCATCTCTCTGGGAAGAACACTTGGGCAGCTGGCAAAGAAAAAATGCATACCGACAGAATAAATAAAAATGAAATGAAGTGGAAACTGAATAGAATATAGAGTAGATACGCACACCAATAGAGGAGGACAGAGAGAGAGAAATTAAATTTGCTGTCACTTACATTTTTATGTGTTTACAGTCAAATTTCCAGGCCACCCAATTCCCACACAATTTTGGGCAGCTTCACAATTAAAAAGGGATTAAAAATAATAATATATAAAAAGAACAGGAGTCTCTTGGAAAGAGCAAATCCCCAAAACACTCACTCCATCCCCTGACCATGTGGCCAACCCAAGGTCTTCAAGAGGGACAAGGTTCTAATAAACCAATAGGCAAGTTAACAGTCCTGGGGATTCTGCTCACTTCGTCGAGAGGAACCAGATCTAACTCTTCCAAGTTAACCAAACAAGGCTTTCCCTTTGTCACCTTGACCAGACCAGATCAGTTAGAGCCAAACTACAAGAGAATCCAAGTAGCTCTATCTACCAGATGCCTAGAATATTCTTCACAGCAACCAAACAGATGGGAAGGAAGGAAGGAAGGAAGGAAGGAAGGAAGGAAGGAAGGAAGGAAGGAAGGAAGGAAGGAAGGAAGGAAGGAAGGTTGGTTGAACAACTATCTACAGTTGCAAGATGTGTGAAGAAAATACTGTGTTTAGCTGCTCTTATCACCACAACATAATACCTCATATGGGCTCCTACATGCGCTGAATTGGGATCATTTTTGTCTTCCTCCAATTGTGCTCTAGGCCTGATGTTTCTTATCCTCCAGTCCCCCTCCTCCCCCCCCAGGATTGATGTACAGCAAGAGGCCACAGAGGGGCAATCTCATCTTGGTCTCTAGGCAAAAACTAAGGCATCAGACAAACAGCCCACCACATCCTTAGGAAAACCCCAAGCTCCATCAGGTGTCTGAGGTGGACCAATCTAATAAGTCCTACCTCCCTGTGGATGTAAGGGGGAGAGCATCCAACATCCTAGGAGGGTTTCAAATTTCTGAACTGTGGCACTATACATGTTCTTCTCTTTTCAAATTGTTTCTCTCTCTTCTTAACTATGTAAGCCACCCTGAGTCATTTGAGAGTTGGACAGCCATCTAAATACAGACAGAGAGCATGTTTATTTATTTATTTATTTATTAGTCAAATTTATCACCGCCCATCTCTACCGTAGTAGACTCATATTAATACTCAGCAGACAGTGTGCCTGACAAATCTTGTCTGGGTTAGAAACTAACCCATTGGGAATTAATTAATTAATTAGTAACTAGGCCTCATCAGTACATGGATGGGAGGTTTCTAAGAAATCCTAGTGTTGTAGGTTAGACTGAGAAATCAAAAACACCCCAGAAGAAGACCGTTCCAAACCAAACTGCTACCAAGAAAACTACATGAACATGTCTGTGAAGTCCCCAGGAGTCAAATAAAACTCAAAGGGGTTTTGCATTATACAAAATTGTAACTAATAAAGGGACTTTGAAGAGCAACAGATTCCCATATACCTAAGTTTACCACATTCAGCCACCATTTTTATAACAGCAGTCAATGAAAAGTCACCCAAATTTTAATATCTACTGTCTGTCCTAAAAACTGTCTGTTATTGTTTAAAATTATGTTCTTCAGCGTCGGTTAGTATAAAGTAGAGATTTTTAAATCTGTACACATCATACTCTCTTTACTAAATGTACCGTATTTTCCGGCGTATAAGACGACTGGGCGTATAAGACGACCCCCAACTTCTCCAGTTAAAATATAGAGTTTGGGATATACGCCGGAAAATACGGTACTCGCCGTATAAGACCTCTCCTGGCCAAGTGCAGCCGCTCGCCGGAACGCAGCCCCCAGGGAAGAGCAGGAGGACGAGCGCGGGAGAAACGCGGGGAGGGGGGAGCGAGCTCCGTTCCCTCGGAGCAGCCTTGGGAAGGGAGGGGGCAAAACGCAGTGGCTCCACGACGGGCTCCAAAGTCGTCCTCCTGCTCTTCCCTGGGGGCTGCGTTCTGGCGAGCGGCTGCACTTGGCCAGGAGAGGTCTTATACGGCGAGTACGTATTTTCCGGCGTATAAGACGACACCCGGCGTATAAGACGACCCCCGACTTTTGAGAAGATTTTCCTGGGTTAAAAAGTCGTCTTATACGCCGGAAAATACGGTATATCCTTTCCTTTTCTCAAGGAATTTCAAGTGATGTTCAAAGTTCCTCTTCCTGTTTTACCCTAAGAGAAGCTGTATTTGACTGGCCAAGTTGACCAGTGAATTCCATGGCCAAGAAGGAATTTGAACCTGGATTTCCCCCGTCAAGTCCAATACTATACTACATTGCCCCAGCATGAACAAGGGAAGGGCAGATGAACATTTCTGTTCCCATGCTCACAGGTCATCTGAAAAAACTGGAGTCATTGGACGCAACAAAGCTCTCTCTTTATGGGTAGCCTCTGCTCATGTCAATTTTTTCTTGTTATTGAAATACTTTGTGAGTCTGCCAAGAATGAGACAGCAAAGGAAATGTGGGTGCCTAGATCAGGCTGTTGTTATTATTATTTCTCCTTCAGCCCAAACTCTACCAGCTTTCTAAGGATAGCTGTATTTCCAAAGAGACTCGCTATATCTTTGTCAGTAAATAAAGCAGTAATATATCCAACTGAGATTTCACATGCACCGATAGGGAATATCTAAGTGTAAAAATGATGAGCTACTCTATGGCATTGCAATTAGTGTAAAAGGAAACGGAAACATCTTCTAGCATTATCTGAATCCCTCTTTAATATTAATGGCAATGCTATTAGTTGTCTGTGTTAGCTTAAATAACAGTAATTCACCGAAAAGTACCTGTTGAACAAAAGCATGTGAGGAGCTTGGATCAATTGGTAGCTGGACTGGAAAGTGGTTATGCTTGTCTACCAAAATAGCTATTTGCCATCTCTTTTCCTTGCTCAGAACACTTGCTCTGTTTTTCGTAAATGTAACGCGGTCACTATGAAAGCTAAACTGATTCTATGGTTCAGATGAGAAGCTCACTGCAACTCTGTTAATGTTGATAGGACTACCTCCATGGTGAAAATAGCAAGAGGTATTTCTACCAGGAACATACATTTCTTAGCTGAGTAATCCTACTGATCTGACGCTGGAATTTCTAGCAATCCAAATGTTCTGCCTAGCTCTTATACAGAAAGTGGAAGGGAAGGGGAATCTTGGGATATTTACTGTACAAATAAAGAAATAAAAGGATTTCCTTACCACACCAAGGAATTTGTTACCACCAGCTCCAGTGATGGAGTAGATACTGCACCAGTTTAAGATGAGATCTATAGTTCTCTTCTGACACAGCGCAAAATGTGGCCCTTTCTAAAGACTTTTCCAACATGTAATCAGGACATCTCATAGTGAAGACGAATGTATTTTTGCCCCCACTCATGTTTATAATCATATAGCTAAACGAGTCATAATCATATAGCTAAATGAGTCTTAAATATATAAATCTTCCTTCCAGTAAAATGGAGGTTAAACCACTGAGTTTTGGCAAGTATAAAAGAAACTATGAAAAACATAAAATATAAGCTAAACAATTAGCATGGGGAAGCAATCTTCCTATCACACCCACCCAGTAGAAGGAAGTTAGGAATTCATTCTCAAGAACCCATTGCTTCAGCTCCAAGGAGGCTGTCTGAACACCTTGCAAGGTCAAAATACCATGTCATTTTAGGTGTAAATCTATGTTTTTCTTCAATGCTGACATGTACTTATTCTGTAGGATCAGGAGTCTAACTTAAGCAACAATTTGAGGTGGCAGAGCCATATGTGAGCCCCAGTGGAGACCAGTTCTGCCTCCAGATGTAGCAGTTGGAAACACATCTAGAACCACGCAGCAAAGCACTGAAAAATTTGGAGTGAACTGCTTTGGGAAGGCTTGAATCATGATGATTACAAATCTGGGCACAGTATGACTGATAACCTTTGTTCTGAAGGTTTTTATTGCAGTAGATGCCTAATGCTGGCCATTACTGTTGGCATAATGCAAAATGGTATTTGCAAATCTGGACAGAAATGGCCCTTGGTTGTGTTCCCCCACTACCTGGCAGCTGAAGAATGGAAGAAAATGTTCAGGTATTTAAATACCTTAATTTGATCTATAGAAAACCCATTGGTTTTCCAAGAGTGATGGTGAATGAGGTCTTTTCAGAGAAAATAACAGCGTTGTTGATGACCAGCCTTTCTTCTCTACAATAAGAGGCAAGTGCTCAGAGATTTTGTTTCAAGTCCACTTGAGTTCCAGAGATGACAGTGTTCTCCACCATTCAACCAGTTTCCCATGAAGATGCCTTGCATACTGCTCCCTTATTACACTCAACAGGGTAACTGGGCAGTAATGCACTAGATCTCCTCTTTTGCATATTAGAACTCTAATGGATCTACAGTAGTCTAAATCACGGGGGATCTGGAAAGAACAATCTATATGTATAAAGAAGGAAGCCAATACACCATTCCACATTTGCCTTTAGTAACATAGTGGGAATCACACACACACACACACACACACACACACACACACACACACACACTGTTGCTTTTCTATTTTTCAGATGAAGAATGAATTTAGAAATCTCAGTGGATGATATGAATGTCACACAGTGGTAGATTCAGGACACAGTTCCTCACAAATTGTGTGGCATTTGGGATATCACTATTCAGAATCTGGAAGTTTTTTACCCAACTTTGGAAGAAATAATCCTGGCTTCTTCAGCTGAAGCCTTAAGGAAAGAAGGAGCAACGAAGTGTCAAAAAGTCACATTCTTTTCCTGGACTATCTGGGCAAACTTTTTCAAGTGAGTCAGTTGAGCTTCCAGATTTTTTCTTTTAACAAAGCCTTATACAATTTTTTCCTGGCAAGAACTACGCTCAGCGAACAGTGGATTATCAGCTCTGAATGTCTTTAAGGTTTCTATAATTCAACCCTGGTCATAGTGCTTTTGTGATCAAACCAGGGCTTAAAAATTTGCCATTTATGGTTGAAGTTTGGACCACAAGGATCTCCTAGATTAGTTACTAGAAGTAGAAAATTCATAGAGCCTTCTTTACACTCAGTTTAGTGCAAATGGTTAGTGCAAATATACTAACCGTAGAGTGCAAATATACTAATAGTAGAGCTGAGGATGAGCAAGGCACTTCTCACCAGAGTCTTAGGCCATTTAAGTCAGAAGCCCCTATCCAACTGAGATTTAGCTGAACAATTTAGTTCTAGTCAATGTACAGAAGCAATAATAGCTAATTGCATAATAAGAGGAAGACAATAGCAATCAGGCTGGTTATCAATTGCAAAAGACATGATGCTACAGGTTAGGATTGGGGAGAGTATAAAATCATCCATTGTGCAATCTCTGCACCCACCCCAGTATGTAAATTCCATAGCCTGGTCTCTTTCAACAGATCCATTTAAAATAGAGAGATTAAATTTAATGGTCACTTGAGACAGCACCTATCCCCCCCCCATGGTTAATCCCTGTGTGTTTAGCATAGCACATTTGGAGGGGGAATAAGCCATTACATAGCAGAGGAACACTATTAAAATGGGTGTAGACAACTGCCAAGTCTGGCATTAAAGTCCCCAGGCATTATGATAATGGCGTTAGGGTGCAATAAAATTAAATCCTGAGTATAATCCTCCGGTTTATCTCAATTACTATAACTTGATACAGTAAAGCACCAGAGAGGGAGGTAGACACTAGTTATCAAAAATCTGTGCCCAACATGTTTCAAGTTTAAGGCCAGAAACAGAGATGGGCTTTTATTAGTCTTTATTTCCTGGTTTGTTTAATGGTACTGCTAAAAGGCCCCAATCCTCTGGGCAGCGTAGAACAACAAACACAAGCAACAACCACAAAGAACACATTTCACAATATAAGCATCATCAAAAAGCAAAAGCAAACTCAAAGTTGCCTATAACCGATCAACTGGAACCAAAAGCTTATTGAAAGAGAACTTCAAGTTGTTTCCAAAACATCAGCAAAATGGGGGTTATATACTGTATATTTCGAGGGGGGGGGAGCGTATTCCACAAAGTGGGGAAAGTCCTGCCATCTTGACCATGCTCCATGGACGTCATGAAGAGGAGGGGCTTTCAAATTTTCTCTTGATGACTGGACTGGACTGGATCAGCAGATTCGCCTCTGGTGAGATGTTGCCTGATTCATCTTGGTGCTGCACAATTTAGGGCAGTGTTTTTCAAACTTGGCAACTTGAAGATGTGTGGACTTCAACTCCCAGAATTGGAGTTGAATTCAACTTCCCCATGCTGGCTGGGGAATTCTGGGAGTTGAAGTCCACACATCTTAAAGTTGCCAAGTTTGAAAAACATTGATTTAGGTCTTTAAAGATCATGACCAGCATTTTGAACTGGCCCAGAAGCACAAGGAAACGGTGGAGCTAATTAAGCCCCCCTTTCCCCAAATTAAGATATTGCATAACCTTGATTTGGGGGCTGTTGTACAAGGTTTATAATACTTAATTTAGCAACTAAAACCAAACAGAAACTTTCTGATGAGGAATGGAAGACTAAGCAGCAATATGTCTTTTATGCACTCTCGGTAGGCATAATGGGCTTTGTGAGTAACCGAGAGAGACAGGAGGAAGAGCTGCAGCCTAAACAACAGTCTGATAAATGAAATCTGAGTCCAATGCAGGAATGTAATTTGAGTAATTTGCGTTTCAGAGTTGACTCTCCCTAGTTCTCTTATAATGAAAGTAGTACTAATATTCATAATGTTGGTGTCTTGGTCTGGACTAATTTAAAGGACTGACAGTAGGTAACACTTAACAGGTATTGACGATTATTATGCCTATGCAAAGCAACTAAGATTCTTTTCAATGAACTGGAGGCAACCTGATCAGCTTCGCCAAAGCGAAGAGACAACCTGATTTGCCTCTTTGGGATTTTGGTGGCTGCAAACTCTTTTCAGCCAGTGCTGCAGGAGAAGAATCTTCTCAGTCTTCTCCCCCAGTGATGGCCAAAGTGCTTGCTACTGCAAAATCTGCCAGTCTGGAAGACCTTTGGCACATAGGCTTAGAGGAGGTGGGTAAGATGCTGGTGAGAGGGTGGGATTTTCCACCACCTGCCAGCTCTTGGCCAAGATACTCCAGGAGAGAAACCAACTGTGCCATCTGTTTTCTTCCTTCCTTGCTAGCCAAACCTTCTGGCCACTGCATACAGTGACAGAATGGACAGGTGGACAATGGGTGAGGAGCACCATAAACCTACTTCTCGCATGCCACAGTGGCTAGAGCTTGGCTAGCACGTCATGGAAGAAGCAAGACAATATGCTGTGTCCAAGAGTTTTCCTGGCACTTTCAATCTGCCCCAGAGGAAAGTCGGAAAGTGGGACATGCTGGCCAGAAGATCTGCCCAGCTAGTGCTGGAAGAGGAGGGCAGGCGGTGCTCCAGACCAGTGTCAGATGGTGATGACTCATGGCCTTGCTAAAGCTAGGCAGATGCATCATGGCTGCAAGAATAAGAGACGAAGGAGAATACTACGTTATTTATTTAGTTGCTTAGTTTTAGTATGCATTATCCCACGTTCAAGTCCAAAGGTTTCTCAAGAGTGACTTACAGCTACCACAGCAGTTTCAATGCCAAATCCAGGTTGGAAGCCAGGTTGAAATGGATCCAAGCAATTAACATTATTCAAAATTATCTGGATTTGCAGCCTTTGAAGTCCAGACATGACCTGCAAGCATTCCAGTTCTTATCCTTAATACAGAAAAATGATTGGTGTTTGTGCCAGATGTCACATTACAGTATGGGCCATGTTTCATTATACAGCATTAATACTGTAGGAGAAATACTTGTGTATTTAATTAGGGAGGAAGCAAGTCATAATAAACTACAGTACAGAAAGCCACAGCCAGCTTTTTCCTAAACCCTAGAAAGTTATTTCATTGCAGCACCTTTCCCCTCTTTCTTCTATAAGAGTTTTTCCTACATATGAGAAGTACGTCTGCTGTATTTGCTATACTTTCCATGAAAGTTGCTTATGTTAGTTTTTTATTAACTGATGTTCAGCATTTAGCAGAACTTCACTGTTCAAGTATTTCTGGAAAAAGGTTTGCCACTTGGGTTAAGCACAATATATTTTCTAACAGAAGCAAAAGCAACTTTTAACTGTCTGTAATCTTGGGTACCAATTTCATGAATTTGAGTTGAGTGAGATCTCTTCTTATGTTTACAGTCTTTAAGGGAAAATAATGACCATCTGATTTAAGGATGAGCAAATCCATGTAGTTTTCATCCATACCATTTGTCCATCTATTCTTCTATACTTTGGTCCCATTTCTGCATTAACTGTATTTAAAATCTGCCACTACAAACATTTAAATGTGGCTTTTTAAAATGTATGTTCTCTCAAAATATTTGTTCTTTCTAAATTGAGATCAATCCCAATACACAGGAAGAAAGTAAAAGCTGGTGAAGGATCTGCAATTTGCATATTGTATGGGAATTGTGGATCTGGTTGGTCTGTTAGCAATATATCCAAAGATAAACTTCCTTAGTTATGATGGATACATCATCCCCGTCCCCCATATTGTTTCCTTAATGGTGCAGAATAGAGGTGCAGAATCTTTTCTGCTGCTTTTATGCACATAAAAGGATTAAGACTGGAGTAACCAAAGGCCACTCCCTTTGGGGTTGTCCTTGTTAATTACCCACAATATTGTTTCCAGTGGCTCTGGGAACTTCCGTGTCTTTTGATAGATAGATATTTATTATGTTGATTATGTGCCATCAAGTCAGTGTTGACTCTTAGCAACCACATAGAAATTTAATTTAATTTAATTTAATTTAATTTAATTTAATTTAATTTAATTTAATTTAATTTAATTTAATTTAATTTAATTTAATTTAATTTAATTTAATTTAATTTAATTTTTATTCCCCGCCCATCTCCCATGCAAGGGACTCTGGGCGGGTTACAATAATTAAAATTTAAAATTTAAATTTTTTTAAAAACAATACAAAAAGAAGATATATAAAAATATATCCAATATAAAATAAAATAAATAAAATCCAAGATGGCTTGAGGACCGTAGCACAGATCACCTACGGGGCCAGCCAACCCCAGGAGGCACTACCGCCTCTGTCGTCCCAGGCCAGGTGGCAGAGCCAGGTCTTAAGGGCCTTCCGAAAGGCCAGGAGTGAAGGGGCCAGTCTCACCTCCGGGGGCAAGATGTTCCATAAAGCGGGCGCTGTCGCAGAGAAGGCACGCCTCCTGGACCCCGCTAGATGGAATTCTCTTGTTGAGGGGGTCCGAAGCATGCCCTCTCTCCATGCACGGGTGGGGCGGGCCGACGTCATCGGGACGAGACGGTCCCTCAGGTACCCTGGCTCTATGCCATATAGGGCTTTAAAGGTAATCACCAACACCTTGAATTGGACCCGGAAGCAAACTGGCAACAAATGCAGCTCGCGTAGCAGAGGTGTTACATGTGCCGATCTTATGGCACCCATAACTGCTCGCGCCGCCGCATTCTGTTTTTTTTTTTTGACGCCGCCGCATTCTGTACCAGCTGAAGCTTCCGGATACTCTTCAAGGGTAGCCCCATGTAGAGCACATTACAGTAGTCTATGCGGGAGATGACAAGGGCGTGAGTGACTGTTCGGAGGGCCTCCCGATCCAGGAAAGGGCTTGATATGTCTTCTCTAGGATGACTACATATAGATTATATAAATTCTTGCCTGTTATTCATGTCTATCTGCCTCTTTCTCTCTCGTTTGCCTGTCTTTTGTCTTGTTTTGCTAGATAACTATTTTTGATGTTTGCTGATGTTTAATAAACAAAGATCCAGCTATATTTTTTTTGCTAGCTGATCTGAATGATGTGTCTGCTTGCCCTAATCTGGATGCAGAAATAGACTGGGAGTGTGCTGGGTGCAAGCTAAACTAGAAATTCTCATAGTAATTTTGCAACAAATTATACCCAATCTGAATTCACTCTTAAGATATAATATACACAAATTAGCTTAATGAATGTCATCCCCCATCCTATACATTCTTCTTCTTCTTGGCGATCACTCAGTAAGATACTGTGTTACTGAGTGCAGACTTGTAAAAAAATGTGTTGCACAAATACCTATATACTGAGGGCAAGACATAAAGGTACAGAAATGCATGCAAATACCTAACTAATAGGAATGTGGAAGCTTCAACTAGAAGCTTTGATTCAACCAGTTCAATTTTTGAATTGAACTTTTCAATGGAATAACCCAAATGATCCAATGTGTGGAATCAGAGGGGGCCTCTTCACAATGATTCATAAGTTCAGTGGACTTTTGCACTAAAATCCCTCAAATTGAATGGATGATTCAAACAGATTCAACTCTCTGTGTCACAAATTTCAATCAAATGAATTCATTCAGCTGCAAATCTCAGTTGGGTTTTGGATGATTTGCACAGAACTTTCTACATGTAAGAGGAGTTTACGATACCCCAAGACATGTAGAATGTACATGCAACAGCAGAAAGTGAGTGCCTTACCCTGTCAGCTATTTTATAGGATAAAATCTATCCTGTTTAATTGAGCGGCATAATAGTTACAGTAAGTAGTTAATGGAAGCTTTAATCAAAAGTGTTCTCAGAGTGGTTACAGTGGGTCTGTCTGAATCAAGATAGTATTTACCAAAAGTTGTTTTGTGGGGCACAAATGAACCAATACATATTCCTCTGCTTCAAGCAATGGGAAGCAAAGTTGAAATACACAAAAGACACCTGTTGGAACATACAGAGGGTAAAGATGACAATGACAGAGAACACAAAGATTTGTCACCAAAGCAACAAGAAGGGAAATATTGGTTAAGTCCAAATGATAGAAGATTACAAAAACGTCTCAACACACAACTCCTAATTCACATGAATATAAAAGAGGGTAGAGGGGAAGCAAAATCAGACTTGCAAGTTTCTGTTACTGTAGCCCATCTTAATAAAGTTAGTTTTGGGCTTTTGTGGAGTCTGAATCTTGGCCTGGTCTCCCTCGTGGGGCTGACAGAACAGGCATGGAGTGTCTTTTTCTGATCAGGGTTTCCTCCTCCTCAAATTCAAGGGGTGTGGAGGTGACTTCACCAATAACGCACGGCTAAACTTTCCAGTTTAAGGGGCGTGGTGGCTCAGCGGGTAAGACGCCAGGCTTGTTGATCTTCCAATCACAAGTTTGGAGGTTCGAATCCCTAGTCCCGCGTGATGGAGTGAGCTCCCGCACTTGCCCCAGCTCTTGCCAACCTAGCAATTCGAAAGCATGCAAATGCAAGTAGATGAATAGGGACCACTTCGGTGGGATGGTAACAGCGTTCCGCACGTGTCATGCCGGCCACATGACCGTGGAAGCGTCTTCGGACAACGCTGGCTCTTCGGCTAACAAAGGGAGATGAGCACCGGCCCCTAGAGTCGGACACGACTGCACAAATGTGTGGGGGGAACCTTTACCTTTTTTATTTCTTTGTATCCTTTATTTCTGCACTTTTGTTTTTCGTTTTTTCTTTCTCTCTAGATATGTATAAATAAAGCAATGAGTCCCTTATCTGATCCTTTTCTAGTTTATAGGCTAAACTTTCCAGATTCATGCACCTTTTAGATTGGGAGAGTTAAGTACAATAGATGTTTTCAGCTGATCAGGAGTTTAATGCACCAATTTTGCTTACTGCCTAGTTACCAAGAGATTATGTCCCATCAAATTTCAACCATACAAACATAGGAGGCTCTGCAGGCCACCAAAATTGGGTTTGGGGACCATATATTGCTTCCGAGCCACATTTCCCATTTCTGCTCTACAATTAGGGCCGAGTGAAATTTTCATATAAATTTTCCTTTCGTCTTGAAAAGCACTTTTTGTGTTAGGTGATAATCGACCAGAAATATTTTAATCCTCTGAATAACCACTTGCAGGGCAGAGCAGTTTGATGGGTCTTTACTCAAGACTTTTCTGATTTTCTCCTCAGTGCTGACTTTCTGATAAGTCACAAGGTAGACAGCATCAATCACAGCATCCAAGATGGTGGTATGCCGACAACAGGATCTCTAGGAAGTAATGTGAATGCTCACTCTAGTTTCTAGCATGGCTCAAACAACGCAACTGAATTCTAGTTTCTCCTCAAATCTCCATTAGATTCTTCCAGTGACTGACTGACTATATATAATGTTGTGTACTTTAGGAAGATCTCCTTTGCAGCACATCTGGAACCTGAGGTCTTTACTGCAAAAACAGTATTTGAGAGGATTTTTTTCAAGCTTACTAAAAAGGAAAACATTGTCCAGTCTATGGGCATAAAACAATATATAGAAAGACGTTCAGCCGGCTTCTCGAGAGCCAGTGATCTCCTTTAGAGATACAGAAGGAAAGAAATAAGGCACAAAGATGATAGATTTGCACTGATTTGAAGTGACTGCTTTACTTTTAACTAATATTCATGACTAGACGTCTATGAAGGTTCTCAGTCATCCAGGTGGAATTGTCTGTAGCTTGAATCATGTCAACTGGATTTCTATTTTCTCAGTGGAAACGTTTCGCTCCTTATCCAAGGAGCTTCTTCAGTCTGAGCAAAGTTGGTAAGGGAATCCTAAATATGTTTCTAGGTAGCTGTGTGACCTTACACCTGGGGTCATGGTTATATTGAGATGTATTTTTAAGTCCTTTTACCATCTAAAGGAGAATCGTTAAGATCACCATGCTGCTGTTGAGCTTGTGAAATGGTCTTAATCTTCCTAGGCACAGAAGACAAAGCCGGGAGATAGATGGGAGATAGATTGTGCCTGAGGCCCCCACCTCTATTCAAGGAAGGATTTTCCAAGTTGGCATAAATGGATTCCTTGACCCCTCTCTCAAACCACCTATCTTCTCTGTCTAAAATGTGAACATTAATGTCCTCAAATGAGTGTCCTCTTTCCTTTAAATGAAGATAAACTGCTGACTCTGGTCCTGTGGTGTTACTTCTCCTGTGTTGGGCCATCCTCCTGTACAAAAGTTGTTTGGTTTCTCCAATGTATAGTTCAGAGCACTCCTCACTGCACTGGATTGCATAAACTACATTGCTTTTCTTGTGTTTTGGAGTTTGATCTTTGGGGTATACAAGCCTCTGTCTCAGTGTGTTGGTGGGTTTGAAATATACAGGTATGTGGTGTTTGCCAAATATCCGTTTTATCTTTTCAGACACACCAGCCATGTAGGGAATGACCAGGTTCTTTCGTTTATTCTGAGTCTCAGCCCTATCTGTCGCTGTTTTGGGTCTGGTAGATTTAGATTTGGTGAAGGCCCAATTTGGATATCCACAGGCCTTCAGAGCTGTTCTCAGGTGCTGATTTTCATTCTTTTTGGAATCCATGGAGGTGGGGATGGTTTCTGCTCTGTGTGACAATGTCCTGATGACTCCTAGTTTGTGCTGCAGTGGATGGTGGGAGTCAAACATCAGATATTGATCTGTGTGTGTGGGTTTCCTGTAGATCCCTATTTCTAGCTTGCCACCGGTCCCAATGAGGACTTCACAGTCTAGGAATGCCAGTCTGTTGTCCTTGGTGTCTTCTCTGGTGAAGCTAATGTTGGCATCTATAGTGTTTATATGGTCCGTGAAGGCCTGTACTTCCTGGGTCTGGATTTTGACCCAGGTGTCATCCACATACCTAAACCAGTGGGTGGGCACCGTTCCCTGGAATGTGTTGAGTGCTTTCTTCTCCACTTCTTCCATGTATAAATTGGCCACAATGGGTGACACAGGAGAACCCATGGCACAGCCGTGTTTTTGTCTGTAAAAGTCACCTCTGTATGTGAAATAAGTGGTGTTAAGACACAGGTCCAGAAGATGGCAGATCTGGTTTGGGTTGAGATGGCTTCTCCTTTCAAGGGTGCTGTCCTCTTCTAGTCTCTTCCTGACAGTGGATAGAGCATGAGTAGTGGGGATGCTGGTGAAAAGGGAGGACACATCAAAGGAGACCATAGTTTCATCTGTACCCAGTTTCAGGATCTTTGCTTTGGAAACAAATTACCTCACTTTTGGAGGATCACCATACATATGAAAAACTGAAAAGAGACCCCACCAACAATTACAAGAAAAAGGTAATAGACAGTTTGAAACAATTGGAACATGATGGCTCCATCGATAGGATTACCTACCACCGTCTGTATCCTGGAGAAGCCATCCCCTGCATCTACGGACTTCCTAAGATCCACAAGGAAGGAACACCCCTCTGACCCATAGTCAGCAGCATTAATTCGGTAACATACAACATTGCCAAACACCTCTCTACCATACTAGCACCTCTAGTTGGACACTCTGAACACCACATCCATAATTCGGAAGAATTTGTTTCCAAAGCAAAGATCCTGAAACTGGGTACAGATGAAACTATGGTCTCCTTTGATGTGTCCTCCCTTTTCACCAGCATCCCCACTACTCATGCTCTATCCGCTGTCAGGAAGAGACTAGAAGAGGACAGCACCCTTGAAAGGAGAAGCCATCTCAACCCAAACCAGATCTGCCATCTTCTGGACCTGTGTCTTAACACCACTTATTTCACATACAGAGGTGACTTTTACAGACAAAAACACGGCTGTGCCATGGGTTCTCCTGTGTCACCCATTGTGGCCAATTTATACATGGAAGAAGTGGAGAAGAAAGCACTCAACACATTCCAGGGAACGGTGCCCACCCACTGGTTTAGGTATGTGGATGACACCTGGGTCAAAATCCAGACCCAGGAAGTACAGGCCTTCACGGACCATATAAACACTATAGATGCCAACATTAGCTTCACCAGAGAAGACACCAAGGACAACAGACTGGCATTCCTAGACTGTGAAGTCCTCATTGGGACCGGTGGCAAGCTAGAAATAGGGATCTACAGGAAACCCACACACACAGATCAATATCTGATGTCTGACTCCCACCATCCACTGCAGCACAAACTAGGAGTCATCAGGACATTGTCACACAGAGCAGAAACCATCCCCACCTCCATGGATTCCAAAAAGAATGAAAATCAGCACCTGAGAACAGCTCTGAAGGCCTGTGGATATCCAAATTGGGCCTTCACCAAATCTAAATCTACCAGACCCAAAACAGCGACAGATAGGGCTGAGACTCAGAATAAACGAAAGAACCTGGTCATTCCCTACATGGCTGGTGTGTCTGAAAAGATAAAATGGATATTTGGCAAACACCACATACCTGTATATTTCAAACCCACCAACACACTGAGACAGAGGCTTGTACACCCCAAAGATCAAACTCCAAAACACAAGAAAAGCAATGTAGTTTATGCAATCCAGTGCAGTGAGGAGTGCTCTGAACTATACATTGGAGAAACCAAACAACTTTTGTACAGGAGGATGGCCCAACACAGGAGAAGTAACACCACAGGACCAGAATCAGCAGTTTATCTTCATTTAAAGGAAAAAGGACACTCATTTGGGGACATTAATGTTCACATTTTAGACAGAGAAGATAGGTGGTTTGAGAGAGGGGTCAAGGAATCCATTTATGCCAACTTGGAAAATCCTTCCTTGAATAGAGGTGGGGGCCTCAGGCACAATCTATCTCCCATCTATCTCCCGGCTTTGTCTTCTGTGCCTAGGAAGATTAAGACCATTTCACAAGCTCAACAGCAGCATGGTGATCTTAACGATTCTCCTTTAGATGGTAAAAGGACTTAAAAATACATCTCAATATAACCATGACCCCAGGTGTAAGGTCACACAGCTACCTAGAAACATATTTAGGATTCCCTTACCAACTTTGCTCAGACTGAAGAAGCTCCTTGGATAAGGAGCGAAACGTTTCCACTGAGAAAATAGAAATCCAGTTGACATGATTCAAGCTACAGACAATTCATGACTAGAGGCAGATGGAAGTTCATTTTTTAAAAAGTCCATGATTTAGAAAATCCAGGGAATTACAGCCTTATGCTCTTTATGTGTGTGTGTAAGAGAAAATTCACACTTGCACACATCCAGCAGGTGGGAAAAGGGGATACTCAAGTCCTAATGTCTTTCCTGGGTAGCTTTTAAGTGCTTATTTCAGAATTAAACTTTCAGTGGGCATAAATGCAAACCTTGGCAGAGTTCCATTTTAAAGGGGGGTGGGGGGAATCATGCCTGATTTTCTCTCTGTAAATGTTTTTGCCTCCAACGTTCAAACCGAAGCTTTCTTTCCATGGTTGCTTTGTCTTAATTGTTTGGGTTTTTTGTTTTGTTTTTTCTTTTTTTGCAATTATTTTGATGGCATTCTGTGCAGTAGAAGAGATTTCAATTAGCTGCAGAGTTTGTGTTTTTCCTCCCTAAGAAATGGCCAAGTTTATGGATATCATTTACTGGTAACTTGAAAGGCCCTGAAAAGTGTAGAAAAATCAAAGCAGGCTAGGATAGAGCTAACTTGCAGTAAATTGGATGGATTCTCAACAGATTTTTCTCTATCAGCACTTACAGCAATTAAGAAAACTCTATGTCCTATCAGGAAGGAATTCAAATAAAATGGCTATTACCTTGATCACTGTTCCAAGCCACGAATCTAATATACAGCATGTTTTTAACAAGAGAAGGGCAAATACAGCTGCTAAGGATACTGATAAGCTTCCAGAGGAAATCAGAATTGTTAACTTCCAAGCCAAAGCATGGGGTACTTTCCTTTAAAAATAATCAATCTAAAGAGAGAAGGCCTGTCCAACAATTTTCTAATTATTATATACTAGTGACTTTGGTTGATTTTGAGAAGCTAAGCAGAATTGGACTTGGTTAACATCCGGATAGGAGACTACCAGAAAATTCCAGGGTTGTAGGCTAGATGGGAAAGAAGGTTGCCAAGAAAACTACATCAATGTGTCCATGAAGTTGAGTTCAAATCAAAGGAGACTTTATTTTAGTGATAGGAGAACTCATCCTGGTTTGGCTTGGAATGGGATTTAGGCTGTATTTCAAAATATGGCTTAGAATATTAAGCCTCTGAGATAAATCCTTGGACAACAGTAGGGAGGAGTCACAACAACTTTTAGTTCTCCAGATCGAGGGCTAGATGTTGCAGCATTTGTGAAGTATCGCCATCAGACACTGCTGTAAATTTATACAGCTTAATCTTAACTTCATGCTGAGATAAATGTAGTTCTTATGTTCCCAGCATAGGTGAAACAGTGGATCCTGCTGTGTTCAGTTGCAGAATCCCCAGAATATATTTTTATGCTTTATGAGAGTTGAAGTCTTCCACATAGTCCATCTTGCTGGGATGCTGTTACAAAGGAGCCAATAACTGGAGATGGGGAAAGAAGTTGCTGAGCCAAAACCACCAGCTTTCAGGTTGGATCAGATTTCAGAAGAAATTGAAGGAGGTCAGACACAGGAAATTCAATTCTCAGTCCCATTTTTCAGCACTGATATTCTTCCAATGTTTTTTTCATGGTGCTTTCTAGTCCACATGAACTAGAAGGCCTATCATGGAAATTTGGGACACGAAGCAAGTGGGAAGTGAAGGAGGTGGAATAACATCTCACAAACTCTGAGACTCTGGGGTTGCATTCATATACAGTAATATGTTTAACTAATCATTGAACTAACCCATTTTGGGCCTCACCCAAAACAATAGAAATAAATTAACCAAATAGACTGGGTACGCCCAACACGCAAAGCTAACCAAGAAAACACAAACCAAGTTTAGGATGTTTTGCCAACACAGATGTTAAGACTTTAACATCGCCTTTAACAAGATGCTGGTTGAACTCAACCTGGAACGTACCTGGTGCAGCTGCAAGACAAACTGATGCTTGGAGATCTCCTGTCTCTGAGATAACCGCATGGCTGGAAGACAAATCTCCTTTTGTTTTGTAGATGAATCCCTAAACCATCTGGGAAAATCTGTTACTAGGGGAAACAGCGGGTGGTACAAAGGGGTGGGAATTGCTAATCATAGTATAATAATATTTAATCTTCATTCACATTAATTAACAGATTTTCACAGGCATGCCAGGGCTTGGACAAGACTTGGTCTCAATGCACTCTTGTATGCAGGAGGAGGATTCCAGAAAGTACATTTAGAAACGGCCAAGTTTACAACATTTCAGAACAGACTAGTTTAATGATCTTTTTGAAAATACCTTTCCTGCACATTAGATTAGCTCTCGACCATAATTCTAAAATGTAATGCTGACACAATGAAAAAAACACCCTAAATTTCACGTTCTGGATTAAGAAAGTCCCTTTTCTAATTATGATGTCACCAGAGATGAGGAACCTACATTTAAAGATAGAGGAGAAATTGGCTGGACTTCCTTTCTTCCACAGAGGGCTTCATTATCGGAGAAAATCCCCAAATAAAAATTGCTCAAAAGCTCCCACCTCAAACTTTGTCCTTTAAAACTTGCTGGAAACAGACCAAGCAGTTATCACCTCAGAGTTCAGCATATGGCAAACATATTCTCACACAGTGTGGTTAGAGTTTACTACCTCCTCAGTTATTTTACTAACTTCTTTAAAGCAGTGAACCCCCTCCCCAATTTTGCCAGCACAACTAAAAGAATTCTTGCAGTCAGAGCTATATTCTCACAAGTCACACCTTTGCAGCTACTCCATCATCTGGGGAAGCGCCCCACCCCGAGCTGGGGAGTGTGCACACACTTTTCAGCCACTTTCTTTTTGCACATTTTGGTATTGGAGGGAATTTACAGAGCAAATTGATGACTCGAGCTGAGTTGATGGACATTGCCCACTTCAGCTTTTCAGTGCTAAAATGAGAGGGATGGAAACCAGAGCATTCCTCTAGTTTGACAGCTGCTTTGCTACTTCGTTTTGGCTGTTCATTGCTAGGAGGTGTATGCAAAAGGTCTTGAATTCAGAGCTTTCTGAATCTGAAGCTTCCATTTTTATGTTCAAAATGCCTGTTTTGAGGGCACAACAGGCTGTGTTGGTCAACTGGGGAGCAGTTCAGTCTCAAAACAGTGTTTCAAACGCAAAAGGTTTTATTTATTTATTATTCAATTTTTTTTCACCGCCCATCTCCCCCCTAAGGAGAAATTTGTATCTTATATTTTAGAGCTTTTATTATATTGTATATTTATATTTTGACCTGTGTGGGTTTTTCAAAGATTTTAGGGACTCAAAGAAGACAAAATGCTGCCATTTGTCTTCAGTACCATGAAATAGGGAGAAAGCATCCTCTGATATGTGACTCTTGGCATCCATTCCAAAACCAGGAAGACATTTCTATCAACTAAGCACTCTTCCAAAGGCCAAGTCTCGTATAATCACTTTAAGAGAATATTACACATGACATCACCCATCAGAGACTACACTGATTTGGGGGCAATTACTGCTAATCAACTTAAGACTATATCTGTGTAGTTATTTTTAGATGTTTTATTGACATTTATCAGCAAAGTATACTGTGGCATATCTTTTAACCTAGTTGCCTTGATGGCCAACTATTTCAGAGACACAAGGTAAGCAATGCCATGTTATTTCTTTCATCTTTGAATCCTCTAACAACTTCTTTACTTAAGACAGACTTAACCCATCACTGATTTGCACATGTTTTGTTTTGATTGTAAGCCATGCACCTATGGCCAGTTCCTCAACATACCTGTCTCACATTATGCTTTTTAATTTAATGTACTATTCCATTACCCCTTGAAAATAACTTGATTCACTATGATGATATTCAAGGAATTCTCAACTAGAAGCTAGCATTCAAGGCCACATAGGAAAACTTCCTATGTTGACTATGCTTTCTTAATTTGCTAAAAATTCTCAGGAGTCGTGTTGGTTAGACACTAGATTCAGAATCAGTGATAATATTTTGTTCTCCTGCGAACCAAAACATCATGCCCAATGAGGTTGTTCTGTATCCTTCATTATTCCTACTGGTATAAATATTAAAACACTTTAAATCTGGGCTTTAAAACCAATGTGACATCTAAAGAACCCGTAAGTTTTTAACTGGTGGCAATCTAAAACATCTATACCCCCTGTGCCGAAGCCAAGATGTCTTCAATTCCAACTTCCCAAATCACTTTTTACTAACAACAAAGGGGTTGTTAAATTCAACTCACAGTGACCACCTGCATAATAGTTTTTGGGGGCAATAGTACAAAAGTCATTTAGCATTCTCTGCTTTTGGGGTGTTTTTTAATTTCCTAGTCTAGCCTACAATTCTGGTAGTCTTCCATCCGAGCACTGACAGGACTCAATCTTGCTTAGCTGCCTAACCCAGATAAGTTTTGCCATCTGCTGCCATCTTCTGCAGCCTTTTATAGAATATCTAATAAAACAAGCAAGCTTTGGGTTTTGGTTCACGAAGAGTCGGATACGACTAAACGACTAAACAACAACAAAAACGTGATTTATCTAATCTTTTCGTTCCCTTCCTACTTTAACAAGTGTGTGTCAAATGGCATCAGAGAAGCAATTTCAGTTCTGTGGCAGGGTAATAAAATATTTCCTTAAAAGGCATATGCAAAATATGTTGAGCTTGGAATGATCCAGCCTCAACACACAGTTCTGTTCCAAGCATTAAGTAAAAGTTAGATGTTTTGAGAGATATCCTTTTGAGTGTTAATGGCTGTTCCACTCATTGCAGATGGACTATCATTTTGGGACACCTGATTGGGTAGATTTTTTTCCCCCTTCAAACTTTTTCTAGTGTAGCCAGTACAGCAGCAGGAACCAGTAATATCCCTGCAGTATTTATATCAGATGAGGGATTTGGGAGTATTGAAAGAGCAATCGTATCTCCAAGATGAAGAAGGTGGTTGTAACTGGATACTTACTGATCTGCTTCAAAAAATATTACTATGTTGTAAATAAAGAAATAAATAAATCTGTCCAATGGGGAATTTAGAGTTTATATGGGTAAATGGACTGCATGAGTGTTGTTCTATGCTTTGTTTTGCAGACAGGTAATGGAATGTATGCACCACATACATTTTATGTATGTGTTTTAAAAATATGAAATCTCTACAATAGTTTAGACTAGTTGGTTGACTTTGGGAAGGGTGCAGTCTGTGTCTCTTCTTGTGCCTTGTTGATGTACGGCTTCTAGCAATCATTTAAAAATTAAAGGAATTTATGTCAGTTTGGGAGACTGTGGGTGTATTATGTACATAATTGCTCTGATCAGATTCAGAATGTGTTTAGGTTGTAGAGCCCGAGGCCAAAACCATGTTTTGTTTGTTTTCTAGTGCTTAATAGAAGAATTATAAGGCATATGGTACTCAGCTTTACAATGATTTTAAAAATTATTTTAAAATAATTTTAACAATAAAAAACCCCTCAAACATGGGGAGGGAAAATCAATTTATGTCTGCCTACCTCCCTGGTTTGTTTCAATTCAAATTCTTTTTTTTAATATATTTTATTAAGTTTTAAATATACATAGATAAAAGTTGGAAACAGAAAAAGAAACAGAAATACAAATCAAAGAAAGAAGAAAAAAAGTGTAGTAAAGGAAAAAGAAAAAGATGAAACATAGAAATTAGTCAACTTCCGATTTATCTCTGGTCATAGTAATTTAAAGATTTTATCTTACATGCTAGGTCTATATATAACATTGAAAAACATTTCTTGTCTAATATATCAATTTATATATATTTTAATCTTCAAATCCCCATATAAGCTTTGCCCCTCCTGCATTTTGCAAATAGTCCATTAATGGTTTCCACTCTTTAAGAAAGTAATAATTTGAATTCTCTTTTAATAAACATGTCAATTTATCATTTTCTGCCATGTCCATCAGTTTTAACATCCAATCTTGTATCGTAGGTGTAATCTGGTTTTTCCAATTTTGTGCATATACAAGTCTTGCTGCTGTAATCATGTATTGCATAATTCTTGTAAATTGTTTTCCTATTTGTTCTTCTAATATTCCCAATAAAAATATTTCCGGTTTAAATGGAACTCGAATTTGTAAAATATTTTGCATCAATGAGTGTATCTGAGTCCAAAATTTCTTTGCAATCTCACATGTCCACCACATATGGTAAAAAGACCCCCCTTTTTTTTTTTTACATTTCCAACACAAGTTGGAAACATTCCCATACATTTTAGCGAGTTTTTGTGGGGTCATATACCATCTGTACATCATTTTATAGAAATTTTCCTTCAAGTTGTAACACATATCTTTCCATTGTTGCATTTGAATATTATGACCAATATTTTTTGCCCATTTTATCATGCAGTCTTTGACTTGTTCCTCTACCATTTCACCTTTTAACAATAATTTATACATTTTAGCAATTAAATGATCATCTGTCTCACATAGTTGTATCTCAAATTCTGATTTGGTTTGTTCAAATTCAAAATCTTTTTTATCTGATTTTAATTTTTCTACTAGTTGCATGTAAGAAAGCCATTGAAAGGTATATCCTTCTAAGGCCAATTCTTCTTTTGATTTGGTTATATATTGTCCTTGTTCTTTTTTTAAAAAGTCTTTGTAGGTCAGCCATTTGTCTTTAGTTCTTACTTCTGTTCTATGAAATGCTTCTTGCATGGAAATCCATAAAGGTCTTTTATAACATAAAGTTAGTTTATATTTATTCCAAATTCTTAACAAAGATCTTCTAATATAGTGATTTTTAAAGTCCACATTAACTTTTACTTTGTCATACCACAAATATCCATGCCATCCATATCTTAATTCATGACCCTCCAAGTTCAATATTTTTTCATTTTTCAGAACTATCCATTCTTTAATCCATACCAAGGAACAAGCAGCATAATATAATTTCAAATCCGGTAGACCTAGTCCGCCTCTTTCTTTTGAATCTTGCAAAACTTTATGTTTTATTCTTGGTTTTTTGCCTTGCCAAATAAACTTAGAAATATCTCGCTGCCATTGTTTAAAGGATTCTTCTGATGCCAATATAGGTAATGTTTGAAAAAGATATAAAATTCGTGGCAAAATATTCATTTTAATTGCTGAAATTCTACCTAATAATGATAATTGCAATTTTTCCCATTGATCCAAATCTTTTTTAATATCTGTCCAAAGTGGAATATAATTATTCTTAAACAACTTGACATTTTTAGATGTTAAATATACTCCCAAATATTTTACTTTTTCTTCCATTGAATATCCCGTTATTTCTTTCAATTTCTCTTGTTGATGATTGTCCATATTTTTAGTCAAAACTTTTGTTTTCTGTAGATTCACTTTAAACCCTGCTAACAACCCAAAGTCTTTCAGTTTCTGTATCAATAATTCAATTCCATCTAGTGGATTCTCCAAAGTAAGGACTAAGTGGCTGTTGTGGGTCTTCCGGGCTGTGTGGCCGTGTTCTGGAGGTTGTGGTTCCTAACGTTTCGCCAGCATCTGTGGCCAGCATCTTCAGAGGGCAGAGGAGCACAGACAGAAGCGAAATCTCTGTGCCCAGAGATTCTGTCTGTGCTCCTGCCCTCTGAAGATGCTGGCCACAGATGCTGGCGAAACGTTAGGAACTACAACTTCCAGAACATGGCCACACAGCCCGGAAGACCCACAACAGCCATCGAACTCCGGCCGTGAAAGCCTTCGACAATACATTAAGGCAGGGCTTTCCAAAGTGCCGCCGCTGGCGACACACCCGGCGGCGGCGCGGGGGGCGTGCGGCGGTACGCGCACGGTGGTGGCGCGGGAGGAGTGTGCGGCGGCACGCGCGTGCAGGGCGGCCACCGTGCACGCACGCGCCGCCGCTTCTGGGTGGTGTGGCGACACACCACGCTGTGTGTGGCGACACACTTTTGTGTCGCGACACACAGTTTGGAAAGCTCTGCATTAAGGACTAAGTCATCAGCAAAGGCTCTTAATTTATAAACTTCTTTTTTAACTTTAATACCATGAATACCATCATCTTGTGTAATATCTCCAAGTAAAACCTCTAATACCAATATAAACAAAAGTGGAGATAATGGACAACCTTGTCTTGTACCTTTTTGAATTTCACATGGTTTACTAAATTCTCCATTAACAATTATTTTTGCAAATTGGGGAGTATATATTGATTTAATCCACTTAATAAAATTTCCTCCAAAATTCATATTTTCCAATACTTTAAACATAAAAGACCAATTTAAATTGTCAAAGGCTTTTTCAGCATCTATAAATATCAAAGCAGCTTGTTTTTCATAATGTTGTCCCAAGTATTCCAGTACATCTAATATATTTCGGACATTGTCTCAGATTTGTCTCTTAGGTAGAAATCCAGCTTGATCGTTTCAATTCAAATTCAAATTCAAACAGAAAGTAGAGATTAGCTCTTTTGTTCTATTAATATGTAGTGAGAGCACTCCCAGGTTTATTTAAAGCTTTGGAAAAAAAATATCTGTTGAAGAAAAACCTTGGGGACTTTTCTGATACCAGATTGTAATCTATGCTTACTGATTTTTCAGCTGGTTAAGAGCAGACCTATGTTTCAATTCCTATGAGGATTTTTTTTCTCCCAAAATGTTTTAAAAATTATCATTTTGGGCATTTTTTCTTCAGGTAATTTTTCCAGAAGGATCAACACCACTTTACTCTTCTGACCCTCAAGCATTCTTGTTATACCCCTATGGCCAGAATATTCAAACAGCTTTGCATTTCATTCCACTGGAAAACATAAGCCTTTCTGTGTTTCTTTTTATTGAAAGACAGCCAACACAAAACATTAACAGAGTTGAAATATATAAGAACATGTTTTCTAATATACATGTTTACTAATTTACTAATTCAACTAGAAACCCTGTCTCAAAGATAGATTCCAGGGCTTTCCAAAGTTTTTCCCACGGCGACACACCAATCGGCATTGGTGTGTCGCCGCGGGAAAACCCGGAAGTGCGGCAGCGCGCAAAAACCCGGAAGCGCTGCTGCCGCTTTCAGGTTTTGCGCTCTGCAGTTGGTGTGTCGCCGCGGGAAAACCCGGAAGCGCTGATGATGATCAGCGCTTCCGGGTTGTGTGGCGACACACCAGACTGTGTGTGGCGACACACTTTTGTGTCGCAACACACAGTTTGGAAAGCTCTGCCTTATTCTATTCCATATAGCCTTCTATCATTTATTTTCTTCAGTTAGGGTCCTATGCATGGATCAGTGCTTTCCAAACTGCTGCTGTTGGCGACACACCAACGGTGGCAGCGGGGGTGCGTGTGGTGGCGGCGTGCATGGTGGTGGCGGCAGCGGCCTCGCTAAAATGCGGAAGCGCTGATGGCGCACTGCTGCCGTGCACACCACCGCCGCACACGCCCCTGCGCCGCCGCTTCGCGACACACTAAACTGTGTGTTGTGACACACTAAAGTGTCGCGACACACAGTTTGGAAAGCTATGCATTAGATGAACTCTTATAATTTAATACTGCTTGTCCACAGAACAACTCAAAATCCAGTGTAGTTCACATGGAGTACATAGTGAAATTTCAGTGCTTCTCTGAGAATGGACAGATAAATTGCAAAACATTAGAATCAAAGATAAACTTTCACTAAGATAATGCTTTGGAATGGCATTTATTATGCAATAATACTTCAACATTATTCAGTCCTATACTTTCAAAATATATACACTACCCCCATTTCCACTGCAGAAATTACGTATGAAAAATACAGTTATTATTCTGATTATATAGCCATGTTATTATCTTTATTCTAACCCCTAAACACTATAGTATGAAATACAGGGAATGCTTAATTCTTAAGACATGCTGTTCAGGAGGACTCCTGCATCCAGTTTATTTATTTATTTCTAATGCTGCTATACCACTGACTTCATAAGGACTTCCAGCAGTTTATTACCATATAAAATCTATAGCATCAATCAAAAGTCACTCAGCTAATAAATGAATAAATCATAAAACATCCCCTCTTCCCAAACAGAACAAAACAGAACATCCCCTGGTGTCATTCTTCAGCATTTCAAAGCTCTACATAAAAGCTCAGTCTTGGCTGCCCTTCAGAAAATTGTAAAGGGGAGCGGGGTAACCCGTGGATCTCCAGAACTATGCTGTTCCCTATAACAGGGGCATGACTTGAAATACAATGTACTCTACATTCCACCCTCCCTATACAGTTAAAGACAGTAAACAGAAAATCCTAGCCCCAAAAATATATCAGTTCTCTCCATGAATTGTACAAGTGCACTTAAGAAAAAGCTCAATCTACAATCAATAAAAGAGGAAATTATTCCAAACAGAATAGTTTCTCATCCGTTGATATTTCTGTATCACTCAACTCCTTTTTATAAAAACAACCATTATTAAACCATTATTAAAGCCCAGCTAGGTGACAGCAGGGGTGTGGTGGCTCAGCGGGTAAGACGCCAGGCTTGTCGATCAGAAGATCGCAAGTTCGGAGGTTCGAATCCCTAGCCCTGCGTGACGGAGTGAGCTCCCGCACTAGCCCCAGCTCTTGCCAACCTAGCAATTCGAAAGCATGCAAATGCAAGTAGATTAATAGGTACCACTTTGGTGGGAAGGTAACAGCGTTCCGCGTGCGTCATGCTGGCCAGATGACCGCGGAAGCGTCTTCGGACAACGCTGGCTCTTCGGCTAACAAACGGGGATGAGCACCGGCCCCTGGAGTCAGACACGACTGCACAAATGTGCGGGGGGAACCTTTACTTTACTAGGTGACAGCATCTAGCTAATCTTGGCTGGCCCCATAATGCTAGGTAGAATTAGATTTGGTTAGCACCACAGAGAGAGACCACCAGGATATGCCAGGGTGGGGCACTAACCTGGAAAATTGCAAAGCATCCTCAAAAAGGCAGTCACTAGCCACTTCTACCTTATTGCCACAAAAAGCTACATGAACACGAACTTCCTATAATTAAAGAATGAAAAGTAGTACAAGAGCTGTATGAATGTCCTGAATGATAAACAGGAAGGAATAGCCAAAGAAAGGAAACAGACGTGGCCCTCTTCACTCATCTTCGCTATTGTTCTACAAGTAGAAGCCCAGCATGGTTGGGTCTGATGTTGGAATGCTTTCAGGAAAGCAACAGGGCTTTTTTGGCCCAGGGCATTACATCCTTTTCGTTGGTTAAGTTAATGTTCCAAGATAAGTGAACATGTAATGATACTACAAAACCACACAGCAAGGACATGTGGTATGCACATTAAAGACAAGACTGCCAAATTTCTCTTGCAACGTATGGCATCTTTCTCTCTAGTCAACAGCACCAAGAAAGAGAACTGGGGAAAGTATTTGGTTTTCCATTCTGCACGCATTGTGTTCTTGATTCAGATTGGCCCATCGTGTTAAGGAAAAGCTGGAGTCGGGTGGGGCAATGTGAACTTTGTGCATTATTTCATTTGACCTTAGATGCACGGGAACTCCATTACCATCACAGAAACTCACCTTGAGATATCAACGTTGGAAAAAGGTGGCTTAGCTTTTCATGTTCCACTCTCATAGGAACATAATCAGCTGCAGGATCTTCAAGAGCCATATGGACATTCATTAACTTTGAAAGGGATTCACTAATTACACACAGGAACCAAAAGGTGTTTTATATGGAAGCACGAGGAATTTAAGGTCTTTCAATGTTGATATAAACCAACCAGATCCTATTCGTAACATGATCCATCGTAGAATTCTCAACATGGTATATTGTATATCAACAAATTTATTAAACACCTCTTCACCTTCCTCATCGCTATGCTCATCATCATCATATCCAACAACATATTCCAATTCTTTATCGGCTGGGAAGGTGTGGGCATCATATCCTTCCTACTAATTGGATGAAGACATGCCTGATCAGATGCCAACAGTGCAGCCCTAGAAGGCATTATTTACAACCAAATTGGAGATACTGGCCTCATTATAACCCGTGTAATTAATATCCTTCTCATCCCTAAATATCCAAGAACTACCAGGGGTCCCCAACCTTTCTGGCACCAGGGACCGGTTTCAAAAGACTATTTTTCTGCGGACCGGGGGGCGGGGTTTCCGGGATTTCTGCGGATCGGGGGGTGGGGTTTGCAGGCGGGAGCCAATCACAAGCACTGGGGGCGGGGTTTGCAGGCAGGAGCCCCGCGGCCCAGTTCCTAACAGGCCACGGCCCACTAGTGGGCCATGGCCCACAGGTAGGGGACCCCTGATTTACACAACACAAAACAGTCAACATTATTCCACTAATCGGCCTAATAGCAGTGGCCACAGGAAAATCCACCGAGTTTGGATTTTCTTCCACGCTTCCAAGTCTTGTGTGCAGCAAATTGACCCACTACCGTTTGCACTTCAGGGGCATCCACAGAGGGTCAAAAAGTCAAGACAGCTGCCATAAAACCCTTGCCCCTTGTTGATTCTCCCTCCAGATAAGTCCGCACTTCCTATATGCTTCAACCCAGTTCTTGACACAAAAGAGCATCTTAAAACTACCTCTTAAAACACACAATCGTTTCTGATAGGTTCTGCAAAAAGAGTTGTGAATTTAAGCCCTTCGCACTTCACTTATGAAACAGAAAATGAGAAGCAACAGAAATTGCATTAAAGGCTGTACAAATTAAATCACATGGAAAGATGCCATGTTTACTGATGTTGATTCCTGTATGTGTTTTGGATTATCAGAGTTTTCATTTCATGTCTGCCTCCATAATATGCACAACAACTAAGGGGAAAAAAACCTCTAATGGTTTCTTGCCAGTTAACCAAAGAAATGATTTGTTCACTGATATTATATCAATCATATGAAATCATGAATTATTTTTACCTTGTGTTATTCATGCAATACGATTTTTGGGCTATATATTGCTTTTACATAATTACAATCAACTTTAATCCTCCTTCCTGTTTAAAGAAATGAATGGGCCCCATTTTTTATAATTTGATTTCTTATCTAAGCATGTCCAAAGGACTTTAGGTTCCACTGCCCTAGTTCATCTTGGGCCCAAACAGTAGAGCAGAATCTTTTGATCTGTAGATAAACAAACTGCCTAATTTGTAAATAACAGTCTCTCATTCTTAAAAAACAAATGATTTATTATGGTTTGTGTACGATACAGCTGGGTTGCAGTTAAACCTCAAAAAAACCAAGATTATGGCAACCAGCTTGATTGATAACTGGCAAATAGAGGGAGAAAAAGTGGAGGCAGTGACAGACTTTGTATTTCTAGGCGCAAAGATTACTGCAGATGCTGACTGCAGCCAGGAAATAAGAAGACGTCTACTTCTTGGGAGGAGAGCAATGGCAAATCTTGATAAAATAGTTAAGAGCAGAGACATCACACTGACAACAAAGGTCCGCATACTGTAGTTAAAGCAATGGTATTCCCTGTAGTAACCTATGGCTGTGAGAGCTGGACCATAAGGAAGGCTGAGCGAAGGAAGATAGATGCTTTTGCACTGTGGTGTTGGAGGAAAATTCTGAGAGTGCCTTGGACTGCAAGAAGATCAAACCAGTCCATACTCCAGGAAATCAAGCCAGACTGCTCACTTGAGGGAATGATATTCAAGGCAAAACTGAAGTACTTTGGCCACATAATGAGAAGACAGGATACCCTGGAGAAGCAGCTGATGCTAGGGAAAGTGGAAGGCAAAAGGAAGAGGGGCCGACCAAGGGCAAGATGGATGGATGATATTCTGGAGGTGACGGACTCAGCCGTGGGGGAGCTGGGGGTGGCAACGGCCAACAGGACGCTCTGGCGTGGGCTGGTCCATGAAGTCACGAAGAGTCGGAAGCGACTGAATGAATGCTAAACCTGGGTTAACAATTCAATCACTAAGCCTTGGCTTAGTCCCACAATATGCTGAACCACAACTGATCCTACTCCATTTGAGCCTTGACTAACGTAAACCCACCCAATATTTTGGGAAGCATAATTTTTATTCAAATTGCTGATGTTGCAGGAAGGCCAAACAGGGCTCCACTTTTCTCCCAAATTCCCTCCCACCCCCCAGAAAACTTTCAAGACACTCTCCCTTCTGATCTTCACATTTTCATGAGCATCGCAAGGGGGAGGGGAGAGGGCCAAATGTGCAGTCATGACACAAACATGACTTCGTATTTGTGACAGATGTTGGCATGTAGGTGTCCTGGTTCAGCCTCTGCCCCAGGACTTCAGTGAGGAGTCAGAAGACGAGCTGCCCCTGGTGAACCCCCAGGGGACTGAACCAGATGAAGTCCCAGACACAGGAACGGCCCCAGACGAAGACCTAGCACCACAGGGCAGTGGGGAGTTGGCAATACCCGAGGCTACAGGGGAGCAAGCTGGGGATGGTGGTTTGTCCCTACCCTCTAGCCAGCAGCCAATACCCGAGGCTACAGGGGAGCAAGCCGGGGATGGTGGTTTGTCCCCACCCTCTAGCCAGCAGCCAATACCCGAGGCTACAGGGGAGCAAGCTGGGGATGGTGGTTTGTCCCTACCCTCTAGCCAGCAGCCAATAACCGAGGCTACAGGGGAGCAAGCCGGGGATGGTGGTTTGTCCCTACCCTCTAGCCAGCAGCCAATAACTGAGGCTACAGGGGAGCAAGCCGGGGATGGTGGTTTGTCCCCACCCTCTAGCCAGCAGCCAGCTGGATCCCATCAGACTCCCAGCTCACCTGAATCACCCAAAGGGCAGAGACGAAGGCGTGTACACCTCGCCTTAAAGGACAGAAGGAGAAGTGCCTGGTTAGCTGCAAGAGATTTACACAGAGGAGAAGTGGAGTCTTTGCAGGACCCAGATGACAGCTCCTAAACTCCTAATAAATAACCAGCAGAGCGGTGAGTGGGTTGTGGGAGCAATGTAGCATATTGGCTTCGCGACCACTCTGGCAACCTGGCTTGATTCCTGATTTCCTGACTCGGTTTGGACTACTGTTACTCTGTTTTCTGGACTCCTTGACTTGGCTTTGACTTCTCGCTGACCTACCTGTTACCACCCCTGACCTGGCTTTGGAATATCGGTTGTCTTCTGGATTAACTCTGACTTTGGCAAACGAACTCTGGACTTCTCTCTCAGCTTTTCCCTACAGCATAACTTCTGGCTGTTGGTGAGTGAATTCCTGCCTGCAGCTCACAAGCAGAGTCTCTGTGTAACTTGATACTCGAGGCTAGCCAGCACAGTAGGTATGTAAAGGCAGATTTGTGCCATGGGGTCACCACATGCATGGCATCATTTGAGCACCATTGTGGCTTGCAGTGGGCATCGCTACACATTTCTGGAGGGAAAATTACCCACCTCCCTTTAGAAAAACCTGACGTAGAAGAAACCCCAGCATCACAAGCCATGTGCTTAAACAATTTGTTTCTTAATAGTGGTTCAACATAGCTGGAGGTCTCTTCAGTTTTACCACAGAACACTCAAGAGGCAATAGCAAAAGCCTTCAGCTATAACTCAGAATCAAGGAAGACTTCAGGAAGTTTCTGGGAAGCAAAAACGGGAGTATTTCTCAGTATGCTTTATTTTAACTGGACCATTTTCTTCTCTCTCTCCAGCACATCACAACCATCCCAGCAAATAAATAGGAAACAGCAGCTGCCAGAAGACTACAGTTCTACCCATTACCAAGCAATGGAGTATTTCCTTCTGGAATAACCTGGAATTAAATAAGGAAGCCTTTTAATGAAGAAATGTATCAGACTGTGAAAGGAGAGGGCTTTGCTGAAGTTAAAGCGAGCAGAAAAATGGACGCTCAAGACACAGAAGACTAAGTTCACAGAAGACTAAGACTCCCCCTTGGGGGAGTTGGGCGGTGATAAATCCAATCAATCAATAAGTAAGTAAGTAAGTTCCAAATTCCAAATGTTCAAAGGATGTGAGTTAGGATTTTTCAAAAAACAGCCTACGCTGTAAAATAACTGTCTTTTCCCTAACAGCCATCCTGCTGCACTTCGTTTGGATACATGTAATTAAAAAAAAAAGGTTGGGATAATTTTCCAAAGTAAGTTGTAGAGGAAAAAGAGTTTGTGTGTAATATTTTGTGCTTTTAAAAAAAGAGGTAATGTACAGGCAAGCCTCGATGCAACTAACTTGGGGAATAAACCCCATGGAATGCTAAGTATCCAGGTTTAGCCTTGCACTATTGACTCCTAAATCCAAATGTAAGCATAGCCTCAAAATTGCTCTTCCCACCATCTGAAATGGTTATCTTCACTGTTCCTGGACATCTTTTTCTCTTTCTACAAGTAGGAGTGGCTTTAGGAACCTTTCATATTGGGCTTTTAAATCTGTGGAGCAATTAAGGAAGCATACATTATTCACCATCCATCGGAAGGAAATCTTGGTTTTGCAGATTCTGTTCAACTACAGCTCTAAGCAGTCCCAGCCAGCAGGACAGCTGGTAAGAGACGGAGACACAGAAAGAGAGGGTCCTCGACTAACAGAAAAAAACATGGTCCACAACATGTATAGTATTCAACTGCTAATGTCTCTCTGTCACACATCCACGAACACATCACCTCCTCGGACCAAAATGGAAGTGAAATAAATTACCAAATCAAATTAACTGATTAGCTGAGTCGTTAACTGAATTTATCAATTAAGAAGACATTCTTAAAAAGCTCCATAATGAACTGAATTTAAGTTTCATTAAAAAAAAAACACCCTAATGTGAACTTCCATTCATTTGAAGTTCCAAAACTAAGATTCATCTGCATTAATATGATAGAGAAGAGGGAAGCCTACCTGTCCAATGAATGTGAATGTTTTGGGGAGTCAAAATATTGCTCATTTAAATACTGGGGGGAAAACTTATCTTATCATTCTTTTCAGTCCATTTAAGTAAGCAAATGCCAACCATCCTTTAAGTACAGTGTAAGCTATTATTATGCAACTGAGTGAGCAGGATGCACTATGAGTATACTGAGTAGTGGCAAAGTCTGACACCTATTAATACTTTAAAACTGAACTTTTAAATTGATGCTAAAGGAAAATATGGTTTCCATCTTCCCCCCGGTTAGAACATGTCCGTCTCTTTGGGCTAAGTAGTCTCCAAAAAGGTGCCAAATAGGAACTGAACATCCTAGTGTCATCTCACCCAACCCAGAAGAAAGGGCATTTGCTGATGTCACACAAATGAGCACCTAGGTAGGTCACCTCAACTATGGGTTGTGAGAGCTTTCATAGCAGACCTAAGAAGAACACACAATCTCAGAGTTTGTGGTTAACAAGTTAGGCTTCCTTTCTGGAATGATGATGTCCACCTCTTTCATGTTCTGTAACTCTCTGGGCTATCTCAAAATCCATACATCTACTGCTGATGCATTCAAAACAATTCCAAGTGTCATAACAAAAATTTTCAATGTATTTTTATAGACCCCAGGGACAGGGTCACATATACATGATGCACAAAAATACTCTAAAACATTTAGTGATAGCCCCCACCATCTATAAATACCCACTAACCAGCTAGATCTCAGAAGGAATGAGGTGATAGTCAAATCTACCGATAGCCATACCACTAAAGGAACACTTCAACTGCCTAAGAACTTTTCTTCTCATCTCAAGGTTGCCCTTGGACAAAATAACTACAAGGTGGATTTTATAATGAAACAATTGAATTTAATTTATTAGGAGGTCTCACACCATTTCCCAGGGATTAAATAGAGAACAAGAGTTCTGCTTTATTATATGACATTGATTAATCAGCTCCCTGACCACTTCATGAATGCACGCTACGTGTTCATTGAAAAAACCGAAGAAGAAAAGTCTCTCCCTATCTGAATTGGAAAATTTATTTATTTGCGGTATCTGTATCCCATACAACATAGCTTTCCAAAGTGTGTGTTGCAACACTACTGTCGCCTGCGGTGTCGTGGTGTGTCGCGCGCAAACCCGGAAGCGCTGATGGGGGGAACGGCGGCGGTGATTGGCGGGGGTGCCGCTTCTTCCGGTTCCCCCATCAGCGCTTCCGGGTTTGCGCGTGGCACACCAGGACACCGCAGGCCGCGCCGCCACTGTTGGTGTATCGCCAACATGAAAAGTTTGGAAAGCTCTGCCATACAATTTCATGACTCTTGGTGGCATACAAGATATTTTTTTTAAAAAAAATCCATGGTAAGATGAAAACACAATGTCCTGCATTGTAGTAATAAAAAATAAGTCAAAGATGGCAGAGTAGATGAAACTCTCTGGAAAACCTTAGTTTTTAGCAGCCTTCTGAAGGCTATCAAAAAGGGGTGACCTCCATGGAGAGACCATTCCACAACATCAGTGCCTGCAGCCTTGGCTCCCCTCATCTCCTGGAAGTTTGGAACCACACAGAGTTCCTCCCTTGAGGATCTAGTAGTGCGGGCTGATACACATTGGTGGATCCTGTCTAAGCTAATCATTGCCAAAGTCTAGAATAAGCTCCACAGTCAAACTAATAAATTTATTTTGCTAGACTGAAAACCAAACTATTAGTCTTCCAATTATCTCCTTTGTAAGATTATCTATAATGGGTTTCTGAAAAGAAAACATTAGGGATGCACAATGAATTTTTAAAATATCTATTAAATATAATGTTTAATTAGTTTTCTAAGTGCACATGCCATTAAGTAGCCATTAAGAATAATGTCCCCATTTTCCTTTGCCAAATCAGAGAAGATGCTGATTGAGTTACCCAAATTCCTAAAGATAATTCAGCTCAATAAGTGCATTTGTATCATTATTAACTCAGTAAAATTTTCTAAATTTAATTTCTGCTTGTGGCAAGACATCATTTCTTCTTCAAAGAGACTCTCTAATTCTACTTTTTCAGATGCTTTAATTTGCTATTGAATTGAAGAGATTTCTGAAATTCATTCTGATCCAACTAAAAGTCCAACAATTGAAAACAGCCATGTTTGGCAAGATGAAAATGGGAAACAACTCATTTTCAAATCTCTCACATTATTAAAATATTTATCAGGATAGCACGTCACCCCATTCTTCTCTAAACCCTCTCCCTTAAATTCTGCTCAGGCTGAAGGTAAAGGTTCCCCCCGCACATTTGTGCTGTCATGTCCAACTCTAGGGGCTGGTGCTCATCTCCGTTTCTTAGCCGAAGAGCCAGCATTGTCCGAAGACGCTTCCACGGTCATGTGGCCGGCATGACGCACGCGGAATGCTATTACCTTCCCACCAAAGTGGGAATCTACTTGCATTTATATTAATCTACTTGCATTTGCATGCTTTCGAATTGCTAGGTTGGCAAGAGCTGGGGCGAGTGCGGGAGCTCACTCCGTCACACGGGGCTAGGGATTCGAACCTCCAAACTACTACTTAAACCTAGGAAAACTTAAATTCCAAGTTAGCCTATTGAGGAAAACACTATAAAGAATCTTATGGCAACTTACATGTGGAGGCTTAGTTTTGTACAACTGAAACACTATGCTGTGAGTCACAAAACATTATGTGGCAACATGTCTGTTAGTCTTAACTTGTTATTTTGAAAACAGAGCTGATTCACAAAAGTATGCATGTTTATTGAGATGGACACCAAAAGTGATCTAGTGGTGGCCCTATAATTACATACACTACATTTGTGCAGTCGTGTCCGAGTCTAGGGGCCAGTGCTCCTCTCAGTTTCTTAGCCGAAGAGCCAGCATTGTCCGAAGACGCTTCCGCGGTCATGTGGCCGGCATGACACACGCAGAATGCTGTTACCATCCCACTGAAGTGGTACCTATTTATCTACTTGCATTTGCGTGCTTTCGAATTGCTAGGTTGGCAAGAGCTGGGTCGAGTGCGGGAGCTCACTCCGTCACATGGGGCTAGGGATTTGAACCTCCTAACTTGCGACCTTCCGATCGACAAGCCTGGCATCTTACCCGCTGAGCCACCACACCCCTTTGAGGCTGAAGGTAGTAGGACCCAATTCCTATTTTTCCCCCCAAACCTTCTTCCTACTCTAAAACCATCTAAGCTTTTCTTGGGACATAATAAAGCCCGAAAATGTATTTTCCCTTCCCAAATCCCTCTACTTTTTTTTTCTCTCCCTTTCCACTTTTTAAACAGTTTTAATTAAAAGATTTTATATATATATATAAGAAAAACATTCAAAGAAAAAAATATAGTAAAAGAAATGTGAAAAAGAAAAAAAGAAAGGAAAGGAAGAGACAAAGAAGGAGATAGAAAAAAGAAAAAGAAAATAACGACATTTCTCTAATCAAAGTAATCAGTTTATCCATCTCAGCAAGTTCTGTCAATTTCACCAACCATTCCTCCATGGTGGGTAATGCCGAATCTTTCTATCTTTGTGCATATAGTAATCTTGCCGCAGTAATCATATATTCAAATAATCTTCCATGACACTTTTCTAACTGTTTATCCATCAGTCCTAAAAGGAAAAGTTCTGGCTTCAATTGAATATTAATCTTTAAAATACTAATGTGTGTTTTGAATCCAATTTTTTTTAGCTTTTATACATGTCCACCAAGCATGTTAAAATGTCCCTTCATGTTGTTCACATTTCCAACATACATTTGGAATGCCTGTATACATTCTAGATAATTTCTATGGCATCATGTACCAACGATCATATATCATTTTATAAAAATTCTCTTTAAGATCGAAACATAACATAGATTTCAACCCTTTTGACCACATATTTTCCAATTGATCCATCTGTATATTGCAACCAAAATTCTTAGCCCATTTTATCATACATTCTTTAACCTGTTCTTCCATTTCAAATTTCAACAAAAGTTTATACATTTTAGCAATTACATATTCATCATGGGTACACAATTACACTTCAAATTCTGTCTTACTTTGCTCCATACTATAAGTTCTCTCTCCATTCTTGAAAACCAAAACTTTTAAGCACTGCTACAATAGTTTATTTTTTGTGTAAATGTATAGCAAAGACAGTATTTGGGTGCAATGCAATCAATGACCAAATAATATCAATTAGACTTTGTGGACAAATCTTTAATATGATGGTTATCCAACCACTGATGCAGAAGAACGGGAGGTTAGGGAATGTATTCAATCTATTTACTGAATATATACTGAAGGAGGCTAGGTTGGAAGATGAGCATGGGTTTAAAACTGGACGAAGAAATATCAATAACGTACACCATGCTGATGAAATATCAATAACGTACACCATGCTGATGACCCAACTGACAGCCAAAAATGCAAAGGATTTACAAGCTTTAGTAATGAAAATCAACGAGCACAGTGCAAAAATGGAACTATGATTAAATATAAAGGCCAAACTGATCCAAACTTAAGGCTGGTGCCTTAGCACCGAGAATGAAAACAATGAAATGCTGGAGAGCTTCTGCCCGTTTAGAACCAACTGTTGATAAGTAAAGGAAACAGCAGCCAAGAAATATGCCACAGACTAGCATTTGATATAATGACAAAAGCACTGAAAAAGATATCCAGATGCTGTGACACGTCTATTCTGACAAAGGCAAGCAATTATTTTTCCCTGTGACACTCTATGGAAGCGAAAGTTGGACTTTGAAGGAGGACAGAAGTAGGCTGACCATATGTAGCGTTTTAAACGGGACAGTACCATTTTTTTCACATTTCCCGACCGTCCCATTGTTTTATTATGTCAATTTTGTCCCGTTTTTTAAAAAAACGTTACTTAAAAATTGGAAAGTTTTATGATAAGGTATTGAAAGACCGAAATTTGCTGCGTAAGATTACTTCATCAGAGAAATATTCATGGTACGATCGTGGTGAAATACAGTCCCCCTCTACGTCTACCTAAATTTTTGTATGAGTTCTGTCACTGAAGAATAATTGTTAGCTCAATATGTTCATGTAATAAAACTTTTTCATTTTAATGAGAACAAAAATATTTTTATATGTACAGTAATCCATTTAAGGACCAGCAAATGGATCTTAAAAACCCTTTAAAACTTTTTTTATCGTCTTACTTTTTCATGAATACGGAATATTACATAAGTTTAACCCTGTCCCATTTTTGCCATCCCAATGTCCCGTTTTTGTCTCAAGGAAATATGGTCAGCCTAGACAGAAGACTACTGATGCTTTTGAACTTTGGTTTTGCAGAAGAGTCCTGAGAATACCATGGACAGCCAAACAAACAAATCGTAGAGCAAATCAATCCAAAGTTCTCACTCAAGGTATAAACTCAAGGCTCAAATTGTTACATTTTGGGCACATTATATCCTGAAGTCCTGGATTTCTTGAGAAGCCCATAATGCTGGGTAAGACAAGGAGGGAGGGAATGACCAGCAGCTAGGCAGATGGATTCAATTACAGGAGTGCTATAAGACCTGAAAGGCCAGGTTGGGGATCGCTCATCCTGGAGAAAATCTATCTGTATGATCCTTAAGAGTTGGCACTGACTTGATGGCACATAATCAATCCAGAAAGCACAAGAAAAACATGGAAAATGGCATCTCTTTCTTTTTCTGGGCCCACTCTAGGAACAATATGAGATACATTTCATTTCAGACAGACAAAATTAGTGATTATCAGCCTGTGTGAATAATATATACAGAAGCACTGCGTGCACTGTACTATATAGAGTTAAATAACTCCAGGTTGTGAACCTTTTAAAAATAATAATTACTATAACAAGGGTTTCCAGGCCTCATGGCTGCAAAGTTATGCTAGAAAACTGTAGGCAGAGCTTTGTGAACTCCCAAAGGACAGAATATGGATTTCCATTAATGAACGTAAGCTGTAATTGCTTTGAATGACTCCTTGTTCTTCACGTGGCTGTCAAACGGGAGGAAAAAGTGGATACGTAAAAATGAGTATGTTAGGAGACAATGGGCTGGTCACACCACTAGTGAATAATTTCACATATTCAATGTATAGTCGAAGGCTTTCACGGCCGGAATCCGATGGTTGTTGTGGGTTTTAGCTGTGCTCCTGTCCTCTGAAGATGCCAGCCACAGCTACTGGCGAAATGTTAGGAACCAAATCTGCCAGAACACGTCCACACAGCCCGGAAAACCCACAACAACCATCTTCACATATTCACTTTGGAGTAACCTGCATTGAGTCTCAGCAAGTGGCAGATCAGGCAGCCTTCATCTCGGCTCAGGAACGGAGCAGGACTGGATCTAATTAGTATCTAGATGGGAACCACTAAAAACTCCCATGACTATAGGATATATACTCCCTGATTGGGGGAGATGGGCGGTGATATAAATTTAAATAAATAAATACTGGGAAGTTGAAAAACAATTCAGAACAAGGTGATGGCAAACCACTTCTATATTGCTGCCATAAAAACTACACAGATCTATCCATGACATCACCAGGAGTTAATCTCAGCTTGAAAAAGTCTACCCTTGAAAAAAATTCTAGTAAACTAACTATGGATTCCTCCAGATAAATATGTCTAGAAGTGAACTATGAATCAGATTTTCCTATTTATTTAATTATTGTATTTATATGGCTGCCCGTCTCATGAAAGGCGACTCTGGGTGGCGTACAAACATACCATAAAAAACAATTTTAAGAAACATTCAACAAGTACAAAACTTATTATTATTAAAAGGCTGGGAAGGAGCATCAGATCTTATGAACAATGGAGCCACCTCATCAGATAACCATTCCCTTGCGAACCCCAGGCCTGTTAACACAACCAGGTTTTGAGGGACTTCTGGAAGGTTGGCAGAGATGGGGCCAATCTCCCCATAACTTTTCTCCATCTTCTAAACTTTGTCTACTTTAGAATTAGATGCTCTTGCAGTTTTTTTTACAAGGCCTACCTGTTCCAAAAATAAAATAAATGCCGAAACAAAAAGATTTTGCAGGTATTTAAAAATAAAGTTGCATAGATGGCAGGCTGTGACTTGACATTTTTAACAAGCCAAATCTGCTTCAATCAATACTCCTATTTAGAACTGCACACCTCCAATAACTGAACCCCTAAAAGAAAGACTCTAAAAACAGATTATTTTTTTGCTCATAGTCAAGTATAATTGACTATGTAATTGTAAAGCACGCTTAACCAAGCTGGAAAATGCTTCCTGAAAGACTTCACAAAGTGGAATAAATCTTCCATAATCCCATGTACCAACAGCATGTGGTTGCCTGTCTCCCACTCAACTCTATTATTTTTCCTTTCAATCTGAGGCCCCTGGATGCATTGCCTTTCAATCAGATGTAATGCAATGAATTAAATTCTGCTTCTGCTGAAAGTTCAAGGTGGGTGGGTGAATGACTAGTTTGCAGAGTTCAGTCTGATGAATATCTACACTGGAGTGTTGAGGAGGACTTTTTCATTAGGCCATATCTGTTTGTGTATTTGTGTAACAAGTATACACAATGCAATACCATTGTGTTACATACAGTAGTATTATAAGTTATCCTTTCTCACAACCTATTCTGAAAAAAGAAACAATAAATTAGCAGGATTGAGCCTTGTTGGTGTCTGGATGGAGCATCCTGCCAGAGTAGTTATGAGGGGTAGTAACAGTCTGGCATGCCCGCAGGGTCGTGAGGAATGCTTTGTAGTAGTAGTCTGGCATGCCCACAGGGCCGTTAGGAATGTTGATTCGGCTTGTTTAGTGAATGGCCTGACACCAAGGTCCGCCCGAATGGCGCTGTCAGCTTGTGGTGAAGGATTTGTGGCTGGGAGTATGGAACCGGTGAGAGCGTAGGGAGGGGCTGTCACGGAGTGACTCCCCCAATGGGGGGGGCCTGGTATGAAGGCGGAGGATGTAAATACCGTTTGGCGTGGGCTGGTTCTCATTCTAGTCTTTGCATTGGAAAGGATCACTTGCTTTAATAAAGAACTCTTTCATATCCTTGATGGCTTGTCGCAAGAGTCTCTGAATTAATAGCTGAAGGATCAGGACCATCACAGTTGGTATTTGGCTGGGAGACCACCAGCAAACCTCAGGGCTATAGACTAGGTTGGGAAGTAAAACAAACCAACCAACCAGAAGGCAATGGGAAATCCATTCTGTACTGTTGTAAAGGAAACTTCATGGAGATGATCTGCAACATGCCAGCTTCCTAGTTAAAAGGATCAGATGAAATTGAGTCAAGGAAGCACTGGGGTGATGTTGGTCTCCTTGGTAGGCTGGCTATCTTCCTTCCTTCCTTCCTTCCTTCCTTCCTTCCTTCCTTCCTTCCTTCCATCCATCCATCCATCCATCCATCCATCCATCCATCCATCCTACTTTTCAAAAGGTGTATGAAATCCATCCCTCCATCCCTCCATCCCTCTTTTCAAAAGGTGTATGAAATCTACTGCTGGTCACGATCACAACACATATCTTTCTCAAATCTCATCTTCCAAAGGTAGGTTGATAAAGTTGGGTTTAAATCAATCTCCCAGTTCCATGATCACCTTATTACCCCATGGCCCAACCTCTAGCAAAAGTTGCACCAGGTTCTTAATCTGGTCCTTAATTTCATGATTGACCTACCATCACATTTCACTCTTATTAGCATTTCCCAGAAGTGGAAAATGTATCTACTCTGCCATTTAAACAAACAAACAAAGCTTGTCCTGAAAAATCCCTTTGAAAGGGATAGTCAGCATTTCAAAGGGATTTCTTCAGTACAAAGCAGTGAAAATCATAGATCCAAGCGTCTTTTCTGGGAATTCAAGGTGCTATAGACCAGGGGGCCGCGGCCTGTTAGGAACTGGGCCACGGGACTCCCGCCCGCAAACCCCGCCCTCTCCATGCGATTGGCTCCCGCCCACAAACCCCGCCCCCCAGAAAATTCATTTTTTGAAACCGGTCCCTGGCACCAAAAAGGTTGGGGACCCCTGCTATAGACTATTATGGTTTTTCTTTTTTTGCAGCCAAGCAGGACATCCACAGACAAGAAAGAAGATCCACCACTGATATTTTCTTATTGGGATAGAAAAAAAATCTCCACCCTCTTGTTATTGCATTGCTTTTTAATGTCTTGGGAAACAACTGAAGGGTCTCGTTCAATAACATGTAACTAATGTCTATGATCTTAAAATGGGTTAATACAACGAGAATGTTTACTAAGAGTTGATTACCATCATCTTGTGGTTACAGATGCACCTCAAGAGTTCAAACATTAACTCATATGGCTGTTGTGGGTCTTCCGGGCTGTGTGGCCGTTGTGGGAAGACCCACAACAGCCATTGAACTCTGGCCGTGAAAGCCTTCGACAATACATTAACTCATATGGTTTGGCCTTGTCCTATTCCTCCACGTTTAGAGCTGAAATCAACAATATTTATGACTCTGGATCAAATGAGGTCTATTAAATATGCATGCGTTCTAAGTTATATCCCCAACAATTAAAACTGATCAAGATGTAGTGAACTATGGATCTTTCTGACATGGGGGCAGGTATGCTATTATTTGTGAACTGCCCAGAGTCAGTTGGAGTTAGGCAATGTCTAAATTGAAATAGATAAATGAAATTATTTTTCAATACTAGAAGGAGAAACCTACAATGGATTTTCAGCAATGGACAGTTGATTAGTGTTGTCCATCAACATTTAAACTGGAGACATTGGTTGTAGTTGACAAAGGGGAAAGGAAGACGACTTTTGAACAGTAAGGAGGAGTTACTCCATTTACTGTATAACGTAATGTTCCAGGCCTTCCCTCCCTGTTTCTCTGTCTTTTTAATTCACATTCAAAATTTTATTAGTTCTGAAATCACATATTAATACTGTCATAGGCATTTATATTTTTCTTCTGTTATCTGCATATCATCATCATCATCATCATCATCATCATCATCATCATCATCATCATCTTCAGTTTTCCTGCAGTGGTAAAATGGGAAAAGCAGAACAGAAGAAACAGCTGCTCTTCCACAAAACCCAGAACCCACTTGCTCTCAGGACATTTTTCTAAACCAGTTGAAAAGCTATAACAGTCCTAGAGTTAGCTTAATTTACATCTCCCCAGCGTAGTCAGTGGGAGAGAGATCAAAGAACGCCAAGCTGAAGCTGAAAATAAAGGAACAAGCCCCATCCACACACACACTCCAACCTGGGTGACACATGTTTGCAGGATTTAAGAAATTGTGATTTTCCTGCCGAAAAGTCCTCTCCCTCTTTACTCCTCCCTTCCTCCTCCTCTTTTTTGTTCTCTTCCCAGCACTCCTTCCTTCCTCATATCTGCAGGACTGTTCTGCCCCTGAATTCTTATGTATGACATTTTCACACGACATATTCTGTAGTGATAGAGGAAACAGCCTCCCCAACGCTTGGGATTTTGGCAAGCTTCATTCCCAATTAGAACAGCCAATGGCGAGGGATTGTGGGCAGTGTACACCAGATACCCTAGCCATACGGTAATGCAATCTGAATACATTTTGGCTTGACTGTCTAATTGAACAACAAATGTCTTTTTGGCAGTAAAAGTCACAATTTGAACAAGCGAGAGAAAAACCCAGAGGTACTTTGACCATTAAGTGAGAAAAGTTGAACATTCTTTTTAAATGGGGTCTGGAAATTTATTTATTTATTATTAATCAAATTTATCACCGCCCATCTCTACCACAGTAGACTCTGGGCGGTTAAATAAAAAATAAATAAAACACCCAATGCTGTTTGAAATTAATCAAATATGTAATTGACCCATAACAGAATCAGTCCTATAGAACAAAATAGTATAGACATAAATAAGTATTAAAAAAATAAATATAAGCAAGAAAGAATAAAGGAAGTATAATGGTTTGCATGTTTGTATCAACTATAAATGTTGTATTACATTTCTCCTGTTAAATCTCCTTCTGTCTAAAGCAGAGCTTTCCAAACTTTTCATGTTGGTGACACACTTTTTAGACATGCATCATTTCGTGACACACTCATACAGCAGGGCATCATTTCGCAACACACTCTTACAGCAGGGCACAAGGCATGGAACCCTGACAGGGCAGGTTTGGAGGCAGCAGGGCACAAGGCAGGCACTAGGACCTGCACAGAATCACAGCAGGTTTGGAGGCAGCAGGGCACAAGGCAGGCACTAGGACCTGCGCGGAATCCTGGCAGGGCTCGGAGGCAGCAGCAGCCACGACACACCGAGACACTGCAGCTGACACACTAACGCAGGGCTTTCCAAAGTTTTCCCGCGGCGACACACCAACACATGGTGTGTTCTGGGAAAACCCAGAAGTGCCGCCGTTGCGGCAGCGCGCAAAAACCCGGAAGCGCTGCTGCCGCTTTCAGATTTTTGCACGCCACCGTTGGTGTGTCGCCGCGGGAAAACCTGGAAGCGCTGATGATGATCAGCGCTTCCGGGTTGTGTGGCGACACACCAGACTGTGTGTGGCGACACACTTTTGTGTCGCGACACACAGTTTGGAAAGCTCTGCACTAACGTGTCCCGACACAGAGTTTGGAAAGCTCTGGTCTAAAGCCTGAATTTCTTGCAATGGTCAGCCACAGGGGAGTAAAAAAACATGCATTACAAAAGCAATTCAGAGCAACAGAGAACAGACAATCCAGGAGATACATTCACTCATACTTGTAAAATCCAATACAAGCATAGGAACAATAAGTATTTATTTATTTATTTATTTATGATTCGATTTGTATTTACCGCTCCATCTCCCCGCAAGGGAACTCTGGGCGGTTTACAAGAATCAACAGTTAAAATTTAACAATTAAAACAACATATATATAATACTCTCTAATACAATAATAATTTAAATATAAAATCCAAGATGTGATGGGTCGATGTTTAAAAGGGCTCTATGGCACCAGCCAACCCCAAGAGGAACTTGGGTATGTATGTACTTTCTACGAGGACTCATTCCATACAACACGTACTGTATTTCTCTGACCAAGTTAAGTTCACAGGTAAGATTTACAAGCTATAGTTACTTTTTACTATTGGAGACTACTATCATGAACAACTACAGCAGAAAATATTATTTTTCTTAATCAATGTTGAAAGAACAGTTAGCACAACAATTCTTCTCTAGATGTGTACCTATTAATCATTTTTCATTTAATGGAAAAGTCACTCCCAAACACTTCCAACTGAATTCCACTTCTGCCTAGGCAACTAGCCTTTGATCCCTTCCTTCACACCATTTGTGAAAAAGAGAAGGGAATGAAAAGAGAAAGGAACAGAAAAACAAGAGGATTCCTTTAAAAATCTGCAAAGGAGGGAAAGACGTACCTTTGAGGTACCCAATGCAGAATCTAAATTTTTCTCACTTTAGCATGAGAACTTGTCTCCATTTTTGTGGGAATGACAAATTAGCAGATAGGTGACCATGCAATGCAGAGAGATCAGGTGATCATTCTCAGAAGCAGCAGCTTTAAAAAAAAGAAAGAAAAGAAAGGCACACCTCCTCTACAGCCATCAGTTCTTTCCAAGAGAGCAACTTTCTTCTTGCACATCTTTACTCATAAAGAGGCAAACAAAGAAAAAACATACTTCTTTCACAGGGAGTAAAACAATCTTTAAAAAGCAAAGGGCAGGAATCTAGGCAGGGAAAATGAAGGGAAAGTATTATTTGAGGCCACCAAGCATTTAAAAAATTTTTTAAGGAAATCAAAGGGCATCATACCATCACCTCCTGAGCATGAATTATCTTCAGTCTATTTCTCACTGAAATAGTCACAATCAGATTGCATGGAATGTAGAGAGGGGAATCATCTCAATCAGCTAAACACTATCCACTGCTTCACGAAACAGATATGTAAAATGAAAGACTCCATCGTGTGTTTCTTCCCGGTATCAAGGTTTATATACAGGGAGCTTTCTGTTGGCTTCCTCGTTGACTATGCTTATGGGAAGCCAGCAGGGAAGGTGATCAAATGGCGATCATGTAACCACAGGACACTGCGATGCTCAGAAATGTGGGCCAGTCGTCGAGCACCTGAATTTTGATAACATTACTGTGGGGACGCTGTGATGGTTGTAATAGCGAGGACCGGTCATAAGTACCACCCATTCAGCACCATTGTAACTTCAAACGGTTGTTGAATAAGTGGTCGTTAAGCGAGGACTACCTGTAACTAATTATCTGGTGCCCATTGATAACACTCCATCTCAGCTGCCTGAGCCAGCAACATCACTCTTCCTAAATATTTGAGAGAAAAACGCAAAACATAATGAAAGGATGTATCTGCCAAGGCAAGAATAAAGGATTCTTACCCCCCCACACCTTTCTTCAGAAAAAGTCTAACACAGAGCTTTCCAAAGTATTACCACGGCAACACACCAACCGCCGTTGGTGTGTCGCCGCGGGAAAACCTGGAAGTGCCGCTGTTGCGGCAGCGCGCAAAAACCCGGAAGCGCTGCTGCCGCTTTCGAGTTTTAGCGCACCGCCGTTGGTGTGTCGCCACGGGAAAACCCGGAAGCGCTGGTGATGATCAGCGCTTCCGGGTTGTGTGGCGACACACCAGACTGTGTGTGGCGACACACTTTTGTGTCGCGACACAGAGTTTGGAAAGCTCTGGTCTAACAAGGAATAAATACTGGGTACCATTCTGGTTTTGGTCTATGATTCTGGGCCCCACATTTCCAGAAGGCTATTAACAAGATGGAGAAGGTTCGTAGGGTGGCAATAAGGAAGATACAGGGATTTGAGCACCTGCTGAAGGCACTTGGAATGTCCTGTTCTGGGCTATTACTCTGACACAGGAAGGTGAATTAATAAAGCTTTATTCAATACAACCTTTCCAATCAACCTGAAAACAAGTCTAAACATGAAATGCAGAAAGTGCGGTCACTTCACTCTTGCCCAGCTGGGCTTGAAGAGGAGCCGCGTACACGAGACGCGATGTCGTCTCAACCGTGGTGAGGCAGAACGCGGCTCAGTGACCGGCAAGGCGTCCTGGCAAGACAGGGGTTCCGGATTCAGCAAAGTAAGTATGAGGCAGGGCTTGATCCGATTTCGGGGCACGGCTCGAGAGCGATTGGCGGAAGAGCGGTGGAGGGGCACGAGTCAGTTACACAGGATGACTCTGTTGTTTTGCAGAGTTCGGGCACAGTAGATGAGCGGGGCTCGGGTGCGGAGGCCCTGGAGTTTGCGCAGCACAATCCAGTTTCCAAACTCGGCGTTGTGGATGGACAGAACTGGGGCGCGGTGACCAAACGTGGCTCTGATGCTATGTGCTGCGCGGTGATGTCGTGGGGCTCTGACGCGCACTCTGGGATGGCGGCCAGGTGGAACGGCTCGGCGCAATTGGAGACGACGGCACAGCTCGAAGGTCCGGTGCGGTTTCAAGGCAAGGATGACTCTCTCTTTGGGTCCGATGCGAATGGTTGTCTCCGACAACCCGTTCCAGGTCCCACCGCCTTTTATCTGATTGATTCTCCTGCCGTTTCTGTGTGGAGGCCGATTGCCTTTCTTTTTGCTCCGCTCGCCTTGCTAATTGCCTTTCCCGGGCGCTGATAGGTGGTGGTGAGCCCGCCTCCAGGTTGTCACCAATGGGAAGTGCTTTTCCTGGCCTCCCTTCCTCTCCCTTCCTTCCCGTCCAACAGATCGCTGACGCCAGAGAATTATCTTCAAGGAGCTTTTGCCCATCTATTTGAGCTCATTTGCCATTTTTCTTCTCCCACCGTTCTTCTCTATCGTTCCTGTCACTTTGTTTCAAATGGTGCTCACTAGGAATGTTTGCAGGGTGTGGTCAAAAGAAGTCAAGATGGCAGCCACAATGCTGCAATTGAAGCTCTGCCTGTTCCTTTGTGTGTGTCACACATGAAATACACACAGAGAGAGAGATAAAAACAGGTGAAGCTTGAATTACATCATCATGGTGACCATCTTGACTGCAGACACCCCAGTGCTCATAGTTCTGACTCATTCCCTTAGGTGTAGAAGGCTCAGGTCATAAATGAGGATGTTCTTTATCTACTACTTGCTAAACACAGTGTTTGCTTTTGTTTTTACATCTGTAACAAGCATATAAAACTATATGTAGTTCCTCACTTAACAACCATTCATTTAGTGATGGTTTGGACTTACAACGGTGTTGGAAAAAATGAGAACCATCTCTCACACTTATGACCGTTGCAACATCTCCACAGTCACGTGATCACGATTTGGGCGCTGGGCAACTGGTTCACATTTATGACCATCGCAGCGTCCCATGGTCACGTGATCACCATTTCCGACCTTCCCAGCTGGCTTCTGGCAAGCAAAATCAATTGGGAACTGTGTGATTTGCTTAATGACCACATGGTCTGTTTAACCCCATAGTGATTTGCTTAACGACCGCTGCAAAAAAGGTCATAAAATCGGGTCAGATTCATTTAATGACCACTTCGTTTAGCAACCGAAATTCCTGCCCCAATTGTGGTTGTTAAGCAAGGACCCTGTATTTTACAAGTCCACTCATCACAGAGCTGGGATTCGGTTCTTCAGTATACAGAGTAGGATTATCCATCCAATTTATCCAAAGTGAGACTCAGGGATCTTTTGAAATGTATCAGTCCTGAACTTTTCACATGCTTCACTGGTGATCTGGAATTTGGAGGACGTAGCCAATGAGTCTGAAGAAGCTGATTATTTTTCTTCAAGTTCCCTAGAAAACTGCAAAAGTGAGAGAAGCGGCCAAGGTTTGTGGCTGACAGCTCTGGTTTCTAAGCAGAGTTTTATCAGGGCTCTTCAATCAAGGTGATTTGGAGGAAGATGTTGAACTAATAAGAGCATAAAAATTCTGGCATTCACTCTCCTGGGAACAAGAAAATTAAGAGAGATTTGACGGTGCATGTGGAATCCAGGAGGTGACAACACTGGAAACCTGGCTGGAAAAAGTTGGATATTGTTTCACGCATTTATTCTATTACACTTTCTCTGATTTCTGAATGACAACAAAACCCCCACAAAACCTTAACAAATCATTGTATTTTGCCATGATTAGGGTCCTATGGGTAAAAAAGAATGAGATTTGGGCCAAAATGAAGCTAGAAAAAATGGGACCTCCCATCCCCTTTTAGAATATGCTCAGCTCACATCAACTGACTCTGGGCCTCCGTCTTCATAGGGTTGCTTTTGAATTAAACCATATTGAAGAGTCTCTTAAGGGAATGGATAGAGATTCCTAAATGCTTCCTGCGCGAGATAAAACCTCCTCAAAGGTTTATGATCAGGAATGCCTTACGCCGAGAATCTGTTGTGGGCACCCTCACAAAATGGCCCTCAAGGGGGCCATACCCACTTACAAAGCACAGGTTTCCTGGAATGCTACTTGACATTTGTCCTAATGTCTCCAGTTTACATGGTTCTTTTCCTGACCAGATGAAAATACTTCCGAATGAAGACCTGGTCTGCAATTCCACCCCCTCCCTGCAGCATTCTGATTTTATAACACAGCTTATGGGATGCCTTTGGGGCCGGCCAGAGGAGACGCTGGAGGGTGGCGCTCTGCTTTGCAACATGCTGGCTTCTCTCTCTTGTTCCCTTAAGATTAAAATATTCGTTGAACAAATGTAAACAAAAAGTAAGACTTGGCAGGCACTGAGGGAGGTATCCTGGGACATGGCTACCCCCAGATCCCCCACTGAGTACCCCCGGTTTGCTGAAGGACTAAGCAATGCTGTCCCTTGGAGCGAGGAAGCCAAGCGACGTTTGTAAAGTTCAAAAGCACAAACCGTCAAGTATAAATGCACACATGCTGCATTTTTAATTCCACAGTACAGCCTCCAAATCCACAGCATGAATGCTATAGCACACCTTTCACTCATTTTAGTGTGGGAGAATGTTCCCCTGATTTATTGTTGTTGTTTTTTCTTTCTATAATCAATGCATCCTTTCTTTCCCCATCAAACCTGGAACACCCACTATTCTAACATAAAAGCCACAGAGCTGGGATTTCTACATTCATCAGCTTTTCCCTTTCCACCTAGATCTTAAAAGTCATTACTGGTATCTTCTGGAATGATGTCTTCCCAGCATGAATGAGCCTGTGATCCATTGGCTGACCTTGTTAACAGAACCCACACCATATATATTAAAAACAGAACACCCAAAACATTTATATTGCACATCAACTCTATTCAAAAGTGACACTGCTCAGATTTAAAAATACTTTTAGAGCACAATTTATAAAACTGTTCCTAATAGCTTTCCATGTATCAAAACAAAGGGTCTTGCAATTCGTACTCAGCCAATCCTTTGCTTGTTTGCTAAGAAATTACTAATGAATAAAATGAGGCAGAATCAGTCCTGCTTAGGGAGACCACTAGAAGATCAAGGTGGAAACAAACAAAGGACATCTGTTGCCAAATATATATATGGAGAGATATTAATAAAGTCACCAGGAGTCAAGCATGCCTCAAAGTTAAAACTGCAAACACCTGAAAAGTAGGAAACTCGTTTCTGAGTAAGTATTTACTATACATTTCATTAATCGCGCAGGGAAGCGGAGCAAAACAATTTTAAAATATCTTTTCACTTTCTGGATTCAAGTTGTGCATTTCTCCATATTCAGTTTATTTATTTATTTAGTTAGTTAGTTTATTTAGTTAGTTAGTTTATTTATTTAGTTTATTTAGTTAGTTATATTCAGTTTAGAGGCGGCTGCTGTAGGAGTGCTCTGAACTCTACATTGGAGAAACCAAACAACCTATGTACAGGAGGATGGCACAACACAGGAGAAATAACACCACAGGACCAGAGTCAGCAGTTTATCTTCATCTAAAAGAAAAAGGACACTCATTTGAGGACATTAATGTTCACATTTTAGACAGAGAAGATAGGTGGTTTGAGAGAGGGGTCAAGGAATCCATTTATGCCAACTTGGAAAATCCTTCCTTGAATAGAGGTGGGGGCCTCAGGCACAAACTCTCCCCCATCTTCCTCCCCGTGTTGTCTTCTGTGCCTAGGAAGATTAAGACCATTTCAGAAGCTCAACAGCAGCATGGTGTTTTTAACGACCCTCCATTAGATGATAAAAGGACTTAAAAATTACATCTCAATATAACCATGACCTAGCCCCAGGTGTAAGGTCACACAGCTACCTAGGAACATATTTAGGATTCCCTTACCAACTTTGCTCAGACTGAAGAAGCTCCTTGGATAAGGAGCGAAACGTTTCCACTAAGAAAATAGAAATCCAGTTGACATGATTCAAGCTACAGACTGCTGTAATCAAATAACTGCATAATAAATATGAATCAGAATATTAAAATTAAGGCTAAGATTCAGAATGTATTATATTAAGAATATTTGGGGGGGGGGAGTATATTCACGGCCGTGAACAGGTGTATCCAAAAATACAAACCCGTTCTGGGGAAAGAATGAGAGAAGTAGAATGAAGAGGTTTTTTGCCTTTTGTTCTTCACTAGCCCAGATCTCCTAGTGTCCAATATTAAAATGTAAGCTTGATATACATAATAACAAGAACAGAAAGACCGCTATAACCCGTTTGGGTAAATGTTCAGATTCCGTACTTTGGGCAATCTGAAACACAAAAGGGACAATGCAGTCTTTGATCCATTTGCATCCCTTGATGCAGATTCTCCACAATGTCCCAGGAACAAATGGAGATCCAGAGAGTCAGCAAAGAAGATCACTTTGCCTGGAAAACTGGAGCAAGAAACGTGCAAGGCAACAAGAGGCTTGTGCGAGCCACCCGCACTTCCAAGAATGAAATCCAAACTTCATTTTTTAAAAACTAAAACTTTAACTGGTGGCAATCTGAGCCAGGCAGAAGAGTTAAAAAGAATAATTTTAACCTAACAGGAAATAAAACAGAAGGCTATCTACCACAACTATTTCCCCAAATAGGTATTTTTTTTTTGTTTTTGTTTTGAGTTCTTTTTAATGATTTGAATGAGACTGCCACTCCAGGAGAGTGCAAACAAGTTTTTCTACAACACCCCAACTCTGATTTACTCATATAAGCATCAGGACGCTTTGGCAAACAATGCCAGATGGAAGGGAAGCAGATAATGGATTTTTTTCTGTTTGCCTTAGAAACAAAACAGCTGCGGGTAGCATCATCTGCATGGCCAGCCAATAACTTTTCATCTTGTCATCTTGTATCAACCTGAAGCCAATTTAATCTGATAATGGCAAGAAAGGAAGGAAGGAATATATATATATATATATATATATATACACGAAAGTTTTCGTAAAAGCCAGGAACTCACTCTAATTCCCCCTGCCTTTTTGAATGCAATTTGCTTGAAATGACGAATTATAGAGCGCGCATATGTTTGCATAGTCTATCACCCTTCTGAGAGCCCAAACCGAGTATAAATTAAGCATTTTAAAGCTATCTATCCTACACCAGGTTCCTTGGGTGTCGGCCCCAACGTGGGCTCGCTCCGTTAAGCTATCAGGAGCAAGAGCCAGGATGTCCAAGGAGACTTTGCTGGGGGAGGTCTCCCCCCAAAAAAACAGGCACAAACCAAGGCGGGTCCCCCAGGAGAAATCTACGCAGGGGCGATTTTTTCTGCAAGTTCTTCCCTGGTCCTTCATTTCGTCCCTGCTGCGCGCACTTTGCAGGTTTCCGCGACTTTGGCTGCACTCAAGTCGGCGCGAAGTCAAGGGAGAACTTCTCCGCGTTGTATTGCCCGAGTGGGGCCGGCTCAAAATCCCAGCGCGCCCCCTTCCCCAGCCCCGTTGGCGCCTGGTCCCCCCCGCCGCCTTACCTTCGCACACGACGGCGAGACTCAGGGCCCATCTGGCGAAAGGCATCTTCCCGGGCTGCAATAATCCGCACGTTCTTCGGGAAGAGGCTGGCTCGGCCACCCGCGCAGCTGCTTCGTTCCTTCCTCCCCGCCCGAGGCTCCCTCTTGCGCGGGTTCGACCCTGCTGGGGCGGCCCCTGCCCGTGCCTCAATCCGGGCGCCCCATAATCGGATGCGCACTTGTTACCAAAAACGGCCCGGGCAAAACTCGGGTCTGGCTGCCGGCGCGCGGGTTCCCTTTCACGGTCGTGAGAAGGGCTGCCCGCTCCGCGTCGGCTTCTCCCCGCCGCTCTCGCCCGCATAGATCGGCGGGGGAAGGAGCGCTGCGGACGCGCGGCGGGGAAAACGCGCCAAGAGCCACCTGCCGCCCGCTGGCTCGGCAGCCGCGAAGTGGGGCAATTCGGAGCCGCGTTGCAGCCTCCGCGCACACCCGCGTCGATCTCCGGCTCCGGCCACGCGAGCGAGCGAGCGAGCGAGACGCGCGTCGGGCGGGGCAGGAGAAGTGGCGAAGCGGCTTCTGGCTGCCTAGCCGGGGACCCCGTTGGAGCGCTGCGCTCCGCTCGGCTGCGCCTGCGGTCGGCCGCCGCCTGGGGCGCTCCGAGGCAAGCGGGCACTGGCCGCGGAAGGCAGGCGGGCCCCGCTGAGCTCCTGGCGGCGGAGCTGCTGCGCTCGTGCGGGCCAGGCGACGAATGGACGGGCAGCAGCCTCCTCTCGCCCCTCCCTCCCTCCGCGAATGAATAAGTCCCCGGGCAGGGCGCTGGGCAGGAGGGGCAGGGCGCCAGGCTGCAACTCGCGGGGCCCGCTGCGGTCCCGGCCCCGTTGCGGGGTTAAAGGGGAAATGGGGAGGGCGGGTTCCCTCCAACCTGAGGTCGTGGGGAGGGAAAGGGAGGACGTCGCCTTGGGCTAGCCCGAATGCAAAAGCCCGGGCCTCTTCCAGGGACGCCGCGGCTGCGTTCACACAAACCGCTTCGGCCTGGCTGCCGAATTCAGCCGCCAGGACCGTAGGGATAATCTCTTCCCCAAAGCCAATTAGGGCTAACCTTAGCAAGCGCGAATGCGCCCCCCCCCCCCCGCCTCTTCTGCACCCGGGTTGATGCGAGTCGGGTTAACCCCACCCAAGAGTGTTCCGCTGTGAAAGCGCACCCAAAGGCCTTAAGACGGTGCTGCAGTGCGCCCGATCCTTCCCAAGCTCGCGAAGTCAACGTGCGAACACCCAGGGAACTATAACACCTGCACCGCCCAAGGCTCCGTCCTGGCCGGGTCCCCCCAGCCGGAGAGCGCAAAGCTGGAGTAGGAAAGAGACGCCGGTCCTGTATCGGCGTCTCGGGGTCTTAACGCTAAACAAAAGATTTGGGCAGCGGGGCAAGCTCTCTCCCCACCCCACCCCGCCTCGTGCTACCTAGCTGCGGTCCGGATTTTCGCAGCCAGGATCTGCACAAGCACATTAAGCCTGCTAAATAATTGAAACCCCGGGAAAGCAGAGACTTTGGTCCGACGATGAGAAGAGGCGGAAAGGCTTCTAATCAATCTGGCGGACGCCCAAGGAAGGAAGGCAGGAACGCGCCACCGGCTTGCACCGCGTCCCTGGAAGAACAAAGGGACGCGGTGGGGAGCGGACCTAGCCTTTCGCAATGGCTTCTTCGCCGGCCACCCATCGATAGGTAATCGATAAACGGGCCGGCGGAGAAACCATCGCTGCGCGCATCGGCTACGCGGGCGCTCTTCGGGACGCCGCCAGTTCTGTCCGCTGAAGTTCTCTCTTCGCTTTGAGGGGCTTCTGTCGCTGATGCGAGAGAGTTGGCGAAAGTTTCCACCCGGGGATCTATTCTTCTTGCAGGTGGCCTGCTCGCTCCTGCCTTGAGATTTCAGACGCCCAGTAAACACGGCTGCCCGGTTCACACAAAAGCCAAACGCGGCTTTGCTTGGCTCAAGAGTTTATATTTACTCCACGACTTGATAGGACTAATTTATCTCGTCCCTCTCAAATCCTAATCATTTAATGTAAAAGTGGTGGTGGGGGGTCATAATCAAAATAGGGGAGAGTTGTCTAATCCTCACGGAAGGGGGGTGGCTAGATCCATTTAAAAATCCAGGGTTACCTGCCTTTTGGAAACAGACATGCCGTAAGTTTTATTCTTTGCATTTAAAAGGGAAACACAGAAGCTCCAAGCAACCTGCTAAAACCTGGCTTGTTCAGAATCAAAAAGCAAATGCCACAGAAGGATCCAAAACCCACAGGGAAAAAGCAACTGCAACTCATCATCGTTTCCTTCAGAGCTTTCCAAACTGTGTGTCGGGACACGTTAGTGTGTAGGCTGCAGTGTTTGGGTGTGTCGCGGCTGCTGCTGCCTCCAAGCCCTGCCAGGATTCCACGCAGGTCCTAGTGCCTGCCTTGTGCCCTGCTGTAAGAGTGTGTCATGAAATGATGCATGTCTAAAAAGTGTGTCACCAACATGAAAAGTTTGGAAAGCTCTGCTTGGAAAGTTGGAAAATGTGGACTTTGCAGGCCAAAGGCCTGATGCAAATCACGGTGTGTCAAAGAATGCAAGCTTTTCCTTTGGGGTTTGTTTGCCTTCTGCATTTCCCAGTTTCAGTCAGTGGGACTTGCGTGGGGCATGAAATCAGCATTGTTCACTTGGAAGGAAATGCCAATGGATTCTGTACAATTTAGCTTTGAGGATGTTAACCCAGACAAAATGCAAAAGGCCACATCACAGGGGTGTCTGGCGTAAAAAGGTGGGGATTCAGTCATGATTGTGCCCAGCTTAAGGTTTTTTACCCCCTCCCTGCAGCACCCTGCCTTCTCTTCTGGTGTCACACTAGCCCATAACATCTAAACCAGTGTTTCTCAGCCTTGGCAACTTTTAAGATGTGTGGACTTCAACTCCCAGAATTCTGGCTGGGGAATTCTGGGAGTTGAAGTCCACACATCTTAAAGTTGCCAAGGTTGAGAAACTCTGATCTAAACAGAGCTCCCAAGGACCAGATTAGGAATACTTCTTGGAAAAGTTTGAGTTGATCTCACAGATCACAGCATTAGATTATACGTGACCTATAGGTAAAGGTCTATATGTAAAGGTAAAGGTCTATAGGTAAAGGTCTATAGGTAAACTAGGGGACCATGAAGGTCCCCTTCATGGATCACTGCCTTGTCGTGGCGAAGGGGCTTGCGTAACTCAATGAAGTCAGGTCAAGAAGAACAGGTCATGATGGAGAGTTCTGACAAAACGTGGTCCACTGGAGGAGGAAATGGCAAACCACTCCAGTATCCTTGCCAAGAAAACCCATGGACAGTATCAAAAGGCTAAAAGATATGACGCCGGAAGATGAGCCCCTCAGGTCGGAAGGTGTCCAAAATGCTACTGGGGAAGAGCGGAGGGCAATTCCGAGTAGCTCCAGAAAGTGTGAAATGGCTGGGCCAAAGCCGAAAGGACGCTCAGTTGTGGATGTGTCTGGAAGTGGAAGGAAAGTCCGATGCTGTAAAGAACAATATTGCATAGGAACCTGGAATGTAAGAACTATGAATCAAGGTAAGCTGGATGTGGTCAAACATGAGATGACAAGATTGAACATCGACATCTTGGGAATCAGCGAACTAAAATGGACAGGAATGGGCGAATTTAATTCAGGAGACCATTATATATACTACTGTGGGCAAGAATCCCTTAGAAGAAATGGAGTAGCTCTCATAGTCAATAAAAGAGTGGGAAAGGCAGTACTGGGGTACAACCTCAAAAACGACAGAATGCTTTCAGTTCGAATCCAAGGCAAACCATTCAACATCACAGTGATCCAAGTCTATGCCCCAACCACTGATGCCAAAGAAACTGAAGTTGACCGGTTCTATGAAGACCTACAACACCTTCTAGAACTAACACCAAAAAAAGATGTCCTTTTCATCATAGGGGACTGGAATGCTAAGGTAGGAAGTCAAAAAATAACCGGAATAACAGGCAGGTTCGGCCTCGGAGTACAAAATGAAGCAGGGCAAAGGCTAATAGAGTTTTGTCAAGAGAACACGCTGGTCATAGCAAACACTCTTTTCCAACAACACAAGAGACGACTCTACACATGGACATCACCAGATGGTCAATACCGAAATCAGATTGATTATATACTTTGCAGCCAAAGATGGAGAAGCTCTATACAATCAGCAAAAACAAGACCTGGAGCTGACTGTGGCTCAGATCATGAGCTTCTTATTGCAAAATTTAGGCTTAAATTGAAGAATGTAGAGAAAACCACTAGACCAATCAGGTATGACCTAAATCATATCCCTTATGAATATACAGTGGAAGTGAGGAATAGATTTAAAGGATTAGATCTGGTAGACAGAGTGCCTGAAGAACTATGGATGGAGGTTCGTAACATTGTACAGGAGGCAGCAACTAAAACCATCCCAAAGAAAAAGAAATGCAAGAAAGCAAAGTGGCTGACTGATGAGGCTTTACAAATAGCTGAGGAAAGAAGGGAAGCAAAAGGCAAGGGAGAAAGGGAAAGATATAAACAACTGAATGCAGAATTCCAGAGAATAGCAAGGAGAGATAAGAAGGCCTTCTTAAATGAACAATGCAAAGAAATCGAGGAAAACAATAGAATGGGGAAGACTAGAGATCTCTTCAAGAAAATCGGAGATATCAAGGGAACGTTTTGTGCAAAGATGGGCATGATAAAGGACAAAAAAGGCAGGGACCTAACAGAAGCAGAAGAGATTAAGAAGAGGTGGCAAGAATACACAGAAGAACTATACAAGAAAGATCTTAATATCCCTGATAAATACGATGGTGTGGTCACTGACCTTGAGCCGGACATCCTAGAGAGTGAAGTCAAGTGGGCCTTAGGAAGCATTACTAACAACAAAGCTAGCGGAGAAGACAGTATCCCAGCTGAGCTATTTAAAATCCTAAAAGATGATGCTGTTAAAGTGCTGCACTCAATATGCCAACAAATTTGGAAAACTCAACAGTGGCCACAGGATTGGAAAAGGTCAGTTTACGTTCCAATTCCAAAGAAAGGCAATGCCAAAGAATGTTCAAACTACCGTACAATTGCGCTCATTTCACATGCCAGCAAGGTTATGCTCAAAATCCTACAAGCTAGGCTTCAGCAGCATGTGAACCGAGAACTACCAGAAGTGCAAGCTGGGTTTCGAAGAGGCAGAGGAACTAGAGATCAGATTGCCAACATTCGCTGGATCATGGAAAAAGCAAGAGAGTTCCAGAAAAACATCTACTTCTGCTTCATTGACTACGCTAAAGCCTTTGATTGTGTGGATCACAACAAACTGTGGCAAATTCTTAAAGAGATGGGAGTACCAGACCACCTTACCTGTCTCCTGAGAAACCTGTATGTGGGTCAAGAAGCAACAGTTAGAACCGGACATGGAACAACCGACTGGTTCAAAATTGGGAAAGGAGTACGACAAGGCTGTATATTATCACCCTGCTTATTTAACTTTTATGCAGAGTACATCATGAGAAATGCCGGGCTGGATGAATCACAAGCTGGAGTTAAGATTGCCGGGAGAAATATCAACAACCTCAGATATGCAGACGATACCACCCTAATGGCAGAAAGTGAAGAGGAACTAAAGAGCCTCTTGATGAGGGTGAAAGAGGAGAGTGCAAAAGCTGGCTTGAAACTCAACATTAAAAAAACCCAGATCATGGCATCTGGTCCCATCACTTCCTGGCAAATAGAAGGGGAAGAAATGGAAGCAGTGACAGATTTCATTTTCTTGGGCTCCAAGATCACCGCAGACGGTGACTGCAGCCATGAAATTAAAAGACGCTTGCTCCTTGGAAGGAAAGCTATGGCAAACCTAGACAGCATATTAAAAAGCAGAGACATCACCTTGCCGACAAAGGTCCGTATAGTTAAAGCTATGGTTTTTCCAGTAGCAATGTATGGCTGTGAGAGTTGGACCATAAGGAAGGCTGAGCGCCGAAGAATTGATGCTTTCGAGCTGTGGTGCTGGAGAAGACTCTTGAGAGTCCCTTGGACTGCAAGGAGGTCAAACCAGTCAATCCTAAAGGAAATCAACCCTGACTGCTCATTGGAAGGACAGATGCTGAAGCTGAAGCTCAAATACTTTGGCCACCTAATGAGAAGAGAGGACTCACTGGAAAAGACCCTGATGCTGGGAAAGACTGAAGGCAAAAGGAGAAGGGGACGTCAGAGGATGAGATGGTTAGATAGCATCACCGATGTAATGAACATGAATTTGAGTAAACTCCGAGAGACAGTGGAGGACAGGAAGGCCTGGCGTGCTATGGTCCATGAGGTCACGAAGAGTCGGACACGACTGAACGACTGAACAACAACATAGGTAAAGGTAAAGGTTCCCCTCGCACATTTGTGCATTTATGACATAATTCTGCAAAGTAAAAAGGTAAAGGTTTCCCCTGCACATTTGTGCAGTCGTGTCCGACTCTAGAGGCCGGCGCTCATCTCCGTTTGTTAGCCGAAGAGCCAGCTTTGTCCGAAGACGCTTCCGCGGTCATGTGGCCGCATGATGTGCGTGGAACGCTGTTACCTACCCACCAAAGTGGTACCTATTCATCTACTTGCATTTGCATGCTTTCGAATTGCTAGGTTGGCAAGAGCTGGGGCGAGTGCGGGAGCTCACTCTGCACGCAGGGCTAGGGATTCGAACCTCAGAACTTGCGATCTTCCGATCTACAAGCCTGGCGTCTTACCCTCTGAGCCACCACTCCCCTACATTAAAGGTAAAGGTTTTCCCCTGCACAGTCGTGTCTGACTCTAGGGGCTGGTGCTCATCTCCGTTTGTTAGCCGAAGAGCCAGCGCTGTCTGAAGATGCTTCCACGGTCATGTGGTCGGCATGTCGCGCACGGAACGCTGTTACCTTCCCACGGAAGTGGTACCTATTTATCTACTTGCATTTGCATGCTTTCGAATTGCTAGGTTGGCAAGAGCTGGGGCGAGTGTGAACCCTGCTTAAAACTTGGTTGCTGTTACTTATATGTCCCTGAGCCAAACTGAGAGTAGTTACTAAAAGCTTCCAGAATGATGGAAGATTGAATGAAACTCAACCTAGTCTGAATATCAGCCAATCGCCAGTCAAGTAATTCCTGATTTCCATGCTGTAAGTAATAAATTAAACGCAAGGTTGCTCAACACACCTTTCTAGAGGGGTGATTGTACACCTATATCTCTTCAAGGTTTCTTGCTCTGGGTCTTACATTAGGGCTATCAGATCTGAGTAGAAAAAATCCACATGACCACCAGGGGGCAGCAAAATGTTAGTTGTAGGTATCTCTTTGCTGCCCTCTATTGATCTGATGGTTTTCTGCAGCCAGATCTGGTTACATACTTCCAATGAGCTTCCAGGTGGCTAATTCTGTAACATCTTTGCATCATCTGACCAATAAATAAATAAATAAATACACAATTCACTTTTTCTGTACCCCCAAGAATAACCAATTTGCTGAACCTCAAAAGAGGCTGGTCCTCGTATCTTCACCTGAGTCCGAGAGCTCCCTTCTTTCCTATCAAGAATCTGACCCGTGTGGGTCTCCAGGCTGATGACAGAAGGAAAAGTGTGTGTCATTTACGAAAAGCTTAAAACTGCTTTCTTGGGCCAGCCCAGCTGCTAATGTGGAATCAGCCCAGTGAAGTCAGAAAAATTACTGACACTGCTTGGATCAAGAGCTCTGCAGTTTTCCATCACTTTCTTCTTGGAAACCTTCTAGGATGCAGCTAGCAAAGGAATGCAGTCATTCAGTCAGATAATGCAGTCAGATAATGCTGCTGCTGCTGCTGCTGCCCGAGTCAGTAATTACAAAATGTAGAACAGCCTGTCCTCATCCCTCGATTCGGCACCTCCCTCCCCTCCAAAGAAAACCAAGCGACTATTGATTTCTTAAAAACAAACCAGCTTTTTCTCCTGCTTTGTTACACTGGGAGTGCTTTGCAGAGATATTCCTGGGCGTCTATGCTTCATTCAGCAGGTTCACAAGTTGGATTTCAGTTTCATTTTGCTGGCTCTGCTCATGGCACTGGGTTAGTCACAAGCTTTGTGAGCAAGATTTGACCCTTGCCTGGAATAAACGTATCACCTCTAGGGAGAAGACGGGGAATGAAAAGGAGCATTTCCAGCTTGCAGAAAGCTGAGAACTGGAGGCCGTGGTTTCAGGGCCGTTCTAGCGTTATCAAATCCTAATGAGCACAGACTTTCCATAGAGAAGCCCAGCAATTTAATTTTATCTAAGGCTTTTTTTAGCCACGATGACTTAAAATGATCGCTAAATACTAATGGGGCTGAACCTGGGTCTATTTAATGCTACTTCTTTCGGACAAGGACCGGAAAATATCCTCCCAGGTTGCCCAGTTCTGTGCTACCGTCCGCACAATACGCCGCACCATCGCTTAGATTTAGAATTTCTTGATGTAGTATTTTATTTCGGTTTATTTTGGTATTTTCATTCTTAATTAATTTTGGATCATATTATACTAATTGTGTGTGTGTGTGTGTGTGTGTGTATGTATGTGTGTATGTATATGTATATGTATATGTATATGTATATGTATATGTATATGTATATGTATATGTATATGTATATGTATATATATTTGTTGTTTATTCGTTCAGTTGCTTCCGACTCTTCGTGACTTCATGGACCAGCCCACGCCAGAGCTTCCTGTCGGCCGTCACCATCCCCAGCTCCCCCGTGGTTGAGTCTGTCACCTCCAGAATACCATCCATCCATCTTGCCCTTGGTCGGCCCCTCTTCCTTTTGCCTTCCACTTTCCCCAGCATCAGCATCTTCTCCAGGGTATCCTGTCTTCGCATTCTGTGGCCAAAGTACTTCAGTTTTGCCTTTAATATCATTCCCTCAAGTGAGCAGTCTGGCTTTATTTCCTGGAGTATGGACTGGTTTGATCTTCTTGCAGTCCAAGGCACTCTCAGAATTTTCCTCCAACACCACAGTTCAAAAGCATCTATCTTCCTTTGCTCAGCCTTCCTTATGGTCCAGCTCTCACAGCCATAGGTTACTACAGGGAATACCATTGCTTTAATTATGTGGACCTTTGTTGTCAGTGTGATGTCTCTGCTCTTAACTATTTTATCAAGATTTGCCATTGCTCTCCTCCCAAGAAGTAGACGTCTTCTGATTTCCTGGCTGAGGTCAGCATCTGCAGTAATCTTTGCGCCTAGAAATACAAAGTCTGTCACTGCCTCCATGTTTTCTCCCTCTATTTGCCAGTTATCAATCAAGCTGGTTGCCATAATCTTGGTTTTTTTAAGGTTTAACTGCAACCCAGCTTTTGCACTTTCTTCTTTCACCTTCGTCATAAGGCTCCTCAACTCCTCCTCGCTTTCAGCCATCAAAGTGGTATCATCTGCATATCTAAGATTGTTAATGTTTCTTCCAGCGATTTTAACTCCAGCCTTGGATTCCTCAAGCCCAGCACGTCACATGATGTGTTCTGCGTACAGGTTGAATAGGTAGGGTGAGAGTATACAGCCCTGCCGTACTCCTTTCCCAATCTTAAACCAGTCCGTTGTTCCGTGCTCTGTTCTTACCGTTGCTACTTGGTCGTTATACAGATTCCTCAGGAGGCAGACAAGATGACTTGGTATCCCCATACCACCAAGAACTTGCCACAATTTGTTATGATCCACACAGTCAAAGGCTTTAGAATAGTCAATAAAACAAAAACAGATGTTTTTCTGAAACTCCCTGGTTTTCTCCATTATCCAGCGGATATTGGCAATTTGGTCTCTAGTTCCTCTGCCTTTTCTAAACCCAGCTTGTACATCTGGCAATTCTCGCTCCATGAATTGCTGGAGTCTACCTTGCAAGATCTTGAGCATTACCTTACTGGCATGTGAAATAAGTGCCACTGTTCGATAGTTTGAACATTCTTTAGTGCTTCCCTTTTTTGGTATGGGGATATAAGTTGATTTTTTCCAATCTGATGGCCATTCTTGTGTTTTCCAAATTTGCTGGCATATGGCATGCATCACCTTGACAGCATCATCTTGCAAGATTTTAAACAGTTCAGCTGGGATACCGTCGTCTCCTGCTGCCTTGTTATTAGCAATGCTTCTTAAGGCCCATTCAACCTCACTCTTCAGGATGTCTGGCTCTAACTCACTGACCACACCGTCAAAGCTATCTCCAATATTATTATCCTTCCTATACAGATCTTCCGTATATTCTTGCCACCTTTTCTTGATCTCTTCTGCTTCTGTTAGGTCCTTACCATCTTTGTTTTTGATCATACCCATTTTTGCCTGGAATTTACCTCCGATGTTTCTAATTTTCTGGAAGAGGCCTCTTGTCCTTCCTATTCTATTGTCTTCTTCCACTTCCGCACATTGCTTGTTTAAAAATAATTCCTTATCTCTTCTGGCTAACCTCTGGAATTTTGCATTTAATTGGGCATATCTCCCCTATCACTGTTGCCTTTTGCTTTCCTTCTTTCTTGGGCTACTTCCAGTGTCTCAGCAGACAGCCATCTTGCCTTCTTGGTTTTCTTTTTCTTTGGGACGTTTTTTGTTGCCGCCTCCTGAACAATGTTGCGAACTTCTGTCCATAGTTCTTCCGGGACCCTATCTACTACATCTAGTCCCTTAAATCTATTCTTCACCTTCACTGCATATTCCTTAGGAATATTAGTGAGCTCATATCTAACTGATCTGTGGGTCTTCCCTATTCTCTTTAGTCTGATTCTAAATTTTGCAATAAGAAGTTCGTGATCTGAACTACAGTCAGCTCCAGGTCTTGTTTTTACCGACTGTATAGATGTCCGCCACCTTTGGCTGCAAAGGATGTAGTCAATCTGATTTCGGTGTCGACCACCTGGTGAAGTCCATGTTTAAAGTCGTCTTTTAGGTTGTTGGAAGAGAGTGTTTGTTATGCACAGTGAGTTGTCTTGGCAAAATTTTATCAGCCTATGTCCTGCTTCATTTTGTTCTCCCAGACCATGCTTGCCTGTAATTCCAGGTGTCGTTTGACTACCCACCTTAGCATTCCAGTCTCCTGTAATGAAAATAACATCTCTTTTTGGTGTATTATCCAGTAGGTGCTGCAGATCCTCATAGAACTGATCTACTTCTGCTTCTTCAGCATCTGTGGTTGGGGCGTATATTTGGATCACTGTGATGTTAAATGGCTTACCCTGAATTCGAATTGAGATCATTCTATCGTTTTTTGGATTGTATCCAAGCACTGCTTTAGCCACTTTATTATTAATTATGAAGGCTACTCCATTTCTTCTGTGGTCCTCTTGTCCACAGTAGTAGATCTGGTGGTCATCTGATGTGAAGTGGCCCATTCCAGTCCATTTCAGTTCACTGACACCTAAAATGTCTATATTTAATCTTGACATCTCACCAATAACCACATCCAATTTGCCCTGGCTCATAGATCTTACATTCCAGGTTCCTATGGTGTGTTGATCTTTAGAACATCGGATTCGTCGTTCACCACCAGCACCGTCGGCCGCTAGCCATCCTTTCGGCTTTGAGCTAGCTGCGTCATCACATCTGGGGCTAGTTGAACGTATCCTCTGTTCCTCCCCAGTAGCATTTTGACCATCTTCCGACCTGGGAGTCCCATCTTCCGATGGTATACCGACCTATCTCTGGTTGTACTGATCCATTTAGTTTTCACGGCAAGAATACTGGGGTGGGTTGCCATTACCTTCCCCAGGGATCGTATTTAGTCTGACCTCTCTGCCACGACCTTCCCGTCTTGGGTGTCCCTTCACGGTTTAGCTCATGGTTTCATTGAGGTGCTCAAGCTCCAGCACCACGACAAGGTAACAATCTCCTTTGCTGGATATATATATATATATATATGTGTGTGTGTGTGTGTGTGTGTGTTTGTGTGTGTGTGTGTGTATGTGTGTGTGTGTGTGTGTGTGTATATGGTGCGATGGCTCAGTGGTTAAGACGCCAGGCTTGTCGATCGGAAGGTAAGCGGTTCGAGACCCGAGCGCTGCATGAGGGAGTGAGCTCCCACACTCACCCCAGCTCTTGCCAACCTAGCAATTCGAAAGCATGCAAATGCAAGTAGATGAATAGGTACCACTTCGGTGGGAAGGTAACAGCGTTCCGCCCGCGTCAGGCCGGCCACATGACCGCGGAAGCATCTTCGGACAGCGCTGGCTCTTCGGCTAAGAAACAGAGATGAGCACCGCCCCCTAGTGGCCTTAGGGCTGTAATAAACGTGTTGTTGTTGAGAACTGGAGTCCTGGGGGAGGAAAAGCAACTTTAGAGAAAGCCAAAGGGAACAGGAATTTGGGCAGTTGGGAAAGCCCCTCTGTTCCTTGTCCTCAGATCAGAATTATTCCCCTGTAAAGCAGATTTGAATTTAAAAGGAAAACAGCCACCATGGCATTGTATATATGCTTGGTTTTTCTGTATTAATTCATGTCTCTTTTGCTATCCTGGTTTCAGTGGGTGCAAGCCAATAGCAACTTTGGACAGCATGAAATATCCAAGGTCTGGTGCAACGTTAGCTTTTCACGCAAGAGGTGAATGTGAGAGATCTGTACCTTGGCCCATATATTAAACGAACGACCCATTGGGAATCACATATCAAAACATCATATTTTATGTGTGGCCAAGACCCAAAAATAACATATAACACAGCACTGTATTTAAGCGAAACAATAAGCTTGAGATCTAAATATGTGGGGTTGATCGGGGTAAATTGTAGGGGTGACACAGAAATTTGATGTGTATTTTCACTTAAATGTATATTTAACTACAGTATTTTTATTTACTTCTTATCCAATTTGCCTTTTATATTAATTTTATTTAGTTTTAATAACATTTATTGTATAATCTTGTATTTTGATATGGCCTAAGGGCTAATCAATAAACTTTGATTTGATTTGATTTATAAGGTTGGAGGTTGTCACATTGTAAGGACTTCTGGTAGCCCATATGTCTCAAAGCATCCTTTGGAGAAGAGAAATACTGAGAAGTAGCACAGATTTTACGCATGATATGTGGTTTGGCCCATGAATGCTGTAACAAGGTATCAGTGGTTGGGCTTTTCTCATCTTGGTCCCCAGAACCCACTTCTTCCTGAATAGAGCAACCTCTTCTCTGAGGTCATCAGAGGTCACCTTTTGTAGATACACCTTTTACAGATGGCCCTCTTCACAAAGTGTGGAACGACTTCCCCTGGAACATGCAACAAGCTTTACCATTGCTTTCTTCTAGAATACTTTTTGAGTCACCAATCAGCCAAGTGTCTTGGTAGATTCTAACAGATCTCTCATGGGTACCACTGCCAACTTCTGATGATAAAAATACTGCCTTCAGGATGAGGTAGCTGGGGTGGATTCTGTCAGTGATACAATTGGTAGATAAAACTTGTCGGGTCAAACCTAACGGAATATGATAAGAGGCTAGGACAAATCAGGGCACGTTCAGTAACAACATTCATGTTTCATCAGATCAGTCCTAAGATTTAATGACTTTTCCATTTTTCCTAGTCAGCTGGTCAGCTGGAGGAAAAATAGACAGTTGGCAACTTTATATTCATCCACCACACTTCGATTATTATGGGAATCCAGAGGAGGCTCTCTTGTGTCGATCCAAGTGTACAAGAGGAAGTGTCCAGCACAAAGAGACTTAATTACTTGGCTACTAAGAGCATCAGAAGCGTGTGCTAGAACTTTAAATCAGGTTCTGTTCATATGTTTTCGTGGACAATCGGTTGCCACTTGACTGACTGGTGAGTCAAGAAAATCTGAGAAGGCGACTATGGTAAAAATTCTTCTATACTGTTGCCAAGAAATCTCATGAATGAGCTTGGCTTAAAGGAGGCACTACATTACCACTGTGAAGGCCAGTTTAGTAATACCATATACTACTGTCTATGGAACTGTACATGAGTGTATCTGCTGGGCACTAATCTCCTTATCCCCTTCCCTTTCTAAACACTTTTCAGTAGTTCAGATCAGGTATTTTTCTGCTTCCTTCATATTTGAAAAAAGAAACCAAGGATCATTTCCACTAATAGAAAATATTGGCCCATCAAACAGCACTTACCTAAATAGCAGAAACATTAAACTTTGGAAGCATAAAATATAAATGATCTATATTGAGCAATGAGGTCAGCGCTGAATCATACCCCTAGGTAAACCTGGGTCATATAATGGAAGTACTCTAGCAGTCCGACATTCATACATACATACTAAGGAGCCCAGTGAGTGTTTCAACACAGAACATATCAAATTGAAATGGGAGGAACATACTGAGGGCACCCAAAGATTTTTGGCACAGCAACAACTTTCTAAATAAAAATGAAACATCTTGTTAAAAGACACAGAACTGTCACAACTGGAAGGTGTATAACCTTGGTTCTTACCCCCTCGACTGACCCTTAATGTTAGAAATGTTGTGAGTACAGTAAGTGAAAAATGCATCACACAAGAAGTAAGTTTACACTGAATGCTTTGAATGTCAGGAGTGCTTTGCTTTATTTCATACATGTGCATCTTACTTGTAAGGAAGTTCAATAAAAAGTAGATGGTCTCCCTACTTCTGATGGCTACATAATCATATTTTCCTGGTAACACTACAGAGGCATTTACCATGGCCTTATTGCAGTATTTTTTAACATTATTATTTCTCAATTTAGTTTTCAGCCTTATTTTCTGGTGGCCCACCATCCATGTACCTAGCCCTGCTTTGAGATTAGCCAAGGTCATTCAGGACCTTCTGAATTGGACCTCATGGATTTTTCTTGGTGATAACACTGAAGTGGTTTGCTACTGTCTTCTTCTAGCCAAAAGTCCTGCATTCTTACATTTCCCCCATTCAAGTAGTAACTAAGGCTGACCCTGCTTAATTTTTTTCAAGATCAGTCAAGATTGGCTAAATGCTACCAGGTAATTGGACAAGGAAAATCAATATTATCCCTACTTTCTAGGTGGAGAAGGTGAGATAGATTAGTGAGAACTTTTGAGATTTTTGAGACCACCCAGAGTCTACCACGGTAGAGATGGGCGGGGATAAATCCAAATAATAAATAAATTTGGGTGAACTCATGACATCTTAAGCCAGAACATTAAAATCTCACAGGAGGTTGGCAGTATTGCAAATGATTCCACAAGAGTTCAGTGTTCTTGTCTAAGACATTGCAAAAACTCGATACATTCTCACAACGCTACAGCCATTCTGTGGGGTAGATCTTCAGACAAGATTTGTCAGGTGTGGAAAAGACGGCCAATCCCTGTGCTAAGGCAGTCCTTGTGGTTTGATCCTAGCCCTTGTGGGTTTTAAACAATGTGTTGTCATGTGTGAACCACACAAATTAATGGCCAAATTGCAACACGAAGGCCTGTTATTGATGGAATCCACCTGGATCTGCATTTTAGCACAAAAATGAGGGGAGCGGGGAAGGAGGAATATCACATGATTTAACCATCCATTCAGAAACACTCCCTCTGTGCAGGAAAAACAGCATGCCAGGATGAAGCCGAGCCTAGAACCCTCCTCCGCTCCCTGTGAATCAGTCTTCCTTTCTTGCCGAATGTCGAATTCATTGCTTCTGAAACCAAAGATGTTAGCACACAAACCACAATACTTTTTTAAAAATAAAAGTTCAGTTCTACAGAAATACTTGTTCTGCTTATAATACCACTTTCTCTCTCTCTCTTTTTTTTTTGTGTCAGAAGCACCGAGGTGCTTTTGTAGTGAAAGGATTTGCCGGTGACATCACTGTTGCCCGGCGGACGCCTGAGGAGGCTCCTTTCATGTCCCTGTGATTTTTCCCACCGGAATGGTACCTTCTACTCGCATTTGCATGCTTTTGAACTGCTAGGTTGGCAGGAACTGGGACTAATTGCCGGGAGCTCACTCCGGCACACGGCTCGCGCTCTTGGGATTCGAACTGCCGAGCTGTCAGCCTTAATGGCCTCTGACTCAGCCTCTTAACCACTGAGCCGCCGTGGTCCCAACACCGCTTTCTCTAATCCCTCCAGATATGTAAAGCATCATGTTGTAAGACTGATCTAATAACTAAAACTAACAGATAGGTTGGAGTTGCCAATAATGTTACTGTCCTTTGCTCCTCTGCCTTCAACAGCATGCTTAGATATGGCTACTTTTCTATAAATCAAGCTATGTTTGAAGAGAATAACTGACAGTTATCTGGTTATCACCTTCCAGAGATCTTGAGTACATCTCCCATCCCTGCAGGCCACAATCATAGGCCTCGTGGGCTGAAAATTCTATTCTATTCTTTTCTCTTCCTAATCCCAGATTTCCTTCCCACATGCAGCTTGGAGGCCTACCATCTTCTCAACTCCAAACAAAGAGTATAAGGAAGAATAAAAGTTTACATTCTAAAATATGTAGGGAAAAAATTGCATAAAGTTTAGCACTCGACGGGGCAATCTGTTTCAAAATAAGTTACGTTCAGTTCAGTGAAATTTACTCCCAGGTAAGTCTGATTGTCTCATAAAATTACCACCAAATGCCGTTATATCCACTTAGAGATAAAAGTGCCACTTAAAGACAATACAAAAAAAGGAAGCCCTACATTATTTATGTATTTATGTATATATTATATTAAACTTGTTCTAACCCTGACTACTCAAGTCTCTTGGTGATTTACAATAGAACGTATTTAAAACCAAAGTTAAAAGTAGGTAAATTAAAGCCATCAATTAATATTAAGAGTTAAAAGCCTGTTTGTTTGGGGTGGGGGAGGGGTGTATGTGTTTAGTAGGGTTGGGAAGAGATCTGGATTTGAAGGGCAAAATGTGATGCAGAACACCCACAGGAGTGTGTATAGTCACAAACACCTTAAAGGAGCGGTATCTTCTCCTGGGCTCATACAGCTTCCACCACAGCTGACCCATGATCCCAGGAAATGACACCGCTGATCTAAGCTGTTCTTGACAAATGCTAAGTGCATCACAGGTGGTCCAAATTACATTTCAAATTTGGATTGTGGCAAGGCCTAGATTTTAGGGTCTTTTTAAAAGAGAATGAAGATGACCCTCAGGTTAGCTGAAAGTGTTATTCAAAGAACTATGACACCTACAGAGAAGGGTGGGCGCTGAATCACTGTGAGAGCAGCTCAAAGCAAGTGACCTCCCCAAACAATTTCAGTAGGTGCTGGTGTAAAGAGATCATATAGAAAGAGACACTCTCTCAAGTAACCGGCACCTAATCTCCATAGGTCTCTAAAAGTAACCAGCAATTTGTATTTTGCCTAGAAACTAATTGGCAGCCCCTGCAATACTTTCATCATAGGTCTATGAGTTTTTCCAGAGACCATTCTAGCAGCTGAATGCAATGCTAAGCATAGTTTCCAAACTAGATACAAAGAAAGCCACATGTAGAGCACTCTATAGTAGCCAAGCCTGAAGATGACCAGTCTACTAATATTTCTGGACTTTTCATGGATGTATGGAAGTCTAATAGTTAAGAGCAGAGACATCACACTGACAACAAAGATCCGCATAGTTAAAGCAATGGTATTCCCTGTAGTAACCTATGGCTGTGAGAGCTGGACCATAAGGAAGGCTGAGCGAAGGAAGATAGATGCTTTTGAACTGTGGTGTTGGAGGAAAATTCTGAGAGTGCCTTGGACTGCAAGAAGATCAAACCAAACCAGTCCATACTCCAGGAAATAAAGCCAGACTGCTCACTTGAGGGAATTATATTAAAGGCAAAACTGAAGTACTTTGGCCACATAATGAGAAGACAGGATACCCTGGAGAAGAAGCTGATGCTAGGGAAAGTGGAAGGCCAAAGGAAGAGGGGCCGACCAAGGGCAAGATGGATGGATGATATTCTGGAGGTGACAGACTCGACCTTGGGGGAGCTGGGGATGGCGACGGCCGACAGGAAGCTCTGGCGTGGGCTGGTCCATGAAGTCACGAAGAGTCAGAAGCAACTGAACGAATAAACAACAACAAATGGAAGTCTATTAGATGCAGCTTGCAGAATTGGTGACATCTGCAGAAATCTCTTCTGCATATACAGTATATTAAAAGTGTAGAAATCTTTTGCATCTAGCCACTTGATGACTGGCACTAGGCAGTTTCAAGGTACTGATCAGTGCTGAAAGGAATTGCGCAGAATACTTTTTAAAAAAGTCAATGCAGGCTGTTTTGCTTATTTTTGGATGGTAGGAATCTATAGAGACCATCCGAGAGCTGGAAATGAACTGAGCAGGAAAAATAGAAATTAATTCATCTCTATCAGCAGAATGTGGAAAAAACAGCACATAAGCAAAATTGGCCCCAGAATCAATGTTTTAAGTAGACATGTTTTACCTTCAATTGATCATCTTAAACCATATGTATATTTTTAAATATCAACCCATAAATGAATCAATATGACAAAGAACATTGCACAGCATTTTTTAATCAGCAAAGAAACAAAAGAACTATAAACAACAGCCCAGTCTGCGGTTCTGTGCAATTCCCTGGAAAAATATGGGAAAATAGGTAAAGTTTCCTTTAAGTTGAACTCAGTCCCCGATTACTTTATGGACATACATGCATCTCTATAGTTTTCCTGGAAAAAATATGGTTTGTCATTGCCTTCTGTTTGTTTGTTTGTTTGTTTGTTTTACTTTCTAGTCTAACTTACAAACCAGGGATTGTACTTTGGCCTCCCATCTCCCAGTAATAAGCAGGCCCAACTCAGCTAAGCCTTTTGGGGACAGCCAAGGTCACTTGTTCTCCACAGCAGTCATCTGGATAAGTAGACAGATTTTTTTTAATGGGATCGGAAGAGGGAATTAACGTCCCCATGGCAAAGTATCAGCAATATCCTGACTTGTTGGGACTAGGGTGGAAGAGGAAAATAGATGTTATGGTTGTTTTCTCAGCTCTTTTCCAGTGACTTGGCTGAATTTCAGTCCCATTTGGGGAAATAAGGTAGATTTAAGGAGAACCTGAATGCTATGGACATTCTCAAATGCCCTATCACCTGTGGAACATTTTCCTGCATAGACATATGGATGGATATCACCCTAGCAGAAGACTTATTTCCCTGCTGCTGGAACACTGTTTCCAGTGGTTCATAGCAAAGCTAGATTTTCTTCCATATAATTCCTGCTCCTATCTTCCCTAAAACTATTACCTCAAAGCATTGATTTTATGCATGGCATTTTATGTGGCACTCTTCTGGATGCCACATTATTTTGGATAATCCAACTAAGTGGAAAACCCGTTTATGTGGCCTGAGAAATATCAGGATATCATCAGTGAAATAAATAAATAAGCTCGTGAGTGCAGGGAACTCAGTGGAATTACTCTGAGAATTCCGGGGGGGGGGGGGGGGGAGAGGCAGCTTTTCATGCCTTCTGCTTAAATATTTATCCTGATCGAAAAATATTATTTCCTACATGGAGATAAGAAAGCTGGGCAATCGATTAGGATACATCACTGCATTTTGACAAACTCATTGTCACACAGTAATTCACGTTGTGATAAATAATATCTGGTAAGGGAAGACGAGACAATAGTAAACATTAAAAACAAGGGTCGATTTTTTTTTCCTGACAGTCCTCTTTAAAAATGAAAGGAAATGTATTGTTGCAGACAGAAGATTATTCTTGCAGGAAAAGTTATTTATCTGTCATTCAAAATGATAGATAAATCCCTGGAGTTTATGTTTTCTAATACAGATTGCTGCTTCCTCAAATATTGGGTGATACCAAATTTTTACCTCTAACATGGTTACTTACAACTCTCTTCCTCATAGAATGTGTGGTTGAAGATTCGGACTTCTATATCTGGGCTGCAACATTCCAGAAGACCACTAGATGGTACTAAAGAGCATTCTGCAACTCCTTGCTGCCATCTAGTGGTCATGGAGGTTTCAAAGCCTAGATCTTGTAACCTTACTGAAAATCTTGATTTTAATGGCAAAGCCAGCCCAGCCTATTATCACAACTTACTATATGTACTTCACTATAAAAGGTCACATATTTCAGAAGATTCTTAAAAAAAACTCCACAAGAGCCCAAAGATTGTATTCCCAGAGTTTCTTGCCATGAAATATTCCTAATGAAGGATTTTAAACACTTAAGTTGGTCAATTCCTCTATTAAATGTTTACTATCATCACTATAAGGTAGACATTCCTAATGGACACTGAGAACTGTTTCTTCCATGTCATCTTCCATCCATTTTGTTGATCAGACTTCAGATCCCCTAAAAACTAATTTCATTTTTGATTTTATGGCTAGAATCACTTGGAGGCCTTAGACGCAAATTGTTGGGGTGGAATTGGAGGATTAAATCCTATAAACAAATATGAAATTCTGTTAAGTATAGATCCTTATGTAGCCAGAGTGGAAACTTCTGGCATCAGCAGGCTTTGTTTCTGGAAATACAATAGTTCCCCGTTGGGGGAGATGGGCGGTCATATAAATTGAATGAATGAATGAATGAATGAATGAATGAATGAATGAATAAATAAATAGTCTTAGCAAGAAAATCCCTAGCAGCAGAAAGCAAAATAGCCCACTTAGAACTCACTATTCTTAAGGGCTGCAGAATGTGGATTAATTGGTATTAAGAATCAATCAAGAATCAGTAGAGAGAAACAGCCAGAAGCATAGGGATAGTTGGAGCTCTCCATGGTACCATATTTAATCACATGGTTAAAGGTCAAGACTCCTTTATGACAAGCTCAGCCAGGTGACCACATGGATATATGGAAGTGGTTTGCCATTGCTTTCTTCTGGGATGTTTTTAAAACTGTCCAGTCTAACCTGCAGCCCTGGGACTTTTGTTGGTCTCCCGTGCAAGGACTAACCAAATTCAGCCCTGCTTAGCTTTTCTGAGATTAGCCAAGTGCTGCTACCTGCTATAGAGAAATAAATGATTGCCACATCATACAAGGAGTATGATGATCAGAACAGGCCACCTATGGGCACAAGCCAGCTCAGGTAGCCTAGAGCAAGTCCTCCAACTATGAGCAAAGGATGGCACAGCCAATCTAGGCTGCTCTGCGTTTGCATGAACAGTTCGTATGCCTGAGAAGTATGTAGCAGTAATGGTCCTTCTCCACAAACTATGGAGATCCCATGTTTGATAACAGGCATGGTTGGCATTCCCAGAAAGATCACCTGTGAAATGTAGCTATTTATTTCTCTTCTTTAAAATACAGTGGGCAACTTACTATTGAAGGTAAGATAGGTAAAGATACCCTCACATCAAGTTTGCCTCTAGGTGACTTCAAAGACACTTCTGGGTTGTTTTCTTAGCAACACAATAGAAGTGGCTTGCTCTTACTTTCCTTTGGGATTTTTTTTTTAATTTTGCAGTCTAGCCTACAACTCCTGGTAGACTTGCATCCAGGTACCACCCAAGTATCACCCTGGGCTTAGCTTCTCAGGATAGTCAAGATGAGTTCAAAACTACCAATTGCTGGGCACAAATACCCTATCATAATAACTCAGGGGCTGAAGAGGTCAATGGAGACATATTCTAATCCCACTGACTGACCAAAGGCATAGAATCACTGCTAATCTGTATTTGTTGGATAACTGTTGGGGCACCAGCAATACATAGAATTCGCACAATGGATAAAAGATTAAACAATGCTGTCCTAGAAACGGCTTAGCTGCTATTGCTATAAATTTATTAACCAGGATCTGTTTAGGTTTGGAGAGGCAGCCTTTATCCAAAAACAACACCTCCCACCTTGTGAGTCTTAACAGAGAATATTTCTTCCATTCTGACACCTCATTCCCCCCCCCCCATTGCTTAAAAATAAACCAGTCTGAATTCCCAATTCCTTGTGGGAATTTGAATAACCTGGTACTGATTATTATTTTTCCAGTAGTCTTAGCACAGCTGCATGAGGCAATATATTTTTGTCATAAGATGACAGATTAAAACCAGCTAACAAAAGTTAATGTTTCTTCAGGGATTTCCCTCCATGTCCAACACAGTAGATAACACTCCATCTATATCCACACTGTGGTATAACAGCTACAACTCCTTCTCCTTCGGAATTCATTGATTTTAGAATGTCACTGAAAGGGATTGAGGTTTTCTGTTCACAGGAAAGATCAAATGCACAGACCAAGTCAGCTTTTATGGGCAAAGAAAGGTAGTGGCCTTTACTACGGATATGACAACATACACATTATATTTGATGCAAAGAAGTAATGCCCATTGGCACATACTTTTGTAGCAGAACACACTCCTTGCATGCAGATGGTCCTAATTCAATCAAAGCATCTCCAAGTATGATACAGAAAGACCCCTTCTCAAATCCTGGAAATAGTACAAATAGTTTGACTTGATGTAAGGTTATTTCCTATATGTTTCTACATGATGATGATGATGATGATGATGATGATGATGATGATGATGATGGAGGAGGAAGGAAGGAAGGAAGGAAGGAAGGAAGGAAGGAAGGAAGGAAGGAAGGAAGGAAGGAAGAAGAAAGAAGAAGGGGGAAGGGGGAAGGGGGAAGGGGGAAGGGGGAAGGGGAGGGGGAGGGGGAGGGGAGGGGGAGGGGGAGGGGGAGGGGGAGGGGGAGGGGAAGAAGAAGAAGAAGAAGAAGAAGAAGAAATGAATTTGTTATAGCTGCCCAACTCCAATGGACTCGAGAAGGAGAAGGAGGAGGAGCAGAAGATATTGATCATGAGTCAACTTCCAGCCCTTTCTCACCCATATGATGTTTCCATCAAAACTCTCTTCACGCTATTTTCCTATAGAAACTAGTATTGGAATCATGGATGTCTGCCGGTGGGGTGGGGTGTGGTGGGGTGGGGAATAAAAAAAGTCAATTGCTATATTGACATTTTTCCACATAATCCCACCCTACCCCTGGCAGACATCCCTGGCTGGTAGGGATGTGGACTATGACAGTAAAGTGGCACACACTTGTAATTATTAAAATTACTAAGATTTAATAAAATAATTATTAAAATTACTAACAGCAGGAATTGCCTTATTCAAAAGAAATAGCCTTCCGGGGTATCTTTTTTTTTTTAAAAAAAAAAGTTCAATATCGATTAATTAACATGGATATTTCTACAGTACTGCACTAATAAATCTGGGGAACGGATCTCTTCAAATGCTTTTTATCCTTTTTATTTTCCTGAGTGACATATTTTTAACTAAACAAATGTAAGAATAGCCCTGTTGATCAGGCCAAGGCACATATGAAACCAAGGTTTTGTTCCTTACAACAGCCATCCAGGTATGTGAGATAACAGGGTGTCAAGATACTTTCATGTCACTTGACTTGCTGGTTTGGGACCTAGCTAGCCCTACATCTAGCTAGCTCCCATTGATTAACTATGGATCAACAGCTCTCCATAGGATATTCTAGATGCAATGCTTTCTATCTATGTCACTTCACACACTCTACTTCCAATGTTAAGAATCAAAACCTGATACAGTTAATTTTTATGTTGAATTGTGACTAATAGAGCATAGAGCAAATAAGCATGTACAGGTAGTCCTCGCTTAACAACCATTTGTTTAGTGACAGTTTGGACTTATGACGGCGCTGAAAAAAACTGACTTACGACCTGTCCTCACACTTACGACCGTTGCAGCATCCCTGCGGTCACATAATCACAATTTGGGCACTTGGCAACTGGTTTGCATTTATGACCATTGCAGCATCCTGTGGTCACAAGATTGACATTTTCGACCTTCCCGGCTGGCTTCTGCCAAGCAAAATCAATGGGGAACCATGTGATTTGCTTAACGACCACATGGTTTGCTTAATGACTGCCACAAAAAAGGTCGTAAAATCGGGTCAGATTTGCTTAATGACTGGTTCACTTAGCAACCAAACTCTGGTCCCAATTGTGGTCGTTAAGCGAGGACTACTTGTGAAAATCAAGCATTACTTACTTTTCCTCACAGCATTAAAGTTTTTGAAGGTGAACTGCTGCTTGGAAGAGCTCTTCGCCTGGTGAATTTAACCCTTTTTGAAATGCCTAAACCCGAGTTCTTCCTTGTTTCTTTCCTTCCTTGACCAAGCAGTTCTTCTCTTCCCCTCATGCCACCCTCTTCATACCACCCTTCCCTTTTCAGCACATCTTAACCCATCAGTTAGAAAGAGATCGTAAAACCAACCATCAAGCACAGATGAAGATGACAGTAAGATGGGTGTGCAGGTGTAATGTTATGTATTTGTATGTTTCTGTATGTGAGAATGGTTTCTGAATATGAGGCAGAAGGAGTGATTGGGAATGATTTGTTAGGTAAGGGTAGATTATTTTACAGTCAATTACATCTAATAGAGAGCCAGTTTGGTGTAGTGGTTAAAGGCACCAGGCTAGAAACGGGGAGACCGAGAGTTCTAGTCCCACCTTTGGCAAAAAACCATGTGGGCGACCTTGGGCCAGTCCCTGTCTCTCAGCCCTAGAACGAACCAATGGCAAACCAGGAGACTGAGAGTTCTAGTCCCGCCTTAGGCATGAAAGCCGGCTGGGCGACCTTGGGCCAGTCCCTGTCTCTCAGCCCTAGAACGAACCAATGGCAAACCAGGAGACTGAGAGTTCTAGTCCCGCCTTAGGCCTGAAAGCCGGCTGGGTGACCTTGGGCCAGTCACTCTCTCTCAGCCCTAGGAAGGAGGCAATGGCAAACCACTTCCAAAAACGTTGCCAAGAAAACTATTATTGATTCATATAAATATACTGCCCTTGTTTGGAGTGTTTTTTGCCTTCTGGCAGATGTACACACAGACATAGACATGCGTGTGTGTCACGTGCATACATTTATGGAGTGGCAGAAATCTTCAGGACTGGTTTCAGCTACACATTCCAAGCCTGAATTAACCAATTGGGGAATGTGGACATTGCACATGGTTTTTGTTTATGTTTTTCTTCCCTATCTCCTCTTTGAAGGAGATGAGCTTCTGAATTCCCTGCCGTCTTTCTTTCAGAGGAATGCAGTGCTGCTCTTGATATACATGAATATGAAGCCAAAAAAGGACATTCAAATGAATAAATACAATTAATCATCAGCATGATATTTTAATGTTAAGTCCTACAGTATCTAAATTATTAAATTGCATGCTAGGGGGGGATTAATATAAAAATATCATCTTGAGGGATTAAGAAAGGACTCACCTGTAAATTAACACACCCTGGGTAAAATTCTCTCTTGAGGATGATTTACAGTCTGCACCATCTGTTACAAAAATGTAATCAATACAAGATTAGGAAATATGAGCCTGAGCAACCTTAAGAGATCTAGTGTCATGCTAAAAGGGACTCTTTAGATATATGGTCCCTTGATCATTAAAAGTAAAAAGGCAGGATTTGTCTTTATCTAAGTCCCACTCCACCTTTAAAACAACTGGTGGAGAGGCTACTTTATATATGTTTGCAATTTCTGTGAGGTTTGTCAAATACCTATTTTTAAATCATTGGCGATCACTCGTAGCCGAGTAAGATTGTCTTCCAAAGGTAAAATTTTAACAGTGGATCCGTAAGTGGCTGTAAAGGCCAATTCTGGATCCGCACAACCTCCCACAATGAGGGCATAGGTTTCCGGGTGGGAGACGGTCATGATGAGGGTTTGCCTGACGTGCCTTCCTTTTAGCTCTTTTCTCCCTTTCGCCCTGTACTCGTGCTTCTTCAAAGTCCATAGCGCCATTAACAAAGGATGACCTCCAATTGAAACGCTCATGAGTTAGGGCTTCCCAGTTCTCAATGCTGATATTACATTTTTTTAAAATTAGCTTTGAGAGTGTCTTTGAATCTCTTTTGCTGTCCACCAATATTCCGTTTTCCATTCTTAAGTTGGGAGTAAAGTAGCTGCTTTGGAGGTTTGTCAAATACCTATTTTTAAATAATGCATCCATTGCAACCAACCATTTCCATAACCCGCTTTAACAACATTCAATCTCCACCTGCCAGACAGATACTTTGCAGTCCCCCCAAATAAGGTACAGCATGTTGGCCTTTGTTCTTTAACGTTCCCAATATCTTGAAACTAGACTGTGGCTTGAATCATGTCAACTGGATTTCTATTTTCTTAGTGGAAACGTTTCACTCCTTATCCAAGGAGCTTCTTCAGTCTGAGTAAAGTTAGTAAGGGAATCCTTAAATATGTTTCTAGGCTGGCTGTGTGACCTTGCACCTGGGGCTAGGTCATGGTTATTTTTGAGATGTTTGTTTCTAAGTCCCTTTATCATCTAAAGGAGGATCGTTAAGATTACCCTGCTGCTGTTGAGCTTGTGAAATGGTCTTAATCTTCCTAGGCACAGAAGACAAAGCAGGAAGGAAGATAGGGGAAAGGTTATGCCTGAGGCCCCCACCTCTATTCAAGGAAGGATTTTCCAAGTTGGCATGAATGGATTCCTTGACCCCTCTCTCAAACCACCTATCTTCTCTGTCTAAAATGTGAACATTAATGTCCTCAAATGAGTGTCCTTTTTCCTTTAGATGAAGATAAACTGCTGACTCTGGTCCTGTGGTGTTACTTCTCCTGTGTTGGGCCATCCTCCTGTACAAAGGTTGTTTGGTTTCTCCAATGTAGAGTTCAGAGCACTCCTCACTGCACTGGATTGCATACACTACATTGCTTTCCTTGTGTTTTGGAGTTTGATCTTTGGGGTGTACAAGCCTCTGTCTCAGTGTGTTGGTGGGTTTGAAATATACATACCTGTATATTTCAAACCCACCAACACACTGAGACAGAGGCTTGTACACCCCAAAGATCAAACTCCAAAACACAAGGAAAGCAATGTAGTGTATGCAATCCAGTGCAGTGAGGAGTGCTCTGAACTCTACATTGGAGAAACCAAACAACCTTTGTACAGGAGGATGGCCCAACACAGGAGAAGTAACACCACAGGACCAGAGTCAGCAGTTTATCTTCATCTAAAGGAAAAAGGACACTCATTTGAGGACATTAATGTTCACATTTTAGACAGAGAAGATAGGTGGTTTGAGAGAGGGGTCAAGGAATCCATTCATGCCAACTTGGAAAATCCTTCCTTGAATAGAGGTGGGGGCCTCAGGCATAACCTTTCCCCTATCTTCCTTCCTGCTTTGTCTTCTGTGCCTAGGAAGATTAAGACCATTTCACAAGCTCAACAGCAGCAGGGTAATCTTAACGATCCTCCTTTAGATGATAAAGGGACTTAGAAACAAACATCTCAAAAATAACCATGACCTAGCCCCAGGTGCAAGGTCACACAGCCAGCCTAGAAACATATTTAAGGATTCCCTTACTAACTTTACTCAGACTGAAGAAGCTCCTTGGATAAGGAGTGAAACGTTTCCACTAAGAAAATAGAAATCCAGTTGACATGATTTAAGCCACAGACTGTTCCACCTGGATGACTGAGAACCTTCATAGACATACTTGAAACTAGAGATTTACTGTTTCTGTAGGGGGGGCTCAATTTAATTATTGTTGTGAATGTTGCCAAATTGCAAACTCTGGGCTCAGACCTTCCAATCCACATCTTCTCAAGGGAGCAATGCTCTTTGTCACATACACCAGGGGTCCCCAACCTGTGGGCCGCGACCTGTTAGGAACTGGGCCATGGGGCTCCCGCCCGCAAACCCCACCCCCTTCCGTGCGATTGGCTCCCACCCGCAAACCCTGCCCCCAGTGCTTGTGATTGGCTCCCGCCCGTAAACCCCGCCCCCCATTGTGCACAATTGGCTCCTGCCCACAAACCCCGCCCCCGTTCACAGAAATCGCAGAAACCCCCACCCCCCTGGTCCGCGGAAAAATCATCTTTTGAAACCTGTCCCTGGCGCCAAAAAGGTTGGGGACCCCTGAAGTACACAAAGGAGACGGAGCCCCTTTCTCTACAGGAGATAGAAAAACCTTGGCCATTTTAAAACTGGGTGCAAAGTTCCAAGAAGCTGGAGGGAAAGCTGTGTAAGGAACAAGGGCTTCCATCTTTCCAACAATCTTTGAAGAAAGTTTGGAGCCCTCAAGACGTTGGTGCAGAGCTGCAAGGTTGAAGCAGAGAATTATTTTGCTTTAGGAAATCTCCTTCTGTAGAAATGGGTAAACTCTCTAGCTAGGAAGATTGTATTAGCTTTCATTTTTTCTTTCTGTGTGGTTCTAAGTCAAGTCTCATGGTCTCCTGTTCATATTTCTCAGTATATGCTAGTAAATTCTGTGTAATTTCAGCCTTTATTCATTCTTCAGGCTGAGAGGCTATGTTTGTAAACTTTCTGTAATCTGTAATGAATTGAAATCCCCTACATCATCTCTTTGGCATTTTTGCCAGGGAACTTTCCATTTGTAGCGGCCACCACCATTTTGTGGTCTTCCTGGGGCATTACACTCTCTTTTGTATTTTTGTTCAGTTACCAGCAGTACTGTATCAACATGGTTTGGGCAACTCTACAATCTATCTTTTTCAACACTGAATGTCTATAGCAGAGCTTTCCAAACTGTGTGTCGGGACACATTAGTGTGTCGGCTGAAGTGTCTGGGTGTGTCATGGCTGCTGCTGCCTCCGAGCCCTGCCAGGATTCTGCACAGGTCCTAGTGCCTGCCTTGTGCCTTGCTGTAAGAGTGTGTCACGAAATGATGCTCTGCTGTAAGAGTGTGTCGCAAAATGATGCATGTCTAAAAAGTGTGTCACCAACATGAAAAGTTTGGAAAGCTCTGGTTTATAGTTTTAATATTTAAAGTTTAAAATAAGGTGATATTTTGTCTTTTTCTGATGCATCTTAAACCTATGGAAATCAAGGGCAGAATCCTGCTTTCCCCCATTCCCCATGTTTTCCCTTCTATCTCATCTGGTTGACTTTATACAGCTTTCAGCTTTCCTCTGCTTCTTTTTTCACAATCAGTCTGTTGATGCAACTTCCTGTGGCCCATTTATCTTCTTTTCAAAAACTTTAGAAGAAACCACACACTTCATTTTGATTATGCAACATTTGGCTGAAGATTGAGAAGTCTTCTTCATAAAGCAGATATTAGCCAAACCAGAAATTCAATTTGCCTATGATTATGATTGGAGGAAAATTCTGAGAGTGCCTTGGACTGCAAGAAGATCAAACCAGTCCATACTCCAGGAAATAAAGCCAGACTGCTCACTTGAGGGAATTATATTAAAGGCAAAACTGAAGTACTTTGGCCACATAATGAGAAGACAGGATACCCTGGAGAAGAAGCTGATGCTAGGGAAAGTGGAAGGCCAAAGGAAGAGGGGCCGACCAAGGGCAAGATGGATGGATGATATTCTGGAGGTGACAGACTCAACCATGGGGGAGCTGGGGATGGTGACGGCCGACAGGAAGCTCTGGCATGGGCTGGTCCATGAAGTCACGAAGAGTCGGAAGCGACTGAACGAATAAACAACAACAATGATTATGATTATGATGATTATTTATTTAATTTTTATTCTGCCTTTATTATTTTTATAAATAACTCAAGGTGGCGAATATACCTAATACTCCTTCCTCCTCCTATTTTCCCCACAACAGCAACCCTGTGAGGTGAGCTGGGCTGAGAGACCGGGATTGGCCCAAGGTCACCCAGCCGGCTTTCATGCCTAAGGCTGGACTAGAACTCTCAGTCTCCTGGTTTGCCATTGGCTCCTTCCTAGGGTTGAGAGAGAGGGACTGCCCAAGGTCACCCAGCCGGCTTTCATGCCTAAGGCAGGACTAGAACTCTCAGTCTCCTGGTTTCCCATTGTCTCCTTCCTAGGGTTGAGAGAGGGGGACTGGCCCAAGGTCACCCAGCCGGCTTTCATGCCTAAGGTGGGACTAGAACCCTCAGTCTCCTGGTTTCTAGCCCAGCACCTTAACCACTAGACCAAACTGGCTCTCCAGTTTGATTTTGATTTCTTCTAAGTAATTAAAACTATTGATTGTGGCAGTATTGCTTAACTCCCTCACTCATGTCACAGCAGAATGGTTTCCATTCCCATGTGAAACTATTTTCCCTGGAACTTTTGCTTCTTTGATAAGTAATCAAATCAAATCTCAGTAAAACCAGGATTCAGTACCTTAATTCAGTCTTCCCCAGCTTGGTGACCTCTAGAGAGGTTAGATTTGAATTACCCAGATTTCCACTTTGTTGTCCTAGAATATGAGAAATTGAAGTCTAAGATGTGTTTAGGAAAGTAGCAAGATCTCTTGAGTTTAAATGCCAGTGAATCAGTAAACCATTTTTAATATGCCATAAATTATTCCACATAATTACGGAGAATAATAAATAGTTCTAAATGGAATTATACTCACCAACATTTCTCCAGCTGAAAATAGAATCTCTATTAGTCCCCAGTCTTATGGATGTTTTGTTAATCATATATAAAAACATTTCTCCATTCGTAACATTTAACATATAATAACATTTCTCCATTCATTCGCCGGGGAGAGGTAGACCGGATGCGAAGACAAGCAAAGAAACTCTTAACTCCTGTTTGAAAAGCATTCTCCATAGCTTTCAAAATCATTCAGACAATAATATTAGTCTATTAGATTGACCAGTAGGCAAAGATTGCTAATAAATGTATTGTCGAAGGCTTTCACGGCCGGAGTTCAATGGCTGTTGTGGGTCTTCCGGGCTGTGTGGCTTCCGTGTTCTGGAAGTTGTGGTTCCTAACGTTTCGCCAGCATCTGTGGCCAGCATCTTCAGAGGGCAGGAGCACAGACAGAAGCGAAATCTCTGTGCCCAGGTAGAGTGGCAATGTTTGTTTTCTATTTATAGAGCTAAGTTATAGGAGATTAGGTAGGGTTTTTTGCTGTGTTGAAATGTTAACGAGTGGCTGATGAGCGTGATTAGCATGTTCATTGTTTAGCTCTATAAATAGAAAACAAACAAAACATTGCCACTCTACCTGGGCACAGAGATTTTGCTTCTGTCTGTGCTCCTGCCCTCTGAAGATGCTGGCCACAGATGCTGGCGAAACGTTAGGAACCACAACCTCCAGAACACGGCCACACAGCCCGGAAGACCCACAACAGCCATCGAACTCCGGCCGTGAAAGCCTTCGACAATACATTAAACTCTTAACTCCTGTTTGAAAAGCATTCTCCATAGCTTTCAAAATCATTCAGACAATAACATTAGTCTATTAGATTGACCAGTAGGCAAAGATTGCTAATAAACTTTTCGCAAACAATAATGTGATTTGCAAGAGTAATATTGCAGAAATTAGAGGAACCCTTTGTATGATTGCATCTCTAAGAATTTGGCTGTCAAAGTAGATCTACTAGAAATGAACAAAAATAACCAAAAATCCGGGAATTACTGTTTGAAACTGTAATTATCCAAATTAGTATATTAAATTGTCTCTGATTTCTTTCTTTTCAGTGTTCTATGAACTAGTTAGAAGTACAATCATGCAGCATTTAAACCTGCTTTTTCCCTTTAAAAGAAAAAGTAGACTGAATGAGCAACAGAACTATGATTGCCAGTACTCTGTCTGATTATAACAGGGAGTCAGCAATATCATCAGTTAGATTTGGATCAGAAACAAGAAAATTCCTATCAGTCAACATGAGACCACAATACATTTGGAGGAAAAGTATTAAACTTAAGGGGGGAGAACTGAATTTAGGCCACGACATATAAATCATCATTGTAGCTTTCTTGCTATATTTCTTTTTTTCCTTCTACTCTTAGGCAGAACAGTCAAATACTCCAAGTCTTAAAACAATGACATCTTCCTGGCAATGCAAGTCTTAAAGAGAACCTCATGCTGTACAGCATTTCAGACAAGTCTTCCTCAAAACTCATATGTCTGAATGAGGGCTGAGAGGAGGGAGGTTTCAACAGAATTCTAATTCCACTGTTCAAACTGGAAGTGCCCATCAGCTCAGATGGTTGTCAAAGGGGGACAGAACAAATTAATGAAAGTCAGGGGTATCCGTCAACATTCCATAATTGCAAAGGAACATTTCACTTCATACAAGTGTTGACCAAAGCATTCCCTGGGAAGAATGTGGGATGTTCCACCACAGAGTGTGAGACTGAAGCAGCTACACCACTTTGGTCCAATCCTTCACAAAAGCCCTTTTCACTGGCATGAAGTAGCCAGTTGAGCTGCCACAATACTTCATCAAGGCAAACTCCCTCCACAAGGTAAGGCACCTTGTCCAGGCAAAAGTCCTTTCTGTGGCTGAGCTAAGTGCCATGTCGATGCTGATTCACACAGTCCTGCTAGGTACATTACCCCTATGCATGCATGCATGCATGCATGCATACATACATACATACATACACACACACACACACACACACACACACACACACCAGAGGCAGTACTGTGGTGGCTAGATGATTATTATATTTTGTTGGAGTTCATGTATGTATAGAACTGTACAAATTGTACCCACATTTTTTATGCACAGAACTATACAACTATGTCAGCCCCACTAGGTAGAACAGACCAGAAAATCAACTCCAGTGGAAGACTAAAACTACTTTTATTGAGAGTGGCTAGAATAACAGAATCTTGCAAGTTTGATTGTGCTGAACTTCCTCCTCCCTTCTTATAAAAAGGTAAAGGTTTTCCTCTGCACAGTTGTGTCCGACTCTAGGGGCCGGTGCTCATCTCCGTTTCTTAGCCGAAGAGCCAGCGCTGTCCAAAGACGCTTCTGCGGTCATGTGGCCGGCATGACACGCGTGGAACGCTGTTACCTACCCACCGAAGTGGTACCTATTTATATACTTGCATTTGCATGCTTTCGAATTGCTAGGTTGGCAAGAGCTGGGGCGAGTGCGGGAGCTCACTCCGTCACGTGGGGCTAGGGATTCGAACCTCCGAACTTGTGACCTTCCGATCAACAAGCCTGGTGTCTTAACCACTGAGCCACCGCGCCCCCTCTTCTTATACTCCAGTGAATTAGGGAGGTGTCTGCCTGAGCCACTTCTGAATGTTATCTAATAGTTCTGGACTTAAAAAGTACTTCATCCCCCTTTTCCTAGGTTCCTGCATATCTCTGCCAAGGTCATCTTCCTTACTCTCTGCAAAATAAAAAGAGCATTGCTCTAGGTTCAATGGTATATAAGTGTGATAAACCAATCCAAGAAATTCACTAGACTGGATCCAGGAGCTGATATCACTGGTGCTTAATTTACAAACATTATAATGTGGCTGAGGAATCTATTCTATCTTATTTTAAAGCTTTTTAAAATTAAATTGGTTATTTAATTGAAACATGTTGAGAAAGCCAATAAATGCCCGCATTTGAAATGATTTTAGAGTTGTTTTTCTGTGTCAATATTTATTTTCTAAAAAATCTTCCATAGTAGGTATGATTTTACGGGATTGGTTTTATTGATCAAGGACTAACACAGCACCTTTTTAGTTTGTGCAAGCTCACGGTTGGGTGTTCGATAGAAATGGTAGTTTGCATGTGTCTGTAAAAAGTAGTGGGGAAAATGCTGAATGTATACTTGTAAATGTTTTGATGTCATTACTGAAATTCAACCTGGCAACTGCAGTGCTGCGTAGAAGTGTGGAAAAGTGAGAAGTAGGGCTTGTCTCTTCCACATCAAGTTCTTCTGACATTTGTATGGCCGTCAGAAATAGACCAGATTAATTTGCAGAGGCAGCACCCTGTTTGCTGAAAAGATTTAGGTAGTACACACGGGTGGTAGTAATGTCAGCATGCCATAACACATAAAGCCTTCTTTGAAGGATTTTGATTTGCTCTGTCAACATGACATTATCTGTAAAAGTCAAAGCAAGTTCTGGTCATAACTAATATGGGAGTTGCAAGCAGCAGTTCCAGCCAGCATGAACATCCCTTCAAGGCTGTTTAGATGTGGACTTCATTGTCTCATAGGTTAATCATACCTATCATCCAAGTCACTGCTGAAGTTAAATCCCTTACAAAATTGTGATTTCATGGATTTAACGAAATTGCTAAAATTTCAGGAAAAAAGTGGGTGACATTATGGGCATATTAATAGATTACTAACATAGGACCCTGCTAAGTAGGAGCACCTAACTCACCAGAGGTGTCAAAAAATTAAAGATGGCAGTCACAACCATGCAACCCAAGCCCCATACTTTTTTTTACAAAGGGGCAGGTTTTTGATTGCATGGCTGTGCCCACCGTTTTGACCCTTCTATCCAACCTTAGCTGACCCAGAAAAATTAAGCACGGTCAAATCTAGTTAGTACTTGGGTGGAAAGCCACCACCAGGAAATTTCAGGGCTGCAGCCAAACTGGGGAGACTGAAAAACCCTCCTCCTGGAGGAATGGCAAACAAGAAAGCCACACGTAGTTGTCGGTGAAGTCCTCAAGAATTGAGCTTAACTCCAAGGAGGCTTTAAATTTTGATTGACTACATTAAACTCTGGCATAATTGCAGAAACGCTGAGTTTGAGTGGAGGCTTCAGCTTCACCCTGCTTGCTGTTCCTCCATGTGCAAAGGCTTGCTCTCTCAGCTGATACAAGAAATTCGGGTCCTTGCATTGGCAAGGTGTCAAGCTCTGTGAGGCTGGCAAGCTCAGGAAATAAGAACCACTTGGATGGTTGGAAAGATCTGTCTTGCAAGTAGGCTGATGGAAGAGAACCTTGCAAGCCTGTCAAAGCAATTCTCCAGCTCTACTTTTACCTAGCATAACTAAGGCAAATTTATTCTGAGTCTCTGTCTTACGTTCCCCCAAATCTCCAGAATCCTGTTTCCTCCTTAACTGTCTCACTGCCTTCTCTGTGTTTCCAAGCCCTGTTAGACACAAGGCAATCATGGAATATGCCTTGAAAGAAGAAATACAAGAGAAAAAAAGAAAAAAAATAATTAACACTGTGATTTTTCAAAATCCCAATACCTATGCTTTGATAGAACAAATAAATACCCACCTCCGCCCAATACTGTATTGTTATCAATCTGGTGATCAATTATGGTGGGGAAGGGAACCACTGTTACTTTTCATCTACTGCTTAGATTCCCCCTCCCCATACACAGAGACACACAACGAAGATATATCATAGATAACGTCTGAACTTTAAACAGGGGAATGAAACCAAACAGTCCAAAATAATTTGTACTTCCTTGATTTGCGCGACTGCAAGAATTCCAAATTCTTCAGACCTGAAGCATCTCTTGGCCATAACCTCTTGAGGCAAGGCAAGGAGACATGTTGGTGCAACTCCAGATCCAAACCAATGTAACTGTATGCTAGCTATGAATTTTCCAATCAGGACACAAAGAACGAAAGATGTAAGTGTTTGACTGTGTTCATTTCTGCCTACAAGCTACAGCCAATTTACATTGATTGACCAAACACAGTGACCTTTTTAAAATTCATGGTTAACATTTGCACTGCTATATATAAGGACTAGGAAACTCTACATGCATTTTGTGATTATTTGAATTAAAAACACACACATTAATCAGAACAATTTACATGTAGCTACATAAATCCTATATATAAAAACTCATCAACAGCATGTATAAGAGACAGTGAGAATTTGTTTCTCATTTTGACCTTGAGCATACATTTTTTTTAGATTTTCACTTTGATTGGGCTCGTTCTATTTTTTACAAGGTAGGAATGGTAGAAAGAAATAACCAGGATAAGAATATTTTAAAATACGTATGCATCATATACCTCTTTGGGGTTACTAAGAAGTAAATCGCACTGAGTGCAATGGGGTTTACTTCCAAACATTACCTAACAATACATAATACTGAGGACTGCAACTTCAATATTAATAGAATTGAAACTGGACTCGATTTCTCTTCTTAACTACAGATCTATGCACTGAATGTGGAGAAAGGATATATAAAAATATTATAGGAACAATCTGGGCAGAGTAGTCTAAATGAAATGGGATATGGACTCAGGTTATAACTGCAGATTAGGAGAAGAGTTGGAAGAAGAGCAGGTCTGGAAACTTGCAAGTATCTTGCTGAAATTCAGCAGATCAGAGACTGATCACAGCCTGGGCACCAAATGGATGGTAAAGAAGGCAGGATGTAAACATAAATCAATCCAAATTTCTTACTCAGCCAGCAATGATATATATCAACAAAGAACCAATCAAAGGAAAATACATAGACTACAATAACAATGACAATTCTAATTATGATGAAAAATGTATTCGTGTAAATATGTTAAAAACTGACTGCTTAACTCTAAAAATGCTGCAGTCATCTTCATGTACTTCCTCCAGAACACTTGAGTCTGTTTTCTATAAAATAGGCATTTCTGAGGTATTTTACCCTAAAATAGATATTTGTATATGTAAGTTAGAACAATATACATTGTAATATGCTTTTTAATTTAGGAAAGACGTTTTTTAATATATTTTGGCCCCATTTTTCTTTGACTTGGCAACTATATCACAGAAGCCACTGAAATGTGAGAACCAAAAGTTTTAAGCGTTGCTTAAAAATGCAGATAGAATAAAATCCTCCCATTTCCCTATCAGTCAGATCTGCTCTCCTGCTTCTCTTTGCTAGCTTGTTGTAGCTGAAGTTGGAAGAAGAATTCACATCTGCAGAACCTGTTTGAAGATCTTTGCTGAAACGTGGCATGATTGTTGTTGTAACTGCCTAGATTAAGATGTGTTTATAGAAAGCTAGGCATTTATTTTCTTTCATGTGTGTCCAGTATTCCAATGAATATTTAGAGAACAAGCCTTATGTTTTTTGTTTGTTTGTTCTATTCAGAGTAACAGACAAAATATACCACATATAGCTGTTAACAATGTACCCCAAAACTAAAGAAAAAAAAGAAGAAAAGGTATGGGAAACAACTATAAAATATGTAATCCCAAGTCCTTGTCCTGTTCTCGAAAAAATATATTAATTCAAATGCTGATAAACAACACATATCAACAATCCATTACTGCAAATCAGGTATAGATTTCTCCACCCATTGCTGTATAATCAATCGTTGTTTGGGCCACTCTCCATCTGTGAAAAGTACACAGTTCTTCATGCCTTGATCAATTCCAAATACTGAGGCTAAGAAGAATGCACACATTCTTGACACCCAAAGTTGGTCTGAAGTCATGCTGACAGTCCTAAAATGTGCGTAATAGCAGGACAAGCCCAAACAATGTGAGTTAATATTCCAACTCCTGGATTGTATCTTCAACAGCAGGGTGATTGTAACCAACCTTCATTAAGCATCCTCTGAGATGTCTAATATACACAAAACAAAAACAACTATTGCAGTAACCTTATTTGAAAAGAGACTAATTTCACAATCTTTAAAGCAACTCTCAACTGGGAAAAAAGAACAGCTGTCTTATAGTTTAACTTCCAAGCACCAACAGATGATTGAGAAAGTGGAATATATAGTATATGGTGAAGAGGGGGTGCATACAGTCAAAGTACTTTATGTATCAGTTTGATGGAGTAAAGAGAGGTTCGTAAGACAGGAATAGATCATCTGCTAAAAGAGAGCTTTTGAAGAATCCAGGACTGGGCTGCCTAGAATTCATCCTGAAAACACGGCTATGAAGTTTTGTTCAAGTGAACAAATAGAGACCTTAACCTGATTTGTAAGAATTCTGAAGCTTAACTGAAATAGGGAATAATTAACTAGTTTGTAATTTAAATGTACATTTTACAAATCAGGTCAAGTTTATTTATTTATTATTTATTTATTATTTAAATTTAAATGACCGCCCACCTCCCCCAACGGGGAGTTCCATAAAAGTTCCATAAAAGTTCATAAAAGTTCACTTTTAAGTTCCATAAAAGTTCACTGAATTTAGGTCAATAAAATTAGACGCCAGAAACATACTCTTGGTTAAAGAATTATACTCCATTCAAATACAATAATGCAATCAATAATTTAAAATCAGTATAAGCAACATTTATTTTGAGTTAAACTCAGTTCTTAGTGACTTCACAAACATGTTTATATAGTTTATATAGTTTTCATAGCAACAATGTAGAAGTAGTTTATTGCTGCCTTCCTCCAACTATTTTCAACTTCTTGGCCTAGTCTACACCTCTGGAATTCTCTATTGGTCTCCCATACAAGGTCCAAATTTTCAGTACTTTTTGGCCTTAACAATAAAGCTAGGGGGACTTCAGAAAATACAGCAGAAGATTTTGATGCTCAGTAGTTTTTCCATATAGAATACTTGCAACTAGACAAGAGTTATGTTCCAAATGCTGAACCAAGCAGCCATACAGTTTATACAACTCTAATTTAATTTTCATCAAAACTATAAAGTTTAAAAATGTTACATTACAAAGACATGAGGGTTTGTCAACTCTAATCAATGAACATTAATTTATCTGAAACATATTTTAGGACCAAGCAAGGAGATTAGGACTTTCAACATCCAGCTCTAGACCAATCAAATATTTCAGGAAACTATAGCAACACAAAGAAGAGAAATCATAAATCACAAAAATATTTTTTAAAAAAATGCTGGTTGGTTCATGTCTTCTCTGCAGACACAATAAGCTGTAATAATATTAATAATAATCAGCAAGATGTTGACATGCATTTCTAATGTTAATAACGGTCTTCCTAGGTCTTCTCAGCACCTGAGAACAGCTCTGAAGGCCTGTGGATATCCAAATTGGGCCTTCACTAAATCTAAATCTACCAGACCTAAAACAGCGACAGATAGGGCTGAGACTCAGAGTAAACGGAAGAACCTGGTCATTCCTTACATGGCTGGTGTGTCTGAAAAGATAAAACGGATATTTGGCAAACACCACATACCTGTATATTTCAAACCCACCAACACACTGAGACAGAGGCTTGTACACCCCAAAGATCAAAGTCCAAAACACAAGAAAAGCATTGTAGTTTATGCAATCCAGTGCAGTGAGGAGTGCTCTGAACTCTACATTGGAGAAACCAAACAACCTTTGTACAGGAGGATGGCCCAACACAGGAGAAGTAACACCACAGGACCAGAGTCAGCAGTTTATCTTCATCTAAAGGAAAAAGGACACTCATTTGAGGACATACATGTTCACATTTTAGACAGAGAAGATAGGTGGTTTGAGAGAGGGGTCAAGGAATCCATTTATGCCAACTTGGAAAATCCTTCCTTGCATAGAGGTGGGGGCCTCAGGCACAATCTTTCCCCTATTTTCCTCCCTGCTTTGTCTTCTGTGCCTAGGAAGATTAAGACCATTTCGCAAGCTCAACAGCAGCATAGTGATCTTAATGATCCTCCTTTAGATGATAAAGGGACTTAGAAATAACATCTCAAAATAACCATGACCTAGCCCCAGGTGTAAGGTCACACAGCCACCTAGAAACATATTTAAGGATTCCCTTACTAACTTTGCTCAGACTGAAGAAGCTCCTTGGATAAGGAGCGAAACGTTTCCACTGAGAAAATAGAAATCCAGTTGACATGATTCAAGCTACAAACGGTCTTCCTACTTTGTCCACGGATTAACTGGTCTCATTAAAATTCATAGGCACAATGTCCCCATTTAGTAGTTGCTTCTCCAGCCAATAAAGTGCAGGTAACCAAACAATTCGCTGGCCACACAGATGCCATTAGTTGCAAAGAATAGATAGTTACAACAAGCTCCTGGGAAATCAAGCAGATTTCACTTTTTCAGCCCTTGATTCCACTTCCTTGCAAAGGAAATAAATAATCTGAAGTCAGAATAAACAGTTTAAACCATTTTATATGCAGGTTTGCCCTCTGCTAAATTGACATAATATTCTGTAGTTTGGAGGATTTCTAGGAGTATCTGTAGGGTTTGGCCAAACAAAGTCAAGATGGAGGCTATGACAGTGTGATCAAAGCGCTGGTTTTTATGTGCATTGAATTGATACCATCATGGCCACCATCTTGACTTTTTCACCATACCCAGCAAATGCCCCAAGAGAGTTGTACACTCTTGAGTCTTTCACAAACTTGACATAAGGTGGATCATACCGGGGAGCTGAACAGATTTTTTTTTTAAGAGTGAAAAGTTGGGAAGAGAAAGACAGTGATTTGTGGTTCTATGAGTAAACAGAGACAGAGACATAGAGATGGAGCTTCTCAGGATTTTGCAGAGGAAGCATCTGCAAAGTGTTATTTTTATATTAAAAGTGTAAATTTTATATTTGTTTTAATTCAATTTTATTGTGCACCGCCCAGGGTCCCCACTGGGGGGGATGGGCGGTAATATAAATTTAATAAAATAAAATAAATAAACAAAAGTAGAATTGGCAAACGTCTACAGGAGACATAGCCGGATATCCTTTTAGATGATTTTTCAGCATCAGGTTGGCTGCCCTTGGAAAGAAAACATTTGAGCTAAGACGAACCTAGATTTGCAAGGTATAGGAACTAGAGAAAAGTTTTGATATTGGGAAGCAATGTATAATAATGACTACTACCTACTAAGAGCCTTATATTCCATCTGTCAGATCCCTGGAGTTTCCTACAGATTTCCTAAAAAAATAATTTCCATTTAAATCATTAGATATTTTAGATATTTTAATATTATTTTGTATTTTAAGAATACTTATAGCAGGGGTTCCTAAACGTTTTGCTACCTCCCTTTAATGTCATCTTAATGTACACACCTCCCCTAAAAACCCAAACAACCAAAATGAACACAAATGAACAATGAAAACCGTACAATGGAACTCTGGGAAAGCTGGATTTATTGTAACCATGTACAACTAAAAGGTTCTACATATCTCCTCAGAACTCTGTCTGCACCTCTCCAAGGGAGGTACGCCTTGCAGTTTGGGAAACCCTGTCTTGGAGCCTTTGGATATTAATCAGCTATCTGCAACACATAGGTCTTTTCAGTCCTTGAACTTGGTGTGCATGGTACATGGATTAAGAAAAAATGTTTATGGGCCTGAAAACAACCTTAGTTTCCAAGTCTAATTACTTTCCTTGGAGAAATAGATGCAGGGTTTAGGGAATAGTTTTGACATCTCACTTACCAGAAGGCCTCTGCTGGCAGCTACATCAGGCAGGGTGGGGTGGGGTGCATGGTTCAGACACTTCGGTCTTCCATGTTGCCAAATTATTATATTCACAGCCCTGTCTCTTCTAGGCTGTTTTTAGCATGTTCTCTTATAAGATTATGGAAGACAAATTGAAACCTGGTGCAGCTGTCAAAATTGGCAACGTGCTGACTCCTGGGAAGTAGAGAGCTAAGCCTGTGGAGGAAGTGAAGTCCATATAATGTGGTATATTAAATTATACTAAACCTGTTTAATTTTGTATAGAACAATGTGGTTGCCTTCTTGGGAAGACTTTATAAATATCTCCATGGTTTGGAACATACATTTTATTTATTTATTTATCATTCATATTTCTATCACCGCCCATCTCCCCCAAAAGGGAGATTTTAGGCAAACAATTCCTTTATAAGGACTCTGGTCATGTGATATAATTGGCAAGGCAGTCAGGACACTTAGAATCAGAGAATCCAAAAATTGGAAGGGACCATTTGGACCATCAGGTTCAACTTCCTGCTCAAGAGAGGAATCCACATTAAAGTTTATGGTTTGGATTTCCAGCCTCACCCCACCACACCCCACATATATCACTGTATCCATCATTAGAGGCAGTCCTCAAGCCTCTGAATCTGCTGTCCCAAGTATTATCCAGGGATGGATGGGAAGATACAGGTCACATGAAAGTCACCATAAAATCTGAGGCCTCCATGTCCTTGAGTTAGAAAATTTAACCATGTTTGATGGGCTGTTCTCAAAACTGAGATTCTATGCAGGTAGAAGCTGGCAATTTTTTAACTGTGTTGCAGAGAATCTTTCAATTCTTGGAAGCTTAGCTGGGTGGTAGGCATGTATGCCAATCAACAGATGAGTAATTGTAGGAGCACTTACTTTGCACACAATTTGTTGACCACTACAGGTCTTCCTGTACTTTGCACAGCCATAAGGCAATGGTTGGTATTCTCTAGGGATCAGCCTCAATTCACACACAGAACGCTGTGGAAAAGCAGCAGCACGGAAGCATCTTGTGCCAGTGCACAGACATTGATATCCATGTGAACAAGCATCAAAGATGACCAAATCCTCAGTAAACCTGAGAGGGGAGGGAGAAATGACAAGGCAATGGGCTTATACAATATTTTCGAACAATTTCCATAACATGTCCCCAAAAGCAAAATGCATATAAAACGGGGGCTAGCGTTTCAAAGCAGAGTTTCAGAAAATGAGCTTCGCTGATCCTGAAAAAGTTAACAAAGTCTCAACTGATTAGCACTTAGACTGGAGGAAATTCCAGAGCTATAAGCTAGGCTAGAAATACAAAAAACATCCCAGTTTGTTCTGTTGTGAAGAAAACTACATACATATATCTGTCTATGAACTTGCTAGGAATCAGCTCAAGAGAGACTTTAATAAAATAGGGAGTCTCCATGAAAATCAGGGCGAATTTTAGCCTGTGCCCTAGAGAGAATAAGAATTACAAATGTCTGATTGGAAGAAGTTGCATATTATTTGCATCAGGGACCATACACTAGAATTAATCAACATAATAGGGATTAATGAAGGCAAAGTCAATGCAGCTTAGGTACTGGAACATATGATCTATTAAAGAAAGAAACATTTGCCCCACAACTTCATATGTTATAAACCTACATTCCGGAACAAACATATAATTAAGAAGACACTGTCAAGCGGCATCAGAGGAAGCTTCAAGATTGAGCAAAATGCTGAGTGATTTATCTTGGATTCCACCAGGTGGGTCACTCCAAGTAATATAACTCAGTAATTTCAGGATGTACTTAAATGAATGACAGAGCAGCCCTTGTGTGTGTGAGAACAGATGCCTGCAATCCATCGTAAGAGTCTGAGGATCTATGCATGAAATATCATTATTCGTAATTTATTTATTAGTCATTTTTGCCCTTCTACAAAAAAAAACACACCAATCAATGTTCAGAGAGAGATTAAAATCTAACACTGAAAACAAACCCCCATAAAACCAGCCTATAAAATGGATCGTCAATAAACCATTAAAATGACTACAGAAAACATACAGCTGGGTCAAAAGGCAAAACCAGGAGCCAGGAAAGAGTTTGGAAATGAGAAAAAGAGGTGTTCTGCTGGGTGAATGGAGAAGGAAAAATAAGTGATGCCCTATTGTTAATTTCGAGGGGTGCGATGGCTCACCGGTTAAGACGCCAGGCTTGTCGATCGGAAGGTTGCAAGTTCAGAGGTTCAAGACCCTAGCCCCACGTGATGGAGTGAGCTCCCGCACTCACCCCAGCTCTTGCCAACCTAGCAATTCGAAAGCAGGCAAATGCAAGTAGATGAATAGGTACCACTTTGGTGGGATGGTAACAGCGTTCCGCATGCGTCATGCCGGCCACATGACCGCGGAAGCATCTTCGGACAACGCTGGCTCTTCGGCTAACAGACGGAGATGAGCACCGGCCCCTAGAGTCGGAAACGACTGTGCAGGGGAAAACCTTTACCTTTATTGGTAATTTCAACTGAATCAAAACAGGATAACTCAACACTAAGTATGGATTTTGATTTCTGCCAGCTCTGTTGAACCTTGGGAACTCTGCCTGCTTGAATCTATCTCTGTTTTTGCAAGATTCAGACTGTATGATCAGGGCATACAATAATAGGCAGAATTTTCACTAAAGCTCCTTCTCGTACATTGATTCTCTTATTGTGCATCAAATGTGTTTTTGCTTTATTTATTTTGAATACTATTTATTTCCCTATATTTTTTGGTCTTTAACTGTGAATTAATGCAGTAAGCCACAAGATACAATACCCCTTCTGCCCTCATGCCATGCACCACTCAGTATTGACCAAACGTCTCCATAAAGCTATCATCGGCAACTTATTCTGTTCCAGTCAAGGGCTGCAATAAGCCACAGCTCCAATATCATATTGTGTAAAATGAAAAGCTGGCCTCCCCACAGGTTTTTCACATCAAGGATATACAATATGCTTCTCAACTAGACCAATGGAAATAATTTCACTACAGTGAGAATGAACAAATACTAAGCAGAGAGAAAACAATGCCAGAGACACAATTCAAGTCTACTTATAGCGTTGAGCAAAAAGCTGTGTAACAGAGGAGGCTTATCTATTGTTGGTTGCATTTTTCATCCACCAAGTAACCAGAGTTCAATGGGTGCATTTCAAAGGTCAGGAAGGATCAGACTATCATTAGCTAGTAGTCTTGGCTACTAGTCCTAATGACCGTCTGAGAGGCAATATGTGTCTCAATATCAGTTTATGTGGACCATAAGCAAAAAATTGTTATTGTAGTCAGATCATGACTTTCAGAAGCATCTGATTGTCCCACTGGATCTTCAGGAAGCTGGACTTCACCAGATTTCCATCTTATCCACTGAGTATTGACTTAATCTACTTACCATGCTGAATGTCTCATTAGAGCAGAGCTTTCCAAACTGTGTGTCGGGACACATTAGTGTGTCAGCTGCAGTGTCTGGGTGCGTCGCGGCTGCTGCTGCCTCCAGGATTCCGCGCAGGTCCTAGTGCCTGCCTTGTGCCCTGCTGTAAGAGTGTGTCGCGAAATGATGCCCTACTGTAAGAGTGTGTCACGAAATGATGCCCTGCTGTAAGAGTGTGTCGCGAAATGATGCATGTCTAAAAAGTGTGTCACCAACATGAAAAGTTTGGAAAGCTCTGCATTAGAGTTTTCCTGCCTTTCCTTAGCCCCAGCCAGGGAAGCTGTTCATTTGCATATTGCCAAGGCTATCAGTTGTTATTGATTTTTCACTTTCCCTTGAAAGCTGTCCAATGTTTCATCCAGAGGTTGCATCCTCTCTGCTGTGCACCATAAAAAGCGTTTGAGGGATTGGGCAGACTCACTTGAACCTCTGCAGGGTCTTCCCAACTGGTTAACTTAACACTAAGAGTTGTTGCATTTTCTCAGGCCTTCTTGAAAACATCTATTTGCTCTTCATTGATAGCACTCCTTCATTAATTCCCTTATTTAAATGAAGAAGAGAACTCTGAGGGATTGCGAGCAACAGCATGAACTGATGCTGAAATACAGCTTTAGGTGTGCTTGTGTGTTCCAAAAGTAGGACAGTTAAAATTTGGCAGTAAATTGGGGGGGGGGAGTTTTAAAATGTTAATGTTTTTAGTGTTCTTCAAAAAATTGGACACATTTCATTCTTGTTTCCTGTTTCGTAAAATGCTGCACAATAAAAACATGCGGCTCATTTGAATAATGTGGGAATTGCAATTCTCTGTAGTTCTATCCTTTATGGAATCTAAAATTAAAATAATTACTGGGTTATAATATCAAACAAAAATTAACATTTGAGATATAATACAGAAAAGGGAGGAAAAAGAGGAGTCATCACCACATTTTTGGTATAGTGGTTAAAGGTACTAGGCTAGAAAATGGAAAATCATGCGTTCTGGCCCTGTTTAAGCACAAAGCCAGCTGGGTGACCTTGGGCCAGTCACTCTCTCTCAGCCCTAGGAAGGAGGCAATGCCAAACCACTTCTGAAATCGTGCCAAGAAAACTGCAGGGACTTGCCAGGCAGTCACCAGGAGTCAACATTAAATTGAACGAATAAAATAACAACAACAGCAACAACAACAGATGGGTGGCATTAATTTTGGTTACTGCCCTATTACTTTTGCAATATTATCTATCTATCAGGATGTTCATGATTTTTAATGTAATTAAAAAGAGGTTTATGGTTTTTAGAGGTTTATGATTTTTAATGTAATTTTCTGAAAAAATGATATTCTCTGAACTCACGTTAAGCTTAATATAGCTAAATTATATATATATATATATATATATATATATATATATATATATATAATCAGCAGGAAAGACTCCAGGCTTGTCATCGGAAGATCGCAAGTTCGGAGGTTCGAGACCCTAGCCCAGTGTGACGGAGTGAGCTCCTGCACTCGCCCCAGCTCTTGCCAACCTAGCAATTCGAAAGCATGCAAATGCAAGTAGATGAATAGGTACCACTTCGGTGGGTAGGTAACAGCGTTCCGCGTGCTTCGTGCGGCCACATGACCATGGAAGCGTCTTTGGACAACGCTGGCTCTTCGGCTAACAAACGGAGATGAGCACCGGCCCCTAGAGTCGGACATGACTGCACAAATGTGCAGGGGGAACGTTTACTTTTTTTACTATACATACGTTAGGTAGATATATTAAAGATATAGTAAAAAGTATAGCCTGGTTTGTGAGCCTTGGAGACACCTCCCCCCGCCCAGGTTTTTCCATTTTGAGGGGCTGGGGGGTTCAAAGGGTTCAAAGCTTTACAGATAGGTAAGACTCCCATTTCACCCTTTAGCATTGCTGAGCCCTTTCCCAAAGGGCTTTTCCCAGCCCCACCTAGTTTGGGAAGTGTGGCCTTGACAGGCCACACCATGCAAAGGATGGTGTGTCCCTCAGCTTTCCAAAGTTGCGTATCCCAGGTCTAAAGTATTACCCTGGATTGTGTGGCCATTTTCCTCTGCATAACCCTCTAAGCATATATTACAAAGCGTGAAGAAGGAAGCCATCACCAGATTGTTCTTTGCATAATAAGAAATTGGTAACTGATACCGACCTGTGTATTCACAAATGCCTAACTGCTGCTTTTGAGTTTGGAGAAACATTTCTCATGCGAAATATCAGGAGACAAATGTGTTAAGATGGTCACCCTTTCACCCCTCTGCCACTCCAGATCCATCTCCTGAAGCTGCTGTTTTTCCCCAGAGAAAGGCAGCTAACCGTGTGGGTTACAAATACTCATAAAAAGTGTGTGTCTCAGCCCACAGGAGAACAGGAATTTATTAACGGAGACACCAGATGCAGAGGCTGCACATGTCGATCTGAGTTTTCACAGATCAGAGAGAAGCCTTCTTTGTCTCGTCATCTAAATGCGCCGCACTTTCAAATGGAGCCAGATCTCATGTTCAAACTGCAAGCCGTTGCCAAACGAGAGATTAAGTGAGGCACATCAGCAGAGATGAAACAGATCACATCACACAGGGGAAAATGAAAAGCCCACAAAGGCGGGGGCATTTCCAACAAGAAGCTGGCAGGAGAACATGGCACCCTAATGAAGAAAACTGGGTAATGTCTGTGGTGTAACACATCTTCCACCTTATTCTTGGCAAGACACAGGCCCTGTGCAAATCTTGCTGTAAGTGGTGTCAATCCAACCAAGAGAGAGGGATGGACTGATGATAATTCAGCCTTCATTTTATGTACATTTGTTAGACTGGCAGAGATCATTCCTCCCCCCTGAAAAACAAACTGAAAAGGGGGTAAAAAATAAGCAGTAATCACAGGCACATCCAAAGAGAAAGAGAAGAGAAGAGAAAGGAGGAGGAACTGATGCTCTTTCTGTTAATTCATCAAGCAATGTACTGTAAACAAATATATAGATAAAACATATAGATAAGTAGGAGACATTGACTGGATTGGGCGATGGCTTTCTTTTATCTATTGAGAATTACTAAAACAAAGCCTTCTCCAGAATTTATAATAGCTTGAGTTTATGAACAACAGAGAGTGATGCAAGAAATACTGTACAAAGCACACTCAAAGCTACTGTTGTTGTTATTGCTGCTACTGTTGCTATTGTAAGCCTCATGGAACACTTTATGGAATGACTAAGCGAGAGATCGTCCCAGCAAGCAGTAATTCAGCCTCTTCCTGCCTCACGTTTATTTTGGGAGGGTCTGTTTGTGCTTAATCATAGATACATATAGCATTATATGTACAGTATATAATGCTATAACATTAGCATATGCTGGCTGGGGAATTCTGGGAGTTGAAGTCCACATGTCTTCAAGTTGCCAAGGTTGAGAAACACTGTTCTAGTGCATCTCTCAAACCACCCAACTGTCCACTTCAACCATTTTTTTCTCTGAATTTTTATAAAAAAATAAATTAAAGCAATAACACTGGAGCAGAAATCACCTCGCCAAACAGTTAAACAAAGCAGAATGCATCAGATTCACATATTCCATTAATAATAATAATAATAATAATAATAATAATAATAATAATAATTTATATTTGCCAGCTATGCTTCTTCAATTCTTTTTCCCATTCTTTTTCTCCAACAGATTTGCTTGATGATGCACGCAACTACATTTATTTTTCCACTAATGATTCACAGCATCTTCCAATATCATGCAGGATTTGTTGAGACAATAAGACGCATGTCCTCATTACTATTAAACTGGCAAATGATGGCTTGATTATGATAGAAGATGCTATAAATCACTTAGTTTACCTTATATGGTAAGAACCAGAGCCAGGGATTCATTGCTAGTCACATGAACATTATTTTTTTCATATAGAAAGCTATCATAGTATCTATAACCTTACCTGGCATAGCTCCAAGAAAACACTAAATTCTGGAATTTGGAAGCCTGAACTTAATGGATTGTGGTCCGCATAGTTAAAGCAATGGTATTCCCTGTAGTAACCTATGGCTGTGAGAGCTGGACCATAAGGAAGGCTGAGTGAAGGAAGATAGATGCTTTTGAACTGTGGTGTTGGAGGAAAATTCTGAGTGTCTTGGACTGCAAGAAGATCAAACCACTCCATACTCAAGGAAATCAAGCCAGACTGCTCACTTGAGGGAATGATATTAAAGGCAAAACTGAAGTACTTTGGCCACATAATGAGAAGACAGGATACCCTGGAGAAGAAGCTGATGCTAGGGAAAGTGGAAGGCCAAAGGAAGAGGGGCCGACCAAGGGAAAGATGGATGGATGATATTCTGGAGGTGACAGACTTAACCATGGGGGAGCTGGGGATGGTGACGGCCGACAGGAAGCTCTGGCATGGGCTGGTCCATGAAGTCACAAAGAGTCGGAAGCGACTGAACGAATAAACAACAACAATCATGAGTTCATCATTTCTGTTAAACTCACCAACACCCATTGAGACTCTGATGAATAGTAAGCATCATATTGGTCAGAGAGATTGCTTTTTTCACTGTATATTGAAGCCCAAATGGCATCCCCATAGGAGAGTGGTGTGCGGGTGTCAAAATATGCAAGGTGGTGACTGTGGTGTCATGTTCAAAGTCCTGTTCCTTTTGAATATGCAAGCAAAATGAATAGACTTGAATTGTGATGTTGTATCTTCCATAAGATTTGGAAGAGAGTTGGACCATAAGGAAGGCTGAGCGCCGAAGAATTGATGCTTTCGAACTGTGGTGCTGGAGAAGACTCTTGAGAGTCCCTTGGACTGCAAGGAGGTCAAATCAGTCGATCCTAAAGGAAATCAATCCTGACTGCTCATTGGAAGGACAGATGCTGAAGCTGAAGCTCAAATACTTTGGCCACCTAATGCGAAGAGAGGACTCACTGGAAGAGACCCTGATGCTGGGAAAGACTGAAGGCAAAAGGAGAAGGGGACGGCAGAGGATGAGATGGTTAGATAGCATCACCGATGTGACGAACATGAATTTGAGCAAACTCCGGGAGGCAGTGGAGGACAGGAAGGCCTGGCGTGCTATGGTCCATGAGGTCACGAAGAGTCGGACACGACTAAACGACTGAACAACAACAACAATCTTCCATCTTGCAGATTTTGAACGCTCCCCTCCACCGCAGATACCCACAAGGCCATAATTTTTTAAAGTATGAGATGATGTATATTTTTAATACCAGACAATAGGCAAACAGAAAGATATGCAACTAACTAAGCAGATAGAAAAGAAAGAAATTCAGTGTATATATACTTTATTCCAAACCAGATTCCAACACATTACAAGGGAAGCCTCTTTCTCAGAGGACTGCTATAACAAAAGTAACATATTTAGAGAAAATTAATTAGTTATAAGTCCCAAAAAACCAAACATTAACCAATATTCCACGAAGTTGGTAGCCACATAGTTCTAGAGAACTAAATTGGGAAAAGCACTGGGACCTGATGGATTATCTGCAATATATTATAAATGTTTTGAGGACCAGATTCTTTTTTTCCCCCAGGGAACCCCTAGGGACCTCTCACGGAACCCTAGGGTGCCACGGAACCCTAATAATACTTTTTATTCAAATTTTACAATATACATAGTTAAAAATTAGAAACGAAATGAAAATAGAAATACAAATCAAAGAGAGAGAGTAAAAAGTGTAGAAAAGCAAAGAAAAGAAATAGAAAAATAGAAAAAAGTATAGAAAGTAGTCGACTTCTGATCTATCTATGGTCATAAGAATACATAAAAAGAATTTTTCTTATATGCTAGCATTTGATATAATTTACATATACATTTCTTGTCTAATATATTTTATTATATAATATAATATAATAATCAAAACCCCATACGAGCTTTGCTCTGCCTGCATTTTGCAAATAGTCCATCAATGGTTTCCACTCTTTAAGATAGTAACGATTTGAATTTTCTTTTAGTAAACATGTCAATTTATCATTTTCTGCCATATCCATTAATTTTAACATCCATTCTTGTATTGTTGGTAAAGTTTGATTTTTCCAATTTTGTGCATAAAGAAGTCTTGCTGCTGTAATCATGTATTGTGAAATTTTAATGAAGTGTTTCTCTGTTTGTACATCTAATAGTCCAAGTAAAAATATTTCTGGTTTAAATGGAATTCTTGTTTGTAGTATATTTTGCATCAATGAGTGTATTTCAGTCCAAAATTTCTTTGCCACCTCACATGTCCACCACATGTGGTAAAAAGACCCCTCTTGTTTTTTACATTTCCAACATAAGTTGGAGACATTCCCATACATTTTAGCAAGTTTTTGTGGGGTCATGTACCACCTGTACATCATCTTATAAAAATTTTCCTTCAAATTGTAACACAGAGTGAATTTTAATCCTTTGTTCCACATATCTTCCCATTGTTGCATTTGTATATTATGTCCAATATTTTTGCCCATTGAATCATGCAGTCTTTAACTTGTTCCTCCACCATTTCTCCTTTTAACAGTAATTTATACATTTTAGCAATTAGGTGTTCATCTGTTTCGCATAGTTGTATCTCAAACTCCGATTTAGTTTGTTCAAATTCCAATTTTTTTTTGTCTAATTTGAATTTCTCTATAAGTTGCATATAGGAAAGCCATTGAAAAGTATATCCTTCTTGAGCAAGTTCTTCTTTTGATTTTGTTACATAATGCCCTTGTTCTTTTTTTAAAAAGTCCTTATACGTCAGCCATTTATCTTTATTTCTTACTTCTGTTCCGTGAAATGCTTCTTGCATAGAAATCCATAAGGGTCTCTTATAACATTAGGTTGGCTTGTATTTATTCCAATTTCTCAACAAGATCTTCTAATATAATGATTTTTAAAGTCCACATTAACTTTAGCTTTGTCATACCATAAATATCCATGCCATCCAAATCTTAATTCATGACCCTCCAAATTCAATAATTTTTCATTTTTCAGAACAATCCATTCTTTAAGCCATACCAAACCACAAGCTGCATGATATAATTTCAAGTCCGGGAGGCCTAAGCCACCTTTCTTTTGAATCTTGTAGAACTTTATATTTTATTCTTGGTTTTTTCCCTTGCCAGATAAACTTGGAAATATCCCTCTGCCATTGTTTAAATGGTTCCTCTGATGTCAAGATAGGTAGTGTTTGAAAAAGGTATAAAATTCATGGTAAAATATTCATTTTGATCGCTGATATTCTACCTAATAATGATAATTGCAATTTTTCCCATCAATCTAGGTTTTTTTTAATATCTGTCCAAAGTGGAATATAATTATTCTTAAATAATTTGACATTTTTAGATGTTAAATATACTCCCAAATATTTTACTTTTTTCTCCATAGAATAACCCGTCATTTCTCTCAATTTCTCTTGTTGATGGTAATCCATATTTTTAGTCAAAACTTTTGTTTTTTGTAGCTTCACTTTGAACCCTGCTAACGACCCAAAGTCTTCCAATTTCTGCATCAATAACTCAATCCCATCCAGTGGGTTCTCTAAGGTAATGACTAGGTCGTCAGCAAAGGCTCTTAGTTTATAAACTTCCTTTTTAACTCTAATACCATGAATACCATCTTCTTGTCTAATATCTCTAAGCAAGACTTCTAAGACCAATATAAACAAAAGTGGAGATAAAGGACAACCTTGTCTTGTACCTTTCTGTATTTCGCATGGTTTACTAAATTCTCCATTAACAATTATTTTTGCAAATTGTGGAGTATATATTGAGGAGGACCAGATTCTTTTACCCTTTAAAAGATTGATGAATTCTATTTTGTTGGGTTCAGTAATGCCAGACACATGGAGGGAAGCAAATATTGCACTCATACTAAAAGAAGGACAGAAACCTTCTTTAATTAGAAATTATAGGCCAATTTCATTGCTAAATAATGATTATAAAATATTTGCCTTAGTGTTAGCAGAAAGAATGAAAAAAACTTTACAGGAATTTATTCATCATGATCCGTGTGGATTTTTGCCTAAAAGATGGCTAAAGGATAATATAAGAGTTGTATTAGATATTATAGAATATTTACAGTATCATAATGAATGCCAGATGGCCCTTATTTTTCTGGATGCAGAGAAAGCCTTTGATAATTTGAATTGGATCTTTATGTTTAAAGTGTTGGAGAGTATGGAATTTGGAGAATTTTTTATAAAGGGAATTAAGTCAATTTACATGCATCAAAGAGCTAATATCATTGTAAATGAAGAGTTGACCGAGCCATGCCAGATACAAAAGGGAACAAGACAAGGATGTCCCTTATCATCCTTGTTGTTTATTTTGGTGCTGGAAGTTTTTAATAGGGATATTAGAAGGGATGAACAAATAAAAGGCTTAAAAATTAAACAAGAGACGTTCAAGTTAAGGGCATTCGCTGATGACTTAGTTTTGATGTTAAGAAATCCTTTAGACTCAGCTGAACACTTAATGAAAAAATTGAAGGAATTTGGGTTCTTAACGGGTTTTAAAGTAAATAGACAAAAAACAAAAATGTTAATTAAAAATATGACTTTGAAGAACCAAGAATTGCTGATGGGTAAGATGGGTTTTAAGATTGAAAAAAAGATTAGATATTTAGGGGTGATTTTGTCAACTATAAATAGTGAGTTGTTTCCGAATAATTATAGTAAAATTTGGAATGAGGTGAAAAACGATTTGGCAAGATGGGAAAAATTACGTTTATCTCTTATGGGGAGAATTTCGGTGATCAAGATGAATGTTTTGCCCAGGATTCTGTTTCTTTTGCAGACGATACCGATTTTGTCAACAGATATAATATTTAAACAATGGCAGAAAGATATTTCAAAGATTATTTGGCAAGGTAAAAAACCAAGAATCAAATATAAACTGTTACAAGATGCCGAGGAACGAGGAGGTCTGGGTCTGCCAGATTTTAAATTATACTTTGATTCCTGCTGCTTTCTCTGGATGAAGGATTGGATAACCTTAGAGAATAAAAAATTATTACAACTTGCAGGTCATGAATTAAGATTTGGGTGGCATGCCTACATGTGGTACAACAAAGTTAAAGTTAATAAGGAGTTTAAAAATCACTATATCAGGAATGCCATATTGCGGGTATGGAACAAATATAAGGCTATACTGTCTCCTGATGTTCCTTTATGGTTATCACCCCAGAAAGCATTTGTTATATGAGAAAATGTAGGAGAAATAAAGTGGTTAAAGTATAAAAATTTGTTAGTATTTGAGGAAAGTAAACCGAATTTCAAAGCAAGAGAAAAATTAGAGTTACAAGGATATGTATGTCATTGGTTCACTTATATGCAATTGTTGGAATGCTTCAAATTGGATAAAAAGAATTATAGATTTGTTAATGAAATAACTTACCTAGAAACTCAACTTTGTAAGAACGAAGAACATGTTATCACTAAGATGTATAAGATGTTGTTACAGCTGAATTTGGAAGACAAACAAGTCAAAAAATGTATGGTTAAATGGGCTAGAAATTTTGGATATAACATTATGATGGAACAACAGGAAAATATGTGGATTAAGGGTTTAAAATTTATGTTTTAATGTTTATGTCTCAAGAGACTTGAGTCGAGGCTTGGAGGTTAAAATAACAGCGTTTATTTGGCCAAGTAAAGCTGGGTGGAATCTCTACAGACATCATGGCAGTGAATGTCTGGGAAGAGATCCACACCCCATGTTGCAGCTCCAACCATTATATAGGGTTTCCAAGCTCGGTAAGAAAGCATAAATGAACTCTCTCCTAGCGAGACAGCGTGCAAGGTCTCTGTATTTGCATTTCCAGAGCTCAGCAGTCTCCGTGTCTCCTGGTATTCTAAACAATCCTTGTCCTGCGTTATCTAGTTCCCTAGTTCCCTTTCACCTCATTCCCTTCCACAAGCAGTTTCCAGAAGCATAATGGTGTCAGTCATGCTAAACCCTACAATAATTTAAAGGAAAACTTTTATAAAATGATGCACCGCTGGTACTTAACTCCCGATAAGTTATCAAAAATGTTTAAAAGAGTAACAAATGTTTGTTGGAAGTGTTCGCAGGGGGAAGGAACTTTTTACCATCTCTGGTGGACTTGTGATAAAGCAAAAAAAATTTGGGACCAAATATGCTTTACCATTCAAAAGATTCTTAAAGTGACTATAAAAAAACCCAGAATTGTTTCTATTAGGTATGATGGACAAAGAATTGGAAAAACAATATGGGACTTTGCTTCTGCACATGATTACTGTGGCTCGAGTACTATAAGCTCAACTTTGGAAGGTTCCACAGATACCCACAATAGAAGAATGGTCAATTAAATTAATGTATCTGGTGCAACTGGCAAAGTTAACTGCTTTGATAAGAGATAATACGGTTTCTAAATTTGTATCTTTATGGCAACCATTTCTGGACTACTTGCTCATGTTAGAAAAAAATGAAGTTATGATTGTGGGTTTTACTGATTAGTGGGTTTGTTTTGATAGAAATAATGTTACTACAGATAAACTAGTGGTAAGAGATTGTCTTATTTAATTATACCTATATCTGTACTAGAGATAGTCGGAAGTCACTTATTCATTTTGTTTTCAACCTATTCTACACTTATGTTTGTGCTTCTTTTTTTTTAGCTCTATCTTCTATCTTTACTGTATTCACTGTTTGTATTTTAATTATACTTTGATAAAATAAAAAGTTATGAATTGGTAGCCACATAGCTCTGTGCTAAAGATAAAAACATATAACATTTGCTAAAATGCAGCCCACATTTAAAAAAAGAAGAATACAGCTCACCTGGTGCAGAACAACAGCATTCAAGGAAGTGGTCTGTTCAAACTCTTAGCTATGATTAAAAAATGGTCTGCTAATGTTAGCAAGGGCAGAAAAATCCAGGTGCAGCATGTGTGAGATTACTGGAAACAATACATGTAATTAGGAGTGTTTTTACGTTATTGCCAAAAGTTTGCTCATAGCATGTGTGACTGCTTTCTATTTTGTTCTACTATATCTAATTCATTTGGGTTTTGTTTACTAATATATTTTTATGCTTTGATGTCTGCTTTAATTGGTTAATCCCTTTTTTTCCTTGCATCGTTTTCCAAAATTCCACCATATATTCCCTGCTTTATACCTTGGGTATTTGTTCTATTTCAGCTGTCATCTTTTCCTAGGTTGCACTCCTTCTGAACCATGGCAAGGATAGCATTATTGGTAATAAGGTCTGTAAAGGTAAAATCTTCCCTGAATCAAGGTCAACTCCATGTAGATTTCTTGGACATGGAAATGATTTCTATTGCCTTCTGGGATGTTTTTGGTCTTCCCAGTCTAGTCTATAGGCCCAGGATGTCCTAGTCATCTCCTATCCAAATATGAAATGTTGTCACTAGAATGATAGTAAGGGACTGCCAAACATTCTTAAAATATTGGAGTCTGTCACAAAAGAATGGAGGAGATGGTGGACTTCTAATCTGTGGTGGTCAGAGATGCATTCAGATTGCATTACAGTAAGAAAAGGGCCTGAAGTTTAAATGCTAACAAATTTCCTAAACTCACGAAGTACTTTCAGGCAGGACTGCTTTGTTTTCTTTTTTTCCTTTTCTTTTAAACTTTCTGTTTTTTTTTAAGTCTATTTCTACAGCATCTTTACCTTGTAAGATAATAAGTAGTAAGAACTTGTTTTAAGGAGCATGAACCTCGCCTTCTTTCAGTGTGACAGCATTTCCTGAAATGAGCCTTTAACAGCCAGAAACCTGGAGTCAGAACCAAAAATAACGCTGACATAATGCTAAATGCAAGACAGACCAAAAAGAATTATCAAAGGAGAGGGAGAATAAATTAAAGAGAAAAGAAGGGATTCAGCTCAACAGAGGGAGAGATGGAAAATGTTCCTCGTGAGAACATCCAAAGAAGAACCAAGTGAGGCCAATAGTAGTTATGGTGTTGGACTAAGATGGAGGAAACCCAGATTCAAGTAATCCTCAGCCATGGAACTCACTGGACGATAATGAGCATGTCAGCCTCTCTCAACCTAATCTTCCCCAGATGGTTAGACTTAGAGGAGAGAACGCATAACTGTGATAATAAGCCACAGTTCAAAGTCCTTATTAGTCCTTTTGCAACTTTTGCACATCTCAAGGGCTCCAGAAACCTTAGAGCAGGGGTGGGCAACTTCAGGCCCACGAGCCATATAAGGCCCGCGGGGCTCCTGCCTAAGGCCCGCGGGGCTCCCGCCCGCAAACCCTGGTAAGACGGAGTGGCTGTGGATTGATGGCCCCCCTAGATCCAGGAAGTTGTCATCTTTGGTTCTGGGTGGGGTGGCACTACCTCGCTCGGATCCAGTGCGGAATCTGGGGGTCCTCCTGAACTCGCGACTCCTGCTCGAAGAGCAGGTGGCAGTCACGGCCAGGAGGGCATTTACACAACTTCGTGTGGTGCGCCAGTTATGCCCTTTCCTGGATCGGGAGGCCCTCCGAACAGTCACTCACGCCCTTGTCATCTCCCGTATAGATTACTGTAATGCGCTCTACATGGGGCTACCCCTGAAGAGTATCCGGAAGCTTCAGCTGGTGCAGAATGCCACGGCGCGAGCAGTTATGGGTGCCATGAGATCGGCACATGTAACACCTCTGCTACGCGAGCTGCATTGGCTACCAGTTTGCTTCCGGGTCCAATTCAAGGTGTTGGTGATTACCTTTAAAGCCCTATATGGCATAGGGCCAGGGTACCTGAGGGACCGTCTCGTCCCGATAACGTCGGCCCGCCCCACCCGTGCATGCAGAGAGGGCATGCTTCGGACCCCCTCAACAAGAGAATTCCATCTAACGGGGTCCAGGAGACGTGCCTTCTCTGCAATAGTGCCCGCCTTATGGAATATCTTGCCCCCGTAGGTGAGACTGGCCCCTTCACTCCTGGCCTTTCGGAAGGCCCTTAAGACCTGGCTCTGCCGCCGGGCCTGGGACGACAGAGGCGGCAGTGCCTCCTGGGGTTGGCTGGCCCCGTAGTAATACGATCCATCCTACGGTCCCCAATCCATCTTGGATTTTATGTAAATTATTATTATTATTGGATGCATTTTAAATATTGTTTTTGTATAGTTTTTAAACTTTCAATTGTTGTAACCTGCCCAGAGTCCCTTGCAAGGGAGATGGGCGGGGAATAAATTGAAATAATAAATAAATAATAAATAAATAAATAAATAAATAAACCCCGACCCTTCCACGCGATTGGCTCCCACCCGCAAACCCCGCCCCCCAGTGCTTGTGATTGGCTCCTGCCCGCAAATTCCAGGCCCCAGTCTGTGGAAATCCCGGAAACCCCATCCCCCCACCCACCCCGGTCCCCAGTTATAAATATCCAAATGGCCCTTGGCAGAAAAAAGGTTCCCCACCCCTGCCTTAGAGAAGGAATAGAGCTGAATGTTGCCAACAGTAACTTGCTTGCCTCTAAGCTTGAAGCAGTATTTGGCCAAGTTCACTCTTTTCAATATCATCCTGTTGGCATGGAAGCCAGAAATCCGCTTTCAATATTTCAAATAAATCTCCACCAAAGAAATTCACACAGATCTATTGCTAGAAGAAATAGTTAATGGCTCACTTTGCCGTGTCCCCTCTGCATAATATTAAAACATGAAATTAATTAAATAAATCAATTGATGAACTCACCCTATAAATGTGCCAGTGAGCCATAATTCAGGGCAAGCTGGATCAGCAGCAAGACCAGGAAAGGAGGAGGAAGAATTGCAGATGGAGGAGGAAGATAAATTGAGGATGAAGGAGGAGGAGAAATGGAAGAAGGATGAGGAAGAGGGGTAGTAGTGGTTTGCTGCTATTTCCTTAAATTGTTTTGAAGAGAAAGGGAGAGTAAACATGAGATTACATACCAAGGGGAGCATTTTAAAAAGATCAGATGAAAAGTTACTTTTTTTTAAAAAAAAGCTCCACTAGTTAAGGCAGAGCTTTCCAAACTTTTCATGTTGGTGACACACTCTTACAGCAGGGCATCATTTCGCAACACTCTCTTACAGCAGGGCATCATTTCGCGACACTCTCTTACAGCAGGGCACAAGGCAGGCACTAGGACCTGCGCAGAATCACAGCAGGTTTAGAGGCAGCCAGGCACAAGGCAGGCACTAGGACGTGCGCGGAATCCTGGCAGGGCTCGGAGGCAGCCAGGCACAAGGCAGGCACTAGGACCTGCGCGGAATCACAGCAGGTTTGGAGGCAGCCAGGCACAAGGCAGGCACTAGGACCTGCATGGAATCCTGGCAGGGCTCGAAGGCAGCCGCGACACACCCAGACACTGCAGCCGACACACTAACGTGTCCCGACACACAGTTTGGAAAGCTCTGAGTTAAGGTATGAGTTGTGAAAATGAGGAGAAAGATTCTAGCTGAAACATAGCTGTGTTACCTTCCCAAAGAAACCTGCACAATCATCCAAGCCAAATGAAATCTGCATGCAGTTCATTGTTGTCTACCAATTGCTTGCTTTTCTTCCTTGCTCTTCTTTGACTATTTGCTTCATTTGGTGTGAGCAGTGCTATAATCTCAGTATCATTCAAGCTGAAACATGGACTTTTCTTCTGTTCCTGTTTAATTCCTGGAGTCAGTCAATGACCCATCTAGTGGATAATTCCCAGTCAAGTGTTACTAGGACTGCACTAACAGCGTAAAAAATTCCCAATGTTTGATTACTCATTTGTGGAAAATCCAGGCCTTTCAAATGTGGTTACCTTAAACATATCAGAACATTTGGTTAAACCAGCTTTGAGATGGCTTAATTAATGCATGAGGATTCATAGTTTATAGAACAAGGAAAACATTTTGAAATCAAACCCTAGGGTTGAAAGAGATGGGGGAAAAAGAGAGGGTTCTCTAATTAGAAATTGATTGTGCACAACTGCTTTTGATAGCTTTCCACTAATTCAGCCAATAACGAGTTGTATAAGCACTGGGGAAATGTTCTATTTTCATACAGGATTAAAATAAAAAAACATTGAAAACTTATTTGGGTCTTCCCAAATGAATTCCTGGTGTGGATGTAACATCTCTTAGCAGCATTATCATTTTGATTCTACTCTTGACTTCCTTCTCTTTTTCTTCCCTGTATTTTTGTCCATTCACTCACTTTGCAGAGCAAAGTCCAGTCCAGAACACTTCATTGCACTAAAATTTCCCATTTACTGTTGCAGTTGGTTGTGCAACCAGACTGCTGGATGGCAAATAACCAGTAAATACAGATGGCAACCATATCTTCAGGGAAATATGACCTTTGTCACTAAGCTGTTGCTGTCAAACATACAGCAATGGGTCCCTGTCATAAAACCTGGGAAAAGTCACCAGGTACGATATTATCATTATGAGGTATTCAAACTTTTCAGAACTTACCACAAACTCTTTTAAAACAGATGTATTGACCATCTCTATACGTCTCTATACATCAATATACAGTGTATATATTCAATATACAGACAAGCATGGAAAAGCAGACATTGCAAAAGGTGTAACTTGCAGTGGGCATTGTGTGACCCTCCAAATGGTGTGACATTGCAATTTTAGACCTACCAGATATGAACTGCGCAGATATGGATAGCCGCTAGATGGCAATGGGGTCTTTGAGTTTTCTGTGTCTCTTTCCTGTCCTCTAGTGGCCATCTCAATGTTTGCAGCCCAAATATGGTAGCTCTCATAATAGCTTACTGTACTATTGACCAGGCTATCTAAAGTTTATGAGAGTTGAATTTTAACCACAGGGCCAGATGTTACTCATCTTCCATTGAAAACTTGTTGAACATGCAAGTGTGGTATAGTGATTAAAGGGTTGGACTAGAACTGGGGAGATGATCAGCACTTCTGGGTTGTGTGGCGACACACCAGACTGGGTGTGGCGACACACTTTTGTGTCGCCACACAGAGTTTGGAAAGCTCTGTCTTAGAGGGTTGTTGTGGGGATAAAGCGGGGAGACCTCCATGTCAGTTGCCTTGTGCTCCTGGAGGAAATAAGGTACCATATCCATTTTAGAAATCAATAAATAAGCAAATAGATTTATAATAAAGATTGTGTGCATGCCTTCAAGTCAGTGTTGACTCCTGGCGACTGCCTGGACTAGTCCCTGCAGTTTTCTTGGCAACATTTTTCAGAAGTGGTTTGCCATTTCTTGCTTCCTAGGGCTGAGAGAGAGGGACTGGCCCAAGGTCACCCAGTTGGCTTTGTGCCTAAAGCAGGACTAGAACTCACGGTCTCCTGGTATCTAGCTCAGTGCCTTAACCACTATGACTCTGAAGATTATGGTCTGAAATATATCCAGTGAATTTAAGGCTGAGAGAGAAGCACAGGTTTTTCCTAGGACATACCGATCTTTTGCCTGGTTCCCCACTTTACATTTTCCGTATTTGATCAAATCTGCCATGGCAGATATCCCTTTCTCTTTCCCTTGGGGAAAAATAGATTGGAAAAAAAAATCAAACTAATTAAGTAATGCTCAGCTGCCTTTCAGTTTATGTGGTTGAAACAAAAATTAGCTGAACAATAAAGCCCATCTTAGTCCACCTAAAAGCAGAAGATACGTGGTGCAAATATGTAGATCCTTCTGAAAGCTTCCTTGGTAATGCTTATATCTGGATGTGATGATTGGCTCTTAAACTGTAGTTAGAGTTGTATCTAATAAATACTAATTTGACCAATAGATAATGCATATGAAATTAAATAACCTGCTTTGACACAAAAGTGTTATCCAATTTCACACCCTCAGGTACAAAAAGTGGATTAGTCAAGCCACATCATCCTCTAATACACATTGTTAGTCTTTAAAAAATGCATTCAGGTGTCTTCCAGGATCATGGCACTAGTGCATGGGACTATACTAATCCCAGTTACTTTTCATTTGTCTAATCTTGGGAAATGCTGTATTTACTGTACTTTATAAGCTTATTTAATTGCAAGAAACACTTCCAGGACCACCATACCTGGGCTGCAAAAATCAGGATAGATTGCAGGAAAGAGGTACAGAAAAACTAACTCTTTATTGTCAATAATTGTTGTCTGGATTTTTGCAGCCCAGATATGATAGCCCATTCATACATTAGGTTTTAAATGGATTTGAATCATGGTTTTAGAAGCTCTGAACAGAAATCAAGGTTGCTTAATGTCTCAACATCCCAAAGAAAATCAGCATCCCTTATAAAACACAACTCCAACATGATTTTATGTATGCATGTTGTAATGTTAAGGAAATGGTTTCTTAAACGGCTGAACATACTGTTTAGATTAACAGTTGTAAATATGTAAGAGGAAGAGTGACATCAATGGCCTACAAAATTTTACTTGGGAGATGCAGACTGGAAGAGCAGAGAATGTACGAGAGAGAGTTTTGGTATCCAATAAGGATTCAAGTTTGGGTTAGACAGTTCTAATAACACAGGTGATGTGTGAGGAAAGGAACTCATAAAAACTGAACTGTAAGAATGTGTGACTCTTTACGAGAACATCATAAAATTTGGCAGAGTAAAACTACTTCAGGCAAGTAAACTTTAGTTTAGAGAGAGTGATTCAATAACTCTTGAAAAATCCTACCACTGCCACCAGTTGTCACCAAACAGCAGCTCCCACTATCTGTTATCTTATAGGTGATGAATAGTGGGGGATGTTCCTTGATAACATACCCATAAAAATGTAAGTAGAAAAAGTAATTTGGAGGAACCAATTTGCACAATAGGAGCAGACAGTAGGTGGACATTCAAGCACTGATACTCGCACACACCAGTTTAGTTCTTCCTGTATGAAAAATGGGACATAAAAATGGGGGAGCAGATTTTCATTGGCTATCAAAGTTTCATGGGTTCCTGCAATCATCTGGCACACTGCTGATAACCACTACAGCTCCCATATCTAGATTGCCAAGATATGGACAGGTACTAGGTGGTAGAAAAGAGTTACAGGTATATAGGTCATCCAGGTTTCTTCAGACCAAATATGGTAGCACTAGATTCAAATCTCAACTTCTTAATCAAGGTAGAGTACTTCCCTCTGAAAGTTGTGTTAGTAAGACTCGAGAGCAGTAGGTAAACATGTCTTCAGCTCCTTTGTTAGATAAACTGACTTGATGCACAGAAAATCAATGTTAGAATCAAGTTACCAAGACCCTGAAGCTCATATCTTCATCTTGTCATTGCTGTACTATGCTAGCATAACATTACTTCTTCCCACCTTTGATCTTAGAACCTTGACTAGCTTTTAAAAATGGCTTTTTAACAGATGGGGTGTGTGTGTGTGTTGTGCATGCTCCTTTGCATATATTTGCAAGCCGTTGTATTATTTGCAACAATACACTAACAAGAAGCCAAGCCTAATCCTAGCCCTGTGTGTATACAACAGGATCATTTTTACAGTGAAAGTCACGGTTGTCTTGCACAAAATGAAATTAGGTTTGATTTTGTGTCATGACAATGTTCATTAGTGCCATCTAGCCTGGAAGATAGTTGATGGCAGACCATCATTCACTGAAAAGGCAGAGACTGACTCCGAGATGAACAAAACTGCTTCTCCGATTGCCTTGCAAATAAACTGTTGCTGTACATGTAAACTTTTATTTGTGTGCTGCAGGAAATCCACTCCATATTTCAGGAAAGGAAGAAAAATTCCAGTAAGGCTCCAAAACATAACCAAGACTGAATTACAGAAAACCTGCCTTTCGTCGTACAGATTAATTTATCCCTCCGAAGAACAACTGTCATTAAATGCAGACAGAATCATTCAATATTTCTCCCAAGAATCTGTTTGTGGCAGCTGCATTTAAATATATTCCTACATTATCTGGGCTGGGGTTAGAGATGAACACGGAGGTCATCACATTGGCTGAAGACATTAAATTATTTAGGTTGGTTAAGAGGCAGTGTCAGAAAGCTTTGAAGCATCTCTCTAACCTTAGGTGGCCAGATCCGGGGTGCAAAAATACAAGTGCTCAAGAGATGGCAGGAAAGGGCTGGAGTTGTTTCTGCTTTTAGCCGACATCTACTGGCAGTCTTGAATTTTGCACTCCAGATCTGGTAGAGCTTTCCCCGCTCCCCACATATACACCTTAACGGGGATGACAAAAACATCAACTTCATCTATATTTTTGGTTCAGAATATGGTTTTATTTTATTGTATTTTAATGATGATTTATCCTGGTTTTATCCTGGTTTTACTGTAAACTGCCCAGAGTCGCTCTTTGAAATGGGTGGTAACTAAATTTGAAATATATATAAGTAAGTAAGTTCTGGGGTCTTAACTGGAGATGAAAAGAATCTTAACTAACTGTGAACACCAATCCAGACAATGAATGAAGCAGTCATCTATGAATAGCTACTAGGCATTATATACAGTATGTGCATCTCTGTGTGCACGCACATGTCTGGGGGGATGCTGGAGTAATAATACTATCAACCCAAAATGTCTATGAAGGTTCTCAGTCATCCAGGTGGAATTGTCTGTAGCTTGAATCATGTCAACTGGATTTCTATTTTCTTAGTGGAAACGTTTCGCTCCTTATCCAAGGAGCTTCAGAAAAGCTTTATCTGAGCTTTTGCTCAGACTGAAGAAGCTCCTTGGATAAGGAGCGAAACGTTTCCAGTAAGAAAATAGAAATCCAGTTGACATGATTCAAGCTACAGACATCAACCCAAAATGTGGTGATGGCTACCAGCTTGGCTGGCTTCAAAAAAGGGTAGGACCAATTCATGGAAGTCCTGGGGATCAATGGCTATTAGCCTTGATGGTAGCATGACTGCCTCTGAAGACCATCTGCTGGAAGAGTAGTGGGCTTCCTTGTGCAGTTGGTCAGCCGCTGTAAGAACAGACTGCTGGACTGGATGGGCCAGGGGTCTGATCCAACATGGCACTGCTTATGTTCTTATGATAAACCTTAATATTGCTCTGAAAAAAATGAATCTATACGTATGATACACATATCAATTTATTGTGTGTTAGGGATGTACACGCTACTTCACAATGCTTCATGATCAGGCTGACCTACCTCAACAGGTTCTCTCACTGCAAAGGGAATGGATTCTGCTCACCTTCTACCTTTCTCAAGCCAAGTGGAGCATCCATTCATCTCAAGTGGAGCAGCTGTTTATCTCCATTATTTAGCTATGGGCTGGGGCAGATCTGCCACACTTCGCTTTGAGATCCTTGGCAACCCTTCAAAGCTGTGCACACAATGACTGGATACATGTCATAGAGATAATGGGAATGCGCTACTGCAATTAGCATAGCAACGGTATGTTCCTTTATCAACAGGTTGAGATCTCAGAGAAGGACAAAGAGATGACCTTCTAAATAAGAATATACATGAATTGTCATTTTCTAATACCTGTAACTCCTAGGGCTACCATATCTGGGCTGCAAAAAAATAAAATGCCCACTAGATGGCAGTGAAGATTTACAGCTTTCTGAATCTCTTTGTTGCCCTCTAATGGTAATCCAAATTTTTGCAGCCATGATGAATTTGGCCTACCCTCTGTTACTGAGGCCTAGGAGGATACATTGACATGGTCCCCCCTGCACATTTGTGCAGTCGTGTCCGACTCTAGGGGCTGGTGCTCATCTCCGTTTGTTAGCCGAAGAGCCAGCGCTGTCCGAAGACGCTTCCACGATCATGTGGCCGGCATGATGCACGCGGAACGCTGTTACCTACCCACCGAAGTGGTACCTATTCATCTACTTGCATTTGCATGCTTTTGAATTGCTAGGTTGGCAAGAGCTGGGGCGAGTGCGGGAGCTCACTCCGTCACGCGCAACTAGGGATTCAAACCTCCGAACTTGCGATCTTCCGGTCGACAAGCCTGGTGTCTTACCCTTTACATTGACATGAGATCTTCATAAATAAATATTTCCATGTCAACATGGAAATATTAGGCCTCATTAAGATGATGCAATGCCTCTGACTGAGTTAAAACCAAGAACTTTGGAAAGTAATTAAGTCAAAGATCAAGAGCTTTTATTTAAAGATTTGATTCAAAGGCTGAGAACAGGAAATCTAGGTATTCCAAAGTTCTTTTAAAGGAAGGCATTGCTTAATTGGTTTCCTGCATAGTGACGAAGCCTGGCTCAATGGCATGAAACTATTTCTGCTTGCTAAGTCAGTTGTGCCTTCTAGGCTCTTATATCATGCTTGAGAAAACACACTGTTTCCATCTTGTCTCTGACAACACTCTTTTTCTGTTCCTTTCCATTTTTTGCTGATGGAGAGAGGAAGAGAAAGGAAAATACAGTGTGTGCTTACACCATCCAGATTAAGGTATGATTTTTAATTTAAAGGAAGAACTTTCATTAGATCACTGGCTGTGGCCTAGAAGACCATCTCTGGACAAAATTAACCAAGTGTCTTTTATCCAGAATGGTACACATTTAATATTTTTATATTTTATTTATATTTGTATTAGAATTAATTGTGTTGGATTGTAAACCGCCCAGAGTCCCTTTGAGGGAGTTGGGCAGTGATAAATCAAGTAAGTAAGTAAGTTTGTGTAGTGAACCCCCTTCAGAATATCGGCATGATCAGGAATTGCAGTGAATTATCCTTCTGGATATTTGGCCTTTCTATGCCCTTTAAACCATCTTTAGCTTTCTTCAGCAATGTAGCTAAATATTTCTCCCTCTGTACAAAAACTGCTTCGTGATGTAGGATCTGCCATCTGCCTGGGAATTGTACATTTTACATTGTAATGTTGTATATCAGATACGCAGCAAAGTGATGGGGGATTTGCTATGGTCCACACACATAATCATAAAGAGGAGTGAAAATTGGTCTTTGTAAGATCAATTCAAATTATATACAGTAACTGCTTCATGTGAAATATATAGACTGCTCTTCTAGATACAGTGAAATACTTTTAGACAAGAAGACAGGATGGAAATACAAAACAACAACAACGATAATAATATCCATCGTCCACATTTAGTTTTTCTAGTACGTCTGATCATATTTATTTCCCCACTCCTGTTAGCTCATTTGCTGTCACTATTAATCAGGCATTCGCCTCTTACGTTGGGGCAAACGAGCCTGAATTGAACACTATGGTAACTGATTAATTTTTTTTAAATTAATGAACATCCCATTGATTTCCTTAATTTGATGCATCAATTATTTAAGTCCTCATCCAAGTAAGTACCCAGGGAGATAGTGCCTCCTTCCCACCTCAGCAGCAACCCCAGTGCGGATCTCTGAGAATGGCCTAATTGGTCTTGACAGGCTTGAGACATTGCAATGATTAGAGGAAATGCATGATCAGATATGGAAGAAAGGCAAGACCTTTATCACTGGGCAGTGAACAAGAACAAATGTATGTTGGGGCAAATATAACTGGAAACAACTTGGTAGCATTTCAAGCGCCACCATTTGCCACTTGGTGAGCATGGCTACTTGGATCCAGAGTTTTCACTGATATGTAGGACTACATCCCCAAACTAATGGGATTCAATACATCTTATGGATGAAAACATGCTGACAGATTTATTTGAGAGACACTTGGTGCATAAGATCCCCAGAACTCAAGGCACTCTTTCCAACTGCAGCCAACCAGACACCTCTGGAAGCTTAGAGGGAAAGCACAAAATGTTCTTCTTCACATCATTGGTATGGAGATTAGGTGATGGATGAAGATATGAAAGATTTATCATTTCTATGAGTTTTTATTTATTTATTTCCTATCCCGCCTTTATTATTTTTATAAATAACTCAAGGTGGCGAACGTACCTAATACTCCTTCCTCCTCTTTTTTCCCCCACAACAACAACCCTGTGATGTGAGTTGGGCTGAGAGAGAGGGACTGGCCCAAAGTCACCCAGCCGGCTTTCATGCCTCAGGCAGGACTAGAACTCTCAGTCTCCTGGTTTGCCATTGGCTCCTTCCTAGGGCTGAGAGAGAGTGACTGGCCCAAGGTCACCCAGCTGGCTTTCATGCCTAAGGCGGGACTAGAACTCTCAGTCTCCTGGTTCGCCATTGGCTCCTTCCTAGGGTTGAGAGAGAGTGATTGGCCCAAGGTCACCCAGCCGGCTTTCATGCCTAAGGCGGGACTAGAACTCTCAGTCTCCTGGTTCGCCATTGGCTCCTTCCTAGGGTTGAGAGAGAGTGATTGGCCCAAGGTCACCCAGCCGGCTTTCATGCCTAAGGCGGGACTAGAACTCTCAGTCTCCTGGTTTGCCATTGGCTCCTTCCTAGGGTTGAGAGAGAGTGATTGGCCCAAGGTCACCCAGCCGGCTTTCATGACTAAGGCGGGACTAGAACTCTCAGTCTCCTGGTTCGCCATTGGCTCCTTCCTAGGGCTGAGAGACAGGGACTGGCCCAAGGTCACCCAGCCGGCTTTCATGCCTAAGGCGGGACTAGAGCTCACAGACTGGTTTCTAGCCCAGCACCTTAACCACTAGACCAAACTGGCTCTATGTTATATGTTATTGTGGCTCCCAAGGGAACATTTTGGGAGTAGTCCAGGGGAGGTTGTAAAGCTTGTGGTTGGGCTGTGATCAAAGAGGTGCTATCCAGTGGGGATGTTTGAAGATTCAGTTGGGTGATTTGATTCAAAGGAGTTTCAGTGGAATCACCCATCCTGATCAATTCAAAATGTTGAACTGAATCAGGAACCTTGGAATTGCTTTGGAGGATGTGGAACCTTTCTTTCCATGTAGGAATATGGGGTAGAGGGTTCAGCAGTATGATTGGCTCCCTGATACATTGACCTGGTGAATATGCTTTATTATCTGTGTGAATTCTGCCTTACCAGAACTCTTATGCTCTGCTTTGTCTTACTCTTCGGCTAGAATTCATTTAAACAGGCTCACATTGGACGGAAAGAACGAGAAAAAAAGGGTGTACAAAAATATTCATCCAACTGAATATTTTTTCTTTTATATCCTGAATCTAAAATTGAGATCAAGCTATCCCAACTTTGAATCTCAAATCTCGAATTCAACTTGGATCTTGGCTGACTTGCTGTTGTTTCCATGTGTTGATTCTCTACCAGGGCTTTGCAAAGCTTCAGACAAGGCTTTGCTTTAATGATGCTTCACAAAGCAATGCAGGCCCCCACCTTCTGCTGGGATGCAAAGCTGCTCCCCTGCTCCCCTTTGCATTGCCTCCATGGCTTCTTCCAGCACTGTCCATGTGCAACATTCTGTATAGGTATTTCTGGGGAGCTGCTGGAGAAGTGGTGATAATTCTGTATTACACAACCCATCCGCCTCTTCTGGCTACCAGAAATGCAGGCAGAAGTCAATAGAGCAGAGCTTTCCAAACTTTTCATGTTGGTGACACACTTTTTAGACATGCATCATTTCGCGACACACTCTTACAGCAGGGCATCATTTCATGACACACTCTTACAGCAGGGCACAAGGCAGGCACTTGGACCTGCGCGGAATCCTGGCAGGGCAGGTTTGGAGGCAGCAAGGCACAAGGCAGGCACTAGGACCTACACAGAATCACAGCAGGTTTGGAGGCAGCCGGGCACAAGGCAGGCACTGGGACCTGCGCAGAATCCTGGCAGGGCTCGGAGGCAGCAGCAGCCACGACACACCCAGACACTGCAGCCGACACACTAACGTGTCCCGACACACAGTTTGGAAAGCTCTGCAATAGAGTAATGCAAAGTGCTTTAATGAGGCACAGCATATCCTCATTCTGCTCTGAGAAGATGAACAGAATTGCCTCTGTGGCATGAAACACTTAGAGGAGGCTGAGCGTGGCCAACTTGCCCAGATTTCTTTTATACATTGTTCCCATTGTTTGTACAGTATGGGAGCCTTTTCTTGGCTGGTGAAGATATGGTACATAACGAGACACCTGCGTCATGAAGAGGTTGTTTCACATGAAACCATGAAGAACATGGCTCAGCTTCTCATTCGGAAGAAACGCCTTGTGCTCCAAGACAAACATGCTTTAGCCCAATCATTCTTACTTTGCAATTGAGCTTTTTCTGCCTGAAAACCTTATGACAAGGTTTGCCTTTCACTAACACCCCCAAATATATGTTCACAGTTCACAAGGAGAACATGCACAGCTTTCAAATACTTGAAAGGTGCTTGCTCTTTTTATTAGCCCACATCCCCCAAATTGTAAGCATTACAGTTGCAAAGTTTTACTCTCTTCTGCAAAGATTTGCAAAAATAAATAAATAAATAAATACATACATACATACATACATACTGTGATTAGTGACATTTCATCCCCTTTTATTTTGATTACTTCCTATAAAAGATACATATCTGCCCATTGCTATAACCATAGATATGTCTCTTCAAATCTTAATTTGTATTTCTTCTTAATAGATTTTGCTTCATATGAGTCAGAGACTGCATAATAAGAGAACTAAACTCAATCTAAGGCACTGAAATCCGATCACCATCTTGCAACAAATATGGACTGTCACAGGGACTTTTCTATGTTTTACAGTCGGGGTTGGTAAACATTTGGCAGGATTACAACACCTGAGCACAGCGCATAGACATGTGCCTATATTTTGGCAAAACATCTCTTTGGATCTGGAACAGACTGTAGAAATTACATGCATAACTTATGAGGTGAATGGAAGGAAAAGGACATGAAAGGGGAGATTTTCAACATTTTAGCTAAGTGCTTTGATGAAATAGGGTGAGAACAGATATAATGTTTTAAAAATAAAATGCATGATGGGCCCCAAGCCAGGTAGGACAAAAAAACATGGAATATGGTCTGTTCTCTCTCCTTGCTGGATCCATATCTCAGTCTGTTCTTTGAATTATGTGTGGCAGTGTTCCACTATCCCCAATGAAATGATTTAATCAAATTATCCTCTGTATTCATTTTTTTAAAGATACCCTTGACAAAAAAAACAACAACCCTCAAGAAACTAGCATGGACCCCAGTTGGGCATTATTGTATATTAAACCTTGCAACAGGGGTGTGCACAGGAAGGAGTCAAAAAGGCAAAGATGGTGGCCCTATAACAAACTTGACTTTTTTCACACACCCTTCCTCCATGGACACCCCCAGGGATGGAACTAGGGTCTGTGTCACCCGGGGCAAACATGGATTCCGTGCCCCCATGGGTTATTTTGTCATTTTGGTGCCCCAGGACATCATTTTGGTGCACCCCCCAGCGCAGCGCCCGGGGCACATGCCCCGCTTGCCCCCCCCTCTAGTTGTGGCCCTGGACACCCCTGCCTTGCAAGCAAAGCAACAGTCCTGCCAGTCAACTGTTTGCTGCAGAAGAGGAAAATGCACTGAGGAAGAGATGAAATCTAGAATCTAACTCATCATAAGGCTGAGCTGGTAGTATGGCTAATAGATTTTCTGTAGGTCACATTTGCTCCTGAAGTTTATTATCCCATGAAGAATATACATTGGGGTGACCCATTGTATCTTCTCTTAAAAACCTGATTATTTTCTAAATAGGCAATGAATAGGGATGATCTGTCCATTGAACAGGTATCTGGAACAAGGCACTGGTCAGCCTGATTCTCCTATTCCTATTCCTATTCCTATTCCTATTCCTATTCCTATTCCTATTCCTATTCCTATTCCTATTCCTATTCCTATTCCGATTCCTATTCCTATTCCTATTCCTCTCCTCCCTCCTTGGTTCAGGAATATCATAACACCATATGCCATTCCCTCATTTTTGTCTTGCTCCAGTGTTAGGCATTTCTTCTTGGCCTTCTTCCCTCATGGAAAGCCAGAGATACCTCAAACAGTACTGTGTTCTGTTTGCAGACTACAGTTGATACACAATAATTAATATTGATTCAACTGAAGGTAACTAGCAGAACAATGAAAAACAGGTTACTAATAATGGTTTGATTTGTAATGAATAGAGAAAGATTGGGTGGAGTTGGGGGGGGAACAGGCACTCGATTTTGAATGTTGTTTTTTTGCCATAGGTTAATTTTGGATGTATAACAGGAAAAGAAGTGTAGCAAAACAGAAGGGGTGTTGGACTCAAATAGGTAAGATGATGAATATACTTAATGGGAGAAGATAAGAGATGGAAATTCCTCCCTAAAACTGACATGAGACTTCCTTTCAAAGCACTGCAGAATCATGGAGATATTATAGGGAAGAGTTTCTAGGTCAGAGCTTTCCAAACTGTGTGTCGGGACACATTAGTGTGTCGGCTGCAGTGTCTGGGTGTGTCGCGGCTGCTGCTGCCTCCAGGATTCCGCGCAGGTCCTAGTGCCTGCCTTGTGCCCTGCTGTAAGAGTGTGTCGCGAAATGATGCCCTGCTGTAAGAGTGTGTCGCGAAATGATGCATGTCTAAAAAGTGTGTCACCAACATGAAAAGTTTGGAAAGCTCTGTTCTAGGTACTGTAATAAAAGGTAAAGGTTCCCCCTGCACATTTGTGCAGTCGTGTCTGACTCTAGGGGCTGGTGCTCATCTCCGTTTCTTAGCCAAAGAGCCAGCGTTGTCCGAAGACGCTTCCGTAGTCATGTGGCTGGCATGACATGTGCGGAATGCTGTTACCTACCCACCAAAGTGGTACCTATTAATCTACTTGCATTTGCATGCATTCGAATTGCTAGGTTGGCAAGAGCTGGGGCTAGTGCAGGAGCTCACTCCGTCACACGGGACTAGGGATTCGAACCTCCGAACTTGCGATCTTCCGATCGACAAGCCTGGCATCTTACCCGCTGAGCCACCACACCCCTGTAGTACATCTATGTAATTTTTGGGGGAATGGCAGAGAAATCATTAGCCATTGCCTTCTCATGGGAAATCACCCAGTTTAGTCAGCTGTTTTGGGATTCCAAAGCAGTCCCTCATCCAGATGCAAACCAAGGCTGACTTTGTTCAGGTTCTGTTGTCAGACAAGCTTGGCTAGGTGGTACATCAAAATATGAAGTTGAATCCAGAAGGGTGTCCCTATTCCCTCCTGTTAAATTATCTGCATTTTCCAAGCAACTACTGTAATTAAAAATGAAAAGGGTCTAGAACAGGGCTTTCCAAAGTGCCGCAGCTGGCGACACGCCAGCGGCGGCTGCGGTGGCGCGGGGGGGGCGTGCGGCGGCACGCGTGCGCACGGTGGCAGCACGGGGGGGGCGTGCGGCGGCGCGGGGGGCGTGCGGCAGCGCGGGGGGCATGCGGTGGCGCGTGCGTGCATGGCGGCCGCTGTGCGCACGCGCGCCGCCGCTTACAGGTGGTGTGGCGACACACCACGCTGTGTGTGGCGACACACTTTTGTGTCGCGACACACAGTTTGGAAAGCTCTGGTCTAGAAGGATTACTAATTGACTTCTGCAGCATCAGGATTCAACAACTCAGAAGCAAAATAGCCTAGATAAGAGATGTCTTTAAGAAACTGAAAGGCTGTTGATGGTAGATAATCTCTATCTGAAAGTTAATGGGAAGAATTATAACTATGAACAAACAAGCAATCAGGCAGTGATATTTTTTTCTAGCAAGCTTGTAGGATTCACTTTCATCTAGTATTCAAAGAGACAAGTTGATTATAACAGGTCAGTGGGAAAGGTGACTGAGGAAGAGACAAGGACAACATTATCAGGACAAGCCATATGAAAATGGATAACTGAGTGTGTTTATGCTGTGGTTGGAGAAATGAGGACGGGTCATTGAGGGGCAGAAGGAAAGATCTGAAATGTGGACTTCACCCCACCAGATTTATGCTGATCTGTTTTCAATATGTTGCTCAACTAGCAGTTAATTGCTAAGAAGTTGGAGGATGTGGTCTGGAAAAAGGAATAGCATGAACTGTAAATGAAAAACTGCAGGTCATTATACTAAGAGATCCTACATGAGGCAAAGGAGCTGCATTCAAACCAAGCTATGAACTGTGGTAAAGGCAGTTTTCCACCATGGTTAAGGGCTGGAAGAAGGAAATGGCAAACCATGTCTTTGTTGTGGCCAAGAAAATTACAGAGACTTATCCATGAAGCTACCAGGAATCAAGCTTTTTAACAGCATTACTGCTTTTACTGCTTTTTCCCAACATGAAGAAATTTACTGCTTCTGAACATGGAGTTTCAATTTAGGATACTCCTTTTGGTATGGAAATATGCTCTTTTTTCTGTCTGAAAGTAAGTTGCACAGAGAAAAATGAGATGCTTGAGGTGCAAACCATGAGGAAGAATTTCACAACTCACCCACTTGTTCAAATACTTGGTTACTTCCAGGCAAAACTGCAAAGGGACCCTAAGTTATAGCATATCTTTTGAGTATTATGTCTTCTAAGGATCTAATTCCTCCATGAGGCTTTCTAGACATATTTCAAAATTGCATTGTCACCACCTGAGAGTAGAAAACGTTTTTTGATGACGTTGAGGATGAGGTGTCTAGTGAGAATTCTTTTTGTGGAGGAAGATGCTTTCATTGAAATGAAATTCTCAGACACAATGTATCTATGGCAATTTTCTACAATATACTTTGGGCAGGAAGATAAGCAGAAATCTTTGCCAGCTCTCCTGAAAAGCTTCCAACTTAGGACCATTAGAGAAAACGGAATCCCATAAGCCAATATTCAATATCCATCATTTTTTGAAAAATAAAATGTGCTTCTTCTTACTAATTAATAGTATAAAAGTTCTGATCCAGCAAAAATACTGGTGAATGCAGTCTTTAACTCCAGGTTCAGTTCAAGAAAGTGCAGAGATCCAGACAGCTGGCTGTCTTTCAAAAAGGAAAATAATATATGCAGGATACCCCAAGGGACAAGAAGCAAGATTTGTTTAGATTTGTGTCCTTCCTAACAATGTTCAGATGCTCAGTGAACCATTAAAAGAGGATATATTCATTGGCTCCATTTAGGAAGATAGCATCAAGTTGGCATGTCTGAATTAGGCAATCACAGATCAAACATCAAAGACAGGCCATGTCATTGCATACGACAACTGAACACAATAGTTTTCAATGGAGCCAAGTCACCAAAAGTTTTTGAAATCAGGAGTCTGGTAGCACCTTTTCCAATGAATGCATGTTATTAAAAGGGATAAACGTTCATGAAGTACAGTTCACTTCATCATATGCATGAAAAGTTTATGCTTTTTAATAAAATTTGTTAGTCATAAAGCCGCTATCAGACTCATTTATGATTTTTTTTGCCACCATAGACTAACACATTCCCTTCTACATGAGCTGGGAGATCATAATAAAGAAGTTGTATTTTCCATAGATGATGCCTGCCTGATCTATGTTTTCCAGAACTTCTATATAGTGATCTATACACATAGCTGAGAATGAGATCAGGTGATCCCATTTTCCCCCTCCAATGTATCCCATAAAGTCATTATCTATGTGATCTACCTAAGGCAAGGAATTGCAATAGAACAGGATCTATCTTTAAGCATACCATCCAGATTGTTTGGGAATAGAAACAATATTACATAATAAGTATTGTATATTGAATAATCAGGGAAGAAGAAAAAACAAAGGAGAGAGAGGGAGAAAGAGAAGAGGAGGAAGCAAGAGATGTGTTAGATCGGCTGGTAGACTAAGCATCTTACTTCTCACTTCACCTTTGTTAGAGATATCGGGTTTCAACCAAGCACGTCTCATACAAGCTTGAAGGAGGAGGCAGCCTCTGCTGTAAACTAATCTTACTTGCTTTGTGTGGGAGGGAATGAATCCCGGTTTCCTGTTCCTGTTCTCTTCTCTTCTCCTCTTTTTCCTGATTAAATCTCCTACCAAGGAGGACGGTCAGCTATGGCTGTCCACGATGCTCACACTTCCATTCAGGTGGGCCACATTAAGAAACATGTGGGTCTCGTCAGAACCTATTGCTTGCACGCATGGACCGTTTCTACTAAGAAACTGTGAGTTACAATAAAACTGTAAGCTCTTTTTATGTTACTTTACATTAACGTATGAAATGTGTTTATTTTGTGTTTTTTGAACTGATTAAGCCTTGTGCAAGTTTATGGGAATGCTTCTGCTCTGTTATAAACCAATTAGAAGCTGTGTGGAGTTCTGGTATTACCATTCCAGAATTCCTACAACCTTTACCTATATAGGGTTCTTTGAGGTGCTACCTATAGTATGAGTACTGGAACATCATCGAACTCAGAGGAACATCTTAAGCCTGACCTTCTTTGCCACATTTCAGTGAGGTAACTTCTATAAAACTACTGCCACTTTTAAAAAACAAGATTATCTGGAACAATAAACCCTTCTAATTTCAAAACTGAAATCTGTAAGGGAGATCTTAGGAGCCATGCAAAATGTAGTCATATTAATAATAGTATTACAAGGCACAGATTCTTAGTTACTTTTCTTGTGGTTTCAGACATATGTTTCTAAGTCAAATGGAAAAATGTAATGCCAAAAAAGACCTTTTGGGGGCTAAAGGGTTGGAACACAAAGGATTTTGTTTAAAAAATTTTTTTTCTTCAGATATATAATTTGAGCTACTAGGTTGGCTTGGAAATCAGGATTTTTGCCCCTTGGGCCTGTTTTTTTGGCATTCAAATATGAAAAGAAAAAAAAATATCACCATCTAAGGATATATAGTAATTGAGTACAGTTGACAAGTAATTATTTACAATATATAAGATTTGCAAATGCAGCCTTAAGCATTTTGTTTTATAGATACAAAATTATATGGACAGATTAACATGAAAGTAATTCTCTTATACTTTTCTGTAAATATGTTTTCCCCTTTAGATATGGCTTCAGTTGTTCAATCTTTATGGTCAACACAAGTAACGATATCACTAGGAATCTTACTGAATAAATCTATAGCATCTTGTGGTGTTATATTTAGGATATTTTGATTCAGTGTAATGTCTTTCCCTATATAATGAAAGTGGTTTGAAGTAAAGAAAATAAATATTCCAAGAATGATATCTTTAAAGCATAGCACTCTTGTACAAGCAAGCCCATTATGAAAAGAATATTATTGTTGGATTTTGGAGTTCAATTGCATGGACACAATGACATGGGAGATCACAGTATTAGAATAATCATGGTTCCTAACTGGAAAGGAAATGGTAGCTGATATAAGAAAAAATATCCTTAAAAAACTTTTTTTTTAAAACCAAAGGTGCTATAGAGTCATAGAATCTTGGTCAGGAGGCACCACTGATACCATCCAATCTACCATCATAAGCTATAAGTTCTTTCTTTTGAACTGGCCAAGAATGTAAAAAATAAAAAAAAAGTGCCTTGCCCTGAGCAATAAAATAGCCTCTCACACCTGTTCCACACAAGAATAAAATAATATAAATTGCTAACACTCCCCAAGCACATTTTCAAAACATTATGTATGATTTTCTCTAGTCAATTACAAACCAACCAGTCAACCAAAAAAACAGCAACTGCTGTGAGAGAGTAGTTACAAAGCTGCCAAGCCACCATTCCTCTTGCATTTAAAAGCCCATTGCTAACTATGATAGTAGAACCTCATTACCATCACTGCATGAAATTACTATGATGCCAGCAATTTAGTAACCAGGCCCCTTCCCCAGTGGCTAAAATCACAGTTGCATGTTGCTTAGTGAAGAATAAGGGGAGAGATATTCTAAACAATAGGCACCAATAAGAAAGCAAAAATGAAAGAACTCATGCCAATTTCACTTTATTTCCACTGCTGAGCATCAGGAATCATGCAAAGATCTGCAAACAGTCAAACCAGCCCAACTAGATCTCAATTGGGTCTTAAATAGAATCAGCAGGATAATTTGCATTGTCTGGGCATATTTTTTTAAAAAAATCTCAGCAATTGCTGAGAAGGAGTACCTGTAAAGCTGTCAAACCACCCTTCCCTTTAAGGACCTGAAGTTTGGGAGTTGGAGATGGATTGGGATGAACGCATCCCCCTTCTTGAAGTTTAAAGCGATTATATCCTTCAGAAAGCTTGACTATTTTGAGGGCTCTTCCAGTCATCTGCATCTGCCCACACAGCACTTTCATGGACCACAAGTTAAACAAGGTAGCTGCATACACACCCACTTGGAGACAACAACTGGAAAAGCCTTTGAAACCATTGCATGCTGGATAACATAGCCACTTCAATACATTGAGGAGGGTGGTTCCTTGTTTTTGCAATTTCAGTTACTCCAAATTGGAACCAGAAAGAAATTAGTTCAGCTGCTGGACAGAGCTAATAGAGCAAGACCAAAGGTGGATGGAATGATTCCTTCACCTTGTGAAGAAGTGTCTTAGGTTTTCTTGTGGGCCTCAGCTCTGCCCCTACACTGTGTAGGACAGAGGGACCATTAATTGGAAGATTAGGTCAATAAGTAAATTGGTACACAAATCAATATTACAGAGAGGAGCATATATTTTCTTTAGCAACCAGGGGAGAGAGATCGATCTATCTATCATCTATCTATCTATCTATCTATCTATCTATCTATCTATCTATCTATCTATCTATCTATCTATCTTTATATGAAGTTAACTGGTTGAGTGAACTGGCTATATATTCAAAGCCCCAGCTTGCCTATGCTTTCCTTCTTTCATGGTTAAACATTATCCATACAGTGCCTGCTGATCTTTTGCTGTTCAATCCCTGTAAAGGTCAACCTTTTCGTTTTTCCTCCTGGTTTCCTTTTATAAGTCTCAGCCCTAACAACAGCATCAACAGGAAACCCAAGTGGACGTGAGTCATTATTCACAAACTTGTTAATGCGTTGGTGCTGAGAGACATATTTTAGCCACCTGCCTTTCTAAGAATTTTTAAGCAACACCTGGTACGAGATACCCCATGGCCACAAAAAACAAATGTACAGTGGTGTAAAGAGGGAATATGGTTTAGCATTTGGCTGCTACACAAAACTATAGCAGACAATAGTTAAACAAGATCAGAAACTTTGAAACAAACAGCAACAAAGGAATTGAAGGCTTATTCAAAGGTTACAGAAATCTTTATCACTCATTAACATCCAGCTTTGGGATTGTTCATTGCAGAACTTCAGGATTTAAAAAACAAAAAACATAAAATGAATATATGACATACTTGAAAATTACATTAAATTATGACTTCATCCAATCACCACACACTGAATTTTTATGTCCCCTAATGTTAATTTTAAAACACAGAAAGTAGGGTTTCTCAACCAGGTTTCTATGGAGCCCTGGGGTTCCATGAGAGGTCACCAGGGGTTCCCTGGGAGATCACAATTTATTTAAAAAATTATTTCAAATTTGGGCAACTTCACTTTAAAGAGGTAAGTATCCTTCTTTATTTTTAGTTGAAGAACACTGTTACTGCATATATACAGGCCTACACATGAAACGAATATAACAACTTTGTAACTTCTGGCCTATATTTGAGCCTGAATGTGCAGGGGTTCCCCAAGGCCTGAAAAATATTTCAAGGGTTCCTCCAGGGTCAGAAGGTTGAGAAAGGCTGAGATAAAGAAATAAATAAATAGCTTTTTATAAAGAATATAAAAGGGAAAATGTGTTACTAGAAACTTTTCCCATAATGTTTTTATTTATGTTTAGTAGTTGTTTCTCTTTGTGTTATTCAACTGTTAATACATAGCTTTCCAAACTGTGTGTCGGGACACGTTAGTGTGTTGGCTGCATTGTCTGGGTGTGTCGCTGCTGCTGCCTCCGAGCCCTGCCAGGATTCCACGCAGGTCCTAGTGCCTGCCTTGTGCCCTGCTGTAAGAGTGTGTCATGAAATGATGCATGTCTAAAAAGTGTGTCACCAACATGAAAAGTTTGGAAAGCTCTGTGTTAATATATATATTGTAGATTTTTTTCCTTTGTAGTTCATTATTCTAACAATAAAAATATCTTTTTAAAAAGTATTCACATATTCAGCTAAAAAGTCATCTTTTGACAAGCCATCAGGGGATGAAAACAAATTCATGTGCAACATGAAATAATTAAATTCCACTGCAATTTAGTGAGTTTTGTGCCAGTGATTTCCTATTTGGAATTGTGAGTTCTGCTGGGCACGGATTTGGGTTGGCCATATTGAACAGCGACATCAGATCCATCAACTGAAATAACTGCTGCTAGTTACTTCATGGCAAAGCTACACGCATTACCCTATGCATTTCTGGAGCATAACTTAGAAGTTATTGTGACTCCAATAATAATAATAATAATAATAATGATAATAATAATAATAATAATAATAATGATAATAATAAAATTTATTAAAATTATATGCCACCCAATTTCCAGCAACTCTGGGCGATTCATTGTAATATGAAAATGCAACGCCTCCATTAAGAACTCTGAACTACAAACTCTTGTTGAAGATCCAAGGTAAGAGAACGAAAACAGATTGAGGACTAGGGATGTGTCTCACATCTACTTAAGTTGGCAGTTGAATTATGTTGAGAATCTTTGATTCACCGAGGCAAAGCAAGAGGCCTGAAGTGCCCAGATTCTAATCTAGGCCTTCTTAAAACCACAAAATGTTTCAGTGGGTTTCAGAAAGGCAGTCAGGGTGTCTAGCCAAAATGCTCCTTTGCTTTTACTTTTCTGCATGGAAGAAAAGCAGGGAGGAGAACTGGGGAAAGAGTTGAACTGAAGCAGGTAGGCCCAAAAGTCTCCTTTAAAAGCTTAATTAGCAATCTTGATGTTGCAAGCTTGCTCAGTGTTCTTACAGGCTTGTTGACCCATGTAACACAAAGGAAAAGATGTTGAAAGTTCCCTTTATTCACAGATGGTGTAAGATAACTTCCCCTTTCTTGTATCCTGTTCAGATGTACCCGTGTATCCTGTTTTAATCTACTGTGTCTTGATTGCAAAACCTATAAAAGATAGACTCTGGGAGTAGCCCAGGGTTCAGACTTTGTCAAGCTATTACTCTGAACCATTGCCAGCAATAAACCTGTATTCTCCAACCTGGTGGTCTTGTCTCCTGTCTTTGGGAAAGAGGTTTTCCCGCTACAGAACCACTGACAGGTCTATGATCTTAATACAAGGAATGATCTATGAGATGCTCTCCAGACTGGTCCTAGTCTGACAATATGTTTTGCTCAGGGTACCATAAGCCAACGGGCCAGTCCCTCTGTCTCATCCCAACCCACCTCACAGGTGACCATTTGTTGTTGTTCAGTCACTTAGTCGTGTCTGACTCTTCGTGACCTCATGGACCATAGCACGCCAGGCCTTCCTGTCCTCCACTGTCTCCCGGAGTTTACTCAAATTCATGTTCATTACATCGGTGATGCTATCTATCCATCTCATCCTCTGCCATCCCCTTCTCCTTTTGCCTTCAGTCTTTCCCAGCATCAGGGTCTTTTCCAGTGAGTCCTCTCTTCCCATTAGGTGGCCAAAGTATTTGAGCTTCAGCTTCAGCATCTGTCCTTCCAATGAGCAGTCAGGGTTGATTTCCTTTAGGATTGACTGGTTTGACCTCCTTGCAGTCCAAGGGACTCTCAAGAGTCTTCTCCAGCACCACAGTTCGAAAGCATCAATTCTTCGGCGCTCAGCCTTCCTTATGGTCCAACTCTCACAGCCATACATCACTACTGGGAAAACCATAGCTTTAATTATACGGACCTTTGTCGGCAATGTGATGTCTCTGCTTTTTAATATGCTGTCTAGGTTTGCCATAGCTTTCCTCCCAAGGAGCAAGCGTCTTTTAATTTCATGGCTGCAGTCACCGTCTGTGGTGATCTTGGATCCCAAGAAAATAAAATCTGTCACTGCTTCCATTTCTTCCCCTTCTATTTGCCAGGAAGTGATGGGAGTTTCAATTCTGGGAGTTGAACTCCACACATCTTCAAGCTGCCAAGGTTAAGAAACACTGACCTAACCTATAGATCAGTGCTTCCCAAAGTGCCACCGTTGGCGACACACCAACAGTGGCAGCGGCGGCGGGGTGGGGGCGCATGCGGGGGCGGGGGATTTGCACGGTGGTGGCAGCGGCGGCAGTTGCGGCGGCCTCCGTTAAAACGCAGAAGCGCTGATGTTGCGCTGCTGCCGCCGCCACCGTGCACGCCCCCGCTGCCGCTTCCGGGTTGTGTGGCGACACACCAGACTGTGTGTCGCGACACACTAAAGTGTCGTGACACACAGTTTGGAAAGCTGCATGAAAGATGGCAAGAATTGTCTCACTGCACTTTCCTCTTTGTTCCTTATTAGTTCTCCCTCATCTGAGCTGAGTTTACCATTGGTAGGTTCTTATTTTTTCAGTTTGCTATATATATGTTTCTGAATCCTTCACCAAAATGTTTTCCTTTTCCATTTAATTGAAAACTAAGTATTTTAGATATTTTAGATGTGCCTTCTCTGCTGTAGCCCCTGCCCTCTGGAACATCGTCCCTTCTGAGATTAGGATGGCCCCGACCCTGCTGGCCTTTTGGAAGGCCTTGAAGACCTGGTTATGGGGTCCTGTGTGTGTGAAGGGCCCTGTTTCCTGGTTATGCTAACACCTACGGATTATAATATTTCTCGGCTGCTATATGTATTTAATTAAATTTAATACTGATTTTATATTTTATATCAGAGCTTTCCCAACTTTTAATATTGGCAACACAAACCAGCGGTGGCGGCGGCGCGGCCTGCTGTGTCCTGCTGTGTCGTGCAAAAACCCGGAAGCGCTGATGGGGGAACCAAAAGAAGCGGCACCCCCACCAATCAGTGCCACCGCCACTGCTGCCACGCCGCTGATTGGCGGCACTGATTGGCGGGGGTGCCACTTTTTTCGGTTCCCCATCATTGCTTCCGGGTTTTTGCACAACACAGCAGGACACCGCAGGCGACACAGTAGTGTGTCGCAACACACACTTTGGAAAGCTATGTTTTATATGATTGTTTATATGTGCATTGGTTTTTTTAATCTGATTGTTGTAAGCCACCCAGAGTCCCTTTTGTGAGATGAGCGGCCATATAAATTTGATTAATAAAGAAATAAAATAATTTTTGATCCTTTAGAGGTTTAACTTGTTACTGTTACCTATTAATGTTATCACTTGTTAGTTCTCCATTTTGGCCCCAATTATTTGTGTGTCATTTAATTGATAGATTATATGATACAAAGTCAGTGGTGACTTTTAATGACCACATAGATAGACCTGTGACAGTGATAGTGACCACACAGATAGACCTCCTTCAGGATGAACTGACCCCAACCTGGCCCCTCAGGTCTTGCAATGCTCCACCCATCACTACTGTAACTAGTTCCATCCACCTTGCTGCTGGTCGTCTTCTTTTTTCCTTTCCTTCCACCTTTCTCAGCATTATGGACTTCTCAAGAGGGATGGATCTTTGTATAATGTCTCCAAAGTGTGATAATTTGAGCCTGGTCAGTTCTGTCCCAGTGTTGGGTGGGAAACTATGTTTCTCTCTGACTCCACATTCTTACTTACATTATGCCAATTCTGAAGACATTTTTTCTAGCAGGAGCTGTAGTACCCAAGATGTGTAGTCCTTTGATATTAAAATTAATATTAAGATTATATTGAGATGCATATTAAAGTACAGGTTTTCCTCATTTAGTGACTGCCTTGTTTAGTGACCCTTTGCAGTTACGACAGTGATGATAATGGAACTTTGTGACCAGTCCTCGCATTTACGACCTTTGCAGGTCTGTAAAGCAAAGGAAATCTGAAGTAACATCATGAGCACAGTTGCGGTTTCACTTAATTACTGATATACCAATTGAGGTCACTAAATGAGGACTGCCTATATATAATATGTATAGACAGAATTACCTCTATTCTCTCTCTCTCTCCCTGACAAATACTCACTATTATTTAAACATTGGTGTAATATTCTGAGATGTTTGAAAAGAAGAGAATATATAAGAAACAGTCAATATTTTAGATAAAGCCAAATCCAAAAATGCCAGGGGATTCCTGGAAGCTTGGCATTCAGACAAATAAGCCGTCAATAGACACATAGAGATAAAGCCCATTTATATACAGTACTATTTAAAATATACAATCAAAGCCTAGGAAGGAAACAGCCTAGAACGCATCCCTTCCAACAGCCAACACCCAGAAGCAGCTCCAGATAAGTAGGTAGGAAACAATGTCCTAATCAAGGAACCATCAAGGAGAAAGCCATATGACTTCCACCATGACTGGCATTCATCCATCCATCCACCAATCATTCATCCATAAAAAGCCAGCAGATCCCACTCTTTCTTGCACTGATGATGTTACATAAACTGGTAATGAAATGTCTGCAAGGAAATTACCAAGTTCAGATGGTTCCAAGAACCCAGTAATTCAGAGCTGTGTTAAACTTGTATCTGGGCTGCACTACTTCAGATTAAATCCCTATACACAGAGAGCAAGGATGTTGCATTTCAGAACTATCTTTCTCCCCGACATGTTTTTCCAATAATAAACCAACCAGGGATTTTGTTCTATTTCCAAAGAACATTCAGTGATCTGAATCCTCCCTCACTATCTTAAGTTTGTAAGCAACTCCTAGACCTAGGAGGGTAATACCTATTCAATAATTGTTAGGCTACTTTAGCAGGTGTCCATACTTAGCCAACATCAGTGGATCTGAGAAGATAATCAGGATCAACCTGGATTACCACCTGGATGGGGAACTACCTGGGAACTCCTGGGGTATTGGCTAGAACAGGGCTTTTCAAACTTTTCAGTTGGCGACACACCAACGGCAGTGCGCAAAAACCCGGAAGCGCCGCGGCGGTGGTGGTGGGTGAAAACCCAGAAGCACCGCGGCGGCACTTTTGGGTTTTCAGCTCTGCCTTAGCGGCGGCGCTTCCAAGTTTTTATGTGCCGTGGCGGTGTCCTGGTGTGCCGCACGAAAACCCAGAAGCACTGATGGCCTGCCGCTGCGCAAACGGACACACGTGGCGGCAGCAGCGCGCCATCAGCACTTCCGGGTTTTTGCGCGGCACACCTAGGCCTGGCAGGCGACACAGTACTGTGTCGCGACACACAGTTTGGAAAGCTATGCGCTAGAATATCCCAGAACAAGGCAGTGGCAAATCAATTGCCTAACTTACTGCAATAAAGAAGCATTCTGGAATCTCCGCCGTGCCTGTTTCTCGACCTGGACTGCATAGCACTGTAATTTCCTGATAGTCTCCTATCCAAGTATTGACCAGATCTGATGCTGCTTAGCTTTTCTGAGATCAGCTAACTCTTGCTACCTGTGATGGTCTACAACAGAGCTTTCCAAACTGTGTGTCGGGACACGTTAGTGTGTCGGTTGCAGTGTCTGGGTGTGTCGCGGCTGCTGCTGCCTCTGAGCCCTGCCAGGATTCCGCACAGGTCCTAGTGGCTGCCTTGTGCCTTGCTGCCTCCAAACCTGCTGTGATTCCACGCAGGTCCTAGTGCCTGCCTTGTGCCCTGCTCTAAGAGTGTGTCGTGAAATGATGCCTTGCTGTAAGAGTGTGTCACGGAATGATGCATGTCTAAAAAGTGTGTCACCAACATGAAAAGTTTGGAAAGCTCTGGTCTACAAGATAGGCTCCTCTGAGTCAAGCTCAACTACTAGTGATTTCCTAGACCCATCCATGTTGTTTTCTTGGCAACAGCATGGAAATGGATTGTCACTGTCTTCTTCCAGGATCTCTCTGCAATTTCCCAAACTAACATACAGCCCCAAAATTACTTGACAGTCTCCCATCCAAGTATTAGCCAGAGCCAGCCCTACTAAGTTTCCAAGATCAGCCAAGGTCATCCAGATGCTGCCACCTGCTGAAGCATCTGTTTTCACTCTAGGCCAGATCCTTCAGCATTGTTCTGCCTTAGGGGCCACCTTAATTTTTTCTTTAAAAATTATTTTGCATTTGCCCAATGGTAACTGGAATCAGAACATCTGCCTCAAGGCAAGATATTTCCAAGCCCTTGGATATTCCTTTTTCTCTGGAAGTAATAGTTTTAATACATGACTGCGAAGATCTGATTTTCAGAGCAGAAACTATGTGAGAGCATTTAGGCTCACAGCTGTCTAAATGTTCTTTCATAAAATTACAAGGCTATCTTTTATACAGAGTGCAGAAATGCTTTTGAAAGCAGGGTAAAGTTACATTCAAAGGTGTCTGCCAGATTTTTTTTCCCCTCCCTCTATCAGATATAATTCTTCTGTAAAAGGAGTTAGTGGCTGATGTAATTTCCTGCTCATGAGAATTTAGAATGAATACAATTAAAGACACCACAAAAACATAGATTATCATCTCCACTTTCCAATCCATCCTGCCTTTATCTCAATTTAGGGTTTTTTTTAAAAAAAATGTTCAGCAAAAGAAAAAAAAAGTGTTGTTAAGAACTGCCTTTCAATAAGTACAAATATTTTTTTTAAAAAAAATAGTCTTGTGCTTTAAATACTGTATTTCATTTAAGATTTGAGTATTTGAAAAGGCCTTGACTCACCAAACCCTTAATAGGAGACTTGACAAGTATTCTAAAGTTGAGGCAATATATATTCTTAACTGTTTATTTTGATTTCATGTATTGAAATATTTAAAGCACAAGACTATTTTCTTAAAAATAAAAATAAAAAAAAATCTTTGTACTTATTGAAAGGCAGTTCTTAACAACATCACCTTTTTTTTTCTTTTGCTAAACATTTTTTTTTTAAAAAAACCCTTAATTTAGATAAAGGCAGGATGGGTTGGAAAGTAGAGATGATAATCTGTAGCTTGAATCATGTCAACTGGATTTCTATTTTCTCAGTGGAAACGTTTCGCTCCTTATCCAAGGAGCTTCTTCAGTCTGAGCAAAGTTGGTAAGGGAATTAACTTTGCTCAGACTGAAGAAGCTCCTTGGATAAGGAGCGAAACGTTTCCACTGAGAAAATAGAAATCCAGTTGACATGATTCAAGCTACAGACAATTCCACCTGGATGACTGAGAACCTTCATAGACATAGAGATGATAATCTATGTTTTTGTGGTGTCTTTAATTGTATTCATTTTAAATTCTCATGAGCAGGAAATTACATCAGCCACTAACTCCTTTTACAGAAGAATTATATCTGATAGAGGGAAGGGAAAAAAATCTGGCAGACACCTTTGAATGTAACTTTACCCTGCTTTCAAAAGCATTTCTGCACTCTGTATAAAAGATAGCCTTGTAATTTTATGTTGTAATTTGTAATTTCAAATACTCAAATCTATTCAGAAAATCATAGGGGCGTGGTGGCTCAGTGGGTAAGACACCAGGCTTGTCGATCGGAAGATCGCAAGTTCGGAGGTTCGAATCCCTAGCCCCACGTGACAGAGTGAGCTCCCACACTAGCCCCAGCTCTTGCCAACCTAGCAATTCGAAAGCATGCAAATGCAAGTAGATGAATAGGTACCACTTTGGTGGGAAGGTAACAGCGTTCTGCGTGCGTTATGCCGGCCACATGACCCTGGAAGTGTCTTCAGACAACGCTGGCTCTTTGGCTAACAAACGGAGATGAGCACCAGCCCCTAGAGTCGGACATGACTGTGCAAGGGAAACCTTTACCTTTTTATTCAGAAAATGGGGACAGTTCTATTCAAAAGTTTGAACTGACTTGGAAAATCAAACCCATCCAGTTGGACTGAATCTCCGAATTGGATCTGCCTTGGTTTGATTCTGACTTTTTTTTTGTACGTATGTGTGTACTTTTGAGTCAGTGTTGACTCCTGGTGACTATGACCCATGTTGAGTCAAGAAACACACAAAAGCGGTAACAAGCTCAGAACAGGATAACGCAATTACCTAAATAGGTACCATCACTCTTTCAGGGTAAGTAATGTTATTCAGGAGACAGAAGAGGGTAGGTTGCAGAGAGCAACAGACATTAAAGGCAAGAGATCAGAGAAATGAAAAGGAAATCTAACTAAAATCTAGTTTACCCCAACTCTATTCACTATCCTTCTATGCATTGCAAATAGTCATTTTTAAAAATTAAAGCCTATCATTTTATGGTAGAAATACAAGAAAAAATAAAAGAAGAAACATAGACCAAAATATGTCACCATGTGTTTATATACGTAATACTGTATGTTACAAATAATATTATTAAAAATATTCTATATCCAACAATTTCAATCAAGGATGACCATGTTTCACTGTAATCATCCATACATAATCTACATCTGTAAGCAACTTGTTCATAAGTTACAAGTGTCATCAGGTCTTCAATCCACCAAGTAATTGGAGCCATAAGTGTATATTTCCAATGCTTAATCTATCGTTCAAAAATGTGTCACTTTATATAGTACATAGAAAAGATGCTACACCGTTATAACATAACTCATTTTTTGAACAATAGATTAAACTTGGATCACATGGAATTCAACTGGTCTCTGTGTCTATAAAGAGCTAATTCAAAGACTGAATGGAAACATATTTCTTCAATTTAGGATTTTATATTCTTTCCAACCTTGTGTTGTTATTTCTTTGCTATCCCCTAATCCTGCTACACCCAAACTTCCCTGTAAATCAACAAAGGTGAAATTTTGATATATAGTTTAACATTATATTTACATCTTTAGATCTTCATTCTCTTCTCAATACCATATTGACAAAGGTTATTTATACTTATATTTAAACCAGAATAGGAGGTCTAAATCATGGGAGTTAAAATTCAAATTTATTACATCTCCAAGAGCCAGTTTGGTCTAGTGGTTAAGGTGCTGGGCTAGAAACCAGGATTCTGTGGGTTCTAGTCCCGCCTCAGGCATGAAAGCCAGCTGGGTGACCTTGGGCCAGTCCCTGTCTCTCAGCCCTAGGAAGGAGCCAATGGCAAACCAGGAGACTGAGAGTTCTAGTCCTGCCTTAGGCATGAAAGCCAGCTGGGTGACCTTGGGCCAGTCCCTATGTCTCAGCCCTAGGAAGGAGCCAATAGCAAACCAGGAGACTGAGAGTTCTAGTCCCGCCTTAGGCATGAAAGCTGGCTGGGTGACCTTGGGCCAGTCACTTTCTCTCAGCCCAACTCACCTCACAGGGTTGTCGTTGTGGGGAAAATAGGAGGAGGAAGGAGTATGAGGTATGTTCGCCACCTTGAGTTATTTATAAAAATAATAAAAGCGGGATAAAAATTAAATAAATAAATAAATTATGAGATCAACACATTTTAATTTTATATATAGCCATTCACCATGTTTTGGCAAACAAAATTATTTTGCAGCAGCCCAAAAGTCTTCAATAATCCATTGGTCCAAGACATTAATTTCTTTTTCTGCTCAAGTTTGCAAAACACACACACAGAGAGAGACACACACAAACAGTCATTTTTCCCCCCTGAGAACCAGGATCACAGTTGCAGGTCCCTTGCAAATAATCCTTTCTTCTACTACATCCATCCACCGCTTTATACATTACCTTTTCTTCTTTAAATTTCTCACCTTTTTTTTTTTTTTGGAGAATCTCATCAACTCCATCCACATGATGGAGTCTTCCCCTTCTTCTCAACTCATTCATTCCTCCATCATAAATTTGTTTTAAAATGTGGTCTTTTCATTTTCTCTATATGAGCAAACCACCTCAATAACCCTCTTTCATACTGGTCACTAATCTTGGTATACCAATCACATTTACCCAGAGACTCACTAGTTGGTAGCAAAGAATACAGAAAATGGCATTCCCATCATCTAATAGTTGTCTGGATTTTTTGCATCCTAGATCTGATAGTCCTGTTCTTGATTATATCTCTTCTTTCAGTGCACACACTTATTAAGTAACAGATTTCCACTGCATTAAACTTACTTTTTGTTTTCCCTGACTTCTTTCACCTAATATTGTTAAAAATAAAAGTAAAATTCACCTGTTCCAAATCCCCAATCATGACAGCTTTACTCCAATGGAAGAATCTTACTTATTCTGGTTCATTTTTCTCATCTACTCCTCTCTCAAATCTACTAAGTCTCTGTCATTGGCCAGACCGTAGGTTGCTTGTATGTCCAAGTAAGACCAAGATCTTCTAGCCCCAAATTCTGATCTCAATTTAGAGAAAAATAATTTTCTACTGAAATTGGTGGACAAACTCTTCCTGGGCTTAATTTTTCTCAGTGTTAATGGAATTTATTAATAGATGAGCACATGTAACAATGAATCAGGACCGTTTTTGTTTTTTTTATCAAGCAACTTGGCAATCAATTAAGGCTAGTTGCAATCTTCTGGTAGACTGAATGGAAACATAAAGGTTCAATAACTGGTGTGGTCTAGTGGCGAAGGTGCTGGACTAGGACTGGGGAAAGTCATGTTCAAGTCTACCTTCAGCCATGGAAGCTCACTGGGTGACTTTGGACCAGTTGTGGGGATCAAATTGTGGGGATCAAATTAAGGGGGAGCCCCACGTAAGCCCCCTTGAGAGAATGTGGGATATAAATCAAGCAGCCAGTCAGTTAGATGGTCGATCTAACGTGTCCTGAGTGATCTGTGCTTTATATTTCATTTTCCCCATAGTTCAGTTTCCTTTGCCTTATTGCCCTCTAGGTTTCTTAGCAAATCAATTTCCTGCAAGTGGAAACATTTCCCAAATGTAATAATTTTGACACTGAGCAGGATTTTCAGAAATGGAAATCATCACTTCATGCTTCAAGAATGACAAATAGGATTTGATTTTTTTTGTCCCAACTAAAGGAGTGTCCAATTTGATAATAAATGTATCTGAATCTGGCCTCATTAGTATTATGAGTCTGAAATTCTGTGTGTCGAAACCAGAAGTTATGAACAAAATCCTCAATGAACTGCAACTGATGGGAATTTTGTTTTAATATTAAGGAGGGAGGAAATTATTACAGTCACAGCAGCTGGCAAGTTTGCAATGGTGATGAGGCTGTGTTGCATTCATCAGCAGTTTTCAACAGTTATTAACAAGTGTGGGAAAAAATGTCTTCCAAACATAATTTTCCATATGCATTAATAAAAATCCCAATTTTTATGCTGTGAATGGACGTTTTGGCCTGGTTAGCTGTAGAAAAACTATACCACCCTCAAAATGAACATGGCAGCACAAATACCATCTGATCACAGCTCAGTAGCTTATTCATAGATGAATTTAGCTTCCAATAGAAATAAATAAGTTCCCACTGCAACCATGACTATTCCACAGTACCCCTATTGAACTCAATATCTTCCATAGGGGTAAACAAAACAGAAAGATGTTTTGTTCTAGTAAAAATGGTGTTTAAGCTAATGTTGGCATGCTTTAGATAATTTAGCTTTGAAGGGGTGAGGATACAAATCCATGTTACTACGGAGTAATGTGTGCATGCGTGCATGTTTGTGTGTATGTACTGTATGTATGGAGAGAGGCAAAGAATCTGGCATTCTTCAAGGCCATGATGATCCTACCTGAACTGAAGCAGGAATGTCTACAAGTGTTTTAGAGGATAAATGTGTCTCTATAGAAAGTGGCAGTACCCAGCTGGCTTTTCAGGGGAGTCTGCATGATACAGTGAAAAGAGTCAAGATGGTAGCCTCAAAGGATCAATCAAAGCTCTGCCAGTTTTTTATGTGCACCACACATAACATGAATTACACAGTTGTGGCGGCTATCAACTTTTTTTTAACCATACCTTGTGGATAGCCTTGCGACTTTGGCTGATCTCCAAAGAAAGCTAAACAGAATCAGTTCTGTTTAGAATTTGGATGGGAGACTTCAAGGGCTATAGGCTAAACTGGAAAAAAAAATCCAGAAAAAGACAATGCAAATGCTTCTCTACTAAGAAAACAGCATAGATATGTTCCTGAAGTCAAAGGACTTAGACTGAGGAGTCATTACCTTTTTCTCTCCAAAAGGCTTGCATCAATCTCAAAACAATTGTTCTAATAGTAATTTAAAAAAAACTAGAAGCTCTTTCTCCTTTTTTTTTTTTTTTGGTTAAGTCCTGTGTTCTACTAGTGGTTGAAAGATATTTAAATGGGGATGGGGTGAGAGAGAAAGGCTTGTTGGAACCTGAGTTGTGGGACCAAATGTCCCCCATTTCTTTCTTGTCTCTAGCAGGGATTAAAAGAGAGAGAAATAGAAGCTTTTGATGTAATTCAAGTAAAGTGTCCATTTAATGCATCTCCTTGATCTCCCTCTGGGTAGAAAGAAGGGGGGGACTTTCACTCACTCCCCACCCCCCATGCCTTAATCCCTTATTTTCAAGAAAATTGCATGGCGATTTCTTGGTAGTTACCAGGAATTAAACTCAACCAGAGAGAGTATTTATTTCCTTCTCACCTCTTCCAAGTTAAACTAGAGATATCTTCCTTTTTTATCAAGCAAACAGCATAGAGAAATGGAATAGAAATCTCTTTTTCACCCTGCACTCACCTACTTTTAAACAGATTTTCCTTAACCTGGTCCTTTCTAGGATCTTTGGAGTACAGAGAATTTTTTAATTTCTTCCCTCATGTGTTCAGTTTAGTATCAAAAGTCCGTCACCTGTTGTTTTATATCTAAAGAGAGCCAGTTTGGTCTAGTGGTTAAGGTGCTGGGCTAGAAACCAGGAGTCTGTGAGTTCTAGTCCTGCCTTAGGCATGAAAGCCAGCTGGGTGACCTTGGGCCAGTCCCTGTCTCTCAGCCCTAGGAAGGAGCCAATGGCAAACCAGGAGACTGAGAGTTCTAGTCCCGCCTTAGGCACGAAAGCCGGCTGGTTAACCTTGGGCCAGTCCCTGTCTCTCAGCCCTAGGAAGGAGCCAATGGCAAACCAGGAGACTGAGAGTTCTAGTCCCGCCTTAGGCACGAAAGCCGGCTGGGTGACCTTGGGCCAGTCACTCTCTCTCAGCCCAACTCACCTCATAGGGTTGTTGTTGTGGGGAAAATAGGAGGAGGAAAGAGTACTTGGTATGTTCGCTGCCTTGAGTTATTTATAAAAATAATAAAGGTGAGATAAAAATTAATTAATTAATTAATTAAACAAACAAACAAACAAACAAACAAATGCCATATGTTTAACACCCATGTGAATTTGGTTTTGCTGCGAGGTCCCCCAAGAATACAGATCACCAATAATGGTAGGGCAGAATTCCATACCAAACCAAATCCCAGTAAGAATGAAGAATTTGATTGAAGATGAAATGCTTTCAGAAATGACAAGGCCCATTTTTCTTATGTCCAGTTTCATAAACAGAGGGATGGTGTCAGGAAAATTAACCTTGGACAGTGAAAACCAAAATCTTCTGCCTGGATGCTTCTGTTCTATGTTCTAATCTGAACTGAGCCCACAAAAGCCACCTAGAGCTTGAATAGATATCAGGTAACTCTGCAAGACAAATAATGTCTATCACCAAGAAGAGTACCATTATTACCATTATTATTATTATTATTATTATTATTATTATTATTACCATTATTCTCTTAGAGAGTACCATTATTTTTTTCCAAAATAGGTACAGCAGGATTATCAACTAGGCCATTGTTCTTTTTTTCTTTTTCAAAAGAAGAGGACTTAATATGTCAATATGTGGGGTTTCTTACATTCCCAGTTCTATCAGGAGCTCAAATTTCAACTGTTCAATGATTCCTAAACTAGACAGTTAGGATGAAATGTACAAGAAATAAAATCCTAAATGGATGTGTGTGTGAGTCTAATATGCATTCCTATTTTTTTTTACTTTAATACAATAACTTAAGACCATGCTACACAAAAACAGAATGTATAGCCAAATCAAGTTACAGGCATATAATCATCAGCATACAGTACATCTTTTGTAACAATACTCAACCCTGTAGGGTTCTGGGTTCACATATATTCTCCAGATCCTTAAATATGCAACCCATATTGTCATTTTTAAAAAACTATGCTGCTCCAGACAGTTTATAAAACACCCCAATCTATTTCATGACTCCTTTACTTGGTTGCAATAAAATTCGCAAGTTGACTAATCAATTTTTCCAATCTAAGAATTTTTCATACTTTATTATAACTTGTTTGTCTTAAAATACCTTCTGATGATTTCCAAAATCTGGTGAAAATAGCTCTAGCAACTAATAATAAATGTGCTCTTAACATTTTATTTTTTTAGTAATTTGCATTTACTAACAGAAACCACAAAACCAGTTAAGGAGATATCAGGATATTTTTATAGAACAGTATCTCTACAAATATATCCTTAAAAAATTGAGCTATCTTTTCACATCACCACTACGTATGATGCTAGAGAGTTACACCTTCTCTGAGAACGAACGTAAGCATTTTTTTATAAATTTAAAAGGTCCTGATTGGAGTGGTATACAGGGGTGTCCATGGGGGGGGAGGGGAGGAGGGTCCAAAAAGTCATGATGGCCATAGCTACATGATCAAAGCCCTGGCTCTCTTTATGTGCACTAACACATGTAAAAAGGGGGTGGGGCTTCAATTGCATGGTTCAATTGCTCTCTGATGGACGCCCTTGTAGTGTATCATCTGTGGATCCATTTTAATCTTGTATGGGATTTAAAGTTGTATGGGATTTAGATGTCCATATTTGACTCCAGTCACTTCTTCCTATATTTATACCATAATCTGTTTCCCATAAAATGAATCATCTTTATCAAAGTCTAAAGCTAGCAATAGTGTACAGTATATTGGGGATACACAGAGAGAGAGAGAGTACATGTATCCATACATACATACATATATATTCATTCCGTCCTTTAAAATTGCATATTTAATATCTGCTCAAGTGGTGTTATAGTTAAAATGCTTTGCATTATACAAAAGTATTTCTATTATTAAGAAAGTAAGTCAACTGATACCCCAAAAGTGACAATATTCAGTCTTTTCACATTACCACATTCACATGAAATAAGCTGCTGGTTGAAAAGACCAAGAAAAGAGATCTAAGATGCAAAAAAAAATGTCTTTTCCAAATAATGAACAAATAAAACATCCTGGAAAGCCATCCCACACTATCAGCCAAGCCATATCAATCCCTGGGCTTTATTTCAGCACGTTCTCTGGAACCAAGGAAATTCACTGCACTGTGGGATTTTCAAACACAAAGACAAAGCATTAATAGCTCGCCACTGAGAGCCAGAGAACTGAATGCACGTAGAACAAATGCCATAATTTCTCCACAAAGGAAGAAAAAAATGAGCATAACAGCCAAATGGCAGACTTCCTTATTCATATCAGACAGTAAAGACTAAATAAACAAATGTTTTCTATCAGCAGCACAGGGCTAATTACGAAAAAGGCAGGTGCATTCACAGGTACTATAGAAATAATACCCTGATGTATACAATGAACCTGGGAGAATATTCATTTGGATTGGAGACCCACACAGAATTCTATTGAAGCACAAATTGGTTTACTTTGGTACTGGAGGTGAAAGACAAGCTTAAAGTGGGTGGGGACAGCAGCAAAATATTTGGCTATTTGTTTATTTATATTTCAAATTTTGTCACCGCCCATCTCCCTCAAAAGATATTGCAGCACATCAGATGTTTAGTGAGGTAGTTAGGGTGGAACTATGAGAACAATCAGGGTACATATTGGTCTGGGACTGTAAATAAATAATAATTTGAGAGCAGGTCTACAAAGGCAGTGGCGGTTTTGAGAGAACCAAGATGCAGTATTTCACAAATACACTTTCTTTTGAGAGTTACTGTTAAACTGTCCTTTGTTTAACAGTAATGATGTACCAATTGAAGAGAAACATCAGAAACATCTCTGAAACTATGTCTATGAAGGTTCTCAGTCATCCAGGTGGAATTGTCTGTAGCTTGAATCATGTCAACTGGATTTCTATTTTCTCAGTGGAAACGTTTCAGCTCCTTGGATAAGGAGCGAAACGTTTCCACTGAGAAAATAGAAATCCAGTTGACATGATTCAAGCTACAGACATCTCAGAAACTACTAATAGACTATTACAACCACACAGCATCACCATAACACACAAACCAACCAAAACCCTTCAGAACATTGTAAGTAAACCAAAAGACCCAGTAGCCCAAGAAGAAAAAACATGAGTTATCTACAACATAGAGTGTAAGGACTGTAGCAGCCACTACGTAGGACAGACTGGCAGAAGACTAGCAGAACGCATCCACGAACACCAACTAGCAGTCAGAAGACACGACGAAAACTCCTTAATCTCACAACACATGGACAGACTGAACCATACTTTCAACTGGGAAACGGTGAGCATCTTAAACCAAGCCAAGTCCAAAAACGCTAGAGAATTCCTGGAAGCTTGGCACTAAACAAAGCAGCCATCAACAGACACATAGAGGTAAACAACATTTGCATACCATTCATAAGAGACAATAGAAAAGCCAGAAGTCCAGAACACCTCCTTGCCAGGAATCATCACCCAGATAGGCAAAGATTAACATCAATATTAGCACCAGAGGAACAATCAAACAGCACAATATACCCTAATCAAGGAACTATTAACACAGTCAATCAACCAAGTAGCAAACAACAGTCCAATCAAGGAACTACTAAGGAGAGAACAACACCTCCACCAACACAAGCCTTGTCCAGCCACGGTATATAAACAGAGAGCAAGTCCCACTCCCTTTTCGCACTGAAGATGTTGCCTAGCCTGGCAATGAAATGTCTGCAAGAAAACAACAAGGCTCAGAGAGCACTAAGGACTCCATAGTAATGAAGTAATGGTAGAACAATAGCCTTGTTAGCTCGCCTCCTAGGATATTCTCCTGGTTTGATCCACATTCCTTGGCCCTGTAAACATTTAATAGCTGAATGGACATGGTTTGTTGTTCCTCAAGATCAGGGCTTTCCAAAGTTTTCCCGCGGCAACACACCAACCGCCGTTGGTGTGTTGCTGTGGGAAAACCCGGAAGTGCCGCCGTTGCGGCAGCGCGCAAAAACCCGGAAGCGCTGCTGCCGCTTTCGGTTTTTGCGTGCTGCCGTTGGTGTGTCACCGCGGGAAAACCCAGAAGCGCTGAAGATGATCAGCGCTTCCGGGTTGTGTGGCGACACACCAGACTGTGTGTGGCGACACACTTTTGTGTTGCGACACACAGTTTGGAAAGTTCTGCTCAAGATCCTGGGAAGGTATTTGGAAGGGATGTTTTTGCTTTATTTCACTTGTCCTACCCAGCAGCATCTTTTCTCCTACCCAAACAAAGAGTGGGTGAGGCTTCCCATTCCTTGCTCAAGAGCGGAGGCCTCTGTTTTGTCCTTTTGCTCATTTTTCCACTTCAGCAGCTGGTTGGCATGGTCAAGGATTATTCTTGGCTGAGCTCAAAATACAACAACAATATCTAAGCAGGGTCATGGTGGTTAGCACTTGAATGGGGGACCATCAGGAAAAACCAAGTGAGAGCAAAACAAACACACTCTGAAAGAAGGCAGCGGCAAACAACTTCGGCACTGCTGCCAAGAAAACGACGTGGACGGGTCCATGAAGTCACCAGGAGTCAACTCAGCCTGAAAGAGTAACCTTTTTATAGTATCCACCATCAGCTAAGTGCAGTTGGATGAAGTCACATTGCCTGACTGGGGACACTTCCAATTTTTTTTTTTTTTTTTGTACAAATAGTCTGCAAATGCTCCTGAGTCATTGCCTAAGCCAGACACCCTTATTTCAAATTCACGGGATTCCTTGAGAACATCTGCCAATAGATTTGTTGACCAAATCCACTTTCCTGTAACAGCAAGCTCTGAATCCATTTCAACTTTTGCATTTTCAGAGGATCCATTAGCAGATCGGTGGTTTGTGAAAGCTGAGAGCCATTGCCTTCATCCTGAGATTGAATAAAAGAGGGCTGAGTTTGTAACTCTGTGTGTGTCAAGTTCACAGCTTCATTAAAAAAAGGTAGCAGGGATGGAAAAATAAAGAAGATAGCATACATCTCCTGCATCTCTTTAGTATCTCGGGATAATTTTACGTTAAAATTAGGTCTGTAATCACTTGATACACATCTATGTATACAGAGCTTACTTTTTAAAGGAAATAAGATTTGTGTTGGGCAATTATCAATTAGCAACGAGGTGTTCTCTAATTTATAATACTATTAGACTTCACCTTTCCTTTTCAAGTGCTGAATGTAATTGTTTTTAACAGGATTCTTTCGTAAGGAGGCTGTAATGGTAATGGTGGGAATGACCTTGGGAGGTGGGGGAAGAGATCCTGCCTAGGGAACAATCAGATAAGTAGCCTGCAGCTGCATAACAGGCAGGGAAAGAAACTCAGAAAGGGACCTCCCTAACTTATCAGGCTGTAAAAAGAGAGGGCGGGAGATTTGTACTATCAGACTTGCAAGATTCTGTTAATGTAGCTGTACAATAAAGTAGAATTAGCTCATCTGGTAGTGTTTCCTGTCTGGTCTACCTGGGAAGGCTGACAGAGGCTGACTTAGTATTCCTTATTTATTTTTGCCATGTTAAAATGATTTTGTTAATTAATTAACTCATTAATTCATTGGGTTTAGATGCCTCCGTAGAGGGTTCATTTTGGATGATGCCAAGCACAGGCTCTTTCAGTGACAAATCCTGAGAATTCAATATTCATTGGTAGTTTGGATACAATCTGGGGAATTCTGGGAGTTGAAGTCCACACATCTTAAAGTGGCCAAGGTTGAGAAACACTGGTCTAAGCTGTCACGAGTTACAGAGTATTGGGTTAGATAATCTAGGGCTACTCTATCTGGGCTGCAAAAATGTGGGCATTCCCAAGATGGCAGCCCAGCACTGTGGTTTTGTTGCCCTCAAGGTCATGTGGATTTTTGTAAAGCAAAATTGGTAGCCCTAAGATAGACCAATGGTACCTCCTGAAATAGAGTAGTTTTCTAAGTTCCTATTTTACATTCACAAAGACTGTGTATAGTTCTGACTCCTTGGACTGATGTCAGATTATGAAGGCCAATTGGAAAAGCTCTCTACTAAAAGCAATAATTAGTTAAGAGCAAATACGCCACAGAATGGTTTTTAAAAAGACGTGTCCAGCACATTACACAAGAAATACCTGCAGGGAATTTTAGCTGGGCCATTGCGTCAGGCAGCAGCTGAAGACTCCAATGAATGTGTCCTGGTGGCACTGAGGAGCACTGAGGGGAAACGAGGGCTTTGGTCTTATTTTGCAATCTTCTTTCTCTCTCCCAGCAGGCAGACCTGAAACTTCATACAAACCCAGGAATGATGGTTGTAAAAGTAGAGGCCCAGAGTCCTATAAAGATGTAATGAGCTGCAGGCTTCCAAATTCTGTGGACAGATCATCTCTGACCAAGGGACTCATAAAGGACCCCATTTAAAAAAAAAAAGCTTTTCCATGCATTTACAAAGCACCCTATATTCTTAAACATCTTAGATCAAAAAGGCTATGCTTTTTATTTGATTTCTTTGCATTCTCCTAATGCCAAACATCTGTTAATGTCTTCAAAATGCTAGAAAGCAGAAAAGAAAATGTGCCAGATTCCCTTTTCTTTATTTACAAAAATTCATACCTTGGTTGATCCTTGATGTTTTTGACACTCAAACAAGCCAGGCCCTCTTATATCTTATCAACTCAAGGGAAGGCTCATAGCCATTTCTACTGTCCTGCAGATAGTTAAACAAAGAATACATTTCATTCCAATGTAATTATCAAAACTGTTTCAGAGAAGACTGTTGTAGCTTAGTTAGTTACTGGTATGCCCTAAGGGGATATGGTATATTATTATTTCAGGTGGAACTGCCTCAATTTCATGTTCACAGAGACATTCCCCTCTCATATATATTTTGCCTTTATTTGCTCTCATTCTACTGTATATTTAAATGTCATTTGACTGGCACCAAATATGACCTCCATTGCATATCTTCTATTACCTACATATCCAAACTGCATGGTGCGGATGTCCCTTCCATGCTGCAGTTAGGATGGCCAGATATCCAGAATTATGCCAGACAGTCCAATTTTTTTAGCTTGCCTTCTGTCCTCCTCCAGGCCATTTTTGTCTGCTCTGCTTCTCCTGTAAGGTTTTTCAGATGGCCAGCTTGTAATTGCCCAGTGAAAGAATGTCAATCTGGCCTTAGAAGGGAGCAAGGAACCATTAAGAGAGGAGACAAGACAACTCAGAGAAAGAGGAAAGTGTGAGAAAGAAACTCACAATAACTCTGCCTTGATTTTGTTTGGCATAAGGTGTAGTAGAGAGAACTATGACAGTCTTTCAAGATTCTGTTATTTTATTTATTTTTATTTATTTTATTTATTTTCTATCCTGCTTTTATTATTTTCATAAATAACTCAAGGCAGCGAACATACCTAATACTCCTTCCTCCTCCTATTTTCCCCACAACAACCCTGTGAGGTGAGTTGGGCTGAGAGACAAGGACTGGCCTAAGGTCACCCAGCTGGCTTTCATGCCTAAGGTGGGACTAGAACTCTCAGTCTCCTGGTTTGCCATTGGCTCCTTCCTAGGGCTGAGAGACAGGGACTGGCCCAAGGTCACTCAGCCGGCTTTCATGCCTAAGGTGGGACTAGAACTCGCGGTCTTCTGGTTTCTAGCCCGTTGCCTTAACCACTATCCTACCCCATATCAATCAAAAATATTTGTAAAATCCCACAGCTTCTGTTTCTTGACCTTACCAACCTGGAAGGGCTGGATTTGGGTAGCAGAAATATGGTGGTGCTGAAGGAGCAAGACTGCCTGCCCTGGCCTCTCTAGAACCTTCATGGTGTTGAGGTATAATGGCCTGAGCAGGAAAGATATGGGGCAGGAAGGAAGAGGGGAGGCAAAATAACCAGCTGAGTCCTTTGGGAAGATTTAACCCTTTCTTTCTTTTCTGTCAGTGCAAATTAAAATTTACTACAGGGTAGCCAATGTTGCTGTGACTTGCGAGTAAAAAAAGCCAAAATTCCACACATCTGTATATG